>OX438642.1:16841800-18041800 GCA_949316285.1 Eupithecia subumbrata
TCAATAAGTTTAACATATTAAGGTTTAATAAGCTGTTAGTTTTCCTAAAATATAAAAATAAAATAAAATAAAATGTATGGATGGATGTTTGTTACCTCTTCACACCAAAACTACTGAACAGATCAACTTTGGCTGAAATTTTGCATACAGGTAATTCTAATCCTGGAATTAAAACATAGACTATTTTTATCCAAATCAGTTCCCGTGGGACAGAAATCACCTTTAATACCGTATTACCAATACACCGTTTCCATAGAAACAATGCATGCGAAGCCGCCGGCAGAGACTAGTAAATAATAAATAAATAATGCTGGACATTACACACATTATTATCTAGCCCCGTATGTAGAGCTCACGCACACATCTTATATATTTATTACATCTTATATATTTATTCTATGTATATTTAATTTCACTATGCATGTCTAGTCTATGTCTTTTAAGGGGCTACCCCGGCCCAAATCAGCGCCACCACCTATTTTATCTTATTATTCTGTTAAACGAAGGAATATTCAAAAATCGATTGGCCAGTTTGTGATACCTATCATAAGCTTTTTTTAATGCCTCTATAGATGTTTTAGTTTGTATAGTGTAGATAGAGCCACCATGGAGGCAAAAAAGAGCAACTTCGCATCTCTGCTTAAGGTATACAAAATAAAACTTTTAGAGGCATTAAAAAAAAGCTTCTGATAGGATTCACAAACTCGCCGATCGATTTTTTTAAATTCCTTCGTTTAATAGAATAATTAGATATAAATAGGTGGTGTTAGCAACGACGACATTATGCCGAAGGAATAAGGCTCAAAATTGTGCAGGACAATATCTTCATTATAGTTAGGAAATTTCTTGAAGTTTTGTTTTGAAATAGAGTTCAAAATCGAACATTATTTTTAGGTAAACAGAATAGGTAATAGTTGCTAGCGTCCGGCTCGCTTATACCTACCTACTTATGTATCTATAGACAATTAATTTCTCGAACGAATCGAAAAGAAAGACAAGGACAGAAAAATTTTCTAGAATAAAGAAAGAGATAGGTATAGCTTCCGGAAACGCGTAGAATTATCCAGAAAGGATAGAAATAGGTATAAAAACCGAGCCTTCTGGCAGATTATTCATTCAGTTCTAAGCGATCAAACAGTGAACAAGTCTTAAGGAAAATAGCGAAAGTGAATTGTTAAGTGCAGTGCAGTGACTTTTTGTATTAAGAACGTAGTTGAGTGTATACCGTTGAATATACCGATTTGAAGTGTTCTGAAGTGTTTCTATTGATATCATTCCTGACCAGCCCTAGTTGAAGTCTTCACCTTCGACGAGCCCCTACAGTTTTTGGTCCTTCGAGCCGGATTAGGAAGTGATTTCGCGTAATGCCTATTGTACGCTCCAGATCACCGATCTGCCCCGGAAAGACGAGAGCCGAATACAGTTCAACTTCGTCTTTGAACATGCTGACTGACTTGAACACCGCCGCTCCGTTGTCTATTGGAACTCCTTGCACAGTTGTACCGTCTGGGACAGCGGAAGCATTCGAAAGCCCCGCAATGCTGCCAGGGCAACTAAGGAGGTCAGCACGTGCAAAAACAAAGAATATTGGAGGAAAACAAGATGTTCCACCGTTTGTTTCTTTGACATCATTGTGTCCTGCAACTGCTGATGTGAAGCCGAAGAACATTGGAGGATCTGCTAAGATTCCACCGTCAGCTTCTTCTGCATTCTTTGTTCCTGCTTCAAGGTCGATGAAATCCTCAAAGAGGTCGCAGTCATCTGCTCTTCGGGAACTAGAAGAAAAAGAACTTGAGGAGGCTAAAGCGAAGATTGCTACAGCTAGAGCTGAAGCCGCAGCAACCAAAGCTAAATTCGCCGCTGAAGCTAAAGCTGCCGCTGCCGAAGCCGAAGCTGCCGAATCTAAAGCTGCAGCCGCCGCTGCGGCTGCCGAAGCCAAAGCTAAAGCCGCCGTCGCTGCCGCCAGAGCTGACGCTAAAACTGCCGATGCTGAAGCTGCTATTGTAAAAGCTGAAGAAAAAGCAGCTACAATCGCCGCGAATTTAGCCCGTATGAGTGTCACTGGGTCCCAGTGTCCATCAGAACTTCAATCAGAAGATGATGAGTTCGACGAAGAAAGATCGATTCAGGTGGAACGATGGGTCGAACAATCGACCAAGTTTACTGAAAATCCATACAATAACCTACAAATTCAGAATAAACCGATGTCACCTGCCGAGAACAAACCAGTGCCATCTGCTGAGGAAAAACCGACTCATAATTGTGAAATAAGTAGACTCGCCGACGCCATCATAAGTGCCTCTAGATCAGGACAGTCTACAAAAGTGTGGGATCTTCCAAACTTCAATGGAGATTATGAAGAGTGGCTACCATTCAAGAGAGCATATTTAGACAGCGTGGCCCAGCACAGCGACGTACAGAATATGGCTCGCCTTAGAAATTCCATCCAAGGAACAGCCAGGGAAGTCGTCAGAAGTCTTTTGTTTGTGGCCTCTAACCCTGGCGATGTTGTGGATGCCCTAGAACAAAGGTTTGGAAGACCAGAGCAAATCGCGCTCGCCGAGATTGATAGTATAGAAGAACTACCACGGCTTGGCGAATCAATGAAAGAAATATGTGTTATCGCCAGTCGGATTGGAAACGCAGTAGCGACGATTAGTGCATTAAACAAACGCGAATACTTGCATTCGCCGAAAACCTGCAAGAAAATCATCGAGAAATTTACGCCGTTGATGAAATGGAGATGGCTCGATTTCAAAGCACACAGTGGTGAAGAACCTGAATTAGTAAAAATCAAGAATTTTTTGAATCGAGAAGCATCCTTGTGTGCCACTTACGCTCCACCAGAATCTAGCAAGAAGAGACACACACGTCACCAAGTGAATGCTGCAACGGACCAAGATGAAACGGCGCCTGTTAAAACGAAAAAATTCTGCGTCCATTGTGAAAAAGACCATTGGCTCACAGAATGCAAAAAATTCAAAGAAGCTTCAACAAACGAAAGATGGGAGATCGCGAAGAAATATCGGCTATGCTTCATGTGTCTCCGTCGAAGACACATGATATCAAATTGCAAAGGACAGCCGTGCAAGAGATGCAAGCGACCTCATCACAATATGTTGCACTCGGAGCTATCTCGTCGAGAACCAGCACCGTCAACGCAACCAGACAAGCCAAGTGAGACGTCGTCTGTAACTCAACCAACGACAGAAAATAAAGAAGTTGCAAACGTCATGACATCCGTTTATGCGATGGGCAACACAGCGAGCGTCTACCTGAAGATGATTCCTGTTGATATTTACGGACCGAAGGGGACTACGCGAATTTTGGCACTATTAGATGAAGGTTCTACAGTGTCGTTGATTGATAAAGATGTTGCCCGTCGCATCGGAGCTACCGGAATAGCAGAACCGCTCATAATAGAAACTGTCGGTGGAAAGAATATAGAAACGAAAGACTCAGAGAAAATGAATCTCAAAATAAAAGGAGCATTTAGGACGGATAAACGAATGCTGAAAGGGGTGCGTACCATAGAAGACTTAAAACTGGCACCTCAGTGCATCGATGTGGACACTATTGAAAAGTGCAGTCATTTGAAAAACTTGAAAGAAAAGCTCCTCTATGAAGCAAATAAACCAGCGCTGCTGATTGGGCAAGATAACTGGGATCTCATCGTATCAAGAAAAATCCAGAAGGGAAAACGAAACGAACCTGTCGCATCACTCACGAGCCTGGGATGGGTACTCCACGGCTTTCATTCTGGAATAACGACCCCCGTGAATTTCGTGAATCATTGCCGCATGAAAGATAATGATGAAGAAATTGCAGACATGATAAAGCGATATTTCGACTTGGACTCTATTGGAATCCAGGAACAAAGACCCAGTAATGACGCTGATGGACGTGCCTTAGCCCTGCTTAATGAAACCACGAAGAAAAGACCCGACGGCCGATATGAATCTGGTCTGCTTTGGAAGACCGATAACGAGACGTTGCCAAACAATTATGACCAAGCCTTTAACCGACTTCTTGGCATCGAGAAAAAACTGAGTAAAGACGCAACGCTCAAAGAAGATTACAAGAAACAGTTGGAACATTTGGTAACCAGTGGCTATGCCGAGAAAGCTCCAGCTAAATTAACGCCGGGACGAACATTTTACTTGCCCCACTTTGCTGTCGTTCATCCCATGAAGAAAAAGACCCGCATCGTTTTTGACGCTGCTGCACGATTTAACGGCAAAAGCCTGAACGACGCGCTACTTCCAGGACCGGACCTACTCCAGTCTTTATTTGGTGTTCTTTTGCGATTTAGGGAAGGACCTGTGGCAGTAGTCGCTGACATTAAGGAAATGTTCCTCCAGATACGAATTAGAGAAGAAGATCGTGACAGCTTAAGATATCTATGGCGAGGAGACGACCCAAATCGAAAGCCAGAAGAATTTCGAATGACCTCTGTAATATTTGGTGCCGCGTCTTCACCAGCTACAGCTATTTTTGTGAAAAACCTCAACGCACTGAAATATGAGAAGACACATCCAGAAGCAGCAAGAGCAATCATCCGTAACCATTATATGGATGATTATTTACAGAGTTTCGAGAGTATTGAAGAGGCGTCAAAAACAGCGGAAGCAGTAAATATGATACACAAAGAAGCAGGATTTGAACTACGTCAGTGGGCAAGCAACGCCAAAAAAGCTTTAGACAATGTAAGAACTGAAGAAGCGCCAAAAGAGAAACAGCTTGGTGAAGAAGAAAAAACTCTGGGAATGAGATGGATCGTCGACGAAGATAAAATAGCTTTTAACATTGGCTTGAGGAAAACGCCATCAGAAGTTTCTGAAGGACAACGTGCCCCTACCAAAAGAGAAGTTACTAGTGCTGTCATGTCAACTTTCGACCCAATGGGACTCGTAGCTCCGGCACTTATTAAAGGCAAGAAACTTATCCAGGATCTATGGAGAACTGGAGTAAAGTGGGACGAAATGATCAACGAAGAGCAAAATATCGTGTGGCAGCAGTACGTAAAAGATTTAAAGAAGCTTCATAAACTGAAGATTCCTAGATGTCTAGCACCATCTTCGAAAGTAGGAGAGCTGCACACCTTCGTCGATGCTAGTGAAACTGCCTATGCTGCTGCAGTCTATTGGAGAACTACAGATAGCAACGGGAAAATCCAGGTCATACTGATGGCAGGAAAAGCCAGGGTAGCTCCTGTTAAGATAACTTCAATTCCACGATTAGAATTACAGGCAGCACTACTAGGAGCGAGGTTGGCCGCCACTATCTGCAAGGAATCAGACCTTGAGATCACATCTAGAACTTTCTGGTCTGACTCAACCACTGTATTGCACTGGATGAAAGCCGACCCACGACGATTTAAAACATTTGTCGCTCACCGTCTTGCAGCTATTGAAGAAATCACCAAGCCAGATGAATGGAAATGGGTTCCAACTAAAGAAAACCCAGCAGATGACGCTACCAGAAACGTCCCGAAAGACTTCGACAGCAAAGCAAGATGGTTTAATGGGCCTGCATTTTTATATCAATCCAAATCCACTTGGCCAGTCAAGGATATTGGAAAAGAGGAAATACGAGAACTTGGCCATGACGAAATGAAAAAATTTACCTGTGCCGGAACACGAATCTCCACTTCGCCGAGTCTGCCTGATCCCTGCAGATTCAGTAGCTGGATGCGCCTTCTTCGAGCTACGGCAAGAATATACATGTTTATGGACTTATGCCGCCGAAAATCAACTAGTCAAGAAACACCGTCTAAAAAACGGGACCGAGGAAACTGGCTACCTATCGAAAATGAACATTTGAGGAAAGCAGAATTAGCTCTCATTCGTTACAGCCAGCAAGAATCATTCAAGAATGAAATAGAAAATCTGAATAAAAACAAACCGCTTGAAATTTCAAGCCGACTTAAGAAAATAGATGTGACACTCGATGAAGAAAATATATTGCGTCTCAATACTAGAACAGCGAAGCTTCGGGATTTCGAAGAAAATCCTAAATTACCAATCCTGGATGGAAAAAACCGTGTGTCACAGCTAATAATTGAACATTATCATAAAAATCTACACCATGGAAACCACGCTACCGTAATTAATGAACTGCGACAGAGATTTTGGATACTATCCCTACGCGACGCAGTACGACAAGTTGCTCATCAATGCCAGCTGTGCAAAATCAGAAGACAAAAACCAGAAATGCCACCACTAGGGGACTTACCTCAAGAACGTCTCGCACATCATCAGCCACCATTTACATGTACTGGTGTTGATTACTTTGGGCCGATATATGTAACTATTGGCAGAAGAAAAGAAAAGCGTTGGGGTGTACTTTTTACGTGCCTCACGACAAGGGCAATTCATATAGAACTGGCTGCATCCCTTAGTACAAATTCCATGATAATGGCGCTGAAAAGGTTCTCATCGAGACGAGGAAGCCCGAAGATACTGTTTTCTGACAATGGCACTAATTTTGTTGGAGCGAAACGAGAACTCAAGGAAGAGGCCAAGAAACTCCGAAATCAAGACCTCATTGAGGCTGCTGAAAATGGAGGATTCAAGTGGAAATTTATTCCACCAGGTGCACCTAATATGGGAGGAGCATGGGAAAGACTAGTGCGGTCAGTGAAAACTGCTCTCGCTGCGGTCCTGAATGAAAGAAACCCACCAGAGGAGGTGCTCTCTACTTTATTAACAGAAGTAGAGCACACAGTAAATTCTCGGCCACTTACTCATCTCAGCGCTGAACCGGGAGAAGAAGAGAGTTTAACTCCAAATCATTTTTTGATTGGCCGCTCTAACGGAGCTGCAATTTTCGGAGAATCCGATGACGTAAACCTCGTCGGCCGTCCTAATTGGAAGACAGCACAAAGATTGGCTGACCACTTTTGGAAGAGGTGGTTAAAAGAGTATCTGCCGACACTGATGCCTCGAAAGATAAAAAACCGAAGAATTACGAATATTCAAATAGGAGACACAGTTTTGGTAGCAGACTCTTCTCTTCCACGAAACACTTGGCCAAGAGGAGTCATAGAACAAACATACCCGGGTCCTGATGGTCGAACGCGTATCGTCGACGTACGAACAAAGGGTGGTATCATGAAGAGACCTACTTCTCGCCTCATCGTCATTGTACCCAATACGTCGTCGCTTCAGTTAGATGGAGTGCTTGTTGGAGCGCGCACTGGGGGGGAGAATGTTAGCAACGACGACATTATGCCGAAGGAATAAGGCTCAAAATTGTGCAGGACAATATCTTCATTATAGTTAGGAAATTTCTTGAAGTTTTGTTTTGAAATAGAGTTCAAAATCGAACATTATTTTTAGGTAAACAGAATAGGTAATAGTTGCTAGCGTCCGGCTCGCTTATACCTACCTACTTATGTATCTATAGACAATTAATTTCTCGAACGAATCGAAAAGAAAGACAAGGACAGAAAAATTTTCTAGAATAAAGAAAGAGATAGGTATAGCTTCCGGAAACGCGTAGAATTATCCAGAAAGGATAGAAATAGGTATAAAAACCGAGCCTTCTGGCAGATTATTCATTCAGTTCTAAGCGATCAAACAGTGAACAAGTCTTAAGGAAAATAGCGAAAGTGAATTGTTAAGTGCAGTGCAGTGACTTTTTGTATTAAGAACGTAGTTGAGTGTATACCGTTGAATATACCGATTTGAAGTGTTCTGAAGTGTTTCTATTGATATCATTCCTGACCAGCCCTAGTTGAAGTCTTCACCTTCGACGAGCCCCTACAGGTGGTGACGCTGATTTGGGTCCGGCTAGCGGTGATTTAATGGTGAATTCTTTGTCCTTGTACTTACCTATCTATGTAAATCTATTGAGTAATATCTAATATAACTCACCCGGACTCTACCTGAATACTAGCGTAGCATTGGGCTTAGCCGTATCTTTATATAAGATAAAACAAAACCGCTCCGGCTGTCTGTCTGCCTGTCCCTATGTATGTTTAAATCTTTAAAACTACGCAACGGATTTTAATGCGGTTTTTTGAAATAAATAGAGTGATTCAAGAGGAAGGTTTATATGTATAATACATGCATAATATAGTAGAGAACCACTGATAATTTTAGAGGTTTCTAATGTGATGTCGTAAATAAACACATTTTTTGCGCTTACATTGCAAACGTTGGTCAACCCTACGAGATAGATCAAAATAATGTTGTTACAGTATTGTACACCTTTAAAACGTCTACAAAAAAGTCCACGAGAGTACACGTCTATCTCTTAGGGATAACCCACAATAACCATTTTTATCCTTTACTTTTTATCTGAAATAATGGCTTATTTACGTATGCAGCATTAATCCTTATCCAATGAAGTACCTTAAATACAATGTGCATTTAATATAGATCAATATGGCTATTTACAGCATGTAATTTAGATGAATATTTTCGAAGATATCACAGATTTGAAATGCGAGGACATAGCGGATGCAGCGGTAAAGCCCGGGGGGGCGATTCTGTAGTATATTTAGTTATTAGAATTAAAAGTGTAAGATGACCACATATTTTTAATTTATAAATTGATTTTTAAATCAATAAAATTATATCTGTAAGTACGAAAAGAATATTAAATGACATAAAAAGGGTCACCACATAAGCATGTGTAGCACTAGCGACCCACCCCGGCTTCGCACGGGTGCAATGCTGCTACGGACTTTTTTGTAGACCTTTTTAAGGTGTACAATACTGTAGGCATATTACTTTGATCTATTTCGTAGGGTTCAGACAACATTTGCAATGTAAGCGCAAAAATATATGTTTAATAGAAACTCTAAAATATCAGTGTTTCTCTACCATATTATGTATGTATTACATATAAACCTTCCTCTTGAATCACTCTATTTATTGAAAAAACCGGATCAAAATCCGTTGCGTAGTTTTAAAAATCTAAGCATACATAGGGACAGACAGACAGCGGGAAGCGACTTTGTTTTATACTATGTAGTACTATGTAGTATGTAGTACAGTATTAAATTCATCAGTTTTCTAGAACCCATAGCAAAAGCTCTGCTTAGCTTGGGGCAAGATGATACTGTGTGAATTGTCCCGCATTGTAATCATAAAAATCATAGTAAAATTCTTACTGGGTAGGACATTGTTGGTCTCGCCTTTGCTGGTCCTGCAACGAGCTAGCGGAATCACCAGCTACAAGCAAGGGAGGACTGCTCGATCCGTAACTAAGGTCTTGGTGACTGTCGAAATATCTGCAAGAAGAATTTAAATTTAAATCTTATGACCAGGACGGATCAATTGTCGTTTTGGAGACTATTGACAAGAGTTTTGGTACAAAAACAACATTATGTCGATGGACTCTAAGACTATAATTGATTCAAAGTTTGTTTTAGCAAAGATTCATAGCAAACGGCTTACAACGTGTGCAACACTTCTTATCTGCTTTCTAAATTACTTGTAGAACCTAGAAAATAGTAAAATTTCGATGTTTTTTTTCAAGCGTGACAACCTAATACTTACGTGCGCAAGAAAACTTTTTAAACTTTCGCGATTTGTTAACATAGTTAATGGTTTAATCGGGTATTTATCGCGTCCCTTTTGTTATTATTTCCCCTACGTTTCTACCGCGTTACAGCGATCGTGGTCACGGGGCGACTGACCTTACGCAATCTACTGCAATGCAAAACATTGGCTACCCTCAAAGAGCAAGAAATCGCGTTTCACAGGCGGTTTGGTGATCGCAGTATTTGTTAGTTCATCAAGTCTCACCTGTATGCCAATGACTAGAGCTCCTCAGCAAACATACGTAAACAGCTGAACATGCTTCTCCCAACAAGAGGTATCCATACTAATATTACAAATTCGAAAGTAACTCTCTCTCTCTGACCTTTTCACGCTCAAATGTATGAACGGATATCAATGAAAACTATCGGAGTTTAACGTATTCATTACGGATGTAAGCGGGTTACGAACCTTATTTGTGTTGGAAGAACACCAATGTTTCATCCCTTAACGAGGGACATTTTCAGGGTGATAAACGCGCGCGTTCCGCATGGAGAAGCGGAACGCGCGCTCGAGCGTAGTGCTCGGAGAGCCGAGCACTACACACGAGGGCGCGTTGAGTCCGTGAAGTTGGTGTTCTTCCAACACAAATAAGGTTCGTAGTTAATCCGCTTACATCCGTAATGGATCTCAATGAAATTTAGCAGGAATGTAAATGGTATCCCGGGAACAAACAAAGGTTACATAGAAAACGCATGCGGACCCGCGGGCGGCAGCTAGTTTTCCATGATCACCATTCTTGACGGGCGATTCGGTGACCCCAGTGGAGGTGTTAATTAGATATACACAGAAGCTGCAGCCCTTCCTCTGGTCGGTTTTATTAGTCGTCTTTTATAGCATCCACAGGTTGTGGTTGGTGAGGTCAATTCTTACGCTGCGACAGCCAGATGCAAGAATTACAAGGAATAGATAGATTAAAGGTGCCGCGCACCTGTCAGCGCCGCACTCGCCGAATGCGCTGCGATCATCGCATACAGGATTCTATTAAAATGCGGATCCTTCGGCGCAGATGGGTGCGCGATGTTGCATACTATTTCATACAAAGACTGATAAAATGCGATGGCTTCGGCGCGGACATGCTCGTTCAGCTTTAAACTCACCTCTGTAAATTCTCATTGTAGTTCAGTTGATTGTAGCTATAAGAAGAAGTTGTGCCGCTAGAAGTACTGTCTTTGTATTCGTGGTGCGGAGATATACCGCCCAGCAATTCTGTGTCTTGCTCCTGTAAAAATAAAAATGAAACACAGATTAACTAAATTCAAAATTCTTTCAATTATATAGTTTATCTACACTAATGTTATAACATTCTACTTATGTTTCCAATACTTGACTTATAATGACTACTGTTATAGCGCAGTTAGCAAAACACTCAATTTAAGCAATTTCACATGATGTTATAATATCCACATCGATATCGTAAAATCTCATTATAACATCAATAAAACGCGACCAATTAACCTGGCGAGCCTTATGTCAAAATCCTCGTACAAGTTGTATAAAATTTTGATGTTAGGCTGGCTTTTGAAAACAGTTGGGTTATACGTGAAAACTTCGTCGAAACTACTAAACTTACATACACAAAACTCTTTGGTAAGATCTTGTGCCAATTAAATAAAAAAAGAACAGCGCGCGCTCGTTCCTTATTGGCCCTGCGCGAGCAGCTGCGCTCTCATTGGTTAGATATTAATGGCGGCAAGTTCACTGTGACAATACACGTACGCGTGAATTTAATGTTTCGCAATGTGTTTTGTTTTTAAAATACAAATTAAAAGTTAAAAATGGATAGCGAGGTGGGCTAATGCCGGTTGCAGACCGAAAACTAAGCTATTCCAAAGCTAAGCTAGGGAAGCTAGGCTAAGCCAAACTAAGCTAAGATAGAAATAAATGGCGTGCACACAAAGAGCTAAGCCAAAGCTCAGTTAGTGTTGCGGAGTTCAATTAGACGGACGTCAGGCGATTGCTATGAATATAATCGATGAAGAAAGTTCCGATGATGAATACGTTACACATAGAAAAAGAAGATTAATACTGACTTATTATTATTTTATAAGAAAACGACATTCTAGACCTTGGATATGTCAACACATTATTTGTTATATTACACAGGAAACTGTTTAACGACTTCGATAAATTGCTCCATATTCGCTACGAAACGACGACCGTGCGTACGACAAAGGACACTGGACAGCACTGGCGAAGGATGTGCGAAGGGCGTGCGGGGAAGGCGGGAGGGACATAGCTTAGCTCGCGTAGCTGCGCATCGGCATACACAACTAACTTAGCTTCGCATATTTTAGTTAGCTCACATAGCTTAGTTCACATAGTTTGCGGTCTGCACACAAGTATGGAAAACTGCGTCAGCTATGCGAGCTAAGCTAAACTAACTTAGCTTAGCTCTTGGTCTGCAACCCGCATTAATATTCTATGCTCAAGTCCACACTGAGTATCTACAACAATATTGATATCACGAAGTATTCAAAAGTCATAGCGTTCCTGAAACGCAGTTCAGAAGGACACAAGGGAAAAAAGTCCTTGACGTTTACATCAGGTCAAAATAAAGATGTTCCTGGAAGATTCACAAGATATTTTGTATCTTTTTGAAAAGGTAAGTGTATTTTAGTTCTGTTATTTAATCTACCTAGTACTTACGTACTACACACGCAAGTTATCTAGACACTCCGTTTAAGCGCTTTGTGTATAAATTTGGTAGTAGGTACCTACACTTTACTACTTCATAAATCATAGTTTTTGCCTTGGCTATGTACCTCAAGCTTATTATATCGTTTATTGTTACAGGTTGCACTAATCTTCGGCATAATGGGGGCATGCCGAAGGCAAGAGCTATACAACATCCAGTTCGATGAAGTCTCTAACATAGACGACAGTACAATCATGGTGAAAGTTTTATATATTCCGACTCCGTCTACGAGCTCTACTGCTTGCCCCGCGGCCGCTACAGCTGCTGGATCAATAATTAACATTAACTTTCAAAATTGTACCATCCAAAATTTGAACAATTATTATAAATAAACTATTGTCAGCTTTTACTCTTGTTGTTTGATTAATTGCATTAGTGAAGATAAAGTAGTGTATGCAACTGCATATAACACGGGTATTAAAACACTCGTTACTATTATGAAACTCGCTACGCTCGTTTCATAAACTCACACTCGTGTTTTAATACCCTTCATTATATGACAGTTGCATAAACTACTATTGTGAAACTGACTGTAGTGGGCTAAGTAGAAATTGACATTAAATAATTTTATAATCGATAAATTACCTACTTAAGTGAAATATTGTACGTCCATTCCGTTTTAATATTTTATAAACGTCAGTTCCGTACCTTAAAAGGAAAAAAGAAATCCTTATACAATCACTTTGTTGTCCGTCTGTCCGTCTGTCAACCCCTTTTTTCAGACACGCGTGGAGGTATCGAGATGAAATTAACATCAAATACTCAAGTCCATAACCTATTAGAGCCCTGATATAATAAGTCAACGCGATCAAGAGTTAAAGTAGTAACAAGGTCTTTGAAGGCAGGTAAAGGGAAAAATCCGAAAATCGTAAATTTGTAGGTTATCCACTAAAAAATTACTTTTGATTCTTGCCATGGATCAAAACCTATAGGGTACTTTCCATTCAGCTAGAACCATAAAATTTGGCAAGAAGCAAGGTCTTGTAGCGCAAGTAAAAGGAAGAAGTCCAAAACCGTAAATTTGTAGTTTATTCGGAAAAAAATACTTTTGATTCTCGCCATGGACCAAACCTATAAAGGGTCCCGTTGACCTAGAATCATAAAACTTGGCAAGAAGCAAGGTAGCACAAATAAAGGGCAAAATCAGAAAAACGTAAATTTGTAGATTATTCACAAATAAATATTTTTGTTTCTTCTTTATTTTTGTTCGGGTACCTACTTCCCGTTGACCTGGAATGATGATAGTTGGCAAGAGACAAGGTTATAAGGAACTAATATAGGAAACAATTATACGGAACCCTTACTGCCCGAGTCCAACTCGCACTTGCCGTTTCATTTATGTAAAGGTTTGACTACCAATAGTTCAAGCCTTTCAGGAAAAGTACCCTGAGAGATAGAGGTTGAGGAGATACATCAGACCAGGACAGATTATGAAAACGCATTGTCTAAGTATTTTAATAGAAATGTTATCAAAACCTACTGATTTCGTATTATTTAACGAAAGTATAATCTTTCGGCTAATGTTCAATAGTGGACGTATACGGGCTGATGATGATGATGATAATCTTTGTAACTTCAGCGTTGGTTAATGGCTGAAGAAAAATGCGGTAAGAGTTCAATTCTAGGAAGACCGTTAAGTTTGATATTTTTGTTTATCTTGCCTTCTTGATTTTTGTTTGTAATAAAACCATTAAAACTCTCAGCTTTATCATTTATAGAATGAATATTGTCTAGAGATCGTTCACAATCAACTTTATCTTTAATAATATGCCACTTAGCTCGTAGCTCTATATTTGTTTTTCGACTTCTTATAGTTTTTTTTTTTCTTGAAATATTTATACATTTAATTAAAGAGACACTATATTTCTGATGAGTTAATTTCGCGTTAAGTGTCTTTTCCCTATAAGTAGTAGAGGTATCTTATTTCTCTTTTATGTTTAGTAGATAAGTGGTGACAATTCAAATGTCGCCCAAACTAAACTAAACTAATTTGTCAGGACTAAAAATGTTGCCGTCCCTTTCATAACCATCGAAATAAAAAGGATGGCCTCAGTTTTAGTGTTGTCAAATTAGTTTAGTTTAGTTTTGGCGACATCTGAATTGACACCATTATCATTCCTTTTGTTATCCACTCTGCAGAGGACGAGTTAGGCCCGCGGAAGGAAACTGCAGTCCTTTCCCTAGAAGGTTCCCTTATTCGGTTCTTATGACACCCGCGGTCGGAGTTGCGTGGTCGTTTTCTAGAACGTGACCTCCACGGCAAAAGGCATTGAAAATTCAAACTTACATTTTCACCTTCCTGTGTGTCGACCCTGAGATCCTCGGTCGGCTTGGGTATTTCGAGAATTCTCTCCATGACCGTAGCGATGTCGTGGACGCGCTTGCTTACATGCTCCTTTACGGGATCGGCGGGTTTTGCCACCTGCGATTCAGACATGAACCTACTAGTACTCTTAAAAACATCTGTGATTGCGCACACACTTGTGCACTATAATAATGTCCTGTGCACAGGGCTAGTCTCCGGCCACCGTGACCTAAACTCAGACATCATCATCAGAACAATTGCTATCTTTTTAATCAATATGTAGATTCTCAAAAATGTAGCAACTTGGTTGTGGATATGAATGCAATAAGTATTAAGGCTAAAGTTTATGAGGATGTAGGGATGTGAAGATGTAAGAATGTGAAGATGTACGGATGTGAAGATGTATGGGTGTGAAGATGTAAGGATGTGTAGATGGACGGATGTGACGATGTATGAGAAATTGGAAGAATTAAGGAATTAAGGATGTGTACGGGTATGAAGATGTACGGATGTGAAGATGGTAAGAAGCATGTGGAGATGTGAGTTTGGCCCCAGAGAACGCCAAAGAAGCTAGAAGATTAAATATCGAAAGAAATAACATACGATGGTAATCTAAATAAATTAGTTAACCATAATAATTTATTTCTTTATGAGGTGTTACAGTACATGTTTTCTGAACTATTCAGAAAACATGTAACGGAGGAGGTGTTACATTGTTACATGTTTTCTGAATTATTTAGAAAACATGTCACACACAATGTAACACCTCCTCATCAGCACACGTCCACTGCTAAACAGGCCTCCACCAAAGAAGGGAGGTTTTTCCGTAAACACCACGTATCCGTCCCCGTGTAGCGGCGCGGCGGCCCCTGCTGGTCACAGCGCCGAGGCTGGGCAGTGAATGCGTTAAAATACACAGAAGCACATGTGTAATACATGTAACATCTAGTATTTTTCAAAAAACATAAGAAAACTTACGTCATTCAAAATCTTCTGAATATCCTCCATCAGTGAATTAGCAGCGTCAGTTTTCTGTTTAGTCTCCGCCCACATTTTGGCGGATTGATTCGGTGGTGGTGACGGAACTTTGAACACATTAGGGGTGGCGGGGCCCTGAAAGTTTACACATTAGAGTCAGTACCTTCATTTAGAAAAATAACTTGTTGAGACTAAGGTTGTCTTGAAGACATTGCTTGAGCACGAAGACACTCAATTTTCCTTTTTTTTTTTTCTCTTGTTTGTTAAGTGTGTCCGTTACCAGATAGCGTCATTATTAAGGTTTTTTTTATTATAGTGCGTAAGCCCTCAAACTCGGGATAATTTCTTAGAAAGCAAATAATATCCCAAACAATTTTTGACTTCGACGGGATTGAACCCGTGATCTTCCCTCAGTACGGGAATGCGCTAACCAATTGCGCCACGAGATCAAGTGACGTAGGAGTCGAAAAACTTTGGGACTTCCTTCGGACTCTAGCACCGATAGCTCCACCTACAGGGGAAACGATAAAGTTTATTCAATCCTCTATCTCTCTAAACTTTCACATTCATAATATCTATGAGTGATTATTATATTTTATGTGATAATTATATTATATGCATCCACACAGCCTGGCGGTACGAGCCCTTGCCGTCCCTGTGTGTCGACGGCTCCGTTGGCGGCTTTGCTGGTGACCAAGCCGCCGGCACGTGCCGCCGGGCTGTGCGGTTGCACCATTATATAGATATACTTGATTTGCGGAATTACAATCACGCTAATAGTAAATAAAACGTCAAGTGCGAGTCGGACTCGCGCACTATGGGTTCCGTAAGACCTTGTGTCTTGTCAAATTATCATGATTCTTGGTCAACGGGAAGTGGGTACCCTGTAGGTCCACGGCAAAATATTTTTTTCGTGAATTAACAATAAATTTACGGTTTCTGGATTTTTCCCTTTATTTGTGATATAAAACTTGCTTCTTACTAAATTTTATGACTCTAGGTCAACGGGACCTTACTTACAACGGCAAATACCAAGTGAGCAAGCTGGGTTCGTCAAAGGACGTGGAACAAGGGAGCAGATTGTCAACGTCAGACAAATGATAGAGAAGAGCCGGGAGTTCAATGTTCCCATGCTGCTATGTTTCATTGACTACTCCAAGGCGTTCGATTGTGTAAGATGGGACTGTCTATGGAAAATCCTCCGAGAAATGGGCGTTCCTCCTCACCTGGTATTTTTGATTGCGAGCTTATACACAGATGGAGAGTCAATGGTGCGAATTAACGATGTGGTGTCAGGACCTTTTAAACCCCAAAAAGGAGTTCGACAGGGATGTATTCTTTCACCTCTTCTATTTAACATCTACGGCGAATATATCATGAGGACAGCCCTAGAAGAGTGGGAGGGAGGCATCTCTATTGGGGGCAACAAGATCAGCAACCTTCGATATGCAGATGATACCACATTATTTGCTTCCTCAGAACAGGAACTAGCTGCACTGTTTAACAGGATAGAGCGCGCGAGTGAGCTAAATGGTCTTTCCATCAATAAGGCGAAGACAAAAGTCATGATAGTTGATCGAGGTGGACTACTTGCACGTACAGGGGAACTCACGGGCTTGGAATTTGTAAGCGAGTTTATTTACCTGGGTTCTTTGATCAGTGACCAGGGAGGCTGCAACAGAGAGATCCGTAGACGCATGCAAATGGCCAAAGTAGCAATGAGTAAGATGACTAAAATCTGGCAAGACAGAAGTATCTCTAATACCACCAAGATGAGAATCGTGCGGTCTTTGGTGTTCTCGGTCTTTCTGTATGGCTCTGAATCATGGTCCATTCGTGCAGCTGACCGAAAAAAGATTGATGCTTTTGAGATGTGGTGTTGGAGGAGAATGTTGCGCATACCGTGGACAGCAAAACGTACCAACAGATCCATTCTCGACCAACTGAAGATCAGAACCAGATTGTCCACGGCCTGCTATCAACGAGTCCTCAGCTATTTTGGACATATCGCCCGAAGGCAACCAGACAACCTCGAAAAACTGGTTGTACTAGGCAAGGTAGAGGGAAAAAGACCAAGAGGACGCTCACCAACCCGCTGGTCTGACCAAATAAGAACAATAACG
Source organism: Eupithecia subumbrata (assembly GCA_949316285.1). Lineage (NCBI taxonomy): Eukaryota > Metazoa > Arthropoda > Insecta > Lepidoptera > Geometridae > Eupithecia > Eupithecia subumbrata. The sequence goes on from OX438642.1 coordinate 16,859,456, forward strand.
GGACTCACTTTGCCTGCAGCCCTGAGACAGGCCGAAGACAGAGTGGTGTGGAAACAGCTCATCAGCGTCTCCGTGAAAGCTTTTCAGGACGGGCACGACCTTCAGCAATGAAGAATACGACAGAGAAGAAGAAGAAGAAGAAGGTCAACGGGAAGTACCCTATAGGTTTTGGTCTATTCGCAAGAATCAAAAGTATTTTTTTTTGTTGAATAATCAACAAATTTGCGAGGCCTTAGCATAAAAAATCTGAATTTTTATTAGTTTGTGCTAAGGCCTCGCTTCTTGCCAAATTTCATAATACTAGGTCTACGGGAAGTACCCTATAGGTTTTGGTCCTTGGCGAGCATTAAGTTATTTTTTATAGTGAATTAATTACAAATTCATGGATTTCGGATTTTTCGCTTTACTCATGCTATAAGACCTTGCTGCTCACCAAATTTCATAATTCTAGGTCTACGGGAATTACCCTATAGATGTCGTGTGCATGTCATTCCCTTCGAAATTTCAACATAATCGGACATAAGCTACTAACTTTTGAGTACGTTGACTTAGAAGTTTTATTTACATCGCGGCTTCAAGAGGTTACGGACTTGAGTTTTTGGCATTAATTTCAACTCGATACGTACACGCGTTCCTGAGAAAAGGGGGTTGACAGACGGACAGACAGACAGACAGACGGACAACAAAGTGATCCTATAAGGATTCCTTTTTTCCTTTTGAGGTACGGAACCCTAAAAAAACAAAATCAATTATAAATGCGAAAGTTTGGATGTTTATATATTTGGATGTATGTTACCTCTTCCTTCACCCCAAATCGAACAGGTCGGGCTGAAATTTTGCATACAGACAGTTCTACGCCTAGAATTAAACATAGGTTATTTTATGTCCCATAAATTAGTTTCACCAGTAGACATTGATCCATAAAGAAAACAGTAGAGCAATTCAACCACTCAGGCCAACGATACAACAATAATCTAATGTTGTACAAATAACCTAGATCTAAGTAAAATCTGCAGATATGGTACGTTCTCCCAGCGCTTACTTAACAACTGGCATGTGTTACAACTACACGCAAACACTCGCTCACAGTTACATTTCCAATTTTGTGCAATAATTATAATGAACGACAAAGATGGAAAGACATAAGTACCTAGACCGAAGTGTGACCGAGAAAACACGTTAGTCGCGCAAACACGAACGCCGGGCCGACTATGACTGAGGTGGGTGGACCTAATAGAACCTAATATGAGCCTTCCACCTTCGAAAAGCTAGTACCTCATTCTCTTTTTACTTAGATCGATGAAAAATTATATTTGAACAAAGTTGAAAATCAGGAGAAACCCAATCTTACCTCCACGACGGTGTGCTTGCCAATTATGAACTCCAACTTCATCGACCACGGGTTAGTAAAAGAAGTCCATTCGGTCTTAACTTTCACGTAATCACCGTTCTGCGTCCTCATTCTGCAAAGATAACCCAAGATTAAAATACCTAGACCTAAATAGAGATGTGGGTTAAGCACTTCCTAAACTTCTCAATTGAACGTATGAACGTTTTTTATTTCGCTCCACACGAAAGGCTTTGTCGCTGAGCGACCACATCGCCTAATTTATACATATTTACAAATGAAAACTAAAAACTAATCTCTACAGAAATAACTTAAAGTAAGGTTGTAATTTGTGGGGGCTTCTTCAGACAATGGATTGAATAACATACTGTTACATTTGCCAACATCATACAACTTAGCCACTCCAAAAATACAAAGTCGTTCGTTTGCGTTTCGTACATATTCCATTATAACATGATGAACATCATCAATACTACCACAGATGTCACAATTTGGTGATGATAAGGACCTTTTAAAATTGTTTCCGTATCAAAATGGTATAATCTAATTTCATAACTTTCCGAAAACTGCAACGATCGTTTTATTTCATCGTATCATTAAATCGGGTTTTCTTTTAACATAGCTATGAACACTCTTCATGAAGTCACCTTCAAAACAGAAGCCAAATCAGATCTTTCGTTTGAATGTTGCGCTCCGATGCAAGAGAAACACAGATTTAAATCTTTGCAGAGAAATACACACACACACGTCAAACCAATAACACCACTCTATTTAGCCGGGTGTTAAAATTAGGAGTTTTTAGTCTAATTCAAAAAGGAGTCTATGTATGTCTCTGTATCTGACGGCTGTATGTACGTTTGTTTATTAATTTTGTATGTATATTTTTCAATTACACTGTCAATTGTGGACTAATTTGCTATTGTAGGTATGATCATGGGATCTTTAGATCCCAGACAAATTTAATCCCGAGGGATTGGTATTTGTTCCGCAAATATGGTGGAAGCTGTGTGATGCCGGCTTAGCATTTGCATCACCCTAATTTTTCAGCAGCAGCGCCCCGCAGCAGTGTACCAATATAGGCTGTACAGGTGTGGTAAAAAAAGTAAGACAAATGTACGTTAAAAAATTACCTGAATGGCATGGATTTCGCCAATTCGCCTTTCTTCACTATAGTGTCGTAAACAACCTTCAATGCAGGCAGATCATCAGGGTGGTACATCGTCAATGCGTCCTTATTATGAATGTCGTGAGGCATGTACCCGAGATATGATACAGATTCTACATCAATGTGCTCGAGAGCGCCCGACGCTGCGTGCCGGATCACGAATGGCACTGGGTTGAGCAGAACTTCATTCGGCGCTGAAAAAAACATTTAAATAAGAGTTTATTCAGGATCCGGTCTGGTGCCGAGAAGAGTTTATAAAAATGTCAGTTCAGATGTCACTAAAACTATTATGTATTAACTAATAGGAACTTATTCGACAGCTTTTTGCTTAGATCTCGGTAAAATTCTCACTCAACAAATGGCCTGTGTTGTGTTACAACAACTATGCGCGACACGCTATTTCCAATGTTTTGCAATAAAACTACCTAATGAACAACAAAGATGGAAAGACTTGTCTAAACCGAAGTGCGACCGAGACAACAATACGCAGACGAAACACGAACCGCACCCCGCCGGTCCGACTTACTGAGATGGGTGGTCCTAATTGCACCTAATTTGAGTTTTCAACTATCGAAAAGCTAGTCCCCAATCTCTGTATATGTATCTGTCAGTGTATTAATGTTGCCGTCCTTTTCTTATCGAACGAAATAAAAAGGATAGTGTAATTTTAATGCTGTCAAATATGTTGATTTTTGTTTTTGAGACGACTGAGTTGACACCAACTTCAGAGATACCATAGGACTCCAAAGTCGCGCTATTGTCCAGTATTATTTATTTTATAATAGCAACCATAGATAGATATTTTTGACCGAGAAATTAAAAAAATATTATGAAAAGCTAATATTATATGTCCACCTCATATGGATAAAAGGAACCTCACCAAAAAATCAGTTTTGTTCTTCGCCATGAACTAAAAATTTGGCCGAGAATCTCAAGAGACGCAAATATGTAAGTGTCGACAGAGCCTACACATTTGCTACCCTTGCAGTCGAGACCCTAGGTTCGTGGGGTACCGAGGCTCTTTGGGTTTTTAAACGGACCTACGCCAGCCGTGTCCCATCGGTCGTCGAATAGTTAAATACTATAATACTGTTTGAGTTACTTACATTTATAAGCGGAAAGCAATGGATCAGCCTTTAAGATCAAGTAGACCACGCTGCCACTATCTTCTTTGATTTCTTTAAATGTCAACTTCAGTACGAAAGGAACATAAAACACAGGGCGGTGTGTTGTTACTACAAAGCCCTCGCTCGCATTTCTGTAGCGACGAATACGGCATGCCATTGAGCACTCCTGGTCTGCCTGTACAACTGTGGACATTAAAAAGTTTTACAATATAATAGACTAAAACACAGCGACTGTTGTCAAGGTTAGAATAGACTATGAAAATTAATTCCTTTAACTTTAATAATTTACGCAATGTGTAACGTTCTCACTGTTCCACCATAGACAAGAAATCGTTGGGGCGCAGATAGAAAAGGAAAAGTCGGAAGAACGCGGAAAAGCGTACGAAAAACGTGAAAAGAAGGAAGAGTTCGCCGACAAACAAAACACTTGTGAAGTTATTTTAACTCATTGGGCAACATGATATTTCATGAATTTTGGATATTGGACTGCAGGCAGGTGGATGCGGCAAACTGAACAGAGGGCGCTATGGCACTCGTTAGGGGAGGCCTATGTCCAGCAGTGGACTCATATAGGCTGATGATGATGATGAATCAATACACATACACTCAGGTGTTCGCCAAAAGGTAATCGGTTAATTAGGCAGCTTTGTCTTTTAACGATGACGTTTAGCGAACGAAAACTTCACACATGAAACAGAAAACATGCCTAAAAGAAATGAAAGTACTAAAACTTTGAGCAAAAAACAAGCCAGCTTTGGGCTAGATGAGGATGTGTGGATTATTCAGCATTATTTATTTATTTATATTTAACTATTAGATGTCAACGGACTTACCTCTTTCTTGTTGCTGCGTACCACCACTATTTACAATCTTCGTCAAGGGCAGACATTTCGTTATTTGGGTGGTGAAAACATTCCTATCCTGAAAACAAACACAAAATATCGTTAGAATCGAAAAAATAGAATCATTTATTCACACGGACATCGTGAGAAGACTCAAAAGAACTAAACCTTTCGAGTTAGTGTTGTAATAGTTATAGTGTGAGTGCATAAGTGCTATTTTTAAAGAACACATGAACCAAGTGTCTTCCCCTTAAAAATACAGACAATTTGAAAAGTGCCGATGGACACGTTCTTAGTGATACGTTTTTATAAAATTAAGTTAAAACACCATTAGTCAAATCGATGGCTAGATTGTAATGTTATTCTAGTGTATTTAAATATGTATGCTAGACTATACTAAAAAATAATATTCACAGAAACACGACAAATATTACAATGGTGATATTATAACGCTGTAACGACCAATTTAACTTGTTTAGTTTTAGCATAATTAAATGTAGGTCACAGAGATTATTTCTATCCTTTTCACTCTAGTGATCGTTTTTTATCCGTCTTTCCCACTCACCTTTACTAACCTACAAATAAATAAATAAATAAATAAATAAATAATGCTGGACAATTCACACAAAGAAAAGCAAGATGGCGCAATTCGTCAAACCCAGTCAGAACGTCTGTGATAATATGTGGATATAAAATCGATCAATGAATAAAAAGGGTTCGAACTGGTGCAGGAACGATTCAAAATCAAGTTGAATATCAATGTGTATGTGTGTGAGTGATCTCGGAAGCAGCACTGCGAAAATTTACTTTGGCGACTACCAGAGGGGTGTCTCGTTTTCCATACAATTTTCTACAGCGCCCCTGTCGAGCGAAAGTTTGTATGGATGGATGGATGGATGGATATTTGTTACTCTTTCACGTAAAAACTACTGAATGGATTTTAATGAAACTTTACAATAATATAGTTTATATATCAGAAAAACACTTAGACTACAATTTATAAAGATATCGTGTGAATTGTCCAAAACATGACGATAAGTGTCAAGTAAGTAGGAAAAAATCTAGCATCTGCGAGCTATTCTGGCGTGCGCTGCGAAAACCGCTAGTGTTACACATACATTATGCAATGTATAATGGAAATGTTTATCTTAAATAGTCCTACAAAAAAGCCCGCCACAGTATATATCCATATCTTATGTATAAGCCTTTATAGCCAAAATAGTGAACCATAACTATAATAAAAATTGATAGATAAACTTACCCGAGGATGAACGAATTCGATGAAGGATCTGCCGATCCACATTCCCTCGGGAAACCCAAGATTTACGGATAAACTCTTAGTCGTATACATAACGATGCCATCGTGCAGAGATATGGCGCACGAGAACCCTTCCTGAAAAAATTAAAAACAGAGTTCTCTGTAAATCTTACTGTTCTAAAAGCTTGAGAGATACGATGAAACCTTGAATCAAAGAATAGTACGATGAAACCTTGAATCTCAGATTCAAGGTTTCATCGTACTATTCTTTTTTGCCTTTCCACCAGTGATATAGAGTCGGCTGGAAACTTAGCAACGTAGCCCACGTTGCTAAGTTTCCAGCCGAACAATAGGATCGCTACATTATCACGTCATTTTCATATTGACAAAAATGACGCGATGAGGAAGCGTTCCTATTGGTCGGCTGGAAACTTACCAACGTAGCACATCTCTGGTGGAACGGCAGCCTAAGACCCGTGTTATGAAAACTTCCTCAGTCATCGATTTATGCTCGAGTTACGCTTTTCTATGGCACAACCGTCGCTCAAGCATTGATCTATGCTTGAATAACGCTTTTCTATGGCATAAAAGTCACTCAAGCATTGACCTACGACTGAGCTAGCTTTCATAGCACGGAACTTATAGTATAAAGGCAAGCGAAAGTTTGGATGCGTGGATTACTTCTTCATCCCAAAACTACTGAGCGCATCGGGCTGAAATTTCTATTTTAATCTCCCTAGCGTACCTGCGCGACCTGGAATAACACATAATGCTACTTTTCATCCCATAAATCAGTTAACATAGGTATGTAAGTAAACTTAAAACGTTCCTATAGTTCAATAACACAAAAGCTACTTTCTCCCATAAATCATTCAGTAGTAACGTTGTTCGTTTCATTCGAGCCCTAAACCGAAACATCGTATTTCGTGTTTCGAAGTAGGCCTTCTTGAATTCGTCATTTCATCCATGTGTCATCAAACCAAATTAGACGCGAATTTTAACTTGATGTGGCCACTAGAAAAATTTGAAGTAGGTTTATAGTTTTTTAAAATAGGTCAAATTATTTAATTGTAAATACAACTTCTAAGTTGTTTATAATCTTTTTCCTTACAATTTCAGACGAGTTAATCATCTCATCTTCTATAGTGGGAGTCTGGACAACTGGAATCTGAAACAAGGACAAGAAAAAATAAAAACGCATGAAGGGCATATTTTATATATGTAGATAGAAAATTTTACTGAGAGAAGACTTTATTTTGATTTTAAAAACAATTTAAACTGCAGTCAAAGATTTTTCAATAATCGCCTTTCTAAACAGGGAATGATATCCGCCAAAATGTAAAAAAAACATCCGTAATTTTACGATACCGATCAAAAGGCTCAATCATAAGGATTATTCTTTTTCCATTCAATTTTACATTTATTCAAAATAATTACGTTTTGCTTTTAATTAATTTAATGTATGTAGCAAATGCTCAAAATGTGTCCATTGTAGTATACAAATTCTAACTATTTTAACAATTTTCTCTATCCCACGGATATAATATAGTATTTAGAGACGATTTATTTTATTTTATTTATGAAGCCTTATATTGCTAAAAATTTACTTCAAAATCTTTCAAAAAATTTTGCGTGTCCCGTGACTCATAAGCCCCTTGGCAGCCGTTTCCATTGTTTTCAGCTGCCTGCCGTTCGAAACTACCACCACCTACTTTCTTCATGTCTTCCCATCTTTGATCTGTCTACCTCTTTTCCGCTTGCCGTCACGCGGATACTGCTCTGTAATGATCCGTGTCCATTTATCTTTGCTGTATCTGTCATGTGACCAGTCCATCGCCATATCAGCGTTTTATTCAGAGGTTTGACTTTGTTATTAAAGTCTACGACTTTTGTCGATCGATACTATAGACTACGGTTAAGTACAATTACCTCAAATAGTTATCAATCTATCTATCTACCTCATCGTTGTTAGGATTTTGGTCCAGAGGTTCAGTAGTGCTGTCTTCTGCTCCCTCGGGCATCGGGGTCAACGGTGTTGTGTCCGTACCTGCATAACAAATATAGCGAATCAAAGATAATTTATGAATCTTCGACACTATATTCTGAATCTGATCATATAGCTCACCACATCGATATTATGGATGTTATCAAAATATCTGACAGATAAAAAATATGGATAGTATCAATTTCTAACAAGGAATACCAAAATGGTTAGATAGATTTTTCTCAAGACAAACATGACACGATTTTGTAGCAAATAATTTGTAGTTAAAAGGTTTTTATCGATAAAATTGATATTATTACACAAATGTTTCATAATCATGAAATAATTCAGACAGTTTATACAGGCAAAGAATACGACATGATCGTCTTCATGTCGTATTATTTGCCTGTATAATCTGTCTAAAAATGTTGGAGACACGGTCTCGGACACTGTATAATAAGTATGACAAAATCGAATTAGATTTATCAGTGAATTTGAAAAAAACTGATTCGATTCAAATATCCAGCGTGCGAGATCACGTCCGTCGTACTGGCACTAAAAAGCCAGTACAAAATACTGTTGGGTCTTCACACTGGCTTCAATGAAGGCGACAGTTCAATAGCAGCTATTCAATCAACAGTATCATCATCATCAGCTATTGTTGACACAATGGTTGGCATATTCCCATGGCGTAGACCGCTATGCCATTCGCATCGGTCCTGAGATCAAATTTTGCTAAATAATAACTTTATTATAACAATAGTTATGGCATATAATACTCACCATTCTGATTCTCCTGCGCCTCGTTCAGAGGTATGGGCTCCGGTGGCTTGCATTCCAGCAAAGCTGGCTTCTCGAGGGCCCTTTTCCGTGATGTCGTCGACGTTGGCACGTTCTTGCTGCTGCAGCAAAAGTACTGTGTTAATGACAGTGAAGATGACCGTATACCATATAGGAATAAGCAAATACTGTTAGACTCTTTCATCATCTGGCCTCAAAAAACGTTTAGCTTGTGTAATAGGTAGCTGATGACTGATATACAAAATACTTATACACCCAGACCTGCAAGATATACCATCAGATCATACAAACATTGGTTCCTAGGAGGTGAATATATAAATGGTTGTTAAAGGACTCAGAAGCAAGGATAAGTCTTGGACATCAAAAACTTAAGGCCGTTTTCTGGCCTATCTATCTAGGTCTGGAAAAATACATTTTAGATTGTAATTGCAATAAAGTTGATTTCAGCTTTTACGCCTCCGACAGTGCTATTTCCCTAACAGCGGTCTTTCTGCGTTGAAATAGAGGGCTTCTCTTTCTACACTATGCAAATTGAGTGAGACTTCAGTTGTTCGATCATCAAATCGACCCATCTCACTTGACATCCATTCGACACGAGATATTATCTAATACTGTCACTACGAAACGAGACGAATAGTAAGCCAATAGCAAAAAATCGTCATCTAGGATATAGCAGTTCACTTTGGATAGTTCATTTAATAGTAAGCAGATGACTTAAAATTTTAAAGACGCCAATAATGAGTTCCACCTTATTATAGCTTCTGAAAGTCCTTATTTGCTGAAGATAAACAAAACAAGGTTTTGGCGAGTTACAAAAGGCATTGCCCTCGATGCTGTTATGTACCAATTAGGTAAGCAGCCCAAATTTCCACGGAAAAATGATTCTCAACAATCGTAGAGTCTACTTTTCATACAAGCATACATAGTAAAGGCTTCCACATCGATATCGATGAAGGCAACCCTCGAGATAACGGACTGTTATAAAGGTTTTTAAATCATGCTCTCTAGTCCATACTGGACCAAGTTCTGTCTGGCGATGGCTCCACTTACTAACTAGAACTTGGTCTAACGACATTTGTAACATAAAGTGGGCCCAAGAGTAAAAGGTATAATGTGTATGAGAGCAACGGTCTCTCTTTTTTGTAGGCAAATCATCTTAAAGAAGGCCCGGTTATCCATAAAGAAAGTAATTCTAGTCTGTCTATCTGTCTGCAACCTTTTCACGTTTAACTGACTGATAGGATCTTGATGAAATTTGACAGGCAAGTAGATGGTATCCCGGGAATGGACACAGGCTGTGTAAGGAGGCTTAGGTATCTCGTTACGAATAGGTACTTACTAAAGATGCGCGACTGCGAATGATCTGGCTAGTCGAATGATCTACGACTACTAATTAACTCATCCGACTTGAATATTAGTAATATACTAATCTTCAAAGTCGAATGACAACTACTAATTAGTAATTACTAATGCCTCTACGAATTGATCGAGTCGTCGAATAACGAATTGATGTCGACTGCCTGACTCGGGCAGTCGCCATTACTAACCAAATTAGTAACTAATATGGTTAGTAATCGCGAGAGGCGTCGAATAAAGAATTGAGTTCGACTTACCTGCTGCTAGTCTGCTTCTCTCCATATCCACTGCTCCCGCTGGAGTTGCTTCCAGAACGCGTGGATTTCGAACTGTGGCTGGAAAAAAATTAGACTAAAAATAGACTTCATGTTCCTTAGTATTTAGGTATTGCTTTTTTTAATTTTGCGGGACAATAAGGTACTAATCCTTCGGATAAAAGATCTATAAGGCTACCTGGGGATCACTCTCGATACTATATATACATATATAATAGCTATACAATTTTTAACATTATCTTATATAATTGAAGGAGAAATCGACGAACATACATATAAAAACAAGATCCTTCAAGTGTCCTGACTATTTCAAAAATATATTAAAAATATTTCAAAAAGTATGAAACCCACAGACATTTTAAAAACTGTTTCGAAATGTCCAACCCGATACTTTTCATTTGATACCCCACTCGACTTTGTAGGTCTCTTATAAAATTTCGGCATCATAATTTGCATGGAAAATTTTCATTATTCATTTTTTTTTTCATATCTGTACAGGCGCACGAAATGTATTATTATTTTAAATTTGAAGTTAATAGCTGCGGTAGTTGCCGAGATATTAAAGAGGGAAAAAAGGACAAACAAAGCGAGACCATATAAGGGTTTCGAAACCGATCTCCGATCTCGAAACCCTAAAAACATACAGCCGAATATCGTCCTCCTTTTGTGAATTATTGAAGTTGGTTAAAAAATTTAATATTTTATCTGAATAAAAGGCTTGAAATTAAATAAAATAAACCTGCCAAGTGCGAGTCGAATAGCACGCGAAGGGGTACGATCTCGGTTTTAGGCGCTGCCCCTCTCACTAGCGCCGCCACCTATTTTATCTAATTATAACGTTTAAGAAAAGAATTTCCAAAAATTACGTTAGCCAGCCTAAAATAGGTGGCGGCGCTAGTGTGAGGGGAGGCAGTGCCTTAACTTCAACTATTTATTTCATGGCTCGGTGTGTCTGTGCTTCCCTTAGACAAAAGTGCTGCTACAACTATTTGAGCACGTCTCAAGTCGCAACTTTTGACCGTTTTCAATGAAGATCTGACAAAAATTGGTCAAAAAGACTAATCAACAAAAATCAATACAACTCACCTTTTTCGAGATTGGCTGTTGCTGCAGCTGTTCGAATAAGCGGAGTCCGAGACCTTCGAATGTTTCTCCGAATTGTCCTGATTCTCCAAGCAATAGGCTGATTCCGAAACCTTCGAATGTTTCACTGAATTGTCCTGATTCTCCAAGCAATAAGCGGAGTCCGAGACCTGCGCATTTTTCTCTGAATTGTCCTGATTCTCCAAGCAATAGGCTGAGTCCGAGACCTTCGAATGTTTCACTGAATTGTCCTGATTCTCCAAGCAATAAGCTGAGTTCGAGACCTGCGCATGTTTCTCCGAATCGTCCTGATTCTCCAAGCAATAGGCTGAGCCCGACACCTTCGCATGTTTCTCTGAATTGTCCTGATTCTCCAAACAATAGGCGGAGTCCGGGACCTTCGCCTGTTTCTCTGCATCGTCCTGATTCTCCATTTTTCTGCACAAGTATAGAACACGTAAATCAAAACAGTACTGAAAACATTTTGCGCCTTACGAGGCAAGTACGGGCGAAACGAACACGATTTTCCTTCCGCGAGTAAAGGTCAACTCAAATTTTTCGGGTTGATCCCGGCCTTTTATAAGCTGAGTGAGTGGGTGGCCGCCCGTGACTTTTCTTGCTGGATCCTACTTTTATTATCAGTGATTTTTGACGAGATTTGTAACATAAGTCAAATCAGGCCTATTAAACCTCCGGTAATCATAGATAAATGACCAGCAAGACTAAATACCATACCATAAATCCAAAAACAGATAGAAAAATGTGTTTAGGAATCGGAATAGAAATTTTTAGGAATCGAAATACCGCATGCCAGACCACGCTTGAGTTTGTTTGTATGACCGACTACCAGAAGCGGCGATTTTCGTAACGATTCGTGCTATTATTTTTTACAAAACTTGTTTTTTAATTTTAAATCAAAATAGATCATCTAAAGTTTAAAGAAAAAGTACATTCGTACATTTTTAGTTTAAATACCTAATTTAACCGTTTTTTTCGGTAACCCGACTTTTTAGCTATGTAAGAAGTGCATGTCATGGCAACTTGTAAAGAAAACAAAACAATGACTTGAGCCACACTAATTCAGTATGAGAGTATATTTGGGTATATTGTCCAAAGTGCCCGTGTACAACTTTTCTATCTTTCATTTCTTTTCTATGTATTTTTGTAAGAAAAATAAGTTTTCTTATTTACCAAACCACCCTTTTCCTTACACGTCACACACACACACATACTCGAATGGGGTATTAAAATTTCACGTTAAGTAAAATATACATTTGTTCATGCAATCCGGAAACCCGTGATTTTATTTTTAATAAAAGTATCCTAAGAAGCCGCTTCCATAATTTGCTAGCCAAAAATTAACTTTATGATGCATATTTACCATATGCATCGGATTATCCGATCTCTACCTATAATAGACCAATTACATAAAAATAAATGCATGTATTCTGATTACCATTTTTGATTAGCTTACCATAGAGTAATGTACCTCAGTGCAAAGGTTTAAAATAAATAAATAAATAATGTTTCGATATAGAAAGTAATCCATTTCTGTCCATCCAGCTGTCAAACGATTTTGGTCAATTGTATTCGACGGCCCTGTGTATTGATACAGAAGATGGGTTTTTGAGATGGGAGTGGATGAATCCTAAACCTTAGAGAAAAGTCGTGAAAGGAGTCATGACCTCGATTTATGAGAAAACAGAAACAGCATACTTATTATTTTTACGTTATTTTGCATTAAAGTTTTATAAAATTCATTACGAATAGATTTTTCATCCCTGATAAATCCCATTAAACTATAGGCTAAGTATCCTGGCAAGCACAGCAGTGGTCCCAAAGTATTTGTCCCGAAAAAATTAAAAACAATTAAGGAATAAAAATTCGGTTTTTATCAAAGTTTATTTTATTTTCATGTTAAACAAAGGAATTTTCAAAATTTCATTGGGCAGTTTGTGATACCTGTCCTAAGCTTTTTTTTAATGGCTGTGTTTGTATAGTTTAGGTTAAGAAAGACAAAGAAGAGAAGTGGCTCTTGATGGCCACCTAACTGTTTTCGCATCTCTGCCCTCATGACCGAGTTCACAACAATCAGACATGACATTTTTGACAGCATTTTTATTTCACGATCTTTTAATTGCTTTGTTTTAAGTTCAACGTGACTTCGGTCTTTTGGTAACGTGAGTTGTTACCTCTAGCAACACGAGTTTCCCAATTTTTTTACAATGACGCCTTACTTTACTTGCTTACGTTCTTACTGAACAATTGGGTTTCCTGGATTTCAAGTTGACAACTTTCGTCAGCTGCGTTTTAAGTAGTTTCTCTTGTTTGATTATAATTTTCTTTGATACTATAGTAGTTACCCATGCACCTATGTACATACATTAACATCGTTCACAAGGGGTTAAATTTTTGTGTTAGTTTTTCGATATACACACATCAACAACGTGTAGGGATATTTCGGATTTATTCAATGAACTTACTCAATTTTGTTAATAAATAACACGCAACATGTATTTATTTTAAGCCCATTTAGCAGACCAACGGCCCTGCAACGATTTTTCATGCTTTGGATCAAATTATCAAAGTCTTGCTGCGGGATATTGTCCCAGGTCCTGCAAAGATGCAAAAATGTTGCTCTTTAGTTGCAATGTTTGCAGGAAAATTATTTATAGCCCTTCTTTGGAGCATGTCCCACGCGTGCTCTATGGGGTTTAGGACTGGTGATTGCGTGGGCCAGTCTAAGACCGACACGTCGTCGTGCTCCTAGAGCCAGCTGGTCACCACTTGCGCTGTGTGCGGATGGGCGTTGTCTTGCATTTGTAGTCGATGGGGGTAGACTACACTGGGTACTAGCACCTAGTTACAATATTTTTCAGCGGTCATGGTGTTCCTGATCCAAACGTGGTCTGTTCTTCCACCAACACGAATTCCCGCCCAAACCATAATTGTCCCGCTGCTGTGGCATGGATGGATGGACTTCCCGAGGGTTTTGCAGACGGCTCTCACGACCAGGAACTCGCAATACACACACTCTTCGTGAATCGGGATGGAAACTGAATAGGGACTCATCAGTAAACAGCACTACAGACCACTGGTTATCTTCCCAGAGCAAATGTTCACGAGCCCACTGTAATCTTCGTCCACGATTTCCTCGGCGTAGTGCTGGAGTACGAAGCTGTCTGCTAGCATGAAGTTAAGCTTTATAAGCAGAAGACTGCTCTTCTCCTCACAGTTTGGTCACTCACAAGCAACTGGTGCTCTGACTGGAGCCTTTGAACCAACTGCATGGCCGTAACATATGGTAGTCTTCTCGCGGCAACTTGCAAAAATCGGTCTTGTCGTGGGGTGGTTATGCGCCTCCTGCCTGGGCGTCTTTCTGCCACTTCACCGGTAGCTCGATAACGTTACCATAATCTTGATATCACGTTTTGTTTTGTTCCAATCTCATCAGCAATACTCTGGTAGTAGCCCCAGCATGAAGCATGCCTACTGCTCTTAACATTTCATCTCTAGTTAAGTGGCGCCGCTGCATGATGCATTTAGTGGTATAAACTCTAAATTAATCGATAAATTGCTTTAAAATTTCAATTTGACGCAAAAAATTACCAAAAACTATGGTAGATAAATTGAAACCTTCGACCTTCGCGAAAGTAAGGCAAGCAAATCTTTTGTTTTTAATTTATTATTCAAATTCTAATTTGGAACTATTCAAAAGCATAAAATAAGGTTTCTTTAAAGATTTTAAAACCGGCCAGTATTTTTACAGTTTAAAAACTTTATACAAAGTATCCCTAGACGGTGTTGATGTGTGTAGCTCGCTACTTCGCTTGAAGATGAACGCATGTCCTAACTCTTACCTAAAACCTCAAAAAAAAAAATAGGGGAGAACCGTAATTTTCCGGTTAATAATTTTTGGGTCGGGAATACCGTGCTTGGGTAAATTTATTTCGTTAAAATAATGTTTTGTTTAACGAATATTATGGATGTTTGTAATATTTTTTTTTGGCTACACCTAACGTAAGGTAGCATAAAACTTTTGACTAAACCCATAGCTGCTTATTTTTTGGGATTAAGCAATTACGATTATGTCTTCTTTCCAAAACACATTCCAAGGGCCTCATTCAGAGAAGCAGGGTCAGTTTTACCTTGAAAGCTAATCCCGCGTCCAATCACCGTCGGACAACTTTGAGACCACCATAAGGTATGAATTATATTAGACCGGGCCGTGCCCTGGGCGTGCCGTGTACGTGGCCCGGACGGGGCACGGATTTGTAAAGTTACATAAATTTTGTATGAAGCAGTTTATATTAAACAGTGCATGATCCGTGTCCCGTCCTGGCCCGTCTACTAACGTTAATAGAAACTGCTTCATACAAAAGGGATGTAACGTTTCAAATCCGTGCCCCGTCCGGGCTTTGTACACGGCACGCCCCGGGCACGGCCCAGTCTAATATAATTCATCCCTAACTTTCACTTTAGTCCAAGTAAGGATCGAAAACCCAAAGAACGTCTTCTCAATCACACTTCTATAAACACCATAAACACTGAACACTGTCAGATAAATCACCACTTACATTAATTAAGATTAAAATAGTACAATCAATAAGTAACAAATATTTATTAAGAAGCGTCTGCACTGCATGTTTATAAAAATAAATAATAAACACTTACGATGAAAAAAATTGTGATTTAAAATAAAAAGCAAGACTGAAATTCAGATTATGCAATCAAAAATAACAAATTTCAACTAAAAAGGCAACAATTTACAATATCATACAAATAAAATAAAATGAGTAAGGTGTTTATCTACGCATTCCTTCCCTATATCATGTTGTAGTCACAACGAGATAGTTTCACATACGCATGTCAAGCTATCCTGTTGTGATCCTGTGTTCGTGCTTAGATTTAGGTCCGTTACGTACCGTACGTAACGGACCTAAATTTACGCACTCAACAGCGCGATAAGATTGAAATTTCAATGAACTACTATAATAACTACAAAAGACATTTGCAAAGTACCTTCTATTTCTCCGCTATTGTACAATTATGTTTGATTGCAATAAGCACGTGTTCAGTTCGGTGGGTGTTCTGAGCTAGTGACGTATGCTACTGAGTTCAGGTTCACGTTTGTTAACACGTGAGCTCGGTGAATCGTCCTCTTTTTACTTTTGCTTGATTGTCAGAATCATAATGTCAGTTTTATTTCCTAACTAACAGAACTAAGTTGTGTTTGGATGTCGCCAACGAGCTGACCGATTATAAAAAAAAAAACAGAAAACAGTGCACTGTTAAACATCTTTTGATTGATAGACCTTTATGGGTATATCAGTGGGAATTGGTTTTGTTCCTAGAAATCAGAGGTATAGGTTTATTAGGGGGTATGGTATAGGGTCATAGGGTTTTGATGCTACGGGACTACGAACAGATAATCAATGAACTGTCTCAAACTTCCTTTTTTTAGTGGAATAAATAAATAATGCTGGACAATTAACACATCATTATCTAGCCCCAAGCTAAGCAGAGGGTTATAATTATAATATAAGGTTTATCCGTGATCCTCTATCTTCCAGGAATCTTCATCTGGGCGTACGGCAGTAACGTTTCATAATCTCTTGGTTGGCCGACAAAACGTGCTCTTTGGGGCACGTGTTCAGTAACGTAATACCGTACAACTAAAAAATCAATAAGCAACTGACGAGCTCCAGCGAAGTTAGAACCACGAAACCAATGAAGTATTAAAATTACTAAAGTCACAATGAAACTTTGAAATGTTTTTGACAGTTTGATGGAATAGGTATTTTCCTACTGAGTTCGACGTAAACTGGTGTAACTGAAGTAATTGCCCATTGGTTAGGCATTAGATCTACCTATAGGCACATCAGGTACATATTCGGACTACCACACGATATTCGATATAATCCGAAATATTAATGATATCTAGTCGCTCCTAGTCCATTATTTGTAAACAATACGCGTGCATGGAATATGATTAAACTGATTACGAGTTTATAACTTCCCGCCGGAAGTCCCCGTGTCCCCAAAATATGCACCAAGGAAGCCAATAATAACAACTACAAAATTCAAAATTTTAAAAAACCCCCCCGACAGATTTTCATAAATCATGGCTAAGAACACTTGGGATAAAATTCTCTTTAACACAAAAAACAAGATCCGTCAAGTGCGAGGGTAACTCGCGCGCCGAGGGTTTCGAACGTTTGTCAACAAATATGTACCAAAAGTACCGGCTAGAGACTTCGCAATTTAACGAATACCTAAGAATAATAGGTACCAACCTACATTTTAGATGGATCTTTCTGCATGCTTCGGTTAAAGTGGGTAATGGTAAATTTTTCGAATTTTTTCAAAATACTTCAAAAAGTATGAATCTTACAGAAACTTGAAAAACTGTTTTGAAATATCCAAATTGATACCTTTTATTTGATACCCCCACTCGGTGGGGTAGCTCCCCTTTTGAAAATTATTCCCCCTTTTTGACCATTTTTCAAAAAGTGTTCTTTTTTCAAACTTCTCTATATTTTTCGTGTAAAATATAGATCCATATCTACAAACGCTCCCTACATTTTAAACGGATCGGTCTGCAAACTTCGGAGATAGGGGGGGGGGGCCCTATCTCCGAAGTTTGCAGACCGATCCGTTTGAAATGTATGGAGCGTTTGTAGATATGGATCTATGGGTATTTTTTCGACTTTTTTCAAAATATTTCAAAAAGTATGAAACCTACAGAAATTTTTAAAACTGTTTTGAAACGTACAAACCGATACCTTTCATTTGATACCCCACTCGGTGAGGTAGCCCCCCCTTTTGAAAATTATTCCCCCCCTTTTTGACCATTTTTCAAAAAGAGTTCTTTTTTCAAACTTCTCTATATTTTTCATGTAAAATATAGATCCATGACTTTAAACGCTCCATACATTTTACATGGATCACTCTGCAATCTTCGGAGATAGGGGGGGGGATGGGTATTTTTTCGACTTTTTTCGAAATATTTTAAAAGTTTGAAAACTACTTGAACTACAAAAACTATTTTGAAATGTGTTTGTACATTCCCAAATGACCCTGTAGGTATCTTTTAAAATTTCGGCATCACAATTTGTATGGAAAATATTCATTTTCATTTTTCATTTATTTCCATTTGTTTCTCTTTAAATCTGTACAGGCGCACGAAATGTATTATTATTTTATATTTCAAGTTGATAGCTGCAGTAGTTGTTGAGTTATTAAGGAGGGAAAAAAGGGCAGACAAAGCGAGACCATAAGGGTTTCGAAACCGATCTTCGATCTTCGAAACCCTAAAAACTAAACGAAAATCGGTTCATCCTTTCGGAGCTACGATACCACAGAATGATACGTTAAACTTATAACACCCCTCGGGGTTTAAAAACAAATCAGTCACTTTATAAAATGACATTAAAATAAAGTTCGACCATATTGAGAATTTAGTACTTTAAATTATAGAGCATAGTGACGTGGTACTGTACTAAAAATTTTCAGTTTTCAGATATTTCCCTTTATTTGTGCTATAAGAACTTGCTTCTTGCCAAATTTTATAATTCTAGGTCAACGGGAAGTACTTAGGTTTTGGTCCATGGCAAGACCCAAAGTGTTTTTTGAGAATTAACTACAAATTTACGTGTTTCTAATTTTTTCCTTTACTTGTGCTATAAGACCTTGCTGCTTGCCAAATTGCATGATTCTAGATCTCGGATCGGAAAGTATCTTATAGGTTTTGTGTGGATGTGATTCCCTTGGAAATTTAAAAATATTCGGCCTTAAAAGTCTGTCTCTTTTGATTGCGTTGACTAAGAAGCTTTATTTATATCGAGGCTCCAAGAGGTTATGGACTTGAGTATGTGATATGGACCTGCATACCTCAAGTCCGTAACCTCTTCAGTTGTAAGGTTTATCCCACACATACAACATAGGTATGTTGTATGTGTTGTATCGCTATCACTAGTTTGCGGCAGGTTCTTGTCACAATGACATCCTTTTGACTCATTGGACCCATTTTTCAGCTTCTTTTTATTACAATTTCTGCACATTTTATGCAAATGTCTAAGCTTCCTTTTTTTGGTACCCGATGTGTCTGTATCCATTTCAGATTCATTAGAAAGTCTTTCAAAGCTATTGGATATTGTTACATTGATATTGCTACCGACCTGAGGGACTATGTCCCCAGGATCCGGCGGCTCCTCCAAGTTCATCATGAAAAAGGTATAAAAAACTTACCAGATGCTATTTTATTTACACTACTTTACTTTATATACAATAATTATGAAAATAAATACTAAAAACTAACTCTACTGATCAATAATATAAAGAAAATTAAAATTTTAAATTTTGGTGGAAAAAAACGCGACCGCCATGTTTGATGCTTCCCGCCTTTTTTCGATTAGGTACATATTTACAAAAAGTACATAGGTACCTATAATACGTAGGAAGCTGAAAACCTTTGTAACAAAAAATATACTTTTTGAACTAAACTATAAATGATTGAAATGAGTTTTCTTTTCGCCCTACTGGTCTGAATAAAAACTTCCAACAAAGGTTCCAAGAAAAACTTGAAAGTTTACTGTTCGCAGCATTGTAGCACGAAATTACTGTCGAAATTTATTGGCAAAACGTGATGATGTGATGACGCATGACGCTTACCTTATTTGCGACGCAACGTATTTTCTGCAGGACTTGGAAGTCTTCGGTGATATTCCAAGAAATCACGTTTTACATTGTCTACAAAGATTTTGAAGCACTGTGTACGGTCCAGGTAAATGGTTTTGATCAATATATTTAACAGAACGTAGGTATTTAATCCTTGGACACGAAAATTTAACGAGTAAATCAAATTGCAGTAAACATATCATAGTTTTTTAAGTTTTGATGTGTGATGAGTGTTAGTACGAAGTGAAGTCTACTACCACAGATCAAATAATTACTAACTTCCCATGCTTACTAATAACTAGTAACTAGTCTATATACGGTGATGCCAACTAGATTTTTTAAATCCGCCAAGCCCATTTCCGTCACAAGTCCATTAAAATAATTTTTTATCCGTCAATAAAAGCCATTTAATTCTTAAATTACATTTTTTCAGTTTAATGGCAATTTAAAATAAAACAGTACCTACTTGCGAGAGTAAAACAGTTGTGTGAACTTGTTGCCTCAGAAGACCCAAACATACACACTAGCATACATAAACAACTCAAACACACACAAACATATATATACACACACAAACACACAAACAAACGTGCGCGCGTGCCCGCGCGATCAAAGTTGTGCATTTAGTCTTTAGACTTTAAATAATTATAAATTATAATTTAACTTTCTTATTTAATACTAGATACTTACTAAAATAACTTAATCTACTCTACTTATTATATGTAATTTCTTATGGAAGAGCGAGATTCCCTATCACAGGTATTTCCTTTACTTAAAAGGGAATCTCAAAAACAGTTACACTACTAGTACATTAAGTTAAAGAAATAAATATATTTTTATTTTTTATTTTTGTATTTTGTATTCTTACTCTACTTTTATCTGATAAAATGTAATCGTAAATAGCATTAAACAAGTTTTTTAGAATTCATCAGCTTTACAGTACATACAGCTCAGTCATTAATATTCAATCAATGTTTACAATAGTAAGATTATGTACCTACCTAAAAATTGAATTCCGGTTATTAGCCAGGTATATAGGTTTAAAGAACTTTATTCTCATACAAACATAGGGTTTACTTAGAATGAGATACATAAGAAAAAATTAATCTAGGTTAACAATATTTAAACTAACCTCTGGGACCTAAAATAAGTTCTAACTTAATATTTCTTATTCTTAATAAATATTACTTAAGTAATAATATTATAAAAACTAAACATTATAACAACTAGTAGGTACTTAGATAATTATGAAATAGGTACCTAAGTCTTATATGTTATATTTCGGTGTTACTAAATATTAAATATGTAATCATTTTTATTCGCGCTTTGTTACAAAGTGAGTACATGTAATTTAAGTTTCTTTTTATAGGCATTCAAATTAACACATTCCTTTACATTGTTTGGTAAATTGTTAAATAATGTAGCTCCCTCTGATAATATTGTTTTTTTACCATAATTAGTACGTGTTTTAGGTACTTGTAATTTTATTTTATTTCTGAAATGGTATTTATTTTCTTTAAGATTCAAATTTTAGTTTTGCCTTTACGTGTTCAATATGATTTTTCCATGTCAACTTGTCGTCGATCCACAGACCTAAATATTTTTCGACATGAGATTGCTGAATTATATCATTGTTTATTATTAATGGAGGAAAAGAAGTTTTTTTATTTTATTTTTAGCACTAAAGATCATGAACGAAGTCTTTGATGTGTTAATTGTAAGCAAATTATACTTGAGCCATTCATTAAAAATGTCTAGATCAGTTTGAGCTACAGTAATTAACTCATGGATACTTTTTCCGTAATAAAAAATACAAGTGTCATCAGATTATAGAGTTAGGTGCTCTTTTAAACCTATTGAATTTATATTATTGATATATATGAGAAACATTAAAAGACCAAGTATTGAACCCTGTGGAATTCCATAATTGACACTTTCAACACTGCTAGTAAAGGTATCGATCTTAACTACTTGTAGTCTATTAGTCAGATAAGAAGAAAGCATCTCTAGAGCTTTATCTCTGATGCCTATATCGGCTCCTATTGAGGAAAAGAATTTATTAAAAACTAGCTGTACCCGCGACTTCGTACGCGATTGCCTTACCTGCCGACTAATTAAGTTCACATTTAACCATAGTCTCTCATATTATGAAACGCCGCCGTCCAAAAAATCGTGTAGGGTCTACGGGGGATAGCATATTGTCATCTTCAATCCCATTCTTTATCCACACGACTTTTAGCTACGACTCGGCCAGCGTCAGTGTTAAGAAGTGTCCTACTCGTTTGACTTACTCACAGCTGGGGCCCTATTCTGCTAATCGCTTCACTATGACAGGGCTATCGTCACAGAATGACACTTTTTGGTATTCCACCTTGGATGAAAGAAATTATGATGAATGCAGATGGAGAGACGCGCGTCAAGTTTGAAACTACATATTAATTTATCTCGCGCGCACTATCTGGAATTTTATTAATCTAAGGATTCTACGTGATGATTCTGCGACGATTCCATTGTCATACTGAAGCAATTGTTTTGCAGAATTGGGCTCCTGATCCATTTGACTGGACCACCGTAATTTTTTTTCGTTAGTAGGTAGGTACAGTTGGCTGTGTACCACAATAAAAAATATTTTTCTGCGGTCCAGTTAGTTTAAGTGGACCACAATAATTAATTAATTTAATTGTACACGATGTTTGGTTGGAGTAAGACTCCAACCAAACTTCGCTGGACCAGCTAAACCACCATATATCATGTAAGGCAGGAACCTAACTTATTTTTCCAAGACCCACCACCTTAGTAGGCAGGAACCTAACTTATGGGTGCGTCTTGGAAAAATAAATAGATAGGAACTTACCTACCCTTTATCTACTAATTTTTTTCTTCAATCTACAGATTATTTCATCAATCTACTGATTTTCTACTCGACTTTCTACTGATTTAGTCATATTCGATCTTGCATCTCTGTTTCTAACAAAAAGAATGCATGAAATCGGACGACGCGTAGACCCGTCGTGATGCGCGGTTAAAGAATTCTACTTTTTCCTCTCTCCCAGGGGAACCTTACTGAATTCCAGGATAAAATGTATTCCATGTCCTTTCTTGTAGTATGAACTCAAAACGTGCCAAGTTACATTCCAACTCATTACCTATGTAGTTTCGGCGTGATGAGCGGTGAAGGAATTTAACTTCCATCCCCTCTGCCAGGGCAACCTTACTGAATTCCGGGATAAAATGTATCTTTCCTCATAGTACGAACTAAAATCACGCCGAGTTGCATTCGAATTCATTAAGTAGTTCCGTCGTGATGCGCGGTTAAAGAATTTTACTTTCATCCTCTCTCCCAGGGGAACCTTACTGAATTCCAGGATAAAATGTATCCCATGTCCTTCCTTGAACTCAAATCGTACCAATTCAGTCCAACTCATTCAGTAGTTTCGGCGTGAACGTGATGCGCGGTGAAGAAATTTTACTTTTATCCCCTCTCCCAGGGGAACCTGACTGAATTCCGGGATAAAAAGTATCCTATGTCCTTCCTCGTGGTATGACCTAAAATCGTACCGAGTTTTATTTCAATACCTTAAGTAGTTCCGTCGTGATGCGCAGTTAAAGAATTTTACTTTCATCCCCTCTCCCAGGGAAACCTGACTGAATTCCGGGATAAAAAGTATCCTATGTCCTTCCTCGTAGTATGACCAAAAAATATTCCGAGTTTCATTTCAATACCTTCAGTAGTTTCGGCGTGATGCGCGTTTAACAGACAGACAGACAGACAGACAGACAGACAGACAGACATGAATGAAAAAAATTGCAGTTTTGGCTTCAGTATCGATAATAGAGTGCCCTCCAAAAAAAAATTTCAAAATATCTTCAATGTACAGAATTGGACCTGTTACAGTTTTATTATAAGTATAGATATTACAGATTTGGTGGCCGTCAGTGATTAAATTAATCTTTTTCTGTTTTTGGTTTAGGTAATGACAAACTATCATTAAATAAAGTCAAAGATAGCTCATCTTTGACTTTATTTAATGATAGTTTGTTTAATGTTTCCCACATTTTTTTTGGGTCATTCGAACTGTCGTGGAACAAGGAATAATAATAGTAATTTTTTACTTTATGTCTTATGTTTTTTACTCTATTTCTCTCGTTAATTTAGTTACTGTAAATCTTTTTATCGTTAGGATTAATTTTTGTTATTTGCCATAAGTTATTTCGAATATTTATTGAGTCTATGATTTCTTTATTTATCCATTCATTTTGGGGAGGATTTTGAACTTGTGTTTTGTTAATTTTATTATTTTTTATTTGTTCTAATAATATATTTTCAAGTTTTTCATAGTCATCATTTACTTTTGTAAGTTCTATTTTTTCGATGTTATTAGGTTTTCATAATTTAGAGCCTGATATTTTATTCTTTTGTAATAAACTTTGGGTAAGCCGCTGACTTCAAGGAAAATCTGCTTATGATCAGATAGTGACGAGTCTATTAGGGACATACTAAGTGACTGTTTATCTAAGTTTGAGTAAACATGGTCAATTATTGTGTTAGTAGTACTCGTTTGACGCGTGCAGTACTTTTCTTCTATTTTGTTTATTATTGTAAAGCCATTTTCATTTATTTCATTTATATACTGTTTTACCTTTTGTTCTTGACTCAGTAAATCGCCGAAAATAATGGACCTTTTCCTTTTCTCTAGCTGTTGTGAAAGTAAATCTGAAAAATTACTCAGGTTCCCGTCTCCAGGCCTATAAATAGCTCCAATATTTAGTGATAATTGGTCTATCTTTAACCACAAAAAATGACAGCCGTCTTCAAACAATTCCTCTGTAATGTCATACTTGAGGCTTTCGTGTACAAATATAGAAACACCTCCTCCTTTCCTTTTTTCCTTCTTGCCATCTTTATTTTTCTGGTAAGTGTCTGTTGGCCTATAGTTGTAAATATGCAAGTAGTTAGGGATTCGATATAATCTGGCTTCATTTTCCGATTTAATCCAGGTCTCCGTAAAGATGAGTATTTGAGTAGTTTTAGCTATATCCCTACCATAAACAATACAGAGTACCTATACAGAATACAAAACATGACATGTCTTTGACCAACCTAAAAGTTAATGAGGCCGTGTTTCGCTTTATATCTGCAGCGGCTTCAGAGATTCCAATATAGTTAGTATGCTGGTGCGTTGAGTGGGGCGAGTGACGTAGGCTCAGTGAAACAGCAAGCCTTCGCGCGTGTGAGAAAGTATTCGGCCTCGCGCGGTGCGTGCGCGCTTGGAGTGTCGCTACGTTTTTGTATTTAAATAATAATATCTCCTACAATTGTATAAAAAATATTGTTTATTTCATATTCGTAATAGTTGACGTGTATTCTTACATTATTTATATTGTTTTGAAATTTCAAAGGCGTTGGACAATTTTTGGTTGTAATTTCTCAACATTTTTTGTAAATTATGTTTATGAGAACAATATTTTTTTAAGGAGATGCATCATTTTGCATATCGTCCACTTGCGACGACAGTGTGACATCTTAAAAATCGTTACTTTACAGAAAACGACTTTTAAACTTTCAAATGAACATAGTTCTTAAATTGTTGTCAAAATAGCCTTATAATGTATGAAGTGAATAG
This sequence comes from Eupithecia subumbrata, assembly GCA_949316285.1. Lineage (NCBI taxonomy): Eukaryota > Metazoa > Arthropoda > Insecta > Lepidoptera > Geometridae > Eupithecia > Eupithecia subumbrata. Next base: position 16,884,998 of record OX438642.1, read on the forward strand.
AGTTTAACTAATAATGAAATGAAATATCATAAAGAAAAAACATATTCAGACATAAATTAACTTTTTTTAAGAGTTTGAAAAAAAAAGGAAAACTTATTACGTTGTCCTAGAAAAAAATCAAGTTTTTAGAGTGGTAAGTTTAGTTGTTACGTTGAAGATGATGTAAACGTTTACGTTTAACTAGGTTATAATATAAGTAAAACATTATTCTTGAAAATTAGTTTTTTATTGTACGAATAATCTAATCATTCAATATAGTGGTAACTATTTTAATAATAAATTCTGTAACCTTCAATTACATATTGAATTAAAAAAAAGTTAAGTATGAAGACAATACTGTATTTTTCACATGCTGTGCTATGCTAACAGTTCTTTTACTTATGCTAAAAAAATATTTTTACTAAAGCAAACGTTAAAATGTAACATATTTTACTGCAAATAACAATTTCGTAAATTATTACTTGAAAATATTACGGAAAACCTATCAAGTAGACACTTAGTGACTAATTCCTTAAAGAAATGACGCGCTTTGGTGCTATTGTTCCGTCAGAATCAATTTTGACATATCGCTGGGGTGGTTTTACCTCTTCCATTGACTGAATTATAAATGACCACTGTCTTTCAATTTCACCCAAATCCCAGTACTCTTTTAAAAGTTGTTGTCTTTGAATCTCCGTTATATTTGCGTGGCATTTAAATTTAGAGGTTTCTTTACAGGGGGGCTTAAGTCTTCGTTCTGGAATATCCTTATGAGTTTTTGCAGATTTATAGGATTTCCCACTATTTCTCAATTTTTTTGCAATATACTTCTTCCAATTTGTTTCTTGTCTTGGCCTTTTTTTCCCTTTTTTAATGGGAGTTTCAACGATAGTTGGAGTATTGTCAGATTCTGTCACGGTGACGACTCTAGCTTCGATTGAAGGCGATTGATTTTCGGTCCTTATAGCATTAGGTACATCGATTAGTATTTCATCGCAAGTAAAAAATACTGATTCGATGACCTTTCTCCTTGGTTTGTCCTTTGCTGGCTTGTCACAGCTGTAGGGACATCATGACTTACATCAGTGAGGACGCAAGCTTCAATTTGAGGCGGTTGATTTTCGGTATTCATAGCATAAGGTGCATTTATTGGTATTTCATCAGAAGTAAAAATTACTGAGTCGTTATTTGACCTTCCTGCTTGGTTTGTTGTTTGCTGACTCGTCATAGCTGTAGGGGCATCATTAAATAAATCATTGAGTGAAAATACGCGTCGGCGTTTTTCTTGAACTTCTTTATAGTTAGGGTCTTGTACGGAATCATCACTGTCCTCGGAAAAAGATGAAGAACTTGAAGAGCTGCTACACGAGGAACTTGAAGAAGAACTCTTCAAAATACTGCGATGACAATGAGTTTGTGTTGTTTGTTGATCATCTACTGTTTCATTTTCGTCAACAGTTTTTAAGTCCGGGTTTATTACGAGCTACTGTGGTACTTAAAAACGATGAACTCGTCGATTCACTGAGATTGGAATGAGTTTGTGTCGTTTCGTGGTCATCAACTATTTCAACTTCGTTAACAGTTCTTGAATTTGGGTTTTCACGAGTAACTAGGTTGCCACTAGACAAACCTTCGTCCATTTTTGATTGTGCTAGCCGCATTATTATTTTAGACATTGTCCCCATCTGTAAAGATAACTGAAGTTTCATATTGCTGCTTAGTTCATAAAACGTGACAAGTATACATAATCATTAAATTTTATCAATAGGTATTCTGCAACAACAGGACATCAATAAATGACCCACAACATATTTCCAGTATAATAAAAACGTGTATCATCTTCAACGTTACAATTCAAGATGACGCAGTGATACTGTGAATTTCTTACAAGAAAAACGTGACATTAAAAACATGTCTCGTTAGCTTCGCTTTATGTTTTACAAGAACATTGTGATAAGTATGACGTGCCACATTGTCGAAAAAAGAAAATTATTGAAAGAGACTTACCATTATCAACTAAATCGTGGTATCCTTGTGATGTCACGTTCTTCATGAAAACCGAGAGCACTTCAAACCTCAAAGACCAGGTGACAACTGAACTATCACTGTGTTGAAGCCAACTAGATCACCAAACGAGACAGCGCTATATAGTGATAGGTTGTCTCTTTCTCTCAATAACTCTGTTGTTTTTGTAGTAAAAAATATCCCGTTTTTGTAGATAATAGAACGAGAGATCGCGATTCAGAATATCAGTAAAAAAAAAAATCGTATATTTCGAGATGTCACACTGTCGTCGCAAGTGGACGATATATAAATTAGATTTAGTAATAGGTACCTACTATTATCAGACAAGAAAATAAGGAACCTAAAGTAGACTTGTTAAAAAAATCAATACATCCATATTATTTTTTCGATGTATCGATATTTTTGAGCGATATTTAATGTTTCTATATATCGATATAAAACTCTAAATATCGAAAAGGTATAAAAATCGATATAATAACATTTTTTTAAATATTTTTTATGGTTTTGGTAGACTCGATTCGCTGCTTTATAATTTGGTACTTAAGTTGGTAACTCTTTCTACTGTCTTATCTGTCAATGTCAATTTCAACTGTCCGTCTCCGCATGACTGACTTCCTTAACCATAATTACTTTATGGTTTACTGTTCCTTGCTTTATCTACATACTCATTTTTACACTTCAATTATTTATGTAGTAGATGAACTAGGTAGGTAGGTACTCAAGCGATTAGTAAATAATATTTCTGTGGCAAGACATTTTATACTTATAACCGACTGCCTCGTTGGTCTAGCGGTCGCGTGTTCAACCGCTGATAATCAGATCCCGGGTCAGACCACGATTTGTGTTAAAACTTTTTAAACTTTCGCGATTTTTTAGCATAGTTAATGGGGGAAAGGAGAAATAATAACAAAAGGTACGCGATAATGATAAATACCCGATTGAACCATGAACCATGATTTGTGTGGGTCTTTTCTAGCAAGAAATATTCACGGCAGCAGCCCGGAGTCAGGAGTTGGCAGTGGTAGACGGCTGAAGCCGTTGGTCCTGCGCTTGACCTCTCCCCGGTCGTGTCGGCGTCTGGCTAGTCACCGATGAGGCATTATACTATGGGGAAATAGCGTAGACGCCAATGATCTGTTCGTCTCTCAGAAAAAATGCGTCCGGACCATAGCTAACATAAGAGTAGGTACCAGAGACATGTAAACCCCACTTTAAAATCCTCACCCTAGTTCTAGAAATAAGCAAATTCGTAAGGAATTACCCAAATTTTTTCCAAAAAATTAATAACCAGACGATACCAAACTAGATATCCTCCTAGGCGAATTTAGACCACGGGGGGCCAGTCTCAGTATTTTATTTATTGCATTCATACAATCAGGTCTTAGGATGTTGCAATAGAAGACTGGCAGGTATCGTGCCTTTCTACTAAAGATGAATAAAACTAATTTATAATTTAATTTGAGAGTCGCTAAAAGAATCGTTGAAGAAGTCGTCAAGTTCGTAAAAGCATTTTTTTATGAGCATCTCTTTGAGTTTGCTTTCGAACATGTTATTTTTTTCGAGACATTTTATGTTTTCTGGGAGTTTATTGTAAATTTTTACCGCCATCGAGTTGGGGGAGGATTGGTGGATTTTTAATTTTGACTCAGGTTCCACCAGGTTGTGTTTATATTATATTATTATTTTTATCCATCTCCCTCACTGCGTTACCCGCAGCGCTGCACATCCACACCGCGCATCGGCGTTTATTTTCTAATAGTTAGTATTTGGTTTAGATTGTCATTTTTAAATTCGTACCTACTTAATATATTTGAATGGAATGTTCGATTTGAATAATACGAAAAGTAATCTACAGGTACATATTATTGAAACAGTTTTACATACGAAATGATTTATTTTATTTGGATAAGGATTAATACAAAAAATATGGATAACATGGTCAGATTTTGGTCAGCATTTCTACCAAATTTTAAAATGTTATAAAGTAGTTATAGTGACTTAAACACAGAACCTGGACATAATGGTATCGCGAAGTTTTTTGTAGATATTGATATGTTTAATATTGTAGAACATTTTTAGGGTTTCGAGATCGAAGCTCGGCTTCGAACCCTTATGTTCCGGTCGCTTTGTCAGTACTTTTTTCCCTCCTTAATAACTCAGCAACTACTGTAGTAGCTTCCATACTATTACTATTGAATACCTATCTACCTACTGATTATAGAAGGTAGGTATTCTTTTGAATTGAGGGGAGTGTGGTGGATTTGTGATACTGTGATAGATAATAAATAAATAATGCTGGACAATTCACACAGCATTATCTAGCCCCAAGCTAAGCAGAGCTTGTGTTATGGGAACTAGATAACTGATATACTTAATACAATACACTACATAGATAGATATTTTATATAGATACCTTATAAGAAAACAAAATGGTTTCAATACTCATGGTAGATAGATTGTATTTATTAATCAGGTAGGTAGGTAGTTGACAAGATTGTAGGTAACCTACCGACATGTTTTAGGTACATGATAGGTTCCTTATGTACCTACTCATAATCTGAGAACTTTGTTCTACTTTACAATGTACTTATCTAAATAAAATCTGCTACCGTACATTATCACATCCAGACATGTAGGAATGTTGTGTTAGGTTAAATTACCTTATCATTAGTTATCATAACCACAGATTGTTATTTATAGGTGCAGTCTATAGGTGCAACAAAACACCCTGATTTTACACTGTAGGCACTGGAATAAATGATAAATACTTGTAAAAAAAAACATGTTTGAAAAAAAAATAGTAATGGAGAAATTATAGCAGTTGGCAAGAGAATTTAACAAAACACCATGCATTTTTGAGGAAGGCACTGGAATATACCAACTAACATTTATCTAAGAAAAGAACGTGATAATAGAGAAGTTATAGCATCTCTCACATTATCCAACAGCAACCAGCATGAGAGTGGCAATCTCTTCTTTAGGCGAGCGTACAGTCAGTTTCATTGTAACAGCACCTTGTACAGCCGCCAATCGGGCTCGTAATAGAAGTGGGACTCCCTCACGCCACAACCCACCTCCGCGGATCTCCTTTACCGCATCACCGCTGATCGCCTCTACTGGCATCGATAAATGCTTGCACACGGCTTTGGCAGCATCCCCAATGTCAGTCTCTGCCAAGGCGAAGGTGTCGCAAGCCTCTGTCGAGTTCTCACCAGGAGCGTTTCGACTCCAAGCAGCCTCCCAGTCAGCAGTGTCTGGCAGGCTAGTCGAGTCGCTGCTACGCAGAGCAGAGCGCATCCGAATCTGATCTCCACAATTCATATCGAAATCTTCCAATCGGTAGGTGTCGGCGTATCCTTCATAGGAGTCTGGCACGCCGGTAGCGGGGTCGCAGTCCCTTACCACGAACTCGAGTGTCGAGCCGAACGAGCCCAGGGATTCCATCGGATCAGACGGGAACTCAAGGACATGAAACACGTTTCCTGGCACGTTGTACGTCAATTGATCGCAGCTTACGTTGGAGAGATGCTTGTATCCCGATGACAGCTCTAGACGGACATGCACACTTTCCAAAAGCTGGTCGCTCAGAGTGTTCATACATTCATACTGCAGTACCAAATGACGAGCAAAAATGTGCCGGTGCAGCGTTACACGATATTCGGTTTCCGGTTCTGTCAACTCTATTGGCTCACAACTCTTGAAAATAGAACCAAACTTGTCACAATCAGGAATGCTCTTCAGAATATCGACATACTGTTCTTCCCTGGAAACAACTGGTTTCGAACGAATCTCTATTTCAACAGCGAGTTCCTTGTCTTTTACAGTCTGTTCTACTGTAGGAACAATGGCAATATTGAAAGGTTCCTCTGGTGAGTTAACTAAATGATCAGCAAGTGCCTTTTCCAGCAGAATAGGGTTAGGAACTTGTACATTGGTAACATAATCATTGATGAGATGGGCATCACCGGAGTCAAGAATAGCGCTGTAATAGACAGCACGGTCACGGACTTCATCTTCATCGTCGAGTTGACAGCGTGCTAGGAGCACCATTATATTCGGAAGCAATTCCGGTCTAGCTGCTCCAAACCGAGCTACCGCTGAAACGGCCGCTGCTCGAACAGGACCCGATTCCAAAATTACTCGATTGTAAATATACCGTATGTATCTTGATGGTTGGCGTGCTTTGGGACCTTCGCGACCGAGAACATGTAAAATACGAACGGCTATAGAGGCATGTTCACAATCTTCGATGAACTCGCAGAGATGAGCAAGACCTGTTTCCTTAGCATCTGGGTTCTCCTCTACTAAAGCTATTATTGCATCGGCGATCGCGTTTTTATACTGCAATCCGCCTTCTTCTCTAAGCATACCTGCTAAGAACGTCGCTAAAGAATGGTGCTTGCGGGGAAACTTCGAGCACAAGCGTCTTATAGCTTGGACAACAACGATTTTGAATTCATCTGATATATCCGACATGAAGCTGGAAATTTGCTTCATAAGGCGATCGATTGAACTTTCAGCGCCAGTTGCAAGAAGAGTGGTGACAGCTAGAGTAGCAACTGAGCGGTTGGGGTCACTAATCAAGTTTTCGAGGTCGACAGCGCAGGCAGCGACGGCGGTCGGGTGCTTGGCGGTGAGCGTCGCTAGGGAGCGGGCTCCCGCGAGACGCAATGTCGCTTTAGAAGAACAGCAAAAGATTTGCAGTACTGAGACAGCTTGAGCAAGATTTGCAGATTTGATTGGAACTCTCATATTGATGATTGCATGTGCTGCCTCATACACTACTATCTCTGACCTGTGGCTCAGTGAGAACATAATGAAATTCATATATGGTTCAGAGTTCCCTGGATCTTCATCAGCCAGTTTAGCTGCATAGCGGATGAGCAGGCAGACAGTGTATGGTGATGATGTATTTGTACGGCCAAGTATCAGCTTTTGAATTAACTTGACAGTAGACAGTCTGTCATTCCGCCTAATACTTGCCACCACAGCCAGGGCATGGTAGGACACTAATCCAGATTCACATGTTATGGCCTCCTGAAAAACATAAGTTTGTTTACCTTTTTGAATCTTTAGTAACTATAATATTTAAATGCATTGATTTCAATTGCTAAAGTCAGACTAGACATCAAATCATGTTTTTAAGTTTTTGTTGTCAAAACTCTATAATACAATGGTGTTCAATAAATTGGTCCAAAAAGTAAAGTAAATTAGCAGTACTAAAAACATTGCTGTCCCTTTCTTAATCCTACTAATATTATAAATCCAAAAGTGTGTGAAATGTGAAATTATTGTTACCTAGGATCTCCAAAACTACTGAACAGATCAAGATAGAATTTAGCATACATTTAGAATGTAGCCTAACTATAACAATAGGCTACTTTTTTTAGGGCTTCACCCCAGATTTGGTAAAAGAAGGGTTTGATAAATTACACATCACATCCAACGAGAAAATAAATCATAGATTAGAAGTCTAGCTATGCAATGCTGTCTATTTTTGTCAAAATAGTAATTGTGAATTTGTGATGTTGTCAATAGGTTATGCACCCTACCTACAACACTAACGAAGTTGCGGGTAACAGCTAGTTATCTATACAAAATAGTAATTGTGAATTTGTGATGTTGTCAATAGGTTATGCACCCTACCTACAACACTAACGAAGTTGCGGGTAACAGCTAGTTATCTATACAGCATAAAAAAACAGAAACATTATTAGTTTCGTCAAAATTAGCTAAGATTTTGTACCAAACACATCCAGTTGTGTCATTCATTACTTTGAACTGAAATGAAGATAATGAGATTCAAGCCCTTACCCATGCTTCATTAGCCCAACGGCGGACCAAATCAGGGGCTGATGCAGAGAGATGAAGCGAGGAAACTAGGGCTGCTGAACTAACAGCTGAGTTCTTGTCTACTATTGCCTGTTTCATGTAGCGGTCAATAGCTTGCAGCATTGAACTATCAGTTATACAGCACAATGCTCGAATGGCTGCTGCTCGGTACAAATTCTCATTCCCAGTCATATCCTTCGTAAGAGATGATGTCACTATGATCACATCTTGAGCCATAGGACTCAGATTTTTGATACACAAGTACACAAGCCGGCGCAACATAAGATCTTTAGATTGAAATAGCTTAGTTGTAGCAAAGAATAGATCAGTAGCTTCTTGAGTTGTCAGATTTTCTCCCTGGTTTAGTAAGTATAGTGCTTTAGTCAGAATCAAAACACATTTTTTTGGATTTATCGGCGTAGAGCTAAAGTATTTTGCCTCTTGCAGAACAGTTGTTTTGTCCAGATTTGCAAATATATTTGCAGCGCCATCATCTTCGTCTTTGTCGCGTCGGCGGCTCATTTTCACAACAAAAATGTTTCACCAACTTGTTGAATGAATTAATAAAATCCAAAATTATTTCAATTCAATGCAAGTCTCGTTTTTGCGCAAGAGAAACGTAACCACCACAGACTATCACAGACACCACACCATAGACTAGACTATTACCATTACCACAGACAGGCAAGGAGAAGACGATTTATTCTTCGATTAATCGATTTTAAAAACATTTTCCCATCTCTTGTACATATTGCAAAACAGTTAGGTACTTTCAACTGTCAGTGTCATTCAGTTTTTAGTTAGAGCGGGCAAATTTGAAGTGCTTACTTGGTTTTTGATTTAAAACGTACTACATTTTACTATAGGAAAATGCAGTAAATTTTTAAAATATAGCATTTATAATAGATCGAATGAGGGATTTAGCAGTATAGTAACTAATTTTCCTGCGGCAGGGGCACAAGTCGCGCGGAGATTGACACTCAAGGGCCATACTAAATTTTGGGCCTGACACGAGTAACTACGCAGAAAAATTCGTCCTTGTGATTATTTAATAGCAACATTGAAGTTTTTGTTTTTTATCGTTCCCTGGTGGATTATTTTGAAAGTACAGATAGGTGTCAATGTGCCATTTCACAAAATTGTAAGAGATAGGAAGGGAATAGTGAAGTGGCACATTCTCACCCCGACTGGTCAGGTGAGAATATGCCACCATTTTTAAGTTTTCGAAGATCGAAGATCGGTTTCGAAACCCTTATGGTCTCGCCTTGTCTGTCCTTTTTTCCCTCCTTAATAACCTAGCAACTACTGCAGCTATCAACTTCAAATTTAAAATAATAATACATTTCGTGCGCCTGTACAGATTTTAAGAAAAATAAATGAAAAATGAAAATGAATATTTTCCATACTTACAAATTGTGATGCCGAAATTTTAAAAGATACCTACAGGGTCATGTGTGGTATCAAATGAAAGGTATCAGTTTGTACATTTCAAAATAGGTTTTGAAATTTTTGTAGGTTTCATACTTTTTAAAATATTTCGAAAAAAGTCGAAAAAATACCCATTCCCCCCCCCCATATCTCCGAAGATTGCAGAGCGATCCATGTAAAATGTATGGAGCATTTATAGACATGGATATTATATAAATATATTTTTTTTACAGGAAAAATATAGAGAAGTTTAAAAAAGAACACTTTGAAAAATGGTCAAAAATGGGGAAAATTTTTCAAAAGGGGGGGCTACCTCACCGAGTGGGGTGTCAAATGAAAGGTATCAGTTTGTACGATTCAAAACAGTTTTTCAAATTTCTGTAAGTTTCATACTTTTTGAAATATTTTTAAAAAAGTCGAAAAAATACCCATTCCCCCCTATCTCCGAAGTTTGCATAGCGATCCGTTTAACATGTATGGAGCGGTTGTAGATATGGATCAATATTTTGCACGAAAAATATAGAGAAGTTTGAAAAAAAACACTTTTTGAAAAATGGTCAAAAAAGGGGGAAAGGGTATCAAATAAAAGGTATCAATTTGGATATTTCAAAACAGTTTTTCAAATTTCTGTAAGTTTCATACTTTTCAAATATTTTGAAATAAGTCGAGAAATTTACCATTACCCACTTTAACCGAAGCATGCAGAGATTATTCTTAGGTATTCGTTAAATTGCGATTATTGCGAAGTCTCTAGCCGGTACTTTTGGTACATATTTGTTGACAAACGTTCGAAACCCTCAGCGCGCGAGTTACCCTCGCACTTGACGGATCTTGTTATTATTTTTCTACCAAAGTATGATTCTTTAAATAATGGCGAGATATAGAACATGTAAACAAATATATATTATCAGTATCTGTATTATTTTCCTAAAAAATAACTTATTTTGGCTTTGCTAACACTGAATAACCTTGAAATGTGGCACATAGCCACCCCATTCTACGGTAAGACGGACAACATAGATATTTAACCACATAACTTTCTACGTTGGACAAGCAGATGCAGACGCAGTGCTGCCATGCCAGAGTGGTTAAGAAAAGTCTGGTTGCTTTATTTTTATTTTTCTTTCTATATTGTCTATAAATTAGCACATATTTTTCCAACAAAGGTTCCAATAAGGTCAGTTGGGGCAAGTGCGAATATGGTGGAATTGCGGCCAGCATCAATATACTAAAATTAGCAATGATATTGCTAAAACCGCCATCTAGGTAGTCATGATAGGAGAAACAAATTTAGTTCCTCGAAGAAAAAAAAGCGCCACTTGAATGAAATAGAATTTAACGCCATTTATATTTTGTACTGAGATTTTTCTATGGTTTGAAGTTGACACGTGTGCATTGTTGTTCTACAAAAAATGTTTTTTTTTTTGCCTATATTGGCTGATTTGTGATACGTACGTAATCTTTGGATCCTAAGCTTCATATTTATGTAGTTGTTTCATTTGTATCTAATTAAAATACGCTATAATTTCCGGTTAAAAAACCTTACCCCAAATTGTATTGATTCTGAAAGTGCGGCTACCATGCTTGGGGCAAGTGCGGCACCATGATGCACTTGCCCCAAGTCAGAGGTTTTCAACCTTCATTTTTATCGCATGTTTTCTTTTTACTTTGTAGATACGCTGCACGAAATTACGTGAAAAAAATGGACCGAGTTGGACTCACAGCAGCTTAATATTATGGTAGATTAATAAAATTATGCTAGATTAAGTTTTGAAACCGCCTCATTATTTTGAACTTGTAAGAGACAATGTCATTAGAAAATTAAGCTAGATTTATTTTTGAAACCGCCTTTATTTTCGTAGGTCAACTTAATCAATAAAGTTTGATAAAAAAAATATGCCGCTCTAAGGCCTTTTGACCTCTAGGAAGACACAAAAGAACATAATACATACCTAAAAACATCCCATTACGACCATTAGTCTGATTTTGGTCGCCCCATTAGTTTGATTTTGGTCGGCATTTCTGTCAACTATTAAAAATTTAAAAATATAGTTATATATAGAATTTAAAAATATAGTTATGTATAAAATATATATCTACAATAGTTGGACATAATATTATGGTATCGCGAAGTTTTTTCTAGTTAATAATAGATAATGTTTAATATTGTAGAATTTTTTTTGTTTTATCATCTATAGTTTCCGCAGCGCATGCGATGTTAGACAATTTATAACAATTTTTTTTAAACCTTAGATTACATTATTGAAGTTTAAGTAGGGATCCCTATTTTTTTCTAGTATTAAAAATAGCCTGTGTTAGTTAAGAATAATGTACCATTCTAACGGTGAAAGAATTTTTGAAATCGGTCCAGTAGTTTTTGAGTTTATTTGTTACAAACGTACAAATCTTTCCTCATATTAGTGTTATAGCTGCTTCCGGAAAAGGTATGTGGCTCCTCGCCGCGTGAAAAGAAACGATAGGATAGATTGTACAAAAAGCTCATCAATGCGTTTAATGATTGAAAAGCAAACTTGATAATTAAATTAAAATTAGTATGAGCAGACAAGAAAAGTACGAAACAAGAACTAGTGAGCGAATGTCGTGACTCACTCGCGGGCTGGCGTCGCTGGCCGCTTCGTCCGGTATAAGCGTCAGCGGTCTCGTGTCCCGTGGTGATCGCGCGGTGCATGCATGCCTCCGGCTGGATCATCAAGGTTTTTTGTGAAAGAATAATTTGCTGCCAGTATATTTGTGGGGGTTAAATAAAGGACCCCACAGCGTAAATAATCAATCTGAAAAAAACATTAAAGATTATAGTTGTTAACACGCATTGGCGAAAAAATAATAATATTCAAATGTGGATTTGAACTCTAGTCCCACGAATGAATGTCCTTTGAATACTGGTCTTGGACAGATCTATGCGAAATTATGTCTGGAAGTACCTAGGTACATACTATTATTTTACAGTCTGCAGTTAGCTCGGCTGTTTCAATTGCTTGTTTTTTCTTTTAGCTGTAATTATTTTTGATACCTACGATAATCTTGGATCCTCTGTTTAAGACAAAATACCTACTAACTAAAAGAAACTATCTACCTACTGAACTAACACACATGGTATTGCAAAGTTCTTTGTATATAGATTTATTGGTATATTATTTAACACTAGTTTATGCCCGCGGCTTCGCACGCGTTGTTTCTATGGAAACGTTAAAAGGTGATTTATATCCCATGGGAATTGATTTATGGGAAAAAAGCAGCCTATGCTTGATTCCAGGATAAAAATAACCTGTGTGCAAAATTTCAGCGCGATCCGTTCAGTTTTGGCGTGAAGAGGTAACAAAAATCCATCCATCTATCCAAACTTTCGCATATAAAATATTGGTGTGCTGTGATTGTTCCAAATTTTCATCAATAAATTCCGCAGCACATGTGATGAAACACATTTTATGGCGAATTTTTTACACCATGGACCATGATCAATCTTGTCAAACGCCTTGCAGTCCGTGTAGATTGCATCAACAGGAATCCGGTTGTATGTAGTAAGATAGACGAAAATGGTAAAGAAGATTGGTACAGATCGGTCGATTGAGATTTCATGAAACCTTGCTGATTATAAGTTACCAACTGTTTCAAGTGCCAGGTTAAGTGCACAGTAGGTAACTATTTTCTCTAAAAGTTTACCAAAAATAAAAAGTATAGAGTTAAATACAGGGACTATGCTCGCTTCTATCCATTGTTCGGGGAAAAACCATTAGAGAGAGATTTATTGTAAATTTGGTATACCATCACTTCCAGCATCTTTATTGACGTCGAGATGTATTACTATTTTCTATCTCGTCCCTAGGTCCCTACTAATAATATGTATTGAGCAGAGAGAAGTAGAAAAGTTAGCGGACCCAGTATCATCAAGAAGCGTAAAATTAATGTCAACTGAGGAGCTGGGAGAAAACACTGATGAGAAGTTTTGTTCGGGGAAAAACCATTAGAGAGAGATTTATTGCAAATTTGGTATAATGGTGCTAAGAGAGCCGGAGCACAAGTTTTGATAAAAATGGGAGGTATACCATCACTTCCAGCATCTTTATTGACGTCGAGATGTATTACTATTTTCTATTTCGTCCCTATTAATAATATGTATTGAGCAGAGAGAAGTAGAAAAGTTAGCGGACCCAGTATCATCAAGAAGCGTAAAATTAATGTCAACTGAGGAGCTGGGAGAAAACACTGATGAGAAGTTTTCTGCAAAGAGGTTACCGATTTCGTTGCCGTTAGACATTGATCAAGGTTCTTGCCGGCCCCCCATAGATTCACAATGTGCACTTTGAAACCGTCCGTATCAAAAGAGAAGCATTTTTACATGATTAGTTACCATTTCAACTACTTAGTGTCATTTTAGCACTCGGACATAAAGAATGGCCAAGTGCTCGTGTTAAAATTACAAAATCATCTGTTCACGCAGAATAAAAATGATGGAATTACTTATATTCAGTAAGTTTGAACGTATTTTTTACCTTTCTATTGTTATATTAGCCATATCCATAAGAAATCAGCATTATTTATTGTTTTTTGGTCTGCATAGGTTACAAAATTTATTTTGTTCCGAGTTGATGAATGGAGCGGTTATTGATTCTTTTTTTTTAATTTATTTGTGGTATGTGTTTCTTAAAAGACGTTTAAATTAAATAGTAGGTACTAATAATAATGTGTTCAGATCGCTTAAAAGTATTTTATATAATCCATAAGAAACATTATTTCATGACGTTTCTTTTTTGTCCCGGAAACAACTCGTGCGAAGCCTCGATCAGAAACTAGTTCTTTTTAATTTAAAGTGCCTGCCTAAAATTTGTATTTTAAGTTTGCTACACTAACTTTTGTTAACTTTAAATTATTGTTTGTCCAAAATACCCCATAAGTAACCTATACAAAATGGTCATTTTGGACATACAATAATGTTGAGAGTAATTTATAGTTTTATCAATAAATGATTTTTTATCTTTTTCTGAATTCTGTTGATTTAATAATCCATATAAAAAATATCAGTGTTTATTATTTTCAGGTAAGTACCTACCTACTTACAAAATAAAATAAAATAAATTCGACTCCACTAATCTCTTGTTCCGTATGCAAAAAACTTGTCAGGCTCTGCGCAAACTGTCTGCGTCAAAACAAGTCGTAGACAATTTTGAGTGTCATTTTTGTAAGGTTCTAGGTATATATATACGGGGGAGGCCGCGGAATACTTGATCGTTGCCGTTAGGCCTACTTGTGCCAAAAGTTGGAGTTAAAAAAATAACTCGGGGCTTCCTAACTCTGTGTTAATGTTTTGAATTTTCAGCTCACATTTTATATTGCACCAGTGGAAATTAGCCCAGAGTCAACCAACCCGAGGTTAATGTCATATTCATTCATTCTTTTTACATACGGCCAAATATAGTAGGACGAATGCTGAATGAGTTTAGTGTACTGCTCTCTCTCGCTCTACAGTAATTTGAACAAGTCTATTCCTTCATGTCAGATTTGCAATGACATGTGGTTCTTGATCGCATTATATCGACTGTTGTTTATTTTCTAATTAGTTTCTGTCCGCGGCTTCGCACGCTTTGTTTAAATGGAAACGTTTAAAGGGCATTTTTATCCCATTGGAACTGTTTTATGGGATCTAAAGCCTGTGTTTGATTCCAAGCTTAGAGCTACATCAATGCAAAATTTCAGCCCGATCGATCCATTCAGAAATCATGGTGTGAAGAGGGAACAAACATCTAAACATCTATCCAAACTTTGCATTGATAATATTAGTGTGATTAAAACGTATGTAGCTAGATACTTACTTGATATGAATGGACCGTTCTGATGCAATTCTTCTATTATAAAATCCGAAATAATGTATTCAATGATCTCTTCATTATCTATCATCAGACAATCAACCAGTCATTTATTGTTCAGGACAAAAAAAAACCGATAATGACAAACTCTACCAACATTACCTAACCTATATAACATCGCAGCTTTCATATTTTTGACATGACTAGCCCAGAGTTAGTTGACCTAACCCTCCCACATCAGTGGGTTAAAAATTTCAATATTTAACACAAGGTTACCTCCTAACTCTTGGTGGTACAAGAAATAATTCGAATTTAACTCCAAAGTAGTATTTAGCCCTGAGTTAACCATGTTAACCTACCCTGGCGCACGTGGGGCAATTATTTAGCATTATATTGCTTTTTAGTATGATAAGTGCCGCCAACCTTTTTTTAATTTTTATGTAGGACCAACATAATTTTGGGTTCTAGATACCTACAGAGCTTTCGATTAGATTAACGTATTTACGATAGCCAAGCCAATCTTTTGTAGGTTAGAACAATCGCTACGCAGGACGTGATACCATTCAGAATGTAAAGGTTAATTAAATTTCTTTATTTTCGCGTGTACATTTGTTTTTTTCTTTTATCATGCGTTTCAATTCTTTAGAGTAACAGACGGGGTAATGTTTCGCTTTGGGTTTTTAGGGTTTCGAGATTGAAGATCGGTGTCGAAACCTATTTATGGTGGTTTCGACACCGCTTTGTCTGTGCTTTTTTCCTTACTTAATAACTCAGCAACTACAGCAGCTATTAACTTGAAATTTAAAATAATAATATATTTCGTGCGCTTGCACAGATATAAAGAAAAAAACATGAAAAATTAATATGCACATTTTCCATACAAATTGTGATGTCAAAAGTTTAAAAGATACCTACAGGGTAATGTAAGGTATCAAATGAAAGGTATCAGTTTGTACATTTTGAAATAGATTTTGAAATTTCTGTAGGTTTTATACTTTTCGAAATGTTTTGAGGAAAGTCGAAAAAATACCCATGCCCCTAATGGGTGTTTTTTCGACTTTTTTCAAAATATTTCAAAACATTCCCTCCCCACTATCACCAAATATTGCAGAGCGATCCATGTGAAATGTATGTAGCGTTTATAGATATGGATCTATATTTTATAGGAAAAATATAAAGAAGTTTGTAAAAAGAACACTTTAAAAATGGTCTTAAAGGGGGAAGGGAAAAAATTTCAAAAGGGAAGACTACCTCACCGAGTGGGGTATCAAATGAAAGGTATCGGTTTGTTCATTTCAAATATTTCTAAAAGAGTCGAGATTTTACCCATTCCCACACCCTATCTTTAAAGATTGCAGACCGATCTATCTGAAATGTATGTAACGTTTGTAGATATAACTATGGATCTAAATTTTACAGGAAAAATAATCGAGGACTTTGTAAAACGAACACTTTTTGAAAAATGGTCAAAAAGGAGGGTTTTGATTTTAAAAAGGGGAGACTCCTCACCGAGTTGGTTAGCAATGGAAAGGTATTGGTTTGCACGTTTCAATACAGTTAATGAAATTTCTGTAAAGTAAACACTTTTTGAAATATTTTGAAAAAATCAATAAAGTGGATTTATATTTATTTATTTATCTATTTATTTATTTATATTTTATTTTTTTGGAGGAAAGAACAGAGCAATCTATCTAAAACTAGCTTCCGCCCGCGGCTTCGCACGCGTATTTTCGGTATATTAAGTGGCCTATTATCTAAGTTAGGCTTTGCCTTAAAAGTGACTACGCCAATTTTTTTTTTTTTTTTTTTTTTTTTTTATAAACTGTATCCTATGTCCGTCTCCTGGCTCTAAGCTACCTACCCACCAATTTTCAGCCATATCGGTACAGCCGTTCTTGAGTTATAAATAGTGTAACTAACACGACTTTCTTTTATATATATATAGATGTTGTTCGGTAAGAACCTACCATTTTAATGTCGGTATTTATCAAATAGTATATGTCTCTAACCTACCTTTAGTACATGTAGGTATGTATAATCGACAAACGTTCGAAACCCTCTGCGCGCGAGTTACAATCGCACTCAATCGCACTTGACGTTCTTGTTTCGTGGGTACATGCTCGTTGATAACTGTTTGAAGAAATTAATGTAAAAAATAAAATATTTACCATTTCATTGACATCTGTAGGTATTATAGAGTTCAATCTTTTACTCCCACCCAATCGATGGTGTTTGATGCGTTAATTACGCGTTCGTAGATAATCAGTTTTAAAAAGTTGGTTCTAGCCACGGTGTTTTCTGGCAAGGCAAAGATGACGGAACGTAGTCATAGGGACTACGTTCCGTAGAAAAAGGTATAGAGAAGTCTATAGCTGGATGAGGGCTATCCTCTTTCACCAGGGGCGAGTCAGAGCGTCCCAATCTTTAATTATCCTTAACTATCATCGAGCACATACCCAATGGTATGTGCTTGGGGTAGGTATATGCTCGATGCATTACTTTAACACAGCTCCTTAATTTTTTTACAAGACATTCTGTGAAATCTACAATCAAATATATCGATAGACAACTTTATTCACAAAGAAAATTCAATCAAATACCTACCTAATAGAGATAAACAGACTGTTGCAAACAATCTACAGGTAGCTCAACTGATCTATGTATATCAATATGATATTTAAGAACAGAATTGAAAAATTAGCAATACCTAGTAGAATCTGTTCAAACGATGGTCAGCGTCATTTCAGAACCATTTTCCAAGAAGTAGAAGCCCAAAAAATGTAAACAAAATCAGTGCTCCATCCAGTGCTGTTCGTTCAATTTTCTGTGTAATCCTACAAATACAAAATTTTTGATTTTACAGTACCTACACTACATCCATGGTGTTCCAATATGTAGTAGGTAGGGACTTTGATCAACGTATATGTAAGTACATAGGTACCTATCCATAATAAGTAATAACAAAGGAAGTAGGAAGGTACATATGTACTCCATCTATTTTATTAATACTTATAATACGGTACCTTTATGAGGTACCTATTACCTACCTACTCTAATTAGAATTGTTTGTATTTGATTTTCTGCTTCGTAGGTACCTCGCTCGATAAATACTTTACCCACTCCACGTACCAAAGATAAGATGATAAAAAGCATACGTTCGTAGTCTCGGAATCAAGACCTCACAGGTTGAAAGGTGGTAACAGTAGGTACCTGTAATAGTACCTGCGTTCGCAGTCTGGAATCGTTTTCTGTGCGTTTACCATGGCTTGGAGCCGTTCATTCCTTCCCGTGTTTGAGTGAGTGAACTAACGAAAAGACACGAGAGGATATCATCCGCATGCGCGCCTCGTCCTTCCTTTTCTCCGTGACGCCGAGCCATCGCTGCCGCCGCCCCTTGTTCGCCATCGCTGTAAGCTAGCTTAGAAGTTCCAATTCAACCTGTTGTAATCAAAATAAGCTTTGACTGAAGACATTTTAGCAGGTGAGTTTATTTCAGGGATGTTGTTACGGAACAATAACGTCTTTACATTAGCTGCGTAACTACCCACCCCCGCGCAGGTGGGATCACCCGCGATTTATTGATTGACCTGACCCAAACCAGCACAACCTAGGTCAGGGTAGTGCCCTAATATAAGAAAACAGTTTAGATGAAAGAAAATGGTAAGAATTACCTGGGTACACATAATGATATGAGTTACACGGGCCCATTTATTAATTTTCTTTGTCCATGGTGCTTGATTAGTTATAGGTACGTACATAACACACATTTCCATGTTTGAGCTGGTAGAACTGCGGGGTGTGCTTTCGTTTCCGACCGCAGAGGCTAGGCAGTGAATGGGATGTACCTACTAAACAAATCTTGCTCGGTCTCCACAGGTAACAATGTACGACGTCATTGTCGTCGGCTTGGGCGCTGCCGGGGCTATGGCCTGCAGTATTTTAGACCAATGCGAGCGCCGCGTCCTGGCGTTAGAAGCCAGTGCGACTGTGGGGGGAAGGGTTCGCACTGAAGAATTTGGAGATGGCGTTGTGGAGCTAGGCGCAGAGTGGTAAGTGATCTTTTTAAAGTAAACCCTGCGGCTTTGCTCACTTGGTAGCTGGAGAAACAGCATATAACTCTGGAGGACTTACTATCTGCACTGATAGTGGAAGAAATTTCATAATCAGACTTGAATTTCCAAAGATACCTCCGGCAGTTCTTCCAAAACCAATTAACATGTAAAAAAAATTAAGATAGTAGGTAAGTAATTAATTAACACAAACAAACACAAACACACATCAACAATGTCTAGGGATATTTTGTATAAAGTTCTTAAACTCTAAAAATACTGGCTGGTTTTAAAATATTTTGGAGAAACCATATTTTATATTATTTGCAAAACAAATAAAAAACTAAAGATTTGCGCGGCATTACTATAGCTCAAGTCGAAGGTTTCGATTTACCTACCATAGTTTTTGGATTTTTTTTGTGACAAATTGAAGTTTTAATATAAGTTATCAATTAGATGATCTAGAGATGAAATTCTAAGGGCATGCTCCAAGCTGGGGCTACTCAGCGAAAAATTGCTGAGGGGAGAGAATAACACAAAATGTGGAATTTTTTTACTTTTTACCTGGGACAATATCCTTAGTTTTACCATATTTTAACTTTTTGGTTTTATTTAAATAAAATTTTATTTATGAAAAATAAAAAATTGTATTTAATTCCAAGGTCTAGTCTGCTAAATTGGCTTTAAAAATTTATCATAATTTTTTTTAAATAATCTGAGAAAATCCGAAATAATTATCCCACTTTGTTAATGTGTGATATTTGATCACATAATATGGAAAAACTAAGTTCAATCAAGTACCACAACCAACAAAGTAAACAACGCAACCAATTTTCTGAACCAGATACCGTGAATACCTTTAATTTCTTTTAGTTGATCCTTTGTAACCAAGCCAGGAGTTAAATTAAAATGTTATGTATGAATTCTGACATTTCTCCATTTACATAAACGCACTAACAGACGTAAACAAACGTGATTGAATATATCAATTATAACTTGATTTGAATAAATATATACACCTAATAAATACATATAACACATTTTTAATCTAATTTCACCCGTTTTGGGGACTGGAGTTATTCGGGGGACACCTTGTTTATAAAAACCATTTGCTCTTCATTAGTCTTGCTCAAACTTAAAAACGGCTTGACCGATTTGAATATTTATTTTGCTCTAGTACATGGGTGGTCTAAAACAAAAAAGAAAGTGCAAAATTGTAGGTGATACGGAGTTCTCAGGGTGTTGGTGATCTAGTAATAGATAAAATAAGAAAGCGGTCAACAGGACATGGTGTAACTTAATAAAAAGTATAATAATACTGGACAATTCACACTTTTCCCGAGGCGGGAATAGAACCCGCAGCCTCCAGCGTCTCAGGCGGACCTTCGCCCGCTGCGCCAGAGAGTTCTTCACCATAAAGGTTCCTTGTTAACTTCGGAACAAACAAGTATTTAGAGTAGTTACTTTCCAGAACCCTAAAAATCAAATCGGTGCTCACTGATGCTTAAACCACTTCCTCCTTACAGGATTCACGGAACAACACAGAATTCTGTGTACGATTACGCTGTGTCGTGCAAAGTTGATCTCAAGTCCCAATTGCTGACACACATAGTTTTCAACTCAAACGGACAATTCGATGACCCACAAAGGCTGAAAGTTTTATGGGAATACTCTTTCCAGTTGTTGACTAACCCTCCGGATATTGCCCAACCCTTGGGCGAGTTTCTGACTAAGAAGTAAGTATAATCTAATCTAGATTTCCTGTGCATGTTACTTTTGCCACATGTATTACACCAGAATAGTATTAACCTGGCTGCAACCTATTCTAGCCAGTTATTAGGCAATATCATTTATTTTTATTGTTTCATGTACAGCCCTTTCTGGGCAGTCTGAATAGAATTTTGTGCATGAAGAAAAATAATCAGTCATGCTCAGTCAACCATAGTTAGATAGAAAACCTCGCAATGGAAGATACTGTATTTTTCTGTAATATAGAAATCAATTGCTGTTCGTTAATCTCGCTTAAACTTAAAAACGGCTTGAACGATTTGAATATTTTTTTTTTTGTTTTGTTAGCAAAATAAAAAAGGGGAAAAAATAATGTGAAAAATATAGTTCACGGGGTAATCTAGTGCTAAATAGAATCTTCCCAGCTTTGAAACAAACTGTAATTTTGTTTCTTTCCAGAGTCAAAGAATACGCATCAGCCAATCTGCCCGAACTAGAGCACGACAAGACCGGCTATATGATGAGATTCTTGCGTTGGCTGAACCTGATTATTGGCAACCATGAATCTTGCGACAACTGGAACGATGTCAGCACGCAGTCCGATTACCAGAACCTAGCAGGATCTCCACATATCAGCTGGCACAAACTAGGCTACAAGACCTTGTTTGATCATCTTTTTGTAAGTACTTTAAACTTGGTCCTGTACCTTCACCTATGAATATAGTTAGTATTTTCTGTTTGTTAAATTCTAATGTTTTGATGGTAAAATAAAGAAATTAACTATCTATCTTTCTATATATCTGATCGTGATCATATATATAGAATAAAAAATATATATAGGAAAAGGAGAGGTTTCTATGTTTCGCGCGTTATGTACGTTTTTTAATGTTCTCCGATGTCTCCGTCAATTGTGGAACAATTTTGAGGATTCTTTTGCTATTATATGGAGAATCCCAAGGTGGTGGTCCCATTAAGGCGCAGCCTCCCCTCACAATAGCACCTAAAATAACGTTAGCCAGTTTGTGATACCTATTATAAGCTTTTTTAATGCCTTTGTAATAGTTTTATTTTGTATAGTTTAGGCAGAGAAACGAAGTTGAAGTTGCCCTAACCCAACTCTATTTTCAATTCTCTGTCTAAACTATACAAAATAAAATTATTACAGAGACATTAAACAAACTTTAAAATAGATATCACAAACTGGCTAGCGTAACTTTTGGAAATTCCTTTCTTAAACGTAATAATTAATAGATAAAATAGGTGGCGGCGCTAGTGTCTTAATAAAATAAAACTCTCGAGGGATTAGTATTTGTTCCGTAAAATTTAAAAAACAGTATTGGAATTTATCGGAAGTTGTTTTAAAAAGTTTTAGCTCTCTAAAACAATCCTACATACAAAATAGCATAAATCACTCAGGTAAAATGTAGCCACCAACCACGGACAGAAATTCAGGAAGGAGGAACAATGAGTTGCGCAAGGCTGGGATAGCGCCGATTTATTTTTTGCTTTGTTCTCAAATTTAGTGTGGACTTGATTACACTAGAGTGTTACTATTAATCACAATATACCTAAACCATTTATTTAGACAGTTCAGACCTACATTACTGTACTTACAAACTTCATAATAATACAGAAATATTAATAGTACATTTATAGTTTTATCAGTAATGTTGACTTAGCTTTTTCTTGCAGAATACCGAGAATATGCCTTATGTGGAGGCGAAGTTTAACACCGAAGTTATACAAATCAAGATGCCTGACGACGCAGACGGCCCAGTTACAGTGACGTGCCGGGATGGGTCAGTCCATCTCGCCCGTGCAGTGATTGTTACTGTATCGCTTGGTGTGCTGAAGGAAAGGTGAGAAAAAGTTTAATGGATACATTAAATTCAACAGTAGAGTTCTTTGGAGAAGGCCTTACTCCGGCTATGGGATGATGTAGACTCAACAAAATAATGGATCACGTTGAGAATCTGGCAGAGGCTGACGGTAGCGAAAGGAAGCTTATTATAATATACAGCAGTCGGTTCGGGTGGCATTTCTTTAGTGTGTGGTGGCCTTAAGTTATTCCGTTCTAGCATGATAATGATGCTTCAAGTCCAGCGTATAACCAAAACATATATTATTAAATTATTAATAATATTATAGGTTACTAGCTGCATTCTTACCACCCGTTGTCCTATTACCCGTTATCCCGCAGGAATGAAACATTTTCCTGCGGCAAAAAGTAGCCTATGTTCATCAGGAATAATGTGGGCTTCTAATGGTAAAAGAATTTATCAAATCGGTCCAGTAGTTTCGGAGCCTATTCAATACAAACAAACAAACAATAAAATCTTTCCTCTTTATAATAATAGGATAGATATTATTGAGGCAGCAACCTAATGTACACTGAGATGATGACTTACTGAGATGTTCAAACACAGCTGTGGCTCGAGTAACGCTTTTTAAGGCATAAAAGTCTACTTCAAGGAGTAAGGGGTTATGCTGGTTAGGACCTGGCATGGCATGTTAATGCACTCTTAAAAGAGAAATGTCAAGTTTTCCTAAAATTTGAAAATAAAATGTCAGAGCAGATCTAATTTAGGGTGTTAGATCAAACCGCAGTGGTGAGGAACTTCATTATTGTAGTTGTTCTAATTTCGAAGAAGATCTCATTATTGCTGTTCTGAAGTTCCGAATTCAATCTCATAATTCCCTTGCGGCCTTGGGAGTAATGATTTTGAAATTGGAACATCAGAATATGTATGATTTTTTTTACCAAGGAGACTCGCACTAGGAGATCTCGTTCGAATTGTTTGAATTTGGAAAAACAGGCAGTTTTTTTAGCCAAAAGGCTTACAATCCCTTACTTTCGGTTAGGGTTACAAGACTTATAATATAAAGCTACCCATCTCGAGCATGTAGTTTGAAAAAATAGTTCTCAATCATCATCGAACATGCTGATTGAGACCAAGTCAGTAAACCCACACCCAAATTATCTCAACTAAAGGACAATAATTCTTTTAGACTAAAACGGCTCAAGGTTATCACCATGCATGTAGATACCAAAGGAAATGCCCATTTATCTTTCATATTCAATCTGCTATTCAAACCAGTCGTTACATTATATGACACACAAATTGTAAGCGACATCGTAACTCAATTGGGCGTTTCTTCATTGGCCGGTCTGGCCCGGCACCGATAAAGTTTCCCACTTGTGTCGGGCTGGCATCGTTCGTATGTGTTGTGTTACACAACTTGTGTACCAACGCAAGCTTATAAGTGGGCGTGCGTGCGAGGTCTCTGTGGAATTATAAAGCCGTCGTGTCGTGTCCGTCAAACGAAGAATGTGGGTGTCGGTAGTGTCGTTGAGTGCTGTATCGATGCGGGGCCGGGCCGGCCTATGAAGACACGCCCGTTGGATGTCCAATTTTATAATTTGCCCGCAGTCAATTTGTAATACATCAAGGATCGTTTGGTTCAATTCTTTTTATTTGGGTAACCGCTGGGAGCTGGTTGGTACTCGCGTCTCTACATTTTGTATGTCGTTATTCTTCCAACTCACTTAACAGTAGGCTTAGCACGGTTGTTTGTTGTCTAAGGTAGAATAGAGAAAAATTACGACACATCGTCATCGAATGCGTATTATGTATGAAACTCATTCCTTCAATTTCAATAATTTACGCAATGTATCTTAACTCTCCCAACCTTAACAACTTCAATCTACGAGCCTCCCCTACACAAAATGGCTCTGCCCTTATCACCACACTTGGAAGAGTGATTGGTGTTAGTGTTAAAAATACATAAAAGGAAGCTGCTCTTCCTCTGGTAGGTTCCCTTAGTAGGCTCCTAAGACATACACGGGCTAAGTTGTTGGGGTCGATTCTTACGTCGCCGCGACCGTCACTACAATGTAGTTATTTGGCACTCTATTACCTCGAAGCATACAACGGTGCTAAAATCATTTACGTATGTTATGCAATTAATGAATAAAGGACGGATTTAAAGCGAGGGCCATAGATGAATCACGAGCAAGTGAAGAATTCTAACAACTGAATCACGCCCGTAGGGATTCATGATGATGATTCAAGTGTTAGAATCCTGAACAACGCGAGTGATTCATGGCCCTCGATATAAATCCGTTTTATTCAATTGTTTTATTAATTGTGAAACTATACTTTATAATCATGACTACGAAAAAAAGAACCAATCAAATCTCGAGGAGTTATTTGAACAAGGAGTTTGTATGTCGGGTGTTCTTTGACCAAGGAGGTTGTATATCATTGAGATGGAGGTCGAATATATTGGTGTGTTCTAAATTACACCAAAATAGGTAAATGCTTTTTATTCACTGTTTTCAGTTAATAAAATAAGCTTTTTGAGGGGGATTGATACAGAATGATTATGTAGTCATGGTTGTTAAGCTACCATTTTCATAATGTTACGATGCGATGTTTACGTCTTAAATTAACCTTAACTTCTAAACCGAAATATCGCAGAACCCAGTTTTCGAGGTTCATCCCCAGGAATCAATTCAATCTGGGGTATTAAGCTCGAAAATTTAATATTTTGCCCACTGTGCAGAATGTGTTTGATTGGCCACTTCTAAGTAACTTAACCTTGCAGACATGAATCCATGTTCGAGCCGCGGCTTCCCGACGAGAAAGTCAGAGCCATAGAGCACCTCTCTATTGGAGTCGTAAACAAAGTGGTACTGCTGTTCGACAAAGCTTGGTGGCCGAGCGAAGTGTCTTGCCTCGCGTTCCTCTGGCGCCCTGAGGAACTTGCCGATATCCCCGACTCGGACATGTGGGTTACGACGGTCTTTGGTGCCAGCATGACCATGGGAAATGACGAAAGCCTTGTTTTTTGGCTGAGCGGACAGGAGGCGAAACTGGTTAGTACAGATTGACTTAACACCTTAAATTGCCCCCAGCTATCAGCGGTCCGCTTTTGATTTCAGTCGATTATCGAATAAATAAATAAAATAAACTAATATTATAAATGTGAAGTTTAGGTGTATGGAAATATGTATGGATGAATGGATGTTTGTTACCTCTTCACGCCAAAACTCCTGAACGGATCGCGCTGAAGTTTTGAATACAGGTAGTTTTAGGCCTGAGATAACACACAGGCTATCTCTTCTATCTATCCCATATATCAGTTCCCATGAGGTCGAAATAACCATAAAACGTTTCTACTAGTTCTAGTAATAAATAATGCTGGACAATCCACACAGCATCATCTAGCCTCAAGCTAAGCAGAGCTTGTGTTATGGCGACCTCTGTGACGCAACGGCCGAAGGTCCGCCTGCGACGCAGGAGGTTGCAGGTTTAATTCCCGCCTTGGGATAAATATTTGTATGATCAGCAGATATTTGATCCGGGTGTTCTAGGTGTTTCGTATGTTTACTAAAAATATCTATCTATGTAATATAATGTATTATGTATATCAGTCACCTAGTACCCATAACACAACCTCTGCTTAACTTGGGGCTAGATGATGCTTGTTTTTGTCCATTTTTTGTCCACCATTATTTATTTATTTCTTATGGGTACTAGATGACTGATATGCTTAATACAATACTTTTTTTTAGTATACATAGAAATGTTCTATGTTTAAACCATCATAATTCTTATTTCTTTTCTGTATGTTTCTAATAATATAAATATTTCAGATGGAGACCATTAGCGACTACGAAGTGCAAGGAAAATTGATGTGGATCTTGCGAAAATTCGCGGGGGGCACATTTGCCATCCCCGACCCTGTTGACATGAAAAGGTAAGACAAAAAGATACCGCTTAAGTACATGTACAGAAATATAGAAATCACAAAAAAACTTGTCTATTTTTTAAATACTCACTCCACCTTAATATAGTCTACACATCAAAGACGACGACCCGCCGAAAAGTTTAAAAAACGCCGGGCTCTGTCGCCGACTTTGCTAGACTCCATATCAGTTTAATATCAGTTATCTAATACCCATAACATTAGCTCTGCTTGGCTTGGGGCTAGATGATGCTGTGTGGATAGTGCAGCATTACTTATTTTATTATTTTTGTTTATTAACAGTTAAAAATAAAAGCTTTCAACTTGCGCGATCAGAATATAAACATTCACTTGTTTTTTATCGCTTTTATTTACCAATTTGACCCGATATTTATCTTAACAGTTTCCTGAGTCTTATTTTTAGATATACTTATACTGTATACTATATATTACTGTATATTATATCTTGTTCTTTTATGATACCATAGCATCATAAAAGAACAAGATATAATGTATGCTGATGCTCAACTGGAAGTACCCTTTAGGTTTTGGTTCATGGCGAGAATCAAAAGTATTTTTTTAAACGACTTCAAAAAAGGAGGTTCTTTCATTCGGCTGATTTTCGGTTTTTTATTTTTATTTCTTTTTTATGTTTGTATGTTACTTGATATCTCCGCCTGTGGTTAACCGATATTAATGATTCTTTCACTATTGTATAGAGCATGATTCCGAAATGGTCCCATATAAATGTTGTTCCCGAGGGATTGGTATTTATATTAGCAATGTCTTGTTCTTTATATCTTGTTCTTTGATATTTACAGATCGGCTTGGTATAAAAATCCATTCACCCGCGGCAGTTATTCGTTCGACAATGTGAATACGCCCGAATTTCCTAACGCCCGCTCAGTTTTGGCTGAACCTATTAAAGACGATCGTAAGTATTTAATAATATATAATTTATTGCATTCATGCCCATTACGCTGTGTGGTGCCGGCTTAGAATTTACACCACCATTTCTTCCCGCGGGTGTCGTAAAAGGCGACTAAGGGATATCAACAAGGAGCGGGCAGCGCCCCCTGCAGAACAATTCTACACCGAACTGCGATCCCCAACCCGCATGCCCAGCGTGGGGGTTATGTGCACTACCCCATGAGATAAAAGTCATTATGGCTTATCAGGGGAGGCCTGCGTCTAGCGGGGGCCCAATATAGGCCTTCGAGGTTGAGGATGTCCATTACGAAGGTGTTAAAATTTTGTGTTAGTAGACCCTATATTTAATATAAATACCTGTTAGTGCGTTACAACATTCTGAGTTCGAGTTCTTAGTGCATTGTTTTACATTATTCAGAAGTTAGTTGAAGGGTACCCCAGTCAAAATAAAGATAAAACCTCCTTATGTCTAGGATTGCGATATTAAAATCTAGATTCTTACATCATCCAAACTACTGCAATGTTTGGGAATCCATTTTGCTATCTTAGGTATCTTCCTAAAAACAATGTAAATCAATATTATGAAGTCGGTTTTGAAAAACAAATTATGTCAAATTATGAGTGCTGTCTATGTATTTTACAAAATGCATCAACTAAACCGGTCATTAAATGTTATTTTGTTTTTTAACCGCCGTTATAAATTTAACGTGTCTATATGTGTATCTGTCTGTGGTATCGTAGCTCCCAAACAGATGAACCGATTTTCGTTTAATTTTTTTGTGTCATAGATAATTTTATACCGAGTGTTCTGTTTCATGAAAATGTGTCGGGCGGTTTTTAAAATTTTTAATTTTGTTCTTGTGTAAATAAATGAATCCTAACACGTTTCTGTTTTGTTTCAGGTGGTACGTATCGGGCGTGAGTGGAATAAAACATATTTAATTATTTTCTGCGTTCTACAAGTAATAACTATAGTTGGCAGATAAGAGGTAGAAGTAAGCTTTGATTTTAGCTAAGGCTTAGGGCTAGACGATGCCGTGTGAATTGTCCAGCTTTATTATTAATGCCCGTTTGAAGGACATGTCAGAGAATTCTAAAATTAATTTAGGTCGCTATGCAATTCGGTTTAAAGAATCTTTATTTTCTCAAAGAACACATATGCACTAAAGTCATAAATAACGGGATATTTACCATGATTTGAATTTTTCAACAAACAAAATTAAAATCATGGTAAATATCCTGTTATTTATGACTTTAGTGTTAATAACCATGATGGATTTAAAAGTTTTAACACATATGCAGTTCACTTAAATGAGAAAAACAAATCTTGTACTTATATTTAAGTATCTACTTAGGTTAATATTTAAGTTTGAGTGTGTTTATCTACCAATAAACATAATGTACAAACAAATGGTACAAAACAAAACAAATAAAATAGCAATCATACAAAATAAAACAACTTAATCTAATACAAGTAAAAGAACAAAACCTATTTGGATATATTCGTCGCTGCAAATAGAAAACCCACTATCCATCATTTTCTATAGACCTAGGTACAATTACAACCTGGATCTCTTCAGATCTTTAAAAATGAGTAAGACTTGTAGACCTTCTTGATAAATCATCGGCCGTATCGTCACTTTCCATCAGCTGAGATTTAGGTTGAACGAAAGTCTAAAAAAGCTAAAAAAAGAGTTTAAAGCAAAAAAATAAGTTTCAAAAAAAGCTAAAAAAAAAAGTTTAAAGCAAAAAACAGGTCCTCGGGGTTCTGGATGTTTTCTATGTATAATAAAAAAATCCATCTATGAAACATAATGTAATAAGTATATCAGCCATCTAGTACTTGTCTAGTACCCATTACATGAACTCTGCTTAGGTGGGGGCTAGATGATGGCGTGTTAATTATCCAGCATTATTTATCTATTTACATTTATTCCACCGTAGGTACACATGTTAAACTTGATAGAAAGTTCTAGGTATATAAATTACAATAATACACAGAAGCTTTTGAGAAAGGAAACACAGGGGTTTGTTCAAAGAAAAAAATATCATAGCTATGGATTACAATTTGTGGATTTTAATGTGCGCAAAGCTACTTATCTGCCAGCTAAAATACCTGTAGAACACAGATACATTGAAAACTGTAATTTTAATGTGTTCTGAGTAAATGTAACGAAAAAAATTAATTTGCAGATGGACTGCGCATACTATTTGCCGGAGAAGCCACTGATAAGAAACACTTTTCGACCGTCCATGGCGCCCTCGATTCGGGATATCGTGAGGCCTTCTATTTCATCAAGTCTGAGTTCCCTGATATTAACTTGGATCCTAAAATGGCCGCTTTTGGCTAAGATACCTAACTTACCAGGCCTTCTTGACTTGCAAAACACACTACAGTGTGGTACACGGTAGTGTGTTTTGCCACCATCTAGCCACACTGCCACCAAATATGAATGTTAATCTAGGAACACGGTAGTGTGTTTATTAGTAATTAGACATAGTCACGTTTTAATTAGTATCCTATATATTAATCATGATAACTTTTGGTGTTGTCTCTTGTAGTAGTAAGTATGTGTCGCCATACAAATGGCTTTTGATATTATTAGCTCTACCTAGCAAATAGAAATATATGTATGTTAATGTTCATAATTGTAAGAAATTCTTAAATTCACATTCGTAGAAGCTATTTTTGTCCGTGGTATTTTTTTCGCCCACCACACTAAAAGGCATACTTTACGCCAATTTTCTTTAAGAGAAACTTACAATAATGGACATAAAGTATTAATATGTATCCAAAAATAGGTTTTGTGTGATTTTAAAATGTATACATTAGCCAAAAAAGGCATTTTTGAAAACAAAAATCTAATAGGTTATAGGTAGGTATGCGTTTAGACTTAGGTTTTTCGTGTCACTATAAATGTTGTAGCCAAAAAAGATTCACTTATGGTATTAGGATTAAGTGCAACAAAATTCGCTTGGCATATTTTTGTCCTATGTAGATCGACATCAAACTCAGTAGATATTAATTATAGTCCGATCTCAATGCTGGTATCTAACCTACATCTTAAGACGATTTATTAACATATCTAAATAACAGACATTATATTGTGTTGATTGACTGTTTTACTTTCGTGTAATAAAATGTTGAGACAGTTCTAATTTCGCATATTTGACAAAAAATATATTTGACATTGAAAGGCGTTTTGGAAAATGTGAAATTATAGGGTAAAATTAACTGTTGGTAAATGTGATTTAACATTTGAGTAACGTAAAACTACTGGGTAACTGTTATAAAAAATGTGTAGGTGGTAACCATAAACTTTGTTAAGTGTAGTCTAAATACCTAAGTTAGTATTGTGACGGTACTATACCGGTCTCTATAAAGCAGCACCTGGGCTATACAATTTAATTTATTAAGCTTCATGTAGGTATTACGAAGTTTTATCACAGTGTATTGTGTACCTTGTATACCCTATTCGTATAAGACGCATTTTAACGCATTTTAACGCATTTTTTTATTCGCTCAAATTTAAACTAATATTTTGTTTATTATTCTAACGGGGTCAATTTCGTATTATTTTTTGTGATATTTTTTTACGTGAGGCTAATTACCTAATTTTGTTATTTTTATAAGAAATGATTTAGAGTCTTAACTCTAAATCATTTCTTATAAAAATCATCATAATACTTATATTATGATTGTTTTCTTACTTATTTTATGTAGCTAAAGCGTATATTATAAAAACTTCTTATATGTAATCTAAATTTGATAAGATGGAGTAGTTTTATTATAATGAAAAGATAGGGCGTTGCCTAAGACAAGTTGGAAAATTATATGGAGCTTTGGAATGAAGACTAAAAAGGTTTTTGAAATGGCTTACTTAATCCTTTAGTATCTAATTCCTATCAACATAGGTTTACACTATTGTTGTAACCGTAAGCATGTATCTTCACCGAAATGGTATTCGTATTGTATATGTACACCTTATACCAAATTTTGTAGGGTACCTTTATAAATATAAGTAGGTACTTTTTGTGTACGTAAGTAGTATAAAGTAAAATGTGAAAAATGTTCTAAAACTAATGGAGTTGTTGAGGACCGAAAGTTATGGAAAGTAATGAATTATGAAGGTTTTGTGGAATAAGGATTACGTGTGTCAACGAATTATATTCAACGAGAAAAAGTAAAATGAATTCAAAATTTATGGAAAGGGAAATGGAAATGGAAATGGATTTGGATTGTATCTCTAATGTTTTTCGTGTAAACTAAATTGTCATGGATGTTTAAACGTAGTAAATGATTATGTACTAGTAGTAATTGATGTTTTATTTTATTCCTTTTATACCACAGTTTCGTTTTGCCTCTCAATTCTACTGAATCCATCCAAGTGAGATTAAAAACGTTAGTCCCCTTCAAACTAATTTGAAAGAAAGCGTTATCTTATATCTTTACAGGGTAAGATTTTTTTCAGGGCCACTGAGGGGAAGCCAGAAATCGTGGTAGTTAATAGAGTCATAATATTACTTGGAGTTACGTGCTCGATTAAAAAAAAAAATCGCATTAACTAAAGTAAAATTTAAAATAAAATTAAGTACTAGCTTTTCTGTAAAAACTAGATTTTGAAAAACAAGATCTGTCAAGTGCGAGTGTAACTCGCGCGCCGAGGGTTTTGAACGTTTGTCAACAAATATGTACCAAAAGTACCGGTTAGAGACTTCACAATTTCACGAATACCTAAGAATAGTAGGTAACAACCTACATTTCAGATGGATCTCTGCATGCGGTTAAATGGGTGGTTCGGTTAAGGTGGGTAATGGTAAATTTTTCGACTTTTTTCGAAATATTTCAAAAAGTATGAAAGCTACAGAAATTTTAAAAACTGGTTTGAAACGTACAATCCGATACCTTTCATTTGATACCCCATATGACTCTAGGTATCTTTTAAAATTTCGGCATCACAATTTGTATGGAAAATATTTATTTTCATTTATTTTTCTCTAAATCTGTACAGGCGCACGAAATGTATTAATATTTTAAATTTCAACTTGATAGCTGCAGTAGTTTTTGAGTTATTAAGAAGGGAAAAAAGGACAGAAAGCGAGACCATAAGGGTTTTGAAACCGATCTTCGATATTCAAAACCCTAAAAATCATGATTGGGTTCTTTATTCGATAAAATACATATAAATAAATGTATGATGAATATGTGCCCAAAGTTAGAACACGTTCAAAATTGAAAATTTATATATCTAAATTATTAATAACTTTACGAATTCAGCATATTAACTGAAGCATATTAACTGAACGTGTAACCTTTACTGAATTCATACAGTTGAATTAAAAAAACAATTTTGAAGGGGTTCCAACAACTTCGGGCTGTCGTCATAACATATTTATTGAACAAAGAACACAAAAATTATGTTAATGTGGAAAAATAATTTGCTTGACTATTAAAAAACCATATTCATATAATTTATTGTGATTTTAACCAAGTAAAATAATCTATTATTAGAAACTTAGGTACGTTTATAAAAACAAATAGAATCGAAACATAAATAAAACTGCGAATATTAAGTGTTGATCATTAAATTATTTATTAACTGCTATTCTTTAACAATGATAAAAGTTTAGAGGTAGGTACATACATACCTACGTAATGTGAATAAATTAATCTTTCGAAAGAACTCTGTTAAACTGGTTTACTTCAAAGCATATTGCTGCTGCTCAGACTGCGTAATAATTTTTTTAATGAGAAAAAGTGCCTGAAATGCTTAATCATCACTTTCGTTTTGTAGACAGAAGCTTTGTTAGGTATCGAATGAGGCTCTTGTTTCCTTAACTGATACCTCTGCTAAAGGTTCTGATGAGTCGTCCTCATCTTTGCTTTTTTCATTCCTATCTGCGCAGATAAAATTTCGCCATCGGTTAGTGAACCTAAGACGGCAGCTAGTAATTAGGTACCTACAATAAATCTGTTTGACCTCTCGATGTCCAGAATCACCAGAATCAGAATCATTTTCGGATTAGTCCCTTTCTGTGGCACCTTGTCGAAAGATACCTACAATACCTAATCATTAAGTAATTGCATCTGAACCTATAAGTATAATATATAACTTCCTCCTGTTGTGAATTTTTGACGTTAGTTTATTTTGTATATTCTCAACTGATTCTCAATTTTATTTTTATAGATGACTAGCTGTGCCTTGCGGCTTCGCCCCCATGGAAATTTATGTTTCCAACTTTCTTATTTTTTTCTTTCACAAGAACCTTCTCCTGACAATAACAAACACAACAAAAAAATAATTAACGAAATTCGTCCAGCCGTTCACGCGTGATACCGTGACCAAGGGAAATAGGGATTTTTTTTTTATATAAGATAAGATATACATAATTGACCAGATACAACTGGCATCTTCTAGAATACTGCGAACGGAGACAAAATAATAGTAGTTTATGCAACTGTCATATAATGAAGGGTATTAAAACACGAGTGTGAGTTTATGAAACGAGCGTAGCGAGTTTCATAATAGTAACGAGTGTTTTAATACCCGTGTTATATGCAGTTGCATACACTACTTTATCTTCACTAATGCAATTAATCAAACAACAAGAGTAAAAGCTGACAATAGTTTATTTATCTACACTAATGTTATAACATTCTACTTATGTTTCCAATACTTGACTTATAATGACTACTGTTATAGCGCAGTTAGCAAAACACTCAATTTAAGCAATTTCACATGATGTTATAATATCCACATCGATATCGTAAAATCTCATTATAACATCAATAAAACGCGACCAATTAACCTGGCGAGCCTTATGTCAAAATCCTCGTACAAGTTGTATAAATTTTTGATATTAGGCTGGCTTTTGAAAACAGTTGGGTTATACGTGAAAACTTCGTCGAAACTACTAAACTTACATACACAAAACTCTTTGGTAAGATCTTGTGCCAATTAAATAAAAAAAGAACAGCGCGCGCTCGTTCCTGATTGGCCCTGCGCGAGCAGCTGCGCTCTCATTGGTTAGATATTAATGGCGGCAAGTTCACTGTGACAATACACGTACGCGTGAATTTAATGTTTCGCAATGTGTTTTGTTTTTAAAATACAAATTAAAAGTTAAAAATGGATAGCGAGGTGGGCTAAATATTCTATGCTCAAGTCCACACTGAGTATCTACAACAATATTGATATCACGAAGTATTCAAAAGTCATAGCGTTCCTGAAACGCAGTTCAGAAGGACACAAGGGAAAAAAGTCCTTGACGTTTACATCAGGTCAAAATAAAGATGTTCCTGGAAGATTCACAAGATATTTTGTATCTTTTTGAAAAGGTAAGTGTATTTTAGTTCTGTTATTTAATCTACCTAGTACTTACGTACTACACACGCAAGTTATCTAGACACTCCGTTTAAGCGCTTTGTGTATAAATTTGGTAGTAGGTACCTACACTTTACTACTTCATAAATCATAGTTTTTGCCTTGGCTATGTACCTCAAGCTTATTATATCGTTTATTGTTACAGGTTGCACTAATCTTCGGCATAATGGGGGCATGCCGAAGGCAAGAGCTATACAACATCCAGTTCGATGAAGTCTCTAACATAGACGACAGTACAATCATGGTGAAAGTTTTATATATTCCGACTCCGTCTACGAGCTCTACTGCTTGCCCCGCGGCCGCTACAGCTGCTGGATCAATAATTAACATTAACTTTCAAAATTGTACCATCCAAAATTTGAACAATTATTATAAATAAACTATTGTCAGCTTTTACTCTTGTTGTTTGATTAATTGCATTAGTGAAGATAAAGTAGTGTATGCAACTGCATATAACACGGGTATTAAAACACTCGTTACTATTATGAAACGAGCGTAGCGAGTTTCAATTTTGGATGGTACAATTTTGAAAGTTAATGTTAATTATTGATCCAGCAGCTGTAGCGGCCGCGGGGCAAGCAGTAGAGCTCGTAGACGGAGTCGGAATATATAAAACTTTCACCATGATTGTACTGTCGTCTATGTTAGAGACTTCATCGAACTGGATGTTGTATAGCTCTTGCCTTCGGCATGCCCCCATTATGCCGAAGATTAGTGCAACCTGTAACAATAAACGATATAATAAGCTTGAGGTACATAGCCAAGGCAAAAACTATGATTTATGAAGTAGTAAAGTGTAGGTACCTCTACTACCAAATTTATACACAAAGCGCTTAAACGGAGTGTCTAGATAACTTGCGTGTGTAGTACGTAAGTACTAGGTAGATTAAATAACAGAACTAAAATACACTTACCTTTTCAAAAAGATACAAAATATCTTGTGAATCTTCCAGGAACATCTTTATTTGACCTGATGTAAACGTCAAGGACTTTTTTCCCTTGTGTCCTTCTGAACTGCGTTTCAGGAACGCTATGACTTTTGAATACTTCGTGATATCAATATTGTTGTAGATACTCAGTGTGGACTTGAGCATAGAATATTTAGCCCACCTCGCTATCCATTTTTAACTTTTAATTTGTATTTTAAAAACAAAACACATTGCGAAACATTAAATTCACGCGTACGTGTATTGTCACAGTGAACTTGCCGCCATTAATATCTAACCAATGAGAGCGCAGCTGCTCGCGCAGGGCCAATCAGGAACGAGCGCGCGCTGTTCTTTTTTTATTTAATTGGCACAAGATCTTACCAAAGAGTTTTGTGTATGTAAGTTTAGTAGTTTCGACGAAGTTTTCACGTATAAACCAACTGTTTTCAAAAGCCAGCCTAATATCAAAAATGTATACAACTTGTACGAGGATTTTGACATAAGGCTCGCCAGGTTAATTGGTCGCGTTTTATTGATGTTATAATGAGATTTTACGATATCGATGTGGATATTATAACATCATGTGAAATTGCTTAAATTGAGTGTTTTGCTAACTGCGCTATAACAGTAGTCATTATAAGTCAAGTATTGGAAACATAAGTAGAATGTTATAACATTAGTGTAGATAAACAGATTTAATGCACTAAGATCCGTGAAAGGTTTGCATGTGCGGATAACAAAGCCCAGGTTTTTGTAGGCTTTGTTTGTAATGTGATCGAAATGATCGAATGATAAGATAGATAGATAGATAGAATATACTTTATTGCACAAAAGTTGCTAGATAGCATTCTCTACCTGCTAACCTTTGGGTAGTGTGGACAACAATTTAGTAGGTAGTGCTAGATTACAAAAATTTATAGAAAAACAAGAAAAATAATAATAATAATAAGTACAATTAATAATTTGTGTTTTTACCATTAACATAAATAAATACACATACAAACATTATAAAAAATAAATACCTACTAGTCAGATTAATACATAGGTACTTAGTAGATATATACACAATAATACATATTTATTTTACGTACCGAATTATTCGTGCGAAAGAAAGTGGTTATAGACTCTAGATCTGAAGACATTTATTGAGGATGCCTCGCGATATTCAACAGGAAGACTATTCCACAGCCGAGTGGCCATAACAGCGAAAGTTTTATGGTACCCTACAGTACTCCTGTACTGTAGGGTACCATAAAACTTTCGTCTGGACGTCCGGAGCAGCAAGCTGCAGTCTTTTCGAGTGCCGCACAGTGCGCTCGGGTCTGTAAAGTCGGCTGAAGGATTGAGAGGTAGTTATGGGATAGTGGGTTACAAAGTATTTTATAAAGAAGGCATAATGTGTGCAAATCTCGACGCTTTCTGATTTTTAGCCACTTCAGTTGGGTGCGGAAGACTGACACGTGATCGTATTTCCGTAACCCAAAGACGAAGCGGATGCAAAGGTTTTGTAGTCTCTCCAGTTTGTTTAGCTGCTCCTCTGAAGCGTCGGGATAGCACACATCTGCCTAATCCAGGATAGGGAAGAGCAAAGAGTTAACCAGTGTCATTCTAGTAGATTGTGGTAAGAAGTTTTTCATCAGCCTAAGAGAGTGCATGCTTCCATACATTTTCTTGCTAACCTGGGCAACCTGGGAGTCCCAAGATAGATTGCTAAGATAGGTATACATAGTTAGTTGACAGAAACAACTGGCATATTCAAGAATACTGCGAACGTACCTACGCAAAATAAACAGACTTAATGCAAGTAAAATCCGTGAAAGGTTTGCATGTGCGTATAACAAAACCCAGGCTTTTGCAGGCTTTCTTTGTGAGATGAACGAAATGATCAGACATCGTAAGTTTATCATCTAGCAGAACTCCAAGATCTCTTAGACTTTGACTCTCAATATTTATATTATTTAATGTGTAGGTACCTATGTTATGTGTAAATGACAGGGTCAAAAATAACCATATTAAGTAGGTACATAGGTACTTAATAGGGTTTTTTTAACCCTATTAATTACACAAATTGCGGCGCTTGTCTATTCTATACTAATATTATAAAGAGGAAAGATTTGATTGTTTGTTTGTTTGTATTGATTAGGCACCGAAACTGCTGGACCGATTTGAAAAAATATTTTACCATTAGAAGCCCACATTATTCGTGATGAACATAGGCTATTTTTTACCGCGGGAAAATGCTTCATTCCTACGGGAAAACGGGTAATAGGACAACGGGTAGTAAGAATGCAGCTAGTTGTTAATAAAAGCGCAATTTTACCTTTAGATGTCCAGTAACGCCTGATGCCTAACTGCTTACGTGCGGTCATGAAAACGTCATATTGTCTAGTTTTAGTTCGGAACTCGGAGACAGTGATTTAGGTAAGTGCCTTTCAGAGCGGTTTTTATCATACCAGTGAACGTAGCTTGAAGTAGGCAAATCTATAACTATTACAGCCTTTGCATATTGGTGTTAATGCCGATGGCGGTGGCCGGACGAGACTTGCTCGGGCAGGATATCTAGCTATTTAAATTGGTCGGATAACACCTTAATAACCGTATTCAAAGCCGCATCTCATTTAGTACCTCTGCAATGCAATGGAAAAGTAGGACCTTACGGCGAAAGACAGTCTCCTTGGGTTAAGACCCAGTGTTTTAAATTTAAAATGTAATTAGGTACCTACCTATATATGATAGCTGTGGTAGTTGCTGATTGATTAAAGAGGGAAAAAAGGACAGTAAAAGAGACAAAGTTTCCAAACCGATCTCGAAATCGATCCCTTAAAAAACGGACTGAGTGAAATAATAAGGGTTTCAAAATCGATCGCGACAAATAGTACTTTTCATGTTGTCATTCAAATAGCCTATTCAGTAAACAAGTGCATTATTTTATTAAAAAGTTTACAGTCGATCTGCGCATGTGTACTAGAACCCTCGCACAGTGGCGTATTAAGTATAGAATTCTGCGCCCCTATTTTTGTCGTCTAGGTTCATTACCTTATAGGTAACTAGGTACTTATTTACTACTTGTACCTGTTACACAACAAACAACTTCATCTAAGTTATTTCGATGATATTTGTTTTAAATTTTGAGGTTCAGGTTTCGGCGTGGCGTAGTGTGGGTTGGTAGGGTAAACCCAGGATAGAAGCCACACTTTTTGAAAAAGCCTTGTAGTTTTAAAATTCTTAATTTGACGTGAGTAA
This sequence comes from Eupithecia subumbrata, assembly GCA_949316285.1. Taxonomy (NCBI): domain Eukaryota; kingdom Metazoa; phylum Arthropoda; class Insecta; order Lepidoptera; family Geometridae; genus Eupithecia; species Eupithecia subumbrata. The sequence goes on from OX438642.1 coordinate 16,924,099, forward strand.
TTTTTATGAATATAGATAGTTTATTCTTTTATCTCACATCTATAACGGTTGCTAGTGACCTAAATATCACTAATTAGGCAGGAATTGAGTTTTCGCAAACCCTTTTTTTGGGGATAGATGCCTACCCTATATGGATAGATGCCACAGCATGAAAATGCTATGGAGGATAGAAGCCAGTGGTGTAGGATAGATGCCCTATAGAATGAATAAAGGTAAAATACAATTTAAAATCATTTATTTGAGCATTCCTATACAATAATAGTTGAGCTTGTGCATTTGTCTAACAAAAAATAACAATAAAAAAATCAACAGTAAGAAAATTAAGAAAATCAACATTAAGAAAAGCAACATTCAAAAAATTTACATTAAGGAAATCAACATTAAGAAAATCAACATTTGAAAATCAGCTTTTAGGGTATGTTGGGGCATAGGTAAACGGACGCGAGACCGATGATGTGGTCTACATGGGGTATGAAATTAATTTTATTGGCCGTTAAACATTAGGTATTGAACACAAATAGGTATGTACAAAATGTTTCCGACGTAAAATATAACAAAATTATGTTTTCCAACAAACACTGACTATGTTTAGAGTTCTGGGGGATAGATGCCTTTAAGGGCAACTATCCCCCAGATAAATTGAGGCAACTATACTTTTTGATACGGATAGATGCCTTTCATAAGTAGAACTAAACTAAATACAATAGCGAGAGTATTGACATTTAGGTGTGTACTCAATGTACTAATGTATCAACGTTAGTAAAATTGAATAAAATTTATGACTACATAAAAAGTTATGCAACACTGAATACTCATGTTTAAAACTTTGACCAGTAAGCCTGCGTTCGCCGCGGAGATAATCGCACGCACAAGAAAAATACGTCCACTCTGCTCAACCGTTTGTGGGGAACTGAGGGGTGTGGCACGTCCGCGCCTTATTTAAACTATTAATTCGTAGTTGCGATTTCGGGAAGTTATGTTTTTTGAAACCGAGGCATCTATCCCACTGAGGCATGTATCCTGGGTTTACCCTATGGTACCCGGGGCGGATTTTTACTACGTACACCCCAAACCAATATTCAAATCAGAAGTAACTTTTTCGGATGTTAAGTAAAATTAAAAAAAAAAAACCGCGCCGAGGATTTCGAACGTTTGTCAACAAATATGTACCAAAAGTACCGGTTAGAAACTTCGTAATTTAACGAATACCTAAAATAGTAGGTACAACCTACATTTCAGATGGATCTCTCTGCATGCTTCGGTTAAAGTGGGTAATGGTAAATGAAAAATGAAAAAAAAATGAAAAATATGTTTATTGCTACTTATACAGGATTAAAATTACAAAATTATAACTAATTAAGCAAATAATTTCTGTGTAAGTAGAGATCATTTACAGAGACAAAATTACAACGATTCCCACACTAGGCTGGGCCTGTATCGTGGGAACCAATAAGGTTAACAGGTAAGGAGTAAAAGAGCCTCAATTGACTGTCAAACCTATGCTGAGTTATACAAAATAAAATTATGAAAAAAGAAAAACATAAAAAAAACAATGACGATTAAGATTTGAAATTAAAATCAGAATGTAACTCCCAAACTAAAAATTAAAAAAAATAATAATATTAGAAACAAAAATTAAGGGAAAAAAAAGACATGCTTTAGGAGACCTTTAACAATAGACTTTCGGTTTGATCGTATGAAAGAGTGTGTAACCAGATTTGAGCAGCGGATTTTAATTGGGCGACAGAAAAAGATTTAAGGTCTCTGCAACAGTGTTTCACAACCCTATTATAGACAAAACATTTAATATGATCTCCGAAACGCTGGGCAAATGTCGTAGAGACCGAGGGAACCAAGAGTTTGTTTGGATTGCGTTGTCTGGTTGAATGATATTTTTGCAGAAATGAGGTCGATGAGTGAACATTCAGACAGATTTTTAGGAGGAACAGCTTTCTTACCGAAAGTACACCACTCTCCTTAAAAACCAGGTCAGTTGCGTATCTTCGGGGCTTTTTGAGCACAGTTTTTAGTACAGAGCGTTGTGCTCGTTCAACCTGAATCAGGAACGTTTTCCCGACAGAACCCCAGGCGATCAGGCAGTACGTGAGTAATGACTGACACAGGGCGTAGTAGACTGTTATTAAAGTTTCGAACTCTCAAATTTTTCGACTTTTTTCAAAATATTTCAAAAAGTATAAGAAAACCTACAGAAATTTCAAAAACTGTTTTGAAATGTCCAAACCGATGCCTTTCATTTGATACCCCACTTCGGTGAGCTAGCCCTCCCTTTTGAAAATTATTCCCCCCCATTTGAAATTTTTTCAAAAAGTGATCTTTTTACAAACTTCTCTATATTTTTCCTTTAAAATATAGATCCTTATCTATAAACGCTCCATACATTTTATATGGATCGCTCTGCAATCTTCGGAGATAGGGGGAGGGAATGGGTATTTTTTCGACTTATTTCGAAATATTTTAAAAAGTATGACATCTACAAAAGTTTCAAAAACTATTTTGATATGTACAAACTGATTCCTTTCATTTCATACCACATGACCCTGTAGGTATCTTTTAAAATTTCGGCATCATAATTTGTATGGAAAATATTAATTTTCATTTTTCAATCATTTTCATTTATTTTTTTTTAATCTGTACAGGCGCACGAAATGTTTCATTATTTTAAATTTCAAGTTGATAGCTGCAGTAATTGCTGAGTTATTATGGAGTAAAAAAAGAACAGAAAAAGCGAGACCATATGGGTTTCGAAACCAATCTTCGATCTCGAAACCCTAAAGATATTACAGAGAGCCCCGAAAATTTGAAATAAATTAGTCTTTGTGATCCGCAGTCTTTTTTGAACTTGATGTTCACTGCTTACATGCTTAGCAAAGATAAGTCACCAAGAAAAAGCTAAGAATAAATTTATAATTATTGGGCATTAACAACAAAATAGGAAGTTAAAATACCTACGAAAGAACGATTTTTTTTGTGACATTTTCGGAGATTGGTGAAGAAGTTTTGAAGTTTGACTATGACTTAGAAGTTAGAGCATGACTAAAGAAATACTGGGCTGCGGTTATTTATGTTTGAGATTGGTGCGGCGGGGATAGCAAGTTATCTCAAGAGTCGGACGTTAAAATTTATTTAGCGCACCTTGCCACCTGGCACTCACACGAATGACCTCTCCACACACTACTCTAGGGTTTCACATGAAGCCAACAAAACTCAAATACCTACTAAATGTCTGGTAAAAAGGTAGGTATGTTCTTGTGGAGTGATTCTTCTGTAAGTAGTCTCTGGCTGTGGGAGTGAGTTGTCACCCCCGGTACCTGGGGCGGACCGCCCCCGGACCTCCCCTTACGCCGCCACCGGAGATCCACAGAATCGGTATATTGTGACGAATATTTTATTACACTCCACGCTCTGATCGCAGAACATGTGATTTATGTTGTAGTCATTTTCTTTTAAATGTTTTTTGTCATTTTCAAATTATTGTTATATTTAAGAGTCGTGATTCTAAAACAAGAACAGCTGGTGGATCTTCACTAATATAATATTGGGAAACAATTCGAAGCTAAAATCGTAAGTACAAAAAATATATCAACGATTGAAAGGCAATAATTAAGCGACATGTAGGCAACTTTACACTAGAGCGCTTTAAAGTTTTTTTTGGGATAAATAGTCGTAATTAAATCTTCTATTAGTCGTAACGAATGTTAAAATTAGTTAAAGGCTAACTGCCATTAAAAAATATTAATATACCTACATAGTGTCGGTTAGAAAGAATTGATAGATGTCAAATAGAATGTTCGCAACATTCCATTTGACATCTATTTTTTTTTAATGGCAATTTTGTTCCTCTTTTGTGTTTGAGGAATATTTGCCAACTTTACGTACCTACTAGTTCACGGATCAAGTGAAAAATGAACAAAACAAAACATAAACACAATTATTTTCAAAAATAATAATAATACGCACTACATAACACGCTACAGCTTAATATCATAAAGAGTCAAATATTTAATCAATGCACTAGTAGTTTCTTTATTAGTAAGGGAAAGGAGAGATGATAAATTAGAAGGAAGCGGAGCTTTATAATGAACTAAGAGGTCATACAAAGAAGGAGATAAGTATAAAGGACAGCAGAACATAAGATGAGCAATAGTTACTTTCCTTCATCCAAACCACACTCACAGATGGATGAGTCCCTTACTCTTATTTTGTGTAAATGAACAGGTGAAGAGCAATGACCGATTCTCATTCTGGACAATGTTGATGTGATTTGTTTCGAAGTTTTTAAGTTTGCGTACCAAGGCCGAAAAGCTATAAACGGTTGAATCTGATACAAGTGATTACCTTTATATATACTAGAACTTGTCAAGTCGAGTTGAAAAACAATATCATGAGGGTAGCTTGAAAATTGACTTATATCGCCATGTATGTAAAACAGCTGATCTAGCCAAAAAATCAACTCTTTCATTTCCTTCAATTTCTCTGTGCCCAGGGATCCAAGCCAGAGTAACTTTTAAATTGTCATCGTGACAAAGTCTAAGCAAGCGCTTTGTGAGCAAAGAAATAGGGCAAGTTATTACTGTTTTACCAAAAGGGTTTGTAAGCAATAGTTGAAGACTAGGTACTTTTAGAATCTGTAAAAAGTTTATTATCTCTAATAAATTTAAAACATTCTAAGAGTGCCAAGCTTTCACCCGAAAAATTTGAACTATAATGAGGATACTTAAATAGGCGAGAAATGTTAGAATTCATATGCAGAAACGCTGCACCTACACCTACTGAAGCATCCGTAAAGAAAATGTCAGAATTAGGCCAGACATCATCACCTATTTCATATAACTTTAAATTAGGGTTTAAAGTATTTTTGTCAATGCCCAGGGATATCCTAACATCAGGTTGAAAGATTTAAGACGGATAATCGTACAAAAATAATGGGTGAATTGGAAATCTGTCCACCCTAAACCTAACCGAGATGAATTTTCTATAGCTTTTAATTAAAGGAGGTAAATCCTTATGTTTCCAATAAGCATTGGTTCGCAAAGATCATCTAGATTTAACTGCTCAATTAAGTTATTCGTTCATTCCAAACGTCAAATTAAAAAAACAGCGCGTCCGTAGTTTTTGAGGTGTGCTAGTAAATAATTGTAAAAAACTTCATAAGCGTCTACAATCGATGTGATTAGGTATTAGTCGTATCTTGCTTGCTTGCTATATTATTTAGACTCTGAGATATTGTTAATTTGGTTCGTCATAAGTTATGGTCAGTTTATTGTATTGTTGTTTTCGAAAATTAGCCACGTTTAGAAAAACCTAGCCCAGGTATTCCTGCAGCAGCATGCGTAATGGAAAACGCGCGCCAGCCAAGCCGCCAGGCTCGCGTTTTTTGTAGTTATTTAAACATGGTGAATAAGAAAATCATTTTATCAAGTCAAACTCTGCGAATATTAAATGTCTTTAGTTGAGTACAAAAAATGTGTGGTATCAGTAGTTCGCTAGTCATAATATTGAAAAAAAATTAGAAAATGGGGTAACTTTTGATTTTTTGCAATCGAGTAAAGTTCATTGAATCTTGTAACTGAATGCGACTTTGACTAGACTAGATCCTTAAGTAATATAATATCTTTTTTTCAGAATTTTAAATACTATTTTCTAAGTCTCAGGTGATTTTAAAAATCACAAAAGTGCGGCCTCTGCTGTCTATAAATAAGCTCAATTCTTATCTTCTATTCCTATCAACTTCATCTTCTATACTTATGTTATTTTAAAGGCGCGTTAAAATTGAGATGTTTATTGATATGTACATTCACTGTTAAGTTACCACTGCACACAAAATACATTATAAATACAAGTAAATTCATTACTTAATGAATGTTTCTCTGCGCTGATTTTTATAAACGCTTCGCCATTTATCAAATCGTAACTAAATTATAAAAGTGTAATAATAAACAAAACAGTTTTTTTTGTTGTTTCACCTAGTATTCAGAAGCAACTAAACTTATGAATGGATAATAGCATTTCAATTGCCGACTCGTAGACACTAAGCTGCGCAATCGACCTGGTAAACCCTAAGTCTTAGGGTTTACCAGGTCGATTGCGCAGCTTGCCAGAGTGATGTCTTAGGGCCTAAGACATCTCTCTACCAGTTATTTCCATAATATAGTTAAAATAGAATAACAGTGATGTCGATTCGGTTGTTTTAGGATTCCTAACTTAAATTTTAAGATTTCTCAATTTTCTAAGTTAGATTGACCTAAAATTATGATATACTCTGTACAGATCCTAAAATTACCACAATATCCATATTTCACTTTTTTCAAAAGAAGTTCCCGTTTTTCACTAGAATAAATTTTAATCGTGACCAAATTAGATGCCTGCTAAAATTAGGTAGACGTTTCTAATCATAGCTAAAATGCAATAAAAGGAATAAGGTTATAAGTATAACTATGTATTTTAACTAAGTTGAGTTCTTTAAGACCTGTCAAACTTTCAACAAACTTTTAAAGCTGACAGTCTAATTTTTCAAACAGATTAGCTTTCGTCTATGTGACATTCCTAAATCGTAATTTTAGTTAATTTGAGCTAATTCCAAAACAACAGAATCGACACCTGCCAATCGTTTTAGCTGTAAGTATCCGAGGTATTCACAAAATTTTCTCCTCGAAAGTTCAATCAGATTTAAAGAAGTTAATCTCTGCAAATCTAGGAGTGAAATTCCAGGTCGTTCATACCTATAAATAATTTATTTTTATTATTTTATTACTGTAAACACTAAAAAATAGTTCATGAAAATTATATGAGATTGAAAATTATGTGAGAGGCCTATGTTATGAAAGCTAGCTCAGTCATGGATCTGTGCTTGATGTGATGATGATTGATCGACGACTGAGCAAGCTTTCATCATTTATTTTTTGTTTATTTTGCTCACATGGCACCACACCACAGAGCTATTAGCTATTAGAGATTATTCCTGTTGCCTTACATTATAACAATAGCACTGTAAACGTTAATCATAAAAAAATATTAAAAGTAGGTACATTAGATACCAAGAAAAACACATTTCTCTGTAAGTGAATGTATTTAAGTTCATAAATAAATGTCTCAAGCCTACCTCATCAAGCCAACTACTGCACGGATCGGGCTGAAATTTTGCATACAGATAGTTCTAGGCCTGAAATAAAATAAAGACCAACTTTTAATCCTATAAATCCGTTTCCATAAACAGAAACAAATACTTATATCAGAATTCGCAACAATTATTTAGTACCAAAATCACCAACTAGATGTCAGCTTGAGTCACTAAGCTATTTGACTTAACGAGACGTGATCGAGACGTCTTCTTTTTCCATACAATTTGGTACAGCGCTCTATCGTGCGGACTGGGAACTACGCAAATCCCATACTAAAAGGAGACGCGATCAGGTTTCGTTACTAACGTCAAATAGACTCGCCTCTCTCTGATCTCATGCACGTGCTGAGTACCAATCCGAAACCGCGGTTTGGTCCGCGTCATGCTGCTTCTTGTGTTTTGGATCGATCAAAAAACCTGTTTTTTAGGGCTTATTTTGTGATATATTTTTGTAGGATGGTACGGAACCCTCCGTGTGCGAGTCGACTCTCACTTGGCCTGATTTATTTATAATATAAAATCTTTATTCACAAAGAAAAAAAATTACAATCAAATATTAGAAATAAATTAGAACATAATCTAAATAAATCAGGCCAAGTGAGAGTCAAGTTGCACACGGAGGGTTCCGTACCACCCCACAAAACTATATCGCAAAAGAAACCCTAAAAAAAACATTACAATCAATAGACCTTCACTTGACCACAATCTCACGTGATGGAATATGACGATGTAATTTATGTATTGTATATATTTTTACAGCAGTTTTCCAGGCTGAAATGAAGATGATGTTTAAAAAGCACCTTCTAATAATAAACCTAAAATCACAATATCAAAATTATTAAGGAGGAATTCCGGGAAGCCTTTTTGCATTTATTAAAACCTACAGAAGTTTGAAAAACTGTTTTGAAATGTCCAAACCGATACCTTTCATTTGATACCCCACTCGGTGAGGTAGCCTCCCCTTTTGAAAATAATTCCCCCCCTTTTTGACCATTTTTCAAAAAGGGTTCTTTATACAAACTTCTCTATATTTTTCCTGTAAAATATAGATCCATATCTACAAACGCTCCATACATTTCAAATGGATCGCTCTGTAAACTTCGGAGATGGGGGGGAATGGGTATTTTTTCGACTTTTTTCAAAATATTTCAAAAAGTATGAAACTTACAGAAATTTTAAAAACTGTTTTGAAATGTCTAAGCCGATACCTTTCATTTGACACCCCACTCGGTGAGGTAGCCTCCCTTTTTGAAAATTATTCCCCCCCTTTTTGACCATTTTTCAAAGTACAAATATTTCAAAAACTATTTTGAAAATGTACAAACTGATACCTTTCTTTTGATACCCCACATGACCCTGTAGGTATCTTTTAAAATTTCGGCATCACAATGTGTATGGAAAATATTTATTTTCATTTTTCATTTATTTTTCTCTAAATCTGTACAGGCGCACGAAACGTATTCTTATTTTAAATTTCAAGTTGATAGCTGCTGTAGTTGCTGATTTATTAAGGAGGAAAAAAAGGAAAGACAAAGCGAGACCGGGTTTCGAAACCGATCTTCGATCTCGAAACCCTAAAACGCGTGCAAAGCAGCGGGCAGGAGCTAGTTTACCAACATTATTGTTACTTTTATGACAGAATTTGTACTACTTGTTGAATTGAGCTCTTTCCTACACTATATTATTTACAATTTATACCACTAACTCGACGCTTTGATAAGAATTTCGGATTGTTGTGCTGCGAGTTGTTTTAATTAAAGTGCTCTTCACAAAAGAAGTCCCGCGGCAACTAGAGGAACTCAATTTTTTACAACGCTAAATTTTTCACAAATTCATTCGGTTGCTCTACCTATAGCAGCGCTGCGTCTAGGGGACTTCTTTCGTGAAAAGAACTCTAGAAACACTATTTTTGGGAATGGGTCGAGTAGTTCTACGTCGGGACGTTAGAGGCGCTGCACCTATTATGTATTCAGTATTCATTAGTGTGCTCTTAAAAGACATGCACATGTGTAAAACAGGAGGCTTTTACCCAGCAGTGGGTGTGCTTGCATCCTCAACAGACTGTATTGGTCCACTGCTGGACGCAGGTCTCCCCCTGATAAGCGCCTTGTTACTGTTGAGGATGAGGGTGTGCTTGGAATGATGATGATGATGATTCATAATTTTTATTGAATCCAAATATAACAATGAGTTTTGTAAGCATTCATTTACGCTGTGAGTTAGGGCACTTATGGCAATATATCTTAATCAATTTAATTAATAATAATAATTTTATAATAATCTCTACATAGTTTAAAACGTACGTCATTCTGGAATTATATATATATACTTATAATATATATATATCTAAGAAAAATAGAACAGTACGTCGTCGCGTGAGACGCTACCATCTTCTGTCCTAGTCCTTTTGTAGTCCAGGCTGATTTCCTATCCCTTATGTTTTTCTTTCTATCATTTTAGACAATAGACCCGTCTCAAGAAGAGCGTCGCAACATTGTCTCGAACACCTAGTCCAAAACCTCGGATCTCAAGAAGCATTGCCAGCAACCAGTCCATTTGATCAAGAGGTCGGAAAACTAAGTGCTGTTCCAAAATACCTACTTACTGAGATTTCCTAAGTAGGTAGGTACTTACTAACTTTATAAAAATGTTCGTTTGATTATTTAAACCTATTTACTGTATGTATGTTCAAAATTGTATTAGTATCTATGTAATTGTATGTGTGTCTGCTATCTTTAAATATAAAAGAGAAGAGAAAACTTGACTCATCAAGAGATTTCTGAAACTACAAGAGCTATGAAGCTGAAATTTTGCATGGAGGTTCCTTTCAGGACGTAGGCACCCGCTAAGAACGGAGTTTTGGAAATTCGTATTCTAAAGGGGTCAACGGTAATTTTTATAATAACTTCAGAACCGTAACTGTTGGCCCTTCAAAATTTGTAGCGTAGAAAGATGACTAAACAGACACGTGTTTCAGGGATTTTTGAAATTCACACCCTAAAGGTCAATGGTTTGGAGTCAAAGCTAGGCAACTCACTGACATATCAGGAAATCTCAGGAACTAGAAAAGCTACGAAGCTGAAATTTTGCATGGAGGTTCCTAATAACGACGTAGGCACCCGTTAAAAACGGATTTTCGAAAATTCGTATTTTAAGGAGGTCACAGATCATTTTTATAATAACTTTTAGAAAGTAGGCACTCGCTAAGAACGGATTTTGGAAATTCGTATTCTAAGGTAGTTAAATGGGGTCGTAATCGAATAAGTATTATTTTAAAGAAGCATTCTTAGAAGGATGAACTGGGATTTATAGGTTTTCTCATACTATCTTTAAAATCGTAAAGGATTGGTTTTAAAACTTTGGCGTTTATAGGTTACATGGAAACCGACATTACTTGGGGTATTACTAAAGTCCAAGCGAATGAAATTGCGGCGGGTCAGCTAGTACCAAATAATTTATTTATCTATCTCTCTTTAACATCCTCTCTCTCAATGCTTGCAAGCTTTGAAACTTATCAAGTAAAATATTTTTGAATAAACAGGGTGCTACGAAATCGGTTGATTGTACCTTATTGTACCTTATTTTAATTGAGGTCAACTCAAAAAATCGTAGAACAAATTTACGATTTTTTGACTTTCGAGTTGAGAGTTACGACATCTGTCATCTTACTCATCTATACTATAAAAGGCTATATTGCCTTTTATTGCTATATTGATTAATAAAAATCTAGAAACCGTAAATTTGTAATATATTCACAAAAATAATTTTTGATTCTCGCCCTGGAAAAAAAATACAGTAAACCTACTTCCCGTTGACTTAGAAGCATGATAATTTGGCAAGACACAAGGTCTTACGGAACCCTTAGTGCGCGAGTCCGACTCGCACTTGACATTATATTTTTTGTTACAGTTACCAAAGAAAACTTAAGCAAGACAGTGGAATGGACGTAGGTGACCGGTTTAATGATGCGCCGCGTTCTAGGACTGTCGGAAGATCACAGCAGCGCACCAATATGTGCAGAATTTGTCAGAGAATTGTGCTATCAAATATTGGCTTAATTAGCCATACAAAAAAATGTGTGAAGGACCGACGACATTATACTCCGACTTATTCGCCACAATGTAGGATTATCCAAAGGCCGACTTACAGATGTAATATTTGTCAGAGGACCGTGTCATCGAAAATAGGGCTACGTAGCCACATGTTAAAATGTGCTAAGGACCGACAACGACACTTCGACAGATTTGTCGAACCCGCTTTTCCCGGAATGGGATGGAATGGAAACGGTGGAATTTGGTGTTACGCTAGAGCACTGGGGGTCAGGATGTTTTATTATGTTCAAAGATTGTGGGCTATGATCGAACCCAACCCCGCAAATTTGCTCCAGTGAGGAGTTACAGATATCGGTGTAGGATAAATATTTATTAAGAATCAGCCAAATAATTCGGCCAACTTCACAAACAACTTAAGTATGTATAATTATACACGTAGGTACATACTATGTACAAGTAGTACATTATCTACTTGTACATAGTATGTACCTACTATGTTTTAGGTAAGCTTACGATCGTATGATCGTACTCTATCATATTTGTGATAAAAAATTCGCTGTGACTTAAGATTATAAAATCTAAAAAAATATCTATTCTAAAAAAAAATATGTGATTACAATAATAAAAATTATTTTATTAAAAATTTCTTAGGAGTAATTATGAATTATGAGTGTATTAAGAGAAGTCCGAAGTCCGGCGAAGTCCTAAATTTTTGCGATGTTACTTAATTTCTTAGAAATTTGTCAGAGTGTGAGGCTTAAGGACTATAAAAACAAAAACTTTAAATTTTGAGCACCGCGATAGCTCTCGTCAAACGAACTAAATGTAACTTTAGTCTTTGAACAGGAATGGATAAACTTTAATGTTTCCCCTGTAGGTGGAGCTAACGGTGCTACAGTCCGTAGAAAGTCGCAAAGATTTTCGACTCCAGCGTCACTTGACCTCGTGGTGTAGTTGGTTAGCACATTCCGGTACTAACGGAAGGATGCGGGTTCAAGTCCCGCCGAAGTTGTAAATTTTTGCGATGATATTTAATTTCTTAGATACAAATTTTTAGTACGGACAGTTAAAAATCCAAATAAGAGCAATTATTTAGTTTACACACCCTAGATTTGTCGACCTCAGTGGAACATCGGCCGATGGTCCGCCTGCGGCGTTGTAGAAGGTCACGGATTCGATCCAGCTTGCTAGGATAAGTTTGAGTGAAGTTTTATGTAGTGTTGGCGTGAAAGTAAAACAGTAAGAAACTATATGTATAATTTTTTTCTTGCTTAGTTTGGGAGATTTTGCGCAAAGAACTGGCAAGCCATTTTCCCCGGATCTCGTTGGTTAGCTTGATTCTGGTTTGCAACTAACTTCATGACGGTCTCCGACCTCTTCGTTCCCAAACAAATGTGCGCGGACAGGCCGGGTGGGGCGGGGAGATGATATCGATCTGCTCGTCTCAGCATTCACGCCCACTGCGCAGTTGTACCAAAACCGTGGTTAATTTCATATTGAATACAGTTTTCAATAAATTACGCTAAGCAATGTCAGAAAGCACTTCCAAAAAGAAAGTGAATAAACCTGTAGAGCCGCCGCGCCTAAAGTCGGGTCATCAGCGCAAGAGGGGTGCCAAGTCTCCGCAGGGGAAGAAGTCCAAGAAAGCCTCGGAGAAGCCGCATGTAAACTCTCCAAAAAGTAACGCCGAGCCATCCACGCCTCCGTTGGACGACGTAATCGAAACTATGATTTTTGAAGCATCAGCTCGACCGCTCGAGTTATCGGAGCCACCAATTGCTCCAAAAAAGAAAGTGAAGAACAAAACAAAGAAAGAAATACTCAAAATCTTAAAAAAAGAAGACGAAAATTATAAAGGCCTTAATTTTGACAAGCCACCTCCAGACTGGTCCAAGGAAGATAAGAGTAAAATGCGTGAAATCATTCGCACCATGTCGATGGTGTTCAAGAAAGAGTGGGATAGAAAAAGAGTGCAACAAATAGGGCATGAGGCGAGGAACGCTGGACCCGTGGAGGTGTCGCTGGCGCGGGATGTCATAGGCCTGCTGCAGAAGGACATGAACCTGATTAAACATAATAAACTCCAAAATTTGGCATTCTCGACGTTCACCAATAAAACCTACGACTGGAAGTTAGTTTCAGAGCAGATGAATAATAAGTTCTCCCCTGCAGAATGCGAGGAGTTTTGGTACATGGAGCTGTATCCGCAAATCAAGAACATGGGATTCAGCCCTGCGAACGAGAAACAGCTGATGGAGCTCGCTATTGCAAACAAATTTCAGCATTGGGATATAATTGCTAAGAATATAATTGGACACACTAAATACCAGTGCTATGTGCATTTTCGTCGCAATTTATATAAGAAGATGCTTCACTCTAACGAGTCTATTTTACCGGAGGGATATTAGCTATCTTACTTAACGGAGCACCAAATCATTATAACAAACATCTTATCTTATCTTATCTTAATATCTAATTTAAATAAAATATCTAAATAGTAAAAACGAAAGCGTTGTTTTTTATTTGTTGATCTAAAACCAAACAATTATCTGCGATTCCTCTGCAAGTTAGAACTAACATTGGTTATATTTAGGGTTCCGTACCTCAAGAGGAAAAAAGGAACCCTTATAGGATCACTTTGTTGTCCGTCTGTTTGTCGGTCTGTCTGTCTGTCTGTCCGTCAGTCAACCCCCTTTTCTCAGGAACGCGTGGACGTATCGAGTTGAAATTTACGTCAAATACCTACTCAAGTCCGTAACCTCTTGGATCCTATAAGAGAATAACAAATAAGAGTATAATATAAGAATAAGAGATAAATAAAACTTTTAGGTCAACGCATTCATAAGTTACAGCCGTTTATGTCCTAATATTTTGAAATTCCATTCAATTCTAAGGGAACTGCAGATGCACACAAAATCTATAGGGTACTTCCCGTAGACCTAGAATCATGAAATTCGGTGAGCAGCAAAGTTTAATAGCACAAGTAAAGGGAAAAATCCGAAAACCATAAGTTTGTAATTAACACATAAAAAATACTTTTAATGCTCGCCATAGACCAAAACCTATAGGGAATTTCCCGTCCCGACTCGCACTTGAAGTTTTATTTTAAAAATAAACTTAAATTCATTGTGGGCATGTCGCACCCCTCTTCCATTAAAAAATTTTTATATGGAGAATCCAAATATGTAGATATATTTATATGTAAGTCGTAGGTGGCCTACGTTTAGCTAGTGTAAAAGTACCTTTCATGCTTCCGTTTATTTTTAACGGTTTAACAGTTAACAATCTACATTTGTACCCGTTCCGGAAGCAATTTATTACCCATCTGGTAACCCAGACGCAAAACGAGACCGGAAATACAGGATGCGGATCATATCTTATTTATTGGGAAGGCTAATTGATAGCAAAAAGAACATTGTGACAACTACATAATTCGTCACCATGGGCTTCTTTATTTTTATCACAAACTGTAACAAGCAAATTAAATGTGACCAGATAAGAGAGACACGCAAAGCAGTCCAACGTTCCCGAAATAAATCAACTCAAGCTATTGAATAACTAGTGACAACCCGTGTCTTCACCGATAGGTTCTAACTGTTTACCAAATCAAGTCGGTTCAAAGATCTCCCAGGGAAAAATGTTATAAAATAGTATCCAATGAAATCGATGACTTCCTTTCACTCTAGTTTTATCTAGGCGTTTTGTTAGATATTAAAAGGCAGCCTTGACTTTTGATAAATAATAATTTTGATTCAGTCAGACAGACAGACAAAACAATTGTTATGTAACATTGTCCCAGGAAGCTGAGCGATGCGAGTATGGCGGTTTAACTGCCCTGAAGTTAGCAGGTTTGTGATCTTGGGCGGTATCGATTTTCATATCACAGTGTCTGTGAGCCGAGGCGCTCCCGGATAGCGCTGAGCAACAAAATATTTTTCTAAAGAAAAACGTTATGTTAACAAGTTTGTAGTAGATATTTCTATTGGTGAAGAAAGTGTTGTGTCAAAATAGTATCAAATCCACAAGTAGCCACCATTTTCGCGATGGCGGCGATGCGTTCAATATACGACTTTAATATATCTGCCGCTGTTAACAAATTACTTCTCGTGACAACTGCTATATGTAAAATAAATCCGCGGAGGCTAAGAACTCTTCAAAATTTGTCGAAGGAGGCTCAAAACGTAAGGGACACCGTGCTGCAGTTCGATTTGGCTTGCGCCGCGTATGACAAAGTGGCAAGGTCGTTGAATTCCAAGCGGTCTGACTCCAGGACCAATAAAACTGGTGAATTCTATGATTCAAATGAATCAAGCGACTCAGGTGATTCTGATTCATCGATCGGGGACGAAGACCTTGCTTCGGCAGACTATTGCTGCAAAAGTATTTGCCAAAATGTCTACTTGCAAATCCAAGAGGCTCTGGTGGCGAGTCTTCGCGAATGGCTCATGGAGTTGCTGGATGCTAAATACGTACCAATTGACTTCAATGTTCCAGTAAAAAGATGGACGAGGAAGGAAAAAATTCTTTATCGCGCTGAGATCCGCGAAATGTCGTATGAGATACGGAAAAAAGAAATTCTTGATAAAATGGTGCAGCTTAACATGCGCCGCACGTCTTTTGGGAACACCCAGGAAACTAAGCTCGCTGTCGAGTTGGTCGAACTGTTGCTACAGGACATATTTATGCTTCGTGTTATACCGTTCAAAGATATGGTATTCCCTATGGACATGGAAGTATATGATTGGGAAAGGGTGTCCAAGGCGATCAAGGGAACTCACAACCCTGCAGAATGCCAGGAGGCTTGGTTCACTAAGTTTCATCCCGACTTAAAAAGGGACGCTTTCAGCAAGGCTGAGAACCGCAATCTGATAAAATACGCAGAAAAATACAACTTGTACCACTGGGACAAAATCGCCAAAAAGATGAAGTCAGGCCGCTCCGAATTCCAGTGCTACGTGCAGTACCGCCGGTACCTCTACAAGGACAAGCCCGTGGTGCTTAACCTGTCGCAGCAGCCAGAAGCAAAGGCCAAGGGCCAGAAGAAAGCCTGAATGGATGGAGCTAAGACGATGACCCTGGGAAACTTTAACTTTGGCATAGATCCTATAAAATTCCGACCTGTGCTGCTGTGTGCAGTGTTTTGTTTTTTCCCCGCACTATAGCGATGATATTTAGTATCTCACTTCTAAATTCAGTTATTATTGTTTCCAATTGCGGTTTCCAGTGAATATGTCTTCAGTATACTTACTGCAATAGCAGATTTTTCGATGTTTCTAAATGTTGTAATAGATTTTCGTCATTATGCATACTCAAGTGTTATAGATATTGTGGTAGATTGTTTCTGGATGTTGTATTATGAGTATAGCCGAAAGTAAAAGCATGATATTGTATTAGAATGATATTTTGCTTCCATAGTTTTATTTGATGCATAATTAATATGTTATTATAGTACTTAGGTACTAGTATTATCAATAGTATGTGTTATCAAGTAGTTGAAAACTTATTGTCATTTTACTAATCTTACAAGTATTTAATCAACAATCAGTATTTTATTGGACACTAATTAGGATGACACTATGACAGGTTGAGGAAAGTTTCGCGCTTAGGGGTTTTTGAAAGAGGGGCTAAAAAAAATCGTATAGAAATTTATAAAGAATGGAAAAGACTGTTTAGGGGGACTATGGAAAAGGGTAATGAATGGAAGAAAGGCCTAGTGTTTTATGTATACTATTGTACTAAATGTTTATGTACTTATACTTCATTAAAGTAATTAAATAACCGTGTGTTTTATTTACTGTCCTAAATATCTATGTAGGTTACGATACCTAATTTGTATTTGAGGTTTAATAATAACAATAACTAATCTTACAAGTATTTAATCAACAATCAGTATTTTATTGGACACTAATTAGGATGACACTATGACAGGTTGAGGAAAGTTTCGCGCTTAGGGGTTTTTGAAAGAGGGGCAAAAAAAATCGTATAGAAATTTATAAAGAATGGAAAAGACTGTTTAGGGGGGCTATGGAAAAGGGTAATGAATGGAAGGAAAGCCTAGTGTTTTATGTATACTATTGTACTAAATGTTTATGTACTTATACTCCATTAAAGTAATTAAATAACCGTGTGTTTTATTTACTGTCCTAAATATCTATGTAGGTTACGATACCTAATTTGTATTTGAGGTTTAATAATATCAATAACGTTTATTGAAGATTTAAGACTTTAAATTACATCATCGATCCTTAAACTGAGATAAACCTGTATCTTGAAGACCACCTACCATATGTGCTTTACATAAAACATTATCGGGATAACGTCAAATTATAATTCAGTTAAAACAAAAGTATATTACAGTGATGGGTCTCCTAAGGACACCAGTCTCTTATGAGTCCGGGCAACAGGACACCATTTGTGTGTGTTAAGTGTTTTGTGCGTGTGTGTAATGTGTATGACGTGTATGTTGTGTATTGTACGTGTGTAATGTGTGTGTGTAGTGCTATCGACCCATTATAAAAGCTAGGTAGTTAGCTGTCTGAGCCACTGAACCTGTGTTAGCATTTTTAGCGTTGGTTTTAAGAGAGTAGGTCATAAAGCGAACAAGGCGAGTGAATATAGTTAGTAGAGCAAAGAACCTATTATTTTAACGTTTCAACCAAGCTAATTGTCTCAGAATTATAATAAAACTGCCACAAAACGCGTAGCATGTTACGGTCCATAGTGCTACAAACAAACCGCAGATCGTATTGGGTTGAGTATCAATATTATATAACTTATACGATACGTGTAGACTTGAGATAGTGTTCTTTAAAACGAGAAAATATGAATCTGCTTCGAACTCTATAGCGCGTGCGCTACAGCCTCTACGAACATTAAGTCTGTTTGATTTATTGATTCTCCGTGACCTGATTAAAATGTAAACGAACACTATGGAAAGTGTGAAGTCTAAATAGTTTAAAGCACGATAAGGGATCGGGACCTTTAAAACGAAAACACTTAGCAGTTTTATTTACTAACTGGCGGCCTGTCCCGGCTTCGCACGGGTGGGCATTTTTTTTAAATGAATAAATACAGCCTATGCTTACGCAGGGATAATGTAGCATTCTAATGGTGAAATAATTTTCGAAATCGGTCCAGTAGTTTTTGAGTTTATTCGTTACAAACATACGTAAATGCAAATCTTTCCTCCTTATAATATTAGTGTAGATGAATGGTTTTAAGGAATTTCTCCGAATATTTTGGAATAAACACAAAGTAATGTTAGAATTTTTTATTAAATTTTTAATCTACAAATACATTTGTAGGTACATGGTTAATTTGAAACATTTGGCGAAAATGCCCTAACACTCATATACATTACTTAAAGACTACTTTATCTATCAATACTGCACAAACAAAAGTAATAATAAATATAATACGTCATGATACAACAAATCGGCATTGCATACCAAACAATAATTTTAATATATTTAAATATTTTTAATTTTATTTCAGTTGAATCTCCAATCAAAGCCCTATTTGTTAAAATAATAACTATACCTAACAAAAACAGCAGCTGCCATTTCACAAGTTTGAAAAACATATATGGTAAATTTTTTGAAATATTAATGTTCCAGTTTCTCTCACAAATAATCATACCTAATTAAAAACAACCTAATTAAAAATGCTAAATAGTTTCTTACTATCTTTGGCAACACATAGATACTCGTTGGTTGTACCTAAGGTTGGTACCTAAGTCCTTTAAACAACTAAGTAGGTAGGTACCTTTTTAATGACAATTTGCACAGAGGCATAATGTTGCAGATTTGAGATAGTAGGCATATAATATTTTTCATGAAAATACTATTAAACATGTTTTATCTGACTAAATTTGTAAATACTCTTAACTGAGAAGAGAAAAAGAATCTTACTTATATGTACGTTCTCTTTTTCGCGACAAAGTTTTTCATAATGTAAAACAAAACAAAGTAAAGTTTTGTTAAGGCTGAACGTGTCGCTCATTTTTCCATACAAACGTGGAAGGGTAACTACAACGCTGTTTGATGTTGACCATCCAAAACTAAGGATAATATCAATTTATATCGTCATTATCTATGTCTGTATGCACCCGAAACCGTTAAAAAGTACCTATTCATTAAAAAAAACAAGCTTCTAAACTTTCGTATTTCAACACCGATTTTAGCCCAACTTTGGGCGAAAAAAATTAACATACGGAGAAAGAAAACTCTGAAATAAAGCCCGTACAGACATAGTTTAGTTATTCAAAAGTTGAAATAAATTTATTTTGAAATGATACTCTCCATAGTTTTTCTATAATAACTCTTGTGCTAAAAGTTTTTTCGTATTTCTTTCCACGGCCGTTTTACGAATAAATTTATTTGCCTTGCATCAAGCGCACGAGAATGTCTATTATGTCAGATGAGATGGCATACATTTAGGCCGCGCCCACTGATGAGTTAGAACGAACGACTCGTGCAGCCTTAAGGCAGGGGTCTGTAGTACCTATTATGAGTTTTTTTAATCTACTACAATTGCATTAAAAAAAAAGTTTCTGGTTCCCGTATGAAATTGTCAACATTTTTTACAATCCTATGGGCAGTAATTTACAATCAAACTGTTAAGATTCAGATATATTTTAAGCTCACATCAAAAGCTAAATTTCAATTAACCTACTACGTAAGTACAAGATCACGTTTTACCTCACTTTTCTCTTTATCACTACATTAAAAATAAATACCCAATAGATTATGACTAGTTAGGCTGTGTCCTAATCATTTTTATAGCCCATAGTAAGTACAATAATAATAACAAAGCATTTATACTACATACATAATACTGCCAGGCAGCAAACAAAATAAAATATCACATTGCAGATTTTTTTTACGGATGATAGGCGATACTCTTTTGTAGGTATACAAAATTATGTGAAGTCAAACCAGTGACAAAATTTTGTTTCATTCCTTTTATAAAGTTTTTTTAATTGTTTAAAATGTTCAATGGATAAATAAAACGATTTCAATTTTATATTTTTCATTATACTCTAACATTTATGAACATTTACTTATTAAACTATAACAGTTATATACATGGCGCATATTGTATACGTCTTCAGAAATAATTCAACCCGCAGGTAAAATTCACTTTAGATTTCTCATTTGTTGAAACACCAATTTATTCAAAAATTACATTTTTATACGACTTAACCACATTTCATAATCAATTGATACACTGAAAATAACTATCATAACGTAAAGTTTTGTTGTATCTACGTTTTTGCCAAAACACTAATAGTTTTATCAAAAGAAATTACTAATGTACCTAAGTTCCTAGGTTTGACTTTAACGACAGTATTCAAAGTAAACTATCGTAAAGCCTGTGGTACGAAACACACTCTCGTACGTCTCGTCCATTTTAATAAGTCAAAATGGTTATGGACCGAGACTCTTAATTCTACAAAGTCGAAACCGACCACTTATTTCAATTCACATCTACTATATTTGGCTTTATATCAATTTTATTTACATGTTTAATTTACAAATAGTTTTTCAAAATTACTTTCATTATTCTTGTATATCTAACTTGTAGTAATTCTAGGACTTATGAAAGTTACAAGGGACATTCAATATTAAATATCTACATAGTTTCTTTTACTTCGTTTTAGAAACCAACCTGTAACTCTTATACCTATAAGCTAAAAAAATTTGAATGCTGAATAAGGAAATTGAAAACGACTTGAAAATTGTAACCAAAAGAAAGCTTCTTGGAGGGATACCGTGCCATCTCAATTCAGGCCACATCTTCGTTTACCTAAACGAGAGGGTGGTCCAGCGCCATGGTGAACTTTTGCCTTATTTCCACAATTGAAGGGGTAGAAAAGATGTAAAAACTTCTCATGTTGTTAGATACAGGTCGAAATCATGTTTCATCAAATTACATTACACACATCAACGCTTTACGAATTTGGTTAAATAGATGGCAAAGATATTAATTTAAACACATTTTTGGTTGAAATACCTACACTGAATATTACTACTGAAGCTTTTATTTACAGCAGTTGACGCAATATGTAATGTTACTCTCAAAATATTAAAGTTTCAGCTATTTATTATACAACAAGATAAAACTTGGTCGTTTTGGTCTTACAGTTGTGCGATATCATTAAATTTCTTCTACAATGTTCCAAAATAAAATGCTGCCTATCTGAGGCTCTTCCATTCAAATAGACTACCTAATTCAGACCTCTTTTATACAATTTTACCAGAATAAGCTAAAGCGTCAACTAATTTACGAAATAAGATTATTGTCTAACTTATTGAAATAATAACTAGATTTATCTTTGGCATTGAAAATCGAGGCATGTCCCCTTGTCCATAGCGTTCACTATACGTCACTTGTTCAAGTATCCGATATCGATATGGTGCGCACCTGAGGGCGTAAGCCCCACACTTATTATGCCAAAATACTACCATTAAATACTTCTTTAAATAAACTAATATCACAAAATAATATCCAGCTTATTTCTACCATAGGCCGGTTATGAGAAACTAAACCAAGAACTCTTAATTACTATTTTTACAACTAAGTTCCACAATAGGTTTTTGGCACAATTATATTACAATATAGGATTTATTAATGTTTCAAATACTCGACTAGTTATCAAACTTCTACACACGAAGTTTAGGAAGGTAAATTACCTGTAGAACAGGCATAACTTCTGTCATTAATATAATGTTTTGCAAAACTTTCGGAAAAATTAAATGCCTCGACCGTTTGGTACCAGATTACCAATTGATTTTATAATACCATAGGTACTAAATGTCTACCTGCGCTAGTAAAATACCATTAAAGTGTCGATAGGTTTAGCTGATTATATGATACATTACTACCTACTTAAATCAGATGGTAATTTTGTTTTAACGACGGATAAGCAATGGCTTATCCATAGGTAATGACCTATGTATGTATCAGATAGGAGGTAGGTATTCGACATTAAAGTGATAGAGATAAAAGTGGCAAGTTGTTACCAATTTAAGTAGCGTCTGGTTATCGAATGTAAGACTGGAAATACAGTGTTATCTCCGTACACCGAAATTCTATTTAACGAAAAACTCCTTAAAACGTAGATATTGTTAAGGTTTACATTGTTATCCATAATATATTGAAACACTCCTTCAAACGTATCAATCACTCTCAATAGCGAAAAATTAAGTCATTATTTAGACCCCAATAAACATTTATTTCACAGACCTTCAAATATAATAACGACTTATAGTCGTAAATATTTTGTACGCACAATTCATAGAAATGTGTTCATTGTTTATTGTATTTGCCTAGCACGTGTTTAGGTACTGTTCTTTCCTCATTTATCATCTTAACGACAGGCTTTCGTTAACTTACTCTTAGTTGTATTGAAACATTGAGAATTAACGATAAATTTTCATAAATTTGCGCGATAAAAAAACAAACTTTTACAACAATTAAAGGGTTTAGTTGTTTTTTCTACTCTTCGTGTCAGGAAATCTATACAACGTATTAAAATAATCGGTCCCTTCAATTTCGATATAAAGAGTTATATTTGCAAAAATTTTAAATGTAATAAGACAATTCGTCACTTGAGACGTGCCTAATTTTGAGTTGCATTTGAGTACTCGGGGGTTAGCGCTTTTGCAGTGTCAATTCTCATTTCCAGCCATTTTTAGCCAGATTCTATTAATGCAAGTTTTTCGCTCAAAGACGTAGAAGTCATAGCTTAGATTATTGTCTAAACTGGCAGTCAATGTTCTCTTATTTGAGGTAGAAATAGTAATCTTAAAAGTTTTCACGGCTTGAAGTCTCAGAGTACTTAAATTTTAGGCCCTTATTTTAGAACTGCATCGATCAAGCCGTGTTTTATTGCGAGTTTAGAGAAGAGACTACTAACTTTGAGTTCGTA
The DNA here is from genome assembly GCA_949316285.1 of Eupithecia subumbrata. Classification (NCBI taxonomy): domain Eukaryota; kingdom Metazoa; phylum Arthropoda; class Insecta; order Lepidoptera; family Geometridae; genus Eupithecia; species Eupithecia subumbrata. The sequence continues at coordinate 16,947,221 of OX438642.1, forward strand.
GTATGTTATGCAAACAATATTTCACAATCTGCATGAAATAATAAAATTACAGTGGACCCCGGTTATCCGACAAATCTTTAGCGCGGCATTGTCGGCCCATCGATTTTGTTGGATTATACAGAATTATTGGAGCTGAGTGCAAAGCTTCAAGGAGGAGTTGCAATAGACCATTTAGAACCATTTGAGTCATGATTGTCAAAGTCTCAGCAAAGATTTTTTGCGAATTATTTTGGTTAAATGGTTCTCAATGGTCTATTCTAGCATCTCCTTTGAAAGCTTTGCACCCAGCTACCAATCACCCTGTAGAGTTGGTACTGCCACAGACCCCCCATAATCCGGTTTAAATACTGTTATCCTACTTTTAGGCTTGTTAAAACAAGTTATATATATCGTGGGCGTAGAGCGAAGAGTCATCAACTCGCCATTTGGCCAAATAAAAGTTAGATTTGCCATCAAATCACCGATCTTTCTGCATTTTTAAGTCTTACAGCCATATTCCTATCTAGCTAATACAGTTTTCATTTTAGGATGTGCAGCAAACAATTACTCTATATTTGGAGTACAACATTGTAGTCGAAAACTAATTAAAGTTACTTTGAAACTTTTTCCCTAATTGAAAGAATTGCAAAATATGAACCTAAGTCAGGTTAATTACTTTCAAAATAATAGCTTGTTGCTAGGACATAAACTAGTCGAGGAATAACTAAATGTACTTGATTAGTTATGAAGTAACTGGTTTGTTACACAACATGAAAGCGAAAATTAACCAAGCCGAGTTAGTGCTAGATCGCTACATGCAATAATTGCACGTCATAATTATAGAGAAAAAAATCATTAAACGTGTTAAGTTAGTTTTCCCCCAATATTATGGCTACAAAGCTTTATTCTGAATGATAGCTAAAGTGTTTTGTTTATTATAATAGCCATAATTTTCGTACGTCTATAATAGTTTAGTGAATTAAAGAAAGCCTTGCTAGAAAGACCAACGAAAGCTTTGCAATCTATTTAGACTGCAACAGACAAGGGATTTTATCATTATATTGAGTCTCTTTATTTCAGACCCCTTTTACTGCTTTGTCAAGAAGTCCAGTAGTTTAAATAATATAACGAAATGTTTCCTTTCAGTAAAATCTTTAATATTTCGGGTAACTCCCCTCTGCTCCTGCGTGTGTACCACACTCTAATGTATTTTTGAGGACAAGAAAAACTAAAACCCGCTTGTATTAGTTCGTTGTCTGGATTGGACCATTCCCAGTTACTTCATTCATTGTATGAGTCTCTACTTTCTACCCCACACCCACAAAGATGCTGCAGAAAAGCTGCTGGTACCGTGTTATGAAAGCTTCCTCAGTCATCGATCTATTTTTGAGTAGCAATTAAGTCATGGAAAACCATCATGACCAGAAAACTATCATTAATGGTTTTAATAGGATTTCAATATTTCAAATAATGACAATACGTCAAAAAACAGTAGTTTACTAATAACTTTGACTGAATTATGTTCTTTTTATGTATTTTTCAAGAAAGTATGATAACTGCATTTCATTACATAATCTTTTTCTTATTAATTAGGTATCTGATTAGAGGAATATAAATTATTTAAAATTGGGCTAATAAAAGATGTATAAAAATCACTTAAAAGTTATCCAAACGAAGGTGAAAAGTCACCGACACCATAGTTGATACCTACAAGATTTGAGGGCGAAAAATAATTTTTTTCATTATCCGTGAAAATATCAGTAATTAATTGACCGTAGTGAATTGACCTTAAGACACTTTGTAACAGATAAAATTAGATAAATCCCATATACCAAAACAAATTTATGATTTTATTTGTTTTTCAAAACTTTTAACTTCCAGATCTTAAAACACCAAATAATCTACTTAGTGACTTTTCGCTCTACGCCCAAAATATGTTTAAGGAACGCAAAATGTATTTGTAATAAATAATTGACGCCAGCTAGACCGCATTCATAGTCATATTCAAACTATAAAATACCTATACGTCGAGAAAAATAATTGTTGTACAAGTTGCAACCTTCGAGGGGTGAGTATATTTGATGTTACTAACGAGACGTGATTGCGATGGCTCCTTTATCCCTACACCCCTCTGCTCCAACACGCATCAACGAAGATTTGGCGAAATAAATTGAGTTCTTTAGAATCGCGATATGAGCTTTTAGCAGGGGGCGCCGGATTAGGCAGGAGCCGGATTATTGAGGGTCCAGTGTAATTATGAATTTGACATAATTATGTACCTACATATACATGCAATATTTGCTACATGTAATATAATTGACAGTATAGGAGATAATGAAATAAGCAAAGATCCTTTACGCCTACGTTCCGTTGTTATGCAAAAACCTGATTATATAAGTTCCAGTTTTTATGACATTTTTATCCTGATTCTCAAATTTGCATGACTAAATTATTTATACATATACTTCGTTTAGTTTGGTATCGGTATTTAAGTACAATTTTCATCCCTTTGAAAAAGTTATAGAAAGCGAAATAGTAAGCAGGCGTGTCACAGGTTTGAAACGTCAAAAGTTTGGTAAATCATAGAGTTTCGTGTATATTGTATTCAGCCGGTCCAATATTGTTGACGGCACGAAGGGCGTTCACTGCTGGCTTGCCTCGTTGGGGTTTGCAGGGGTTTGAACGCTGATTCTGACCTCGCCGCTGGGACCTACCACGATTTTCACCTGGAATAAGAAAGCAATGTTTAGGCAGTGGTTTCTCACTTTTGAGAGCCTCCGGTTCTACATTAAGTCCAGCAGTAAATGATAATCTTCCACCTTGCGGGTTCGATTCCCGCCTCGGAACAAATTTGCGTACGATTTGCAGAAATTTGTTCCGTTAGTCTGGGTGTTTTCTATGTATAATAAAAATATCTATCTATGTAGTATATTGTATTAAGTATATCAGTTATCTAGTACCCATAACACAAGCTCTGCTTAGCTTGGGGCTAGATAATGCTGTGTAAATTGTCCAACATTATTCATTCATTATTCTATTCTTACTAATATTTTAGAGGCTAAAGTAAAGGCACTACCGTTGTGAAAATGTTTGGTTCACAACAATGTCAAAACTACCGAATGGATCGAGCTGAAACTTTGCAAACATAAAGTTCTGGACCTGAAATATCATGCAGGGTGTTCCAAATCCATGGGACATGTAAGGCAAGTAAGTACCAGATATATATATTTTAGTAAGGAACTTTTACTGAAAGAAATTTTACTTTATTTTTAAAATAAGTAAAACTGCATTCACTTTATATTGAAAAATTACTTGCTTTATCCGGTAATCGAACCCAATAAAAACAAAAAAAATAACAAAATACAGGATTTTTATGACACTGATCGATAGAGTTACTTAATCATATGAATCAAAACTGTTTAATAAACATTGCTATGAAATTAAGGAGAAAAATTCCATGAATGCAGTTTTACTTATGTTTATTCCTTTATTTTTGAAAATAAGTAATAACTGCGTTCACACACACGTTTCCTTTCAGTAATATTTTCTTACTTCAAAATTCTGGTACTTGCCTTCTGTTTTGGGACACCCTGTATAGGCATGTGGTTATTCCAAAAAACGCGTGCGAAGCCACGAGAAAAAGCTACCTAGTACTTAGTCCCATAATGAGTATACAGGGTGCCACGGAAAGGATGGGATCAACTTATGAATGACATTTTTTTGTAATTCCGAAAGTTTTGGTATGATTAAGCAGAACACAGGTTGTGTTTTTCCTATTCGTGTTTTTTTACACGTGCTCTTGAATTATTTAACATTAGAAAATATTTTACAAATGTGTTTTGCTTGTTTTTTCAGCAAAACCAGTGTTTTGTCATGAAATTATTACAAAAAATTATAGTGATCTTATGAAATTGTAAACAGTCATAATAATAATGTAAGAATGCAGGTAAAAAAACACAAAATATCAAGAAAAAACGTCTCTAATATTTTTCAAAAAAGGAAATATACGTTGACCCCCATGATGTCCAGAATCACCCCCTTTCGGCTTAGTACACCCTTTCCGTGGTACCCTGTATAATACTGCTGGTGGAGGTGGTAAGAAACTAATTTACAAATAATTTGAATCCTATTTGAATCATGGACGAGTGAAATTATCCTTTTTATCAAAGGTCGAACGAAGTTCAAACATCCTTCCATAATTTTAAATGAATTGATGAACAAAATTGTATTATGTATGTTTAATGACGTGTTTGTTTATTATGGTTTAACATTAACATTAATCTCAGTAATTTAACATCTAACATATTAAAGTGCATAAGAATTATAGAACCCTCTTGAAATGAATTTTTTTACCGTACTTAGCCTCTGAAGTTTTAGACATTTATTTCACACCAGAGATGCTCAAGCTTTGCAGTTAAAATAGAACAAAATTAAAGTTCATCTTTGAAGATGTCTAGCAAATTACTGAGCGTAGTACCTAATCAAAACATTTGAAAACGGTTTTTATAAGCATAATATTTCCTAATTCAGTCCAGAAAAATTGTGGGCATGGTGCATGAAAATCTGAACAGGGGTTAATTTATTTGGAGAATTTTAGATTTTCAGTAAAAAGCCTATAATCGGAAACGATTGGATGTAGACCCTTTGGTTTTTCTAGGTTGCCATGAATCCATCTCTTTCGGCTTGACCTTGAGTTTCGAGACTCCTTGTATAGGTACAAACTTTTCTATTTATAATATAGGTATAGATTACCTAGTCGCCTTGTCAGACGTTCATGGCATAGTACACAGGGTTAGGCGGCGGCTGCAGGGGCGACGTCGCTGGCTGGGACGTCATCGACGGCGCTCCTTCGGGTGCCGCCCGCAGCGACCGCACTGGCGACCCTGGCGCGGGCTGGTACAACGGTGCTGCCACCTGGAACGTAACAGGACTCTGTTTTAGTGATGGTGAAAATTTAGGTAAGACGAAGTGCTATAGAAAGGACATAGTTTTGCTAGAAGGCTTGGCATGATCACCCTGGAGAGTGATTTGTCAAGCGTAGAAAATCAAAACAAAAATTAAAGGTACCTACGTCGTATGGATAAATTTAATTCATTCCTTCAATTTCATTATCTTTTCAGGAATTTTATTTATACGTGAGGAGGGTTTTGTTTGTCATTTGTCATGCGTTTCTATGTAGGTATGCACTTATGCGGTAACTAAGTACGTTAATAGTGCGTTCAAGTCTGGAGTGATTCATGGATAAATGAGATAACGTTACAATATTACTCATCTGAGTTTTTTGTGTTCTTTTGTTTCCTTCATTTCGCGAAAAGATAGATAGAAAGAATTAATAAAACGTCAAGTGCGAGTCTTGCCAAAATATCATGGTTTTAGGTCAACTTGGAATAAACTGCAAATTTACGGTGTCTGGATTTTTCCTTTTACATGTGCTATAACACCTTGCTGTTCACCAAATTTCATGGTTCTAGGTCAATGGGAAGTAGGTGCCTTGTAGGTTTTGGCCCACGATGAGAACCAAAATTTTTTTATGTGAATATACAATTTTAAATCTACGGTTTCTGAATTTTTCCCTTTATTTATACTATAAGACCTTGCTGCTTACCAAATTTATGATTCTAGGTCAATGGAAAGTACCAAATAGGTTTTGGTCTAAAGCAAGAATCAAAAGTTTTTGTGAATTAAGTTAAAAATATACTGTTTTGGTTTTTTTTTTTTTACTTGTGCTATAAGACCTTGCTTCTTGCCACATTTTATGATTCTACGTCAAGGGGAAGTACCCTATAGGTTTTGGTCCATGGCGAGAATCAAAAGGATTTTGTTTTGTGAATGAATTACAAATTTATGGTTATTGGTGGTGGTATTTATGGTTTTCGGATTTTTCCCTTTACTTGTGCTATAACGCCTTGCTTCTTGCCAAATTTCATAATTCTAGGTCCACGGGAAGTACCCTATAGGGTTTGGTCCATAGCGAGTATTAAAAATATTTTTTTTTGTGAATAAATTACAATTTTATGGTTTTCGGATTTTTTCCTTTACTAGTGCTATAAGACCTTGCTGTTCACTAAATTTCATGATTCTATGTCTTCGGGAAGTACCCTACCTGGTGTGTGTGCATGTGATTCCCTTGGAAATTTGACAAAATTCGGACATAAACGGCTGTAACTTTTGGTTGCGTTGACTTAGAAGTTTTTTTTTATATCGCGGCTCCAAGAGGATTTGAGTATTTGACGTTAATTTCAACTCGATACGACCACGCATTCCTAAGAAAAGAGGGTTGAAAAAAGGGTTCCTTTTTTCCTTTTGAGGTACGGAACCCTAAAAATAAAACAAGTAAGTTAATGATGCTGGATAATTCACACAGCATCATCTTTGTAGCTAGCCCAAACTAAGCAGAGCTTATGTTATAGGTACTCTACTTTTTTCTTACAATGCAAAGATAAATATTTTTTAATAAAAAAGTTGACATGTCATTCCTACATAATGTATGTAACGGGTACATTGATTGCCCCGAACTTACAGCTAGGATTCTGTATATGGACCCCAAAACAACGCACAAAACATACCAATACAAAAATCTTCGCCTCTACAAAGTCTACTAACTATGCAACTTAGGTACTCTATTGTTAACTGGCTACAAAGACTCTATAATATGCAATTTCATACCACTGACAATTTTCATGTCGGTAAGGTAGCATTTAAAAGAGACGTTCTAAAAGTTCTGCAGGAGGACACTGTATATATAATAGTTTTAATCAATGTTTTAGTTTAAATAAAACTTAAATAAGCAGGTAGGTATAAAATTAGGTAAAATTGAAAATCCAGGAAAGTAAATAGTTATTATAAATTTAATGCTTTAGGTTAAATTAATTGAATCGCATTTTTCATTTTTAGAACGTAGTCATAAATCTTTGCATTTTCTAATTAACTGTATCAATCGAATAATTTCTAAATATTTTGTTTGTTTGATTTTGTTTATGTATATATCGGTATTTTGTAAAATTATTTTATAAAACACGCAAACATGCTACATGCGTCGACACACTTGCGCCTTCCCATCTTCCGAGGACATCCGTGCGGGCAGGCGTGGCGGCAGATTTGGCCGAAGATCTCAAGAGGCGCAAATATGCAGGTCTCGACAGAGCCTACACATTTGCTCCTCTTGGAGTCGAGACCCTAGGTCCGTGGGGTACCGAGGCTCTTCGGGTTTTCAAAAAATTATCTGAGCGTCTGGTCGAAGCGACGCGTGACCCGAGAGCTGGTCAGTATCTGGCACAGCGCATCAGCATTGCCATACAGCGGGGCAATGCAGCCAGCGTCTTGGGGACGCTTCCGACTGGTATTGATATGGATCAGTTGAGCTACCTGTAGATTGTTTGCAACGTCTGCAGTTAGCTCAATTGTTTCAATTGTAAATACCAATTATATTATAATTTTCTTCGCAAATATAGAGTAAAAACTCGCTGCAAAATTATATTCTTCAAGGATTGGAATGTGCGCCGTCATCTTATGTAAAACATAAACAATACATCATACTTTCAGAATAACTCATAACTATGGTTTCTGTGGCAACGGGCGCGGGCGTAAACAGTGCACGGGATTTTCTTTCTAAACCTTGTAGCTTACTTAGGCTGCACCTCTCGAAAGTATTCAACCACCACTCCAACTCAAATAGTGTTGGTCGCACGCTTTCCACGCGTTGACTACTAGCAGCCAACGTGCTGTGAACACGGTGACGACGCCTAGCAGAAAGTCGCGTTTTAACCCGGTTCATTCATGCGCGGCCGCCCTCGATCATACAACTTGCTTCAAGCAAGCAGTCCACGCAGCGACAGCTCGCGGGCCAGTCGTTCGTTGGTCTTGGCCTTCCTTATCGCAAGAATAAAGCTTGCGGTAAGGATGACGTAAACCGTCGAGTGTGGTAAACGCGGGTCATTTGCTTGCCGCAGCCTAGCCAAGGTCGCGAGTGGCGCACGCGCTGCCTGCTTTTTATGCTGTATTAGTAAAATGTATCCAAAGGTTAGATATTTAAGCGATATATTTTGGCTGGCACTGACTGAATAGCTGTATTTAATATTTTTAGGTTTAGGACTATAGCGAGAAAATAAAAATATTATTTTTAACCCCCGACGCAAAAAGAGAGGGGTGTTATAAGTTTAACGTGTCTGTCTGTGGTATCGTAGCTCCCAAACGGATGAATCGATTTTCGTTCTGTTTTTTTTTTGTCATAGATAATTTTATCTCGATTGTTCTTAGCCATGTGTTTCATGAAAATCGGTCAGGGGATTTTTAAATTTTTTAATCATGTTCTTGTTTGGGAATAAAGTACTAATTTACGGTTTCTGGAATTTCCCCTTTATTTGTGCTGTAAGACCTGGATCCTTATAGAATTTTATGATTCTAGGTCAACGGGAAGTACCCTATAGGTTGTGATCCATGGCAATCATCAAAAGTATTTTTTATGTGAAAAACACATAAAAAACTTTACTTCATCAATACTTTATCAGACGCGCAAAATCACTCCCTATCTTCAAAAAACTGCTTCATCAGCATTATGTATCTTTGTAAAGAGTTAGACAACCTTATTTTATGTTTATGTACGTTTATTATTAATCTTTGTAGGTATTATGGTAGGTATGTAGTGTAAGTATTTGTTTCCTTTTCTTTAAGTAGGTATATTTATTCAGTGCCACCGTCTATTTTGTTCTTTCATTTCCAGTCCATCCCAAGGTTGCCTGGAAGAGATCGCTCTTAGCGATAAGGCCGCCCTTTATACTTCCTTTTTTCTAAGCATTTTCTTTGTATTGTTTCCTGTATTTGTGTGGTATAATAAAGTATTTTCTATCTATCTATCTATCTAAACTACAAATTGACTGTTTTCGGATTTTTTCCTTTACTTGTGGTATATGACCTTGCTTCTTGTCAAATTATTATGATTCTGCGTCAATGGAAAGTACCCTATAGGTTTTGGTCCATGGCTCATTAGGAAAGGCCTATGTCCAACAGTGGACTAATTTAGGCTGATGATGATGAAAGGAATAAATCCTAAAACCGTAAATTTGTAGTTTATTCACTCAAAAAAATTACATTTGATTCTTGCTATACACCAAAACCAGTGTACTTCTCATTGAGCTAGAATCATAATAATTTGGCAAGACACAAGGTCTTACGGAACCCTTAGTGCACGAGTCCATCTTGCACTTGACGGTTTTATTCATACGCCCAATGGTTTGTTGCATTATGGTGGCCGGATCGTGTGGCCCTACTTTGATGTTCTCCTAACCGAATTTTATGCGGCGGTCAGTGTCAACGGAGACTAGCCATAGGCAAACGCGGGTGCATCTCTATTCCCTCACTTATCCGATGGGACGGCACACCGATACGACCGGTGAGAGATCAGACGCAGGACCAATGGCCTAACGTGATTCCCGAGGCACTGGGAGTGTGTGCCGTGCCGTGTCGTGCCGGCTTAGAATATGCACCACCCCAACTCTTCTCGCGGGTCTCGTAAGAGGTGACTAAGGGATTTCTGACGGGGGCGGGCAGCAGCGCTTCCCGCTGGACAATTCTACCACCAAACTGCGATCCCCAACCCTCATGAACAGCGTGGGGATTATGGGCACTACCCCATGAGATAAAAGCCAATAAGGTGCTTATCAGGGGGATGCCTGAATCCAGCAGAGGACTAGGCTATTGAGTTGAGGTTAAAAAGGGTTGTAACACCGCCAACTGTCCTACTATACAGGCTCTAGAGAACAAATTCTAACATGGGGTACACGCACACAAATGTCTGCGGTAAATAGGTACTTATCGCAGACATTTGTGTTACGTAAATTGTGTATAACTGAAATTTTGTGTTCATATTATTTACCGTTGCACGTGTTTACAAATCGCGATAGTTTGAGTCCTAAGTACTTTTTTCTGACAGTAAATGATTTATTTATTTACGTATACCTAGGAAAAAACCGCCAGCTGTGTGTAAGACTTCCATCCTCTATTTCAGTATTAATAACTGCTACAAATTAGATTTTTGAGACAAAAGGTAACTTCTTCCTCTCCCACAGCTACTATTCTACAGTCTCCTACAGGCTATAATCACCTTGCCAAGTTACATTAAAGTCCATTCAGCCGTTTAGTCAAACAAAGACAAAAAGGAAGGCTTTCGAAATTATAAAATAAATATTATGTATTAGTAAGGATTTGTAAGACATGTACTATGTAGGTAAATAAAGCAGGGCTTAGAATTTTGAACCTCTTGCTAGCCTTAATCCAATAGACGTATAACAGTTACTAAAGTTAACCCATTGCTTTATCCGCGATAGCAATGCGGATACTGTACGAGAGCGGTGCGTGTAAATGAGCAACGACCTTTACGTTCTAGCCACACAGAAAAATTATAACTCTTGATTTTTTAGCTTAAGGATTTTATCTTTGCAATTACAGTTTTTTCCGGTTTCAGTGTTACAATTATAAACAATTATCGCAAGAGTCTTGAGTTTTACATGGCAACAGAGAAGAAAATACAGTTAAGACCAATGGGAAGTCGCAGTTACCAAGTTATGCGGAACTAGCTTCTGCTCGCGGCTTTACACGCGTTTTTCCGGGATGAAAAGTAATATATATGTCATTCCAGGCCTAGAAGTACATCTATGCTATTGCAAAATTTCCATGGAAACGTTCAAAGGTAATTTATATCGCATGGGAGCTGATTTATGGGATAAAAAGTACCCTATGTTTGATTCCAGGCTTAGAGCTACTCCGATGCAAAATTTCAGCTCAATCTGTTCAGTAGTTTTGGCGTGAAGATGTAACAAACATCTATCCATCCAGCCAAACTTTGGCATTTATAATAATTTGTGTGTTAATAGTGTGATTACAAAACAATATTCTCGGTTACTGAAACTAATATATTTATGCTAACAGATATTTATATGTATTGTATATGTATACATTACGGATGTAAGCGGATTAACTACGAACCTTATTTGTGTTGGAAGAACACCAACGTTTCATCCCTTAACGAGGGACATCTTCAGGGTGAGTGCGGTTCTAGACGCACTGAGATGCGGAACGCGCGCGTCTAGAACCGCACTCACCCTGAAGATGTCCCTCGTTAAGGGATGAAACGTTGGTGTTCTTCCAACACAAATAAGGTTCGTAGTTAACCCGCTTACATCCGTAATGAATTCGTCAAACTACGATAGTTTGTATTATGTATATGTGTGAAACTAAACAAAAACTGATAACAAAGCAGACGACGGCAAGGTAGCATCCGTAAACAAAAACTGCAATAACGCATATCACGCGCAGCGAAATAGGTGCACATTCGAATTCGAAAACGGACGAAAGACAAAATTGTTTTAACCAATTTTTTTTCAGGGCAGAAGCCTTTATTCACAAAGAAAATTATAATATAATTAGTATTTACAATTGAAACAATTGAGCTAACTGCAGACTGTTGCAAACAATCTACAGGTAGCTCAACTGATCCATATCAATACCAGTCGGAAGCGTCCCCAAGACGCTGGCTGCATTGCCCCGCTGTATGGCAATGCTGATGCGCTGTGCCAGATACTGACCAGCTCTCGGGTCACGCGTCGCTTCGACCAGACGCTCAGATAATTTTTTGAAAACCCGAAGAGCCTCGGTACCCCACGGACCTAGGGTCTCGACTCCAAGAGGAGCAAATGTGTAGGCTCTGTCGAGACCTGCATATTTGCGCCTCTTGAGATCTTCGGCCAAATCTGCCGCCGCGCCTGCCCTCACGGATGTCCTCGGAAGATGGAAAGGCGCAAGTGTGTCGACGCATGTAGCGTCCCCCACAATGGGCCTCCCCAACTCCCATGGGACTAGTGTCATACCGTCGGGCCTTTTACCATCGTCACGTAACAGACCATTCGGTTCGAGAATAGCTGGTACGTTAGCGGTGACAAAGGCCCGCCGGATGATGTCGTTAAGGCTGGCGTGGCGAGATATCCGACCGGCGGCCCTAGTACACGATAATCCGTGATGACCAAGCTGTTCGACAGCAGTACCGCACTGGCATTGATGAGGCTCGCAACACCTTGCACCCAACCGAAGACATCTTGCGATACGGAAAGTTGCGGGATCCAATAAAAACGCCCAGGAGGCGGGCAAATGCTTTTGTTTTCTTACTCTTTTTAACCCCCACCGCACAACGAGAGGGGTGTTATAAGTTTAACGTGTCTGTCTGTGCATTTGTGTATCGTAGCTCCCAAACGGATGAACAGATTTTCGTTTAGTTTTTTTGTGTCATAGATAATGTTATCCCAAGTGTTCTTAGCCATGTTACATGAAAAGCTGTCGGGGGGTTTCTAAAATTTTTAATTTTGTTCTTGTTTACAAAAATATCTAGAAAGATTTTAGATCCTATGATTTTTCGTAGAATTCGAGGTTAGAAACTGTATAGAGTCATATTTAAATGTCACCAGATACCAAGCTATGGCGCTATGGCGCTCATTAGGGGAGGCCTGTGTCCAACAGTGGACTAATATAGGCTGATGATGATGATGAAGACACGAAGTACCTACCCGTCCAGTAATTGACGGAGAGACCAACTTAACGGTAAAGAGAAACCATCCATTTACGCATCAAGCCGAGTACCTACAAAAGCTGTTTTCCCAACCCATAATAACGTAACGGCAACGTAACAGCATATAGACGAAACGTTCCGTCGAGGTAGAGACATCGAGGTATTCAACATCGAGCTATCATCGTTCGAACTAGAGTATGAAACCCCAAAATAACTACCAGCAGCATCGTGAATATGGAAACGTCCATACAAAAGAAGTCGTTCATAATTGGAAGAGCTTATGTACGTGGAATACGCCTGGTTCTCGCCATAACTGACCACTTCATACTCGGGAATCCGGAACTAGCATTCGAAAAATACCAGGAGTTTCGGAAACTATTTCGCTTTCGTCGGATTTTAAAATGCTTTTGACTTAATAGAGCATTTATAATAGAGGTTATATCTACGGTGCTTTGATAGATGTAATAATAGAGGTTATATCTACAGTACTTTGAGACAAACTAAAGTAGAAGAAACCTTTATATAACTTAGCATAGTGATACTAGAAATAATGGAACTATTTTTTTAAATCTGTAGAAATTTTACAAGAAACTAACATACCTAACCTAGCCTTCGCAGACGATAATGGTTATTCTCGAAGAAATCGCGCAAAGGCTTCGCACTTCCACGACCCTACATAACGCTAACAAAAAAAAACAGACTACAGATGGTAGGTACAGCAAAAAACTTAAGCCAAGACTAACAACGAGAAGAAATGCTTATTTATTTAAAACACGATTCCAGAATACGCAAATCTGCATAGGAAGCAGGTTTATGTTAAGATAACGAACAACATCGATGGAATAGACAGAATGACAACAAACTGGAAGAAATTCCGGAGCATGAACGAAATTTTCAAAAGTTTCACCTATAAGGTAAAGCAAGATCCATCAAGTGCGAGTGTAACTTGCACGTCGGGTTTCGAACGTTTGTCAATTATACAAATTATGTACTAAAGGTATCGGTTAGAGACTTCGCTATGGAATACCTAAAAATGGTAGGTACCAACTTATATTTCAGATGGATCGCTCTGCATACTTCGGAGATTAGGAATAGTCAGGTAATGGTAAATTTTTTGACTTCTTTTAAAATATTTCTAAAACTGTTTTGAAATGATACCTTTCATATGATAACGCACTCGGTGAGGAACGTGGTGAGGATGCCCCCTTTTTGAAAATTATTCCCCTCCTTTTTGACCATTTTTCGAAAAGTGTTATATTCACAGACTCTTCTATGTTTTTCCCCGTAAAAATATAAAATATAGATTCATGTCTACAAACGCTACATAGATTTTAGATAGATCGCTCTGCAAACTTCGGAGATAAGGGGGAATGGGTAATTTTCAACTTTTTCAAAATATTTCAAAAAGTATGAACCCTACAGAAATTGAATTTTTTTCTTTAAGGCCAGGTATTCCTGCAGCAGTTGGCGTAGGGGCCAACGCGCGCCTGCCAAACCGCCGCCGCGCTCGTGTTTTTTGTATTTACTTAAACATAGTGATTAAGAAAATCATTTGATCAAGTCAACTCTGCGAATTTGTTTAGAAATATTATGTGTCTTTAGTTAAGTACAAATAAAATACAATTGTAAATACTAGTTCTAATTTATTTCTATTATTTTATTGTAATTTTCTTTGTGAATAAAGGCTGCTGCCCATGTACGTTAAGTACAAAAAAAAGTGAAGTATCAGTAGTTTGCTAGTCATAAAATCATCAGAAAAACGGGTAACATTGGGATTTTTTTTATAGAGTGAAGTTCATTAGATCTTGTAACTGAAAGCGACTTTGACTAGACTAGATCTTTTAGTATATATATCTTTTTCAGACACTATTTTAACACGATTTTCTAAGTCTCAGATGATTTAAAAAATCACAGAAGTGTGGCCTCTGCTGGAGTACCAAGCCTTAAATCTTTACAAACGCACGAAATGCATTATTAATGTATTATTATTTTAAATTTCAAGCTGCGGTAGATAATGAGATATTAAAGTGGGAAAGGGACAGACAAAGCGAGACCATAAGGTTTTCGAACCTAAAAACGAGAATTCCTACCTTAACCACAAAATGTCAAAGAGAAATAGAACGCTACACAATGAAAATAATGTGCTTACGCGATGACTAGGTCCAACCTTGACTCGAAGTCGAAGAAAACAACGAATAGACAAAACACAAAATATCAAAAACCCCACAAGTGTGTTTCAGGTTACCTCGGGAAGCTCCAAATACAAAATTGGATGAATTAGAGGATAAAACAAAACGATACCTACAACTAAAAATTAATGACATTTACATAGCAAAACTCAACACAAGAACATTTAGAACAGAGAAACATCTTTCAGAATTAGAATAAGGGATGATGACCGTGGTATGGAATATTATGGCAGATCTATCTAACAATATGCGTTAACAAATACAGTGCTCATAATCAGAAATGCTTATGATGCATATGACGTTGTAAAGGCCTCATAGCAATCGCCCGGCCTAGCCTCAGCGGGCGCATCGCCGCTGAGCTGGGCTTCCACCGGGATCTGAGCGGAACCATCCAGGACTCCGTTTAACTCCCAAGAGTAATCTGTATACTTGTTTTTCCACCAACAAATAAAATAGTCGTGCGTAAAGAACTGTGCGAGGAGAAAGCGTTGAAATGAACTCGCTCAGTTCTAGGCAGCGGAGCGGAGTCATCACGGAATCCGTTGAACTCGCAATGACAAATAACCTATAGCGTTTCCACAGAAAAAGTAGTGAGAGGGGCAGATCGAACGAGTAAACAGTAGGTGAAACGAGTCCGTTACGGAAAGGTCTTGCTGACTACTTTAAAACGACTCGCTCGCTGTTTTTTGCTGTTTGTTTGATGTGTTCATTTTTTCATCGTATACCTACACGTAGCCTATATAATATTAATTCCTCTTTCATAAGAAAACCGTTTGCACGTTTTTCTCGTGCTTGAGATACAAAAATATGTACGTTTTCTTTCGGTATACATAAAATAAAAAAAGTAATGCTGGACAATTCACACACATTATCTAGCCGCAAGCTTTGCTTAGAGCTCAGCTCTGCTCAGCTCAGCTCTGCTTAAAGCTTGTGTTATGAGACTAAATAACTGATATACTAAATACAATATACTACATAGATAAATATATTTTTTAATATAAATAGAAAACATCCAGAACACCCTGAACAAATATCTGCAGATCGTACAAACATTCGTTCCGAGGCGGGAATCGAACCCGCAACCTCCTGCGTCGCAGGCAGACATTCGCCCGCTGCGCCAGAGAGGTCGTCATACATAATCACTGTCTTCATCTGATTTCTTGTCACTCGGCAACATCTCTGTAGTAATTAACTGTTCATTTTCCATTTCTCATTTTCCGCTCAGCTTGCTCGGCTCATTTATCTCTTTTTGCAGTGGAAATCAAGAGACAAAACTCTTTGTTGGTGGAAATGTATAACTATTTCATTTAAAAGGCGTCAGTACCGACAAATTATTTTCCGCTGATTACTCTTTCACGGTGGAAACCCTGCTTTATGTCGCTCACAGCTGAGTAATCACTTAGGCTTAAAAAGCGTAAAAGTTTAAAAAGTATTTTCTAGCCCCAA
The DNA here is from genome assembly GCA_949316285.1 of Eupithecia subumbrata. NCBI lineage: Eukaryota > Metazoa > Arthropoda > Insecta > Lepidoptera > Geometridae > Eupithecia > Eupithecia subumbrata. The sequence goes on from OX438642.1 coordinate 16,963,388, forward strand.
GGCCCTATTCCCCTCTGATCCACTTGCTGATCCATTAATGGATTTTTGTCTATTTTTTCACTTTGATCCATAGCTCGATTGGATTAGTTTCAACTGCCTGAACCTATTCCTCTCTTATCTATATGTCGGGTGGATCTAAGCTAAGCAGAGCTTGTGTTATGGGTACTTGACACACATAATTAATACAATACATAAAGAACATAAATATTTTTTGTTATACACAGAAAATACCCAGAACAAATATCTGCAGATCGTATAGATATTTCCTCCGAAGCGGGAGTCGAACCCGCAGCGTCGCTTGGGGACCTTCGCCTGCTGTGCAACTGAGGTCGTTTTTGCTTAGATAAAGTTTTTATTTTTATATTTTTAGGCTTAGATTAAAACCGACAGCTGGGCCGTGGTTGAAAATTACACAGAGATCGCAATGATTCAAATAGTAATAGACCAGTTATAAAAAACTACTTTCAAAAAGATCTTTATTTTTGCAAGACGTATTTGGCTCGTAAAATTGACATAATGTTTTCGCTCGCGAGCAAACTGCAAATTAATTAGACCTAGCTTAATTTACAAACCATTATCTACAAACACAAAGTCCAGAGTAGAATGTCACGCGATCAATAAGCTAGCCCATGAAGATTATTCTGGTAATAACTAAGAAAGAGTGGGACAATACTGTCTCAATACTTTTTTTGTCTCTTACGTCGACTCTCTGACGTCTACGTTTCTGTAATATTTCTTTCTTTCTTCCCGCTTACAAAACAATCGTCGGTACGGATCAAGTGCGCTACTAATACATTTTTGCAACAGTCACGAGTTATTTAAACTGTTGCGATTGTAAATACTAGTTCTAACTTTGTCCCTATCCATTAATTTTTCATTGCTGTTAAAGTCCAAATTATCGACATTTATATTTCCCCCTACACTTATGAGATATGACTCACTTGCATGCCACTCTTATTGAACCATGATTAATAAGGGGTGCTCAAAAAACAGGGGTGCCTTTGATTAGTCTAAAACGGACTAGCTGTCCTCCGTCCATATTTGCTTTCTGACGAGGAGGGGTGATTAAAAGTACTCGCAAAAAAAATTATAAATTGCTAGATTCAGCCGACAACTTCGCACGCGTTTTTCCAAGTTTATGAGAAGCCCTATGGTATAATATATAGTTATATAGCTTATTGTGTGACAGACAGACCGACCAATGGATTTTCAAAAGTTCATCATTAACGGCATCCCGTCTATATCCGCTGTTGAGCAAGAGTTTCGAAGCCAACAGCGGGTATAGACGGGTTATTAAAGAACATAAATGCGCAGAATGAAAACACAAACACATTTAAATAATATTCCCGAATAATTGCAAATCCAAGTATATTATCGAAATTCTACGTTTTCTTTTATATTTCGTCTTCGCTATTCGCATTAACCAAAATTAGCACCTATAGGTACTATCTATACTATTATTAGAGAGGAAAACATTAACTGGACGAACATTAATATGTGGAGAGTGCATGTCTTGGGTCTCTACGCCCACACTTGGCTGGTCTTCGTTGAGACTGACCAAATTTCCGCTAAAAGGACATCAATTGGTATTAAAACCTTAATTTTAAAATATACGTAGGTCTCACTTTGGACCGCCAGATTTATGATCGCGCGCGGGAAGTTAACTTTTAAATATTTCTAATACCTTTAAAGAGACAACGGATTAAAAACACATAAGAAAATTTAAAACAGTCGCCTATTACGTAAAGAAATAAATAAAATTAAAATTACGCAAGCCAGGCAATTTCGTAGCTTTGTGGTCAATTTTTCAAAGTTTCAATCTACAAATTTCAAGGAACCAGTAAAAAAATCCTAAGTACCTTCTGAAAAGCTTGAATATTACTTTCGATTAGACGAACTAATTTTAGACGAGTCTAACAATGTGAAATGGTTTAATACACAAAAATATTTTTTTTCACCAAGGAGGAGTTATGAAATTTTTTTTAACGATAAATTTGACGCAGAATAAGTCAGATATTAATGAACAAAAGCTTGATTTAAATGCGTGGAACGGAACTCTAAACGAAACCATCGGCTGCGCAATCAAAGAGCAAAATGAAACGCACCAAATTCAGACATGCGCGGTAAATGCATAGCTGTCAACTTACCCTTTGACCCTTGTTCGTATTCATGTTAATAAATTACAGCAAGGATTTAATGAAGTGTTCACACTAATTTATATTAATTGCTGTTTTATACCGATTACTGCTAAGAGGTTAGTATCATATAAAAATATTCGTCTTCAAATTTGCTTTTCCGTTGTTTGATTATTTAGAGAGAAACAAAATTTTAAAGCTTGGGGATTGACAATGGAAGTTGACCACAAAATTACGTATTCACCGCACGGCGGAAGTAGTAAGGTTACCTTTTCTGAGTAGCAAATCATCTGTTTCCCTGCACCTGGCTGCTGAGCTGGTACGGGACGGTAGCGGGCCGTGGCTGGACACAGCGTCTGAAAAAACATTATTATTATAAACATTTAATATGCTTTAATGAATAGTCAAACATCTTTGTGTAAATGCTCCATCCCCATGTAGGCCGAGTCTCACTGAGACCCTAGCTGTCTTTAGCAAAACAATTATGGTACCATCAACCAGATACTTCGTCAAAATTACATTTGATTTTATTATCTTGAAAGAGATCGAACCGTGATATAAAAAGATAATGAGTTAAATTGCAGCTTATTTTTGATGAAAGTAGGTCTATTTTCTGTAATTTTAACTATTGTAGCTGTTAGTCAAATATGGTAAATTACATAGCATGTATCATAAAACTTTAATAATAATAAATTCCTAGGTATTTCAATTTCATACCAAAATATTTCCAATATACATATATATAATATAGGTTAAGAGAGAACGATTAACTTAATCATCTCATGTTGAGAAAATCTTATTCATCGTGTCACATTTAACGATATGACGGCAACTTCATGCGAAACCTTTCGTTCATTCAGAAACAACTGACGTTAATGTTATTTGTCGAGTAAAGTTGAAGTTCTGCGTTGGAACCTCTGTCCGACAGAACCAATCTAGATTCAGAATTTAATTTAACGAATTTCAAAATTTTAATTAACATTATGACGTGTGTTTAACATGGATACGATACTAATAAACAACGTCACAATCGGATTTACAGAACAATTTTAAGGTTTATGTTTATCGCTTATCTTTTCAATTGTTTTTGAATCACTTCATCTCAGGGATTTTTTTGTAAATCAACTGAAAATACATACAGCAGATTACAAAACCCGGCGGCGGGGTGGTGGCGACAGGTTTGTTGTGTCGACTCCTTAGCAGGCCAATAATAGGGTTAATGTTAGACCAATCTTACCTGCATATGAAGAGCATGGGCGTAACTTGCTTTTTGCTGAAGTTGTGGAATCGCCGCCGAATGTTGTGCATTGGCCATATTCCTTCCATGGGGATTGTACGCATAAGTTCTGTTATCTGTTAAAGAAAAGTTCAACATCAAATTCATTCGAATTGGAAAGCTTTCATAAAGCTAATTGACCTCAGTGGTAGCGGGTGAAGGTCTGCCTACGACGCAGGAGGTGATGGGTTCGATTCCCGCATCGGGACAAATGTTAGAAGGATCTGCAGATATTTGTACGGGTGTTATTGGTGTTTTCTATGTATAACAAAAAATATCTATGTATTTAATGTATTAATTAGGTATATCAGTTATCTATAGTACCCATAATACGGATGGTATCTATATGATAGTATATATCCTTACGTAGAGTGCAGTAACTCAGTCAGACATTATGAGAAAAACGCGACTTAAGAATATAATTTTCTTTTTCTTGTAGTTTCTAGTCTATGCGCGTCATCACGACATGCCATATATCAAAAGAAAGGAAAAAGCTTGGAGTTTCATTGAAGTGGGAATGTAAAAATAAATATTATTATTCAAAAGATATCATTAAAAATAGTTATTATGCTTAGTAACTAGATCGGTGACGAAACCCACCATCCTAATCATGTTTGCAGTAAATGACTAGGGCATTTACTACGTTACTATGGTTACTAGTATAATGGTGTATGCAGCATTTTGAGATCAACTTTACAATACAATACAATACAAATATACTTTATTGCACACCAAGAAATCACAGAAGACAAAAAAAACAAACAAACACAAATAATGTACAATGGCAACTTTACTTATTTCTAAATAATTAATAAGTAGGTACCTACCTACCTAATGTTTTAGTATTGACTTTATTTTAGTGAGTCTTTATGCAGTCAATAAATCAAAATCAGTTCTAAAAACCTATACCGAAATAATAATCAGGACTAAACTTTGACATTTTGATTTAAGAAAGTTTAATTCTTGCCATTCGCAATCAGTTTCCGCTGTTATGAGATTAGAGTTTACTTACTAAAAACACATACATTAGTACTCTAATGTATGTGTTTTTCAAGTTCAAAGAGTACCTTGTCGCTAGTTATTATTGCAGTAACTTGCAAAATTATTTCAGTTCTCGTAGTATTTTCGTAGTAGTTTACAACGAAAATATTTTTATATTTCACTTATAATAACCGTACCATATATAGTTTTGTATAGTTTTCATAAAGATATTTGTACATCAACCGGAAAAATATGCATAAAGTAGAATTAATTCAGTAGATAACTGAACTTACTGCATTTATAATAAGACATTTATAAAAATAAAACCAATTTACTGCAGTTTTGCTTCCTGAATTTCATGGGAATTTCGATATTTGATTTCGATACGTGAATAAGAACAAAATATTTCACGTTTCTTCGTGATTCTGAATATGTATTGAACTCAATTTCAGCAAAAATGCTAGTTACAGCGTTCTTCGTAAGGAGGGCAGATTATGCTAGTTCTGCATACTATGGGGCTATAAACGATGCTGTGAGGATTGTCTAGAATTATTATTCCTCAATAATTTCAATTAATCTTTAATTTATAGCCAGATAAAGCACACCTGTCAACTTCATATTCATCTCTACGACGACGGTCCGGCGACGGATGAATTTCCTATTCAAACGTAATACTAAAATGATTTGTAATTTGAGCATATTTTCACCATGTTCTGCTATTATTTGTATTAAAATAGTATTTATCTAGGTTCCTGCCACAATTTTTTTCAAAATACCTTTCTGAAATGAAATTAAACCGAATCGCATCTTTACATTAAAGAATGAATGTTTTCTTAGTTTTTGTGTAGATAAGTATTTTGAAAAAAGCTTGTGGCAGGAACCTAAATAAACACTATTCTAATACAAATAATAGCAAACCATGGTGAAAATATTCTCAAATAACAAATCATTTTGGTACAACGTTTGTATGGGCAATTCATCCGTCGCCGGGCCCTTAAGATCTGAAGTTAGGCATGCTAGATGCTTGCAGTATTGATCCACCGTCAATTCTGCCATGCGCAACACTTTCTAATAAATTGTGAAGTAACAGAGATTTATGATTTATGAAGTTTCGTGATATAATGTCGCGATTAGTGAATAGCTTTCTCGCGTGAGTAAATAGTGAAATACATAAAACTAAGAACAAAAGAGCAACTAGTAAGCTTTGTTGTGATTCATTTCGTTTTTATTTTTAGGGACTGCGTGGTGAGCGAATGAAGAAATATTGGTGATTTGATATTAAAAAAGAGCTGCGGATTTGGAAACGAATAAATAAACGCTGTGTGGTGAACACGCGTGATTAAGAAGTTAGATTCAGGTACGTAATACGTTATATTCTGCTAAATATTGAGATATTGTGCCTGTATCGATTTTTTCAAACATGGCGGTCTTCAAGCTTTATTACGACTTTCGACGACTGTTGATTGTTTTTTGATAACTTTGTAATTAATTTATCTATCAGTGTCCCATTTTTTATCCCAAGTAACGATTATTGATAACTAGTTTCTGCCCGCGGCTTCACACGCGTTGTTTCTATCGAACAGTTTTCTATCCCATGGGACCTGATTTATGGGATTGGAAGAAGCCTGCTTGATTCCGGAATTAGAATTACATGTATGCAAAATTTCAGCCCCGTCCCTTCAGTACTTTTGTATGTGTAGAGGTACTGAAACATCTAAGCATCCAAACTTTCGCATTTATTATATAAGTGTGATTACTAAGAAATATGGAAATCCAATATAATGTTTAAAAAATTTATTTGAGCGTCTGATCGAAGCGACGCGTGACCCGAGAGCTGGTCAGGATCTGGCGCAGCGCATCAGCATTGCCATACAGCGGGGCAATGCAGCCAGCGTCTTGGGGACGCGACGACTGGAATTGATATTGATCAGTTGAGCTACCTGTAGATTGTTTGCAACAGTCTGCGGTTAGCTCAATTGTTTCAATTGTAAATACTAATTCAAATTTATTTCTATTATTTTATTGTAATTTTCTTTGTGAATAGAGGCTTCTGCCATATCTAAAAAAAATGTTTACATTGACAGCTCACTCGTTACTGCGTCAATCAAGAACGTCGTTCAAAAAAATTCCGTATAGGTACTATTGACCTTATTACACATATAATATGTACATTTAGAAATTGTAAATTTCCAGGAAGTCTACGAGTAAAGATATTACTGACATGTATCATCATGACACTGGAATCGTGACATCACCTGCGTATCGGAATAAGTATTACACGAAGATGCCTGCAAAATATGGAAGACCGCTACCGACTGAAGGTTTCTTCTGTAAGTATTAGACAGTAATAGTAAATTTTACACCTAGGCGAGAAAGAGATCGATTCGTATGAATCGCACTTTCTGCCGAGTGATAAATAGTGCTTTAAACTACACCTTCGAGGAAAATAAAAAGCAGAATTAATTATTAATTGAAATTTAGAAGAACTTACCGCGCCCAATGATGTTGGTAAAACCTCATTGACCGCGCCAGCCTTTGGGTTCTTTTTTCAAAATATTGTTCGGAAATCAGAGGAGGCCTAATGGACTTGGAGTTAAAACTTTTTGTCTTTTGACCGAACGAAAATAACCATAGCTACCGGCCGATTTATTAGGAAATTAAAAAAAAATAACACGTTAGAAATGGATTTCCATACACTTTTTCCTCCCGCTAAAACACGTGAGAAATGAAATTCCATACACTTTTTCCTCCCGCTAAAACACGTGAGAAATGAAATTCCATAGAGTTTTTCCTCCCGGTTTCCTATAGGCCTGCAAAGACATACTTTCTATTCTATTACCTAATGGAAAAGGAATAGGCAACTTTCCGAGCAGGTGTAGTATAAATATATTTTTCCGCCCGATGTAGGCTTAAATGTACTTATCTTATTTATAAATTTGTAGGATTCCGTACCTCCAAAGGAAAAAAGGAACCTTTATAGGATCACTTTGTTGTCGGTCTGTCTGTCTGTCTGTCAACCCTCTTTTCTCAGGAACGCGTGGACGTATCGTGTTGAAATAAACGAAATTTTTGTGGATAAACTACAAATGTACTGTTTTAACATATTTTATTTTTCTGGTGCAATAAGACCTTGCTTCTTATCAAATTTCAAAATTTTAGGTCTACGGGATAGGTTTTGGTCCATGGCGAGCATTAAAAGTAATTTTTTTGGCGAATAAATTACAAATTTATGATTTTCCCTACATTTGTGCTTTAAGACCTTGCTGCTCACCAAATTTTATGATTCTTTAATTCTGATTAGGTTTACGGGAAGTACCCTAAGGTTTTTGTGTTCATGTGATCCCCTTGGAAATTTCAAAATATTTAGACATAAACGTTTGTAACTTTTGAGTGCGTTGACTTAGAAGTTTTATTTATATTGCAGCTCCAAGAAGTTACAGACTTGAGTATTTGACGTTAATTACAACTCGATACGTCCACGCGTTCCTGAGAAAATGGGTTGACAGACGGACAGATAGACAGACACACAGACGGACGACAAAGTGATCCTATAAGGATTTCTTTTTTCCTTTTGAGGTACGGAACCCTAAAATTCAATTCCTTTTGAGGTACGGAACCCTAAAACCCTAAAAAATTAACATAGGAAGTTTTACTATATGGAAACATTCCTTTGTGCATTGTTAAGCGGCAAACGTTAATGTTATTTCTGTTTTGTTAAGTTTGTGTGTTTTGCCACGTTAATATTATAAAAAAATCATCTCTAACGGGAGTGGCATAGTAACTGTGTGACAAAACTCCATCATGATAAATAATAGTACATTTTACACCAAGGCGAGAAAGTGCTCCATTCCTACCGAGTGTGTCGTTTTGGGCCCGAGGCGCAGCCGAGGGCCTTAAAACACACGAGGTAGGAATCGCACTTTCTGCCGAGTGATAAATAGTGCTTTATACTACACCTTCGAGGAAAATAAAAAGCAGAATTAATTATTAATTGAAATTTAGAAGAACTTACCGCGCCCAATGATGTTGGTAAAACCTCATTGATCGCGCCAGCCTTTGGGTTCTTTTTTCAAAATATTGTTCAGAAATCGGAGGAGGCCTAATGGACTTAGAGTAAAAACTTTTTGTCGTTTGACCGAACGAAAATAACCATAGCTACCGGCCGATCTTTTAGGAAATTAAAAAAAAATAACACGTTAGAAATGGATTTCCATACACTTTTTCCTCCCGCTAAAACACGTGAGAAATGAAATTCCATAGAGTTTTTCCTCCCGGTTTCCTATAGGCCTGCAAAAACGTACTTTCTATTCTATAAATGGAAAAGGAATAGGCAACTTTCCGAGCAGGTGTAGTATAAAGATACTAACTACACTAAAGTCATAAAAAATAACACCCTGTATTTTATGGCACCGATCTGTAGAGTGAATTATAAGAATGAAGTCGGTGCAATAAAAAATGATCACAAAACTAAAGGAATACCATGAAATCTGCCATAAACTAGGACGAGACAAAGTACTTTGACTGGCACGTTTACTCTGCGACCATCAATTTTAAAAGCCGTCTGTAGATAAATTTTGACAATGTCAAGACAGCAATCGCCTTGGTGTGCTAAGACTACGCTTTATTCACCGTGTGGACTTCGGCATGGCGTACGCGGCATCCGGTGCGGTGCCTTCCGGCGGTAGTCTAACGGGTGATATGATATAATCAAAGATCCTATGACTACTTTCGATACAATATCTTTGGATATAATATCCACGTGGCCCGTTTGCCATATATCCAATAAGGGCAGCCAGTCTCAACTTGGTCATGGTCTTCCTCTCATTTAATATGTTTATATGGCAGATTTTGATTTTATAATTGAGTCTTCTGACCGGTGCGATAAAATACAGTTTGTTATTTTTAGGGTTCCGTACCTCTAAAGGAATAAAACATCAAGTGCGAGTCGGACTCGCGCACTAAGGGTTCCGTAAGACCTTGTGTTTTGTTAAATTGTCATGATTCTAGGTCAACGGGAAGTAGGTACCCTGTAGGTTTTGGTCCATGGCGATATAATTTTTTTTTTGTGTATTAACTACAAATTTACAGTTTTCAGCCTTTTTACTTTTTTTGTGCTATAAGGCCTTGCTTCATGCCAAATTTCATAATTCTAGATCTACGGGAAGTACCCTATAGGTTTTGGTGGTATCAAGACACTTGCGCGAAGGACATTTGCGCGAGAAGATATTTGTTCGACTGGACATTTGCTCGAGTGGACATTTTCGCGAATGGACATTTGCTCTAGTGGACATTTTCGCGAATGGGCACTTCCGCGAAAAAATCACAAAACTTCTAATATCTCTTGAAATAGGCGTTGCAGAGAGTTGCAGTTTTCACCACTGTCTAGGGAATTTTATTTCCTTTCTTGTGATGTATCTCACTTTCCCCTACCTCTACGACTTCCTCAATGATAAAAAATATACTTTAACGTAGACCTTCGTAGCACCTTCTACGATGCTACGAGGGATCGCCGTAGCATTAAAAAAACTTCAACGCGCACGCACCTCCTTAGTACATGAAAATGATATTTCGTAGACCATCGTAGCGTCGTTGCTACGGGTGAATTAGCAGTATAGCTGACTAACTTGGCTTCTCGTATTCATGTCTGTGTAGAATCTGTGAGATCATCAAAGCTGTCAGTAGTATACAGTAAAGAGGTGACACGGTCTTTTTGTTTACTTTGAAATTTTAGGTGATTTATTTGCTATCACAATCATTTTCAATACAGCTGAAAACTGAAATTATGTACTGGACTAAGTCGCTTTCGAATAGCTCTTGGGTGTAGATAACAAAATTCTACTGGGACAACTTTTGTCCCTGTAGTTATTGTAGCTAGCATCTCTTTAGATACTCATGTAAACATTTAATAATCAATTCTATTTTATCTTTCAAATTGCTTTTAATTAAGGTAATGCTTAAATAACTAATAGTCCTATGTTGACATCTAATATTCTTATTCTAACAAATCAATTCTTTCTTCTTGCCCCATCACAGCAGATGTTTCTGCTGTTTACAACAAATCTAAATAAAAGATTCTTTTCTCAACAGGAATATAAGCGAAAAGTTTTTTAAAATCGCGAAGCTTTAATGGTTTTATGGGTATCATCCCTTGGTAACAGTCTTCCAGGTCATTGTTGATGATTCCACCCATACCAACACGATAAAGTACAAACTTCTTAAAGTTTTGACCAAAAAATAAACAGACAGACAGATAGACGGATAACAAAATGATCTTTTTAGGGTTCCCTTTGAGGTACGGAACCCTAAAGAATAACCCTTAAAAGATATATAGATAGATAAATCGAAAATTCTGTATAATTTACAAAATTGTGACTATTGGCGGTCTTATCGCTCAAGAGCGATCTCTACCAGATAACCGTGCATGTATAGGATCGTTGGATTAAAGATGGGGATCTGTGTGCATTATTACCTAATACAAATTTTACAAAAAAATACCGATTAAGATCACTTTGTTGTCCGTCTGTCTGTCTGTCCGTGTGTCAACCCTCTTTTCTCAGGTACGCGTGGAGGTATCGAGTTGAAATTAATATCAAACACTCAAGTCCGTAAACTCTTGGACCGCGATATAAATAAAACTTCTAAGTCAACGCAATCAAAAGTAACAGCCGTTTATGCCCGAATATTTTGAAATTTCCAAGGGAACGAATTCCAAGGAAGAAGCACACAAAACCCATAGGGTACTTTCCTTAGACCTATAATCATGTTATTTGGCGAGAAGCAAGGTCTTCTGAGAAAAATCCGAAAACCATAAATTTGTAGTTTATTCACCAAAAAAAATACTTTTGATTCTCGTCATGGACCAAATCCTATAGGGTAATTCCCGCAGACCTGGAATCATGAAATTTGTAAAGAAGTAAGGACTTATACCACAAATAAAGGAAAAAATCCGAAAACCTTAAATTTGTAGTTGATACACAAAAAAATTCACTCTTGCCATGGATCAAAACCTACAGGGTACCTACCGACTTCCCGTTGACCTAGAATCATGATACTTGGCAAGACACAAGGTCTTACAACTATACGGAACCCTTAGTGCGCGAGTCCGACTCGCACATGACGTTTTATTTGAATTTGAGTGGGTTCGAATACTAATGTTTCAAAATTCTGTGAATGCATTTTTATTTATTTAAAAATATAAATAATATTTCCAGTAAAACTTCCTGCTTTCAATATTGCTGGTACTTGCCCACCCATGGTCCCGGGACACCTTGTATAGAATATTTAAATAACAGTTTGTTTTACTTACAGTCGGCGTGGGGCCAGCTTGGATCCTTATCGTGATCTGTTGTGGAGTGATAATTTATACGATAGTGAAGCTGTTCAAAAGTGCGAATAGGGGGAGGAGACTCGGGCCTGCGGCACCGCGCCCCCGCGCGCACCGGAGACGTCGGTTCTGAGCTAGTTGAGCTGTACAATTCCTGAGAGCTTTGCGACTCGCACCTGCAAACAAAAAAAAAGTTCTCATACATTATGAAAAAAAGTTCTCATTCATAATATTGAAGTAATTCTGACCGGTAAAATCCCTCTCGCGCTCAGACTTCTTGTAACGCTGCTCTAACTTTATTCTGTAGTTAATTATCATGTTGAATCAATGTTAGAATATTATATACTAGGATATTTACTCAGTGTGTTTAAGATAAAACATATCAACATAAAAGTTGATTATCAAAATCAAATGTAATATATGTTTACCTCGATTCAGGGTATCAATGTTTATTATAATAGTTTTATTTTAAAAAAGATTACCAACATTGACAGTTTTGAAAATTATTTATACATGAACAAAAAATATGTTCTCATTCATAATTATGTAGTAGTATATATAATAGAAGCGAGAGGGATTTTACTAATCATATAATTATGATTAGTAACATCCCTCTCGCTTCTATCTTCTTCTCTTCGTTAATGTTGACTCAATGTTAGAATATTATATACTAGGATATTAACTCAGTATGTTTAAGATAAAACATATCAACATAAAAGTTGATTGTCAAAATCATGTATTTTTACCTCGATTCAGGGTATCAATATTTATTACAATAGTTTTATTTTAAAAAAGATTACCAACATTGTCACTTTTGAAAATTATTATACATGAACAAAAAATATGTTCTCATTCATAATTATGTAGTACGTGGAGTTTACTAATCATTTATGTAGTAATTATGATTAGTAAACTCCCTCTCGCTTCTAACGAGTAAAGCGGGGGTGTTACAATTAACACCCTCGATTTACTCGTTAGTTAATTTCATGTTAACTTAATGTTAGAATATTATATACTAGGATATTAACTCAGTAACCAACGTTGTCAGTTTTGAAAATTATTTATAAGTACACGAACAAAAAATAAGTTCTCATTCATAATATTGTAGTAATTCTGATAAGTGACCCTCTCGACAGACGAAGACCTCTCGCTTCTAATAGTAGTTAAAATCATGTTAACTCAATGTTAGAATATAATATAAAATCTTAACTCAGTATGTTCAAAATAAAACGTATCAACATAAAAGTTGATAATCGAAGTCATATACATTTTTTCCCAATGTTTAGGGTGTCAATCATTTATTATAATAGTTTTCCTTTGAATGTGATTACCAACATATTGTCTGTTTTGTTTTGTTTATTTATACACGAACAAAAAATAAGTTCTCATTCATAATAATAATACAAAATAAATATTGTAGTAATTCTGTACAGTAAAATCCCTCTCGCACTCAGGCTTCTTGTAACTCTCTCGCCTTACTCGTTAGTTAATATCATGTTAACTCAATGTAAGAATATTATATACTAGGATATTAACTCAGTTTGTTAAAAATAGAACCGATCGACATAAAAGTTGACTATCAAAGTCAACTACTTTAGTTTACCAACTAAGTAGTTGGTAAACTAAAGTAGTTGACTTTGATTTGACGAGGCCGCCACCATCCTCGTAGAGACATCTCAGCACCTCGAGATAACGATAGTCTACTTGGCATCGCCGTTAGGATTCCAGGTTTCGAAGTCGAAGGCCTTCTCATAGTCCATAAAAACGAGACACACGGGCTGATTATACTCTTCGGACTTCTGTATAAATCTGCCTGATTGCGTGAATGTGGTCTGTTTTGCCAGATGCTCAGAAACGGGCCTGTTCCGGTCGCTGGAACTCGTAGAATCTGCTGGTGAGACGATACGTGACCACTCGTGAGAACAGCTTATAGACGTGGCTCAGGAACGTGATGGGTCTGTAATTTTTAAGGAGGGTTTATATCTCCCGTCTTAAAAAAGAGCACCACCAAACTCCCGCTCCACGCCTTTGGCGTTTTCCCTCTGTGAAGGACGGTATTGAAGATGTTCTGTAGCTCCTGTATAACAGGGGCCTCCTTCAGCTTTTAAAAGCTCTGAAGTATTTCCGTTCTGACCGCTTTTTCATTCTTAAGCTGTCTCAGAGCTAACACGATCTATAGTGGTAGTGAGCCAGCCATATCTAGTGAAGAACGCTGGGGCAAACGTGTTCTCAAGAACCAATGTTCTTCGTTGCCCACGTTGGCCACGGACGTTTGCCGAGTCGCGGTGGAGACCGCTACTCTGCAAACGTAGTTTGGTCGCCTTCCAGCCAGGTGGGATGACGATCTGCGAAAGACTGCAAGTAGATGCTGGAAGTGGAGAGCTTAACACAGTGCGCTATGGCGCTCACTAGGGGAGACCTATGACTAGCGGTGGACTATTAACGGTTGATGATGATAATGATTATGATGACTATGCTTGCGCCTTCCCATCTTCCGAAGACATCCGTGAGGGCTTTTGCGTCGGCAGATTTGACCGAGGATCTCAAGAGGCGCAAATATACAGATCTCGACAGAGCCCCCTTTGCTCCCCTTGAAGTCGAGATTCTAAGTCCGTGGGGTAATTTTTTAAAACCCGAAGAGCCTCGCTCTCCAGGTTTATAAGGAATTATCTGACCATCTGGTCGAAGCGAAGCGTGACACGAGAGCTGGTGACTATCTGGAGCAGCGCATCAGCATTGCCATACAACGGGGCAATGCAGCGAGCGCAGCGTCTTGGGGACGCTTCCGACTGGTATTGGTATGGATCAGTTGAGCTAACTGTAGATTGTTTGCAACAGTCTGCAGTTAGCTCATTTGTTTCAATACCAGCCGGAAGCGTCCCCAAGACGCTGGCAGCATTGCCCCGCTGTATGGCAATGCTGATACGCTGTGCCATATACTGACCAGCTCTCGGGTCACGCGTCGCGTCGCGACCAGACGCTCAGATAATTTCTTAAAAACCCGAAGAACCTCGGTACCCCACGGACCTAGGGTCTCGACTCCAAGAAAAGCAAATGATAGTATCCCACTTAGTTCATTCAATTGTTTATGGTTTTTGGGAAATGCGCGGAGAAATAAACCAATCTTTTTAGTTTTCACCTTCTTATTGGCAGTTTGAATATTTTCACTGGAAGAATGGAGGTGTTTACCTCTAGTCGAAAAAGCCACGAAACAACAAAAAGAAGGAAAAGAGAAGGTTTTTGATAATTAGAAGTGATAATTATTTCATATTCAAGAATATGGAATAAATGATTGAATAGATATTAGACCCAGTAGTGGGCAAAGCATTTCCGCCGTAGTGTCCTTGTAAAATTGTTATTAAAAACTGTGTACTTATTGTTCGATTATCCGTGTAAGACTTAATACTCTTATCTATGGATCTTTTTGTTATCTGAATTAATATATGAATTTGAAATTTAAAAACGCAGTATAACATGCTAACCACAAAACTTTTGAATCTAATCTAGCGCACAATTTGAATCGAGCTACCCTTCGTATCGAGTGATATAATCGGAAACCAAATCAGACGTCCATTCCTAGCTTTAATACCTTGCCACAAGCTGACCACATACGACAACATGTAGTATCTACAAACTCTGTCAACTCTGTGCCACTTAAGCGTTCACGTTCAGTAGGTTCCTTTCCTACATTGATAAGGAAGGTATATTTTGACTCGCACACAAAATCAACACAATGGAACACTTTCCCTAGATACCTGGTAGTTTGTCAAAGAACAAGAGTTTACATTTATGGTTTTGTTGGGATGGCAGCTTAGACTCTGTGATACTTAGGTGTAAATACTTAGGTTGGTAGGTTGTTGTACGTACCTTCCTACTTTTTGAACTTGGATTTCGAAATAGAAACCAATGGAAATCTGCTGGGAAAGGACTCTTTAGCAATGCAAAATTGGTACTTGGTAGGTGTACCTGCCTACTTTGAATGTTGTAATTACCAACCTCTTGTAAATTGAGTCCGTAAATTGACTGAGAAAGCAGCTGTTTGCAGTCCGGGAGTGATATAAAGTATGGTCCAGCCAGTGAGTTGTAAGTAGTTAGTGTAACTAAACCAAACAAAAAATGTGTCGTAACTTGATGACAGCGGGGGTGCCTGCGCGGGGCGCGGTCGACCCTGCCCACAAGTATTCGCTGCAGCGCTCTTATAGATTTTTTCACCGCAGAAGGGACACTTCAGACAACTATTGTGCATACAAAACTAAATTTTAATGTAGTAGCTATGAATATTATATTTTAAAACATGAAAATGAATTGTTGTGCGTATAAATCATTGTTTTTAAAATAAATTGGTATTTTATCGAACAAGTAGGTACATCCGTACATAGGTACTTGCACTAACTAGACCTCACACTTTATCACATCTGTTCCAAGGCGGGAATCGAACCCACCTCCTGCGTCCCAGGCGGATCTTCGCCCACCACGCCACAGAGGTCACCAATCGATCTATTACAAATTTATAAAACCTTAAGATATTTGTTCAGACGACAATATACCTACCTAGGTATCGAGTTAAAGTCGTTAATGTGATGACTGATGGGACGTGATGACTTATTGGTGCTGCATGTCAGCATCGGTCAAGAAATGGAGATGCCGCCATGTTGCTCGAGATAACGAAACCAAACATGCTTCTCGTGGCGCGCATGCTGGAACCACTGGACTTGCGAAAGTGTTGATTTTTATAGTTCCGACAAATTTTGTAACGAGTATTATTTAGGTAGATTTTTCCTTAAAAAAGTATTTACAGTAGTATAAATTCTATAGTTTACCACAGTTATTCAATCTGTCTCACTTTTAATCCCGGAAAAATGCGCGTAGTGCCTCGCTTAGAAGCAAGTTGCAATTAACAACCATAAAAAACTATTTATTCTGTTAAATATTCGGATTCTAAATAAGTCTTTATATTGATGCCTAAGTAGTATACCTACCTGTACAGTAATACAATATGATGTCCTACAACTGAAAATGATGAATTAAAACTTCTTCGTAAACAAAATCGAATCGGATTTTGATTGTCAATCGAACAACCAAAAAGAAATATAATATGGAATGAGTATAATTGATATATCGCACAAAGGTTGCCTAGCAAAATCGCTTACTGAAGCTGTAAAATAGTATTAATTTTAATAACATTTTTCATTAGGTTTCGAGCGCGACCGTGAAAACAACTCAGATTAATTGTTAAAATAGTTTCTGCCTGCAGGTTTGTTCGTAGTTTAATGAATGAAAAGTTGCAAGATCAAAAATAATTCATTATAAATGTAAGCCGGTTTCTATTGGAAATATAACAACTTTTCATCCATCATTCCCTCGTTAAAGGATGAAAAGTTGGTTTTGTTCCAACACAAACTAAGTTCGTACCTACTTAAGAGGGTACAATGCAAGCCATTTTGTTTTTCCTCAAAGAATTACTTTATTAGTAACAACCGAAAAATAATTAGTAATACCTCAACCACCAACTCAAATAGGTCCACTGCTGGACGCAGGCCTCCCCCTGATAAGCGCCTTGTTGGCTTTTATCTCATGGGGATAATGCCCATAATCCCCACGCTGGGCATGCGGGTTGGGGATCGCAGTTCGGTGTTAGAATTGTTCTGCAGGAGGCGCTGCTGCCCGCCCCCGGTGGATATCCCTTAGTCGCCTCTTGCGACACCCGCGGGAAGAGTTAGAGTGGTGCAAATTCTAAGCCGGCACCACACAGCTAATATTTTATAAATTAGTAATAAAAGACGTAAAAAGTGTCATCCTTGTTAGTGATTGTGAATAGGAATTAATAAATAGAACCAGACCCCTTTAATTTCAAAGCTCTTTATTAACTGATGCATTGACCGTTGTGTAATTTTATTACAAAGTATCGATTTTTAGCCCCTACTTAGGGTGTACACCTGCATCATGAGGGTCATTTAATTGGTTTGGGCCGTTGCCAAGTTATCATCGATTTTTTATCCCCTCGGAGTTCGAGTGGATGCAAATTGAAGGCGCAGATTTAGAATGGGTTGCGCAATAATTTGCATTTATGGCTTCCGTGTCTATAAAAGTCCAAATAATTTGATGTGAAACTAAAAACCGACTTCAAATTTTTTTTTTTTTTTTTTTTACTTTTAATAAATGTTTTAATTTTTACTGGATAAATATAATTGCTTGGAAATACAAGAGCAAAAAAAATCTAGTAAAAATTCCTAGTTCTAATTTATTTCTATTATTTGATAGTAATAGTAATTTTCTTTAACAATAAAGGTGTATCCTTTTAAAAAACCAAAAGAATCAACAATATCGGACAAGAATTTACGAAGATCATATCGTCTACATATAAACATAACAAAGCAGTTTCAACTAGATTCGAAACTTGATCAAAATTATGCCACTAAAGCCGTCTTATTTTCAACGATTACCAAAAATGTATGAAGATATATTTTTAATTCAATGTTTGTTACTTGATTCTTGATGTTTCCGCTAATTGTCTGTGATGATTCATTTGATTTGTATAGGTATAGAATGAGGCCGAGCTCGTTAGTTAATTAATTATTTGTTCCGTAAATTTTAAATAACAGTGTATAATAACTAAGTAGTTCGTAAAGATTCAAAACTGTATTTGCATTCTGACTCGCAATTCATATGAAAACCGTCATATTCCCTGAGATTTTTATATCCTACTAATATTATAAAGTCGAAAGTTTGTGAAATCTGAGTTTTTGTTACCTATGATTTCCAAAACTACTGAACAGATCAAGATAAAATTTGGCGTATATTTAGAGCAAAACCTAACTTAGCTACTAGGCTACTTATTACACCGAAAATACGCGTACGAAACCGCGGGCGGAAGCTAGTAATATTATAAATGCGAAAGTTTGTGAAATGTGAAATTTTCGTTACCCAGGATCTCCAAATCTGCTGAAAAATCAAGATGAAATTTGGCATACACTTAGAACGCAGCCTAATTAAAAAAATAGGCTACTTATTATACCGGAAATATGCGTGCGAAGCCGTGGGCAGAAGCTAGTCTCTAGTCTCTAGTCGCTAGTCTTTGCGGGGTCTCCTAACACAAGCAAATTTTGCTTAAAGGGTGACTCCAGAACCTGTATGTATAGTTTTTAAGTAATTTCAATAAACATTTTTTTTTTTTTTCATCTCGTTATTGGGATTGAAATTGAGAGCGTTGTTCCAGGTCCGTACGATAGAGACGCTGCTGTACCAAAATGTATAGAAAAAGGAGATGTCAAAATCAATTCTCGTTACAAACGCCAATTAGATTCATGCTACAGTTCAAATCAAAGATAAAATGCGACATCTGCTGGTTGACGTCAACAGTGTCGTAAAACTTTTGGCCCAAGCGCCATCTGTTTGAATGTAGCCTACAATTTGATGCACTGCAGGTGACCCTTCGGCGAATTGCATTTTGGTTCACATTTAGATGTGGGGTTCTTGTTATGTTTGAAGCCAACATTACTCTTTCAAAGATTCTCCATTGAGCTCTTAGATGGCACTGCACAACTAGAAAAAGTGTTCATCAAAAAATAAAAATACTTTCACTAAGTGTGCGAGTAACTATGATACTTCACTTTAAGGCAGTTGTAATAAGAATCACGATATCATCACATTATTAATGTTATAAATGTGAAAGTTTGGTTGTTAATATGTTTGGGTACACTACTGAAAGGATTGCGCTAAAATGTTGCATGCCTACTTGTTGTTCTAGACCTGAAATAATCTAAAAAAAAATGTGTCCAAAGCCGCAGATAAATAAATAAATAAATAAATAAATAAATAAATAATGCTGGACAATTCACACAGCATTATCTAGCCCCAAGCTAAGCAGAGCTTGTGTTATGGGTACTAGATAACTGATATACTTAATACAATACATTACATAGATAGATATTTTTATTATACATAGAAAAAAAATAGGATGACTACTGGCTAGACTAGATTGAAAAAGGCAAATAACAAAGGCATGAAGTTTAATATGTAGATACCTAATCATATAACTTTGTTTTTAAAAGAAACCATCGATCAAGGTGTATAAATGATCAAACAAACGATTTACACACGATTTTATTTAGGTAGGTAGGTATTATTCTCTCATCATCATCATCATCATCCACAGGCGGATTTTACCCACTGCTGGGTATAGGCCTCCCGAAGTTTGTGCCATCCACCACGATCCTGTGCTAACCGCCTCCATTGACGCCCTCCGACAATAATAATAATAATTATTCTCTCATTGAATAATTATTATTGAGTGATTTATAAGACGAAAACTTAATCGCCCCTAACAAATCTGGTACCTACCCCTCGAATAACTGTGTGTAACTCCAGATACATTGTTAGTTAGGATAATCAAATAATAACCCAAAACTTAAGCACAGATATTATAATACTATACTAGTTAGTAACTAAGACTAAGTGTAATACACCTATCGCCATCCATTGTCATTTTTTTGAACTAAAAAACTTTTCTATGGAATGAGACATAAGTAACCTACTTAAGTTTTGGGTTATTATTTGATTTCTTAGAAATTTCCCAGAGGGCTTACGCTCTGTAATAACAAAAACCATAGAATTGAGCAACGCGACACTTCTCTTCAAACGAACTAAATGTAACTTTTGCCTTTGATGAGGATTGTATAAACTTCGATGTTTCCCTTGTAGACAGAGCTTACGGAGCTAAAATCCGTAGGAAGTGCCACAGATTTTCAACAGCTACGTAACTTGACGTCGTGGCGTAGTTGGTTAGCGTACCATTTACTCTTCGATGTCCTTGTTATGCGAAGGAATTACATATCCCGAGGTCACGGGTTCTCAAACCTTGTCGAAGTCGAAAATTTTTGGGATATTTTTTGCTTTCTTAGAAATTTCCCTGAAAGCTTACACACTTTTTTTATTATTTTAATAATAACAAAAACCTTGTTATCTTTGGTATCTACTTTTTTATTATAGGTAATACTAATAACACGAACCTTAGATAGGATAGGTTTAATAGGTATTTCTGAGCTGAACCAAAATTTCTATGACGCCTAGGTACTTGAAATCTTGACTTGAGTCTTGACTTAACCTTAATCTGAGGTTCTCAATTCGGCTGTGTATTTTTTTGTAACAGCCAGTTCAGTTCCCAGTTGTCAAAATCGGCTGCTCTAGTGGCAAAACATTTTATATGAACCAGTACACACTGTACCCGACACCGTTTTCATATAAAATGTTATATCCGATTTCCCGACATCCGACAAGCGGGAACGGGCTATTAGACAAGTTTATTTTCAAAAGCCTTGCACTAAGAAATGCAAAAACAATATTCATTACATGCTAGCGCCATCTGTTGTTTTTGGTGCAAACTTTATGCATCGCGGGTGAACCCGCAAAACGGTTCTCTGCTATATGTTTTGCAGCTCCACCCTCTCGGAGTGCAACCCTCTTAGTTCACTAGATGGCATTACTACACACCCTGAGAAAAGTTATACTTTGTAAACAAACTTTGACGAACTTTATTTTCGGTTACTACGGAGTGTAAAGTTTGCTATTTTGTATGGATATACGAAAGAGAGGCGGCCTATGGAAAAAACTATTATTATTTATTAACATGCAATCTATACAAAACATTTTTAATTGTTCGTCATTAAAAAAAAAAAAAAATGTCCTCATAATTTGTTAAAGTTTGTTTTATTATGTAGCTGTTAAATGTTTAAATTAGCCTTTATGCAACTTAAAAAATGGCTCTGCGTTCACATTTCAAGTCTTCGTTTTCTGCGAATCTGAAAAAACCGCGTATTATTGATAATTGATAAGTACTATCTAAAGTAAAAAAGGCATAACAAATAAGTTCAAAAAATTTGCTAAAAAGTTAACATCAGAAAAGTTTCATCTAAGGCCTCTACGTATTCGTAGCCACTTCGTAGCGAAAAAGCTATGGAATAGCACATGCTACGGCGTAGCACGTGCTACGGCGTGGCACATGCTACGGCGTAGCACGTGCTACGGCGTGGCACGTGCTACGGCGTGGCACATGCTACGACGTAGCACGTGCTACGGTATTTACTGAATAAAACGAAATTCATTTGGAACTCTCGTGTGTAAGCAACTATTATTTTCCCTTTCCGCTTTAAGTAAGGTCTAATTTTCAGTGCATTTAATACAAGAAAGCATGCTAGAAATACTTAATATTATTTGATTCCTAACATAAAAATAATAACTTCAGGTAAATAAAGTTCTGTTAATTATATTTAGATGTACCTTATATCATTTGAATTCCAATTCAGAACGATAAGATCCCACATTTATCTATCTCATAAGATTTCATTCCATTTCGTACGATTATGTATGCTATCATGGTTAAAATACTTATATTATTTGTCTGAACTGAAGAGTCAGTTCATGATCATTTTGCGCGAGTTTGATAGTTACGAAATAAAAAAAAATCCTCTCACAAACTCACCCGATGTTGGCGAAAAAAGAGCAGTTCCCTCACTTCTCGTCCTGCCGCTGTTGGTACTGCGCGTAGGCAAGGTTCTGAGCGTGCGCGTAGCAAGCGTCCGAGTGCTGCTACTGGTGAGACCCCACAGTACTGCTAGTGCTAGGCCATGTCATACTTGGTACTGACCCGATGTTAGCATAGTTAGAGCAGTTCCTATACATTGCGTCCTGCCGCTGTTGGTACTGCGCGTAGTCAAGGTTCTGAGCGTGCGCGTAGCAAGCGTCCGAGTGCTGCTACTGATGAGACCCCACAGTACTGCTAGTGTGAGGCGGTATCGTGCTTGGTACTCACCCGATGTTAGCATAGTTAGAGCAGTTCCTATACATTGCGTCCTGCCGCTGTTGGTACTGCGCGTAGTCAAGGTTCTGAGCGTGCGCGTAGCAAGCGTCCGAGTGCTGCTACTGATGAGACCCCACAGTACTGCTAGTGTGAGGCGGTATCGTGCTTGGTACTCACCCGATGTTAGCGTAGATAGAGCAGTTCCTATACATCGCGTCCTACCTCTGTTGGTACTGCGCGTAGGCAAGGTTCTGAGCGTGCGCGTAGCAAGCGTCCGAGTGCTGCTGCTGGTGTTACCCCACAGTACTGCTAGTGCTAGGCCATGTCATACTTGGTACTCACCCGATGTTAGCGTAGATAGAGCAGTTCCTATACATCGCGTCCTACCTCTGTTGGTACTGCGCGTAGGCAAGGTTCTGAGCGTGCGCGTAGCAAGCGTCCGAGTGCTGCTGCTGGTGTTACCCCACAGTACTGCTAGTGTGAGGCGGTATCGTGCTTGGTACTCACCCGATGTTAGCGTAGATAAAGCAGTTCCTATACATCGCGTCCTGCCGCTGTTGGTACTGCGCGTAGTCAAGGTTCTGAGCGTGCGCGTAGCAAGCGTCCGAATGCTGCTACTGGTGAGACCCCACAGTACTGCTAGTGTGAGGCGGTATCGTGCTTGGTACTCACCCGATGTTAGCGTAGATAAAGCAGTTCCTATACATCGCGTCCTACCTCTGTTGGTACTGCGCGTAGGCAAGGTTCTGAGCGTGCGCGTAGCAAGCGTCCGAGTGCTGCTACTGGTGAGACCCCACAGTACTGCTAGTGTGAGGCGGTATCGTGCTTGGTACTCACCCGATGTTAGCGTAGATAAAGCAGTTCCTATACATCGCGTCCTGCCGCTGTTGGTACTGCGCGTAGTCAAGGTTCTGAGCGTGCGCGTAGCAAGCGTCCGAATGCTGCTACTGGTGAGACCCCACAGTACTGCTAGTGTGAGGCGGTATCGTGCTTGGTACTCACCCGATGTTAGCGTAGATAGAGCAGTTCCTATACATCGCGTCCTACCTCTGTTGGTACTGCGCGTAGGCAAGGTTCTGAGCGTGCGCGTAGCAAGCGTCCGAGTGCTGCTGCTGGTGTTACCCCACAGTACTGCTAGTGCTAGGCCATGTCATACTTGGTACTCACCCGATGTTAGCGTAGATAGAGCAGTTCCTATACATCGCGTCCTGCCGCTGTTGGTACTGCGCGTAGGCAAGGTTCTGAGCGTGCGCGTAGCAAGCGTCCGAGTGCTGCTGGTGTGACGTCACAGCACTGCTAGGGCGGGTGACGTAATCAGTTGACTTGTTTGACCTGTACGAAGAAAAAACATGAGTTTTATTTTGCGTTGAATAGAGGTACTCTTAATAGCTTACCTAACTTTAAGCGCATATCTTGTACCTGTAACTCTCTACTCATTTAGTACGCGAGTTTGCTTGCGTAGCATTAGCGCGCAAAAATCTAAAATATCATTGGTTACGGAGATGGACTTTGATACAAAATAACTTATAGCGCATCTATATGTTGGTCGATTCATGCCAAGTACTCGCATAAGCTTGTATAGTCGGATTATAGAAACATAACAACGAAGTTTGCGGTGACTGTGTGGAATGTTAATAAACAGCGTAAACTCCAATTTTGAAATAAGACTATTTTGGTCAACCGCGTAACAAGCCAATATCATTGTTAAAACGGTTTTTTGGCAGTTCGTCCAAAAAGCGATTTGTTGTAGACAGCTGGTATCAAATCAAAAAGGCGGCTCATTTCAAAAATTACTTAAAATTTTATGAAAATAATCTGAGCAGAGTCGCTGACAATTTTTAACCACATTGAGTAATTTTACAAGCTTTTAATTTTGTTAGATAGTATTTACATACATTTATGTACAAATGGATGTATGTGTGGGTAAAATCTTGTGTCTTGAACTTTAGACCAGTTATCCTCAACCGATTGAGCTGAATTCGGCATATTTTTGTAAGTTTGGTGATAACGCAATGTTATGGTACAATAGAGCTGGCTTGATGATGGAGACAGAAGGTGGCCATGGAAACTCCTAAACAAAACTACGACGTAACCCCGTCGAGTGATATTGCCGCCCTTGTAGGACGGTAATATCACTACTCACGTCTTTCCAGTAGGCCTAGGAGGCCTAGGAGGTTGTTTCGCCGCGCAAGCTGCTAGATTGTGGAACTCTTTCTCCCATGAAATTCGAGCCAGTCCATCTCTTAACATATTTAAAACTAAGGTAAAAGAGCACTTTCTACTATCATAAATATAAATAATCTAAGTTAAGTATATTATTATAGTATTTATTATAAATATATATTTAAGTATTCCATTAAAGGTTTATTTAGTCATTATTATTGTAATATAAGTATGTGTATTGTATATTCATTATTTGTACACTTCCTCTAACTGTTCCATCACCTCTCCTATGTACATATCCTATTATATAAGTTTATGCTATGTATTAATTGTATACAATAAAGAATTACAGAATTACAGAGTTTCGGTTCGTTGGATTTGTCATCCAAACCACATGAATTTTTTATTAAAATATTGTTTTAAAAATATTCATTGAATTATTGGACGTGAATTTTTGTTCCGTCTATTATTTGCCCCGTCAAGCCCTGTCAGACGTGAAACTTTTGGATTACCCCCGACGCAAAAAGAGAGAGGTATTATAAATTTAACATATCTGTCTGTGGTATCGTAGCTCCCAAACGGATGAACCTATTTTCGTTTAGTTTTTTTTTGTGTCATAGATAATTTTATCCTGAGTGTTCTTAGATATGTTTCATGAAAATCTGTCGGGAGGTTTTCATTATTTTTAATTTTGTTCTAGTAAATGTGAGCGGGTTAGCTACGAAACTTTTATTAAAATTTTTAGAAGAACTTTCTATTAGTTTCGTCTATATTTACTAAACTTTGATTTTAGCGAACACCGTGCAGTTTCGCGCAAGAATATCGTAGAACTATTTTTTGCAATGATTCAATCATAAATGTATAATGTTCTATGAAAAAACATAAATAAATAATTTACTTTCCTACCTACTCTACACTTTATACGTTTACTAGGTGCACTGTTTGAAGTGAGTGAGGCCTGTAATTACAATTGACCAAAAGTTTTAATAAATATCAAAATATAATATTAAAATCAAGAGGAACATGTTATAATATTAAAACTTCACATATCAAAAAATATTTTTAAATGTTGTTTCAGGGTTTTTGCAAGTTTTCGCAGATAATTTTTTGTGTTTTTGTGAAAAGTGATCATGCTTGCTCATATGTATGATTAATAGCGAGTCTCGCATTTTTCACGACACATTTTACCATTTTGTGAAATGTGGTTTTCGTTCGAAGTCTTGATGGTCAATAAATGAAGGAATCCTACAACTGTTACCATTCAAAGACATTACTGCGATTCTAGTAACAAAACTACGAACGATTCTAGTAACAAAACGACAAACAAAACTTCATTTTTAAAAATTATCAAAGCTCAACAATCCTTACGTGGAAACTAAAAGCTAAACGAATCGAAACGAAAACAATTAATAAAACTAGAAAAACCAGGAGTGAAAAAAATTTCATTGTGCAATTTTGCAGCTATTCAAACTATTAAATTTCTATCGCTGAATCATTTGAGAGTAAAGGAAAAAGTTCCGTGCGCATTCGAGTAGAAAGCTTTCCAATGTAAACTGAAGATAAAGGAGCCAGAGAAACAGAATTGTAAGACGATTTCAAGTTATATTGAATATTTCAAAGCTTGACCAAGTTTTGGAAGAGGTAAGTTTTGGTTTTTTATATATATGTATTTCAATAAATACTGTAAGTAATCGTTTAATACCCAGAATAAAAATTGGTTTATTTGTCTGAGCGTTTGCGATGCGATTTGCACTCACAAAAAAACTAGGTAGTTATTTTGTGAGTGCAAATCGCATGAAGAAAATGATAAATGCGTTTATGGTGAGGTCACCACACATTTATCATTTTCTTCGTTCCTCCGTGGATGTGCACATGGTTTTCCATATTAGCAAACTAATAAACTCACCAGTTAGAGTTGCTGGCTCGACTCTGCGGGCGAGAGTTCAGGTTGGCCTCAGAGTAGTACTGCCAAGAGTAGTTAGAGTTGTTCCGTTGGCAAGAATGCGCTTGCAGTTGAGCTTGCATTGCGTTGGTGTGAGGTTGCAGGTCGTTCTGCATCGCTTGCATCTGAGCCAGAATATCCTCAGAGTTTCCGATTTGTCGCTTCACCGCGATCCCGCGTACTGCTGGCCGTCT
This sequence comes from Eupithecia subumbrata, assembly GCA_949316285.1. Lineage (NCBI taxonomy): Eukaryota > Metazoa > Arthropoda > Insecta > Lepidoptera > Geometridae > Eupithecia > Eupithecia subumbrata. The sequence goes on from OX438642.1 coordinate 16,990,198, forward strand.
GTGGAATCCTGTTGGGGAAAGTTTTTAATAAGCTACGTAGTTCAGTTAAAATGCTTCATAGTTTAGTTTAGCATGCGAGTTATGTTTACTTTTGCTACACTTAAGAGCTAGGCGGTATTCCGAGTTTTTTTTGTAGTTTCACTAGATGCCCCATCGTCGTATCACCTAGGTATATTATTTGCTTTATGTTTTTCTTTTGTATTAGAGCTTTTCCTGTACTACAGACAAAAAAACAATAAAAACAACTATTAATCCGTCAAGCCGTTTTCAAGAATTAGCGAGACTAATGAACAGCAGCCCCTAATTACCGAAATATGCAGAGCGATCCATTTGAAATGTTGGTTGGTACCAACTATTTTAAGGTATTCATTAAATAGCGAAGTCTCTAACCGGTACCTTTACTACATATTTGAAAAATCGACAAACGTTCGAAACCCTCGGCGCGCGAGTTACACTCGGACTTGATGGATTTTGTTTATTATACAGATCTATTTTTGATCACCTACATGTACATTTATACAGCTCAGGTGCCTACACCACAACAAGGTCAATAGGCATATGCACACCCCGGAAAGGCACTGCAAAATGAGTTCAAGCTCTAAGTGTCCAATTAGAATTAAAAATATCATAACTTAATTGAATAGAAATACGTAGAATTCAATTAAAATACTAATATAACATAAGGGCATAAACTTATACGGCGACTACATCTCGCCCCAGCGATTTGCTGATGACATTGTCTTAATGACGGAGTCACTAGAGGAGCTGAACCAGATGCTGGACGGCCTTGCGTCAGCCTCCCGATGTGAATTTGGATAAAACAGGACAGGAAGTTGGCGGTGTTACACCCCCGTGCCTCGGAAAGCACGTTAAGCCGTAGCCTTGACCCCCGGCCATGTCGGTCTGCCGTCCCATCGGATTAAGAGAGTGAGCGATTAGAGTATTTAGTACACCTGTGTTTGCGCACACACTTGTGCACTATAATATGTCCTGCGCATCTGGCGAGTCTTCGAAGAGTCTGGCCGCCGTGGGCGAAATTCGCCGCCTAGGAGGACATCAGTATTCTACATTTTCCTCTGTCTCTAGTTTCACGATTCCACTGTCGCCAGCTACAGTTTTACGTCATCGGACCATCGTGCTATGGGTTTCCCTGAACTACTTCCTCTCCGAAGTCTACAAGAAGATCCATGGATGGAAATTTGAAATATCAGATTAGACTTTAGATATTATTCTTACCATAATTTTCATTTGTTATTCCTAAAGACTATAATTATCAACAAAATAATCTCAAAGCAAATAGGGCTGTAACAATTAAAATTTCACATAAAAAATACCAATTGATGCCTGAATACATAAAATATCCGAGTGTTTCCCAGTGGTCAGATTGGTGGTCAGACTACTCTGGCCAACGGGATTTTTTTTTCTCGTTGTTCAGATTAGCTCTTAATTTAGTAAAGTACTGTTGAATACAAAAAAATACGAAGAGGTACCTATGTAAATTTCTAAATAGGTTTTATTTTTAACTTGAACTGATTGAAACTCTTTGCTAGCATGTTTTATCCAATGGTAAAAAGAATAGGCTTCAGGCTCTCAGTTGTAATTATATCGTAAAAAGTCCACTGTGCTTTTATACGCGTGGTTTTCCCATTTAAGTAAACCTCTCAGCATTTATAACTACAACAATAGATTGTGTTGTGGCTGCGAGCTATTGCTCGTTGAATCGTAAACAATAAAACGCAACATTGTTTGCTCACGGTGAAATAATTGAACTGGACTTGTTTATTTTCTTAGAAATTGATTTCTTGTTGACTTGTAGCCAAGACTGGGTTTGTTATTATAAAATTCCATTAGTTATTTCCAACCGATGCAGTTTCTGTACTGTGAAAACTATTCGTTTGATTTACAGAATTTTCTTCCATCATATCGATGTTGTGCAGAATTTTAACTTTCGCCAAGAGAAAACGGTAAACATAATTCGTCCACATGTTGGCACAATCAAAACTTTGGCCGGGATGAATTGGACCATTGAAATAAATAAATCTAGTTTCACAAAAATCTCTAAACTTTCTTACTCTAACATGTTCGAATATGATGAAACTGTTGGCAACTTACTACCCGTTACTGTTTACAAAATTCTTAATGCATATTATATTCTATGCTTAAACTGGCTTTTCTGTGTTATCATATATTTTTTTAAAGTGTGTTGTTTTTTATGATATCCTCAACCCGAAAAAATATGTATAAAAGTATGATGCCAAGTATTTTCACAATACACAATTGCCACTTTTTTGGTAATCTTAATAATATCCGATTCAAAAATTGAATATCGCCATTTGTGAAAAGGAGCCACAACAAAATCAATGAATCTCAGAAAATCCCTGGTTTATCTATATATATAAAAGAAAGTCGTGTTAGTTACACTATTTATAACTCAAGAACGGCTGAACCGATTTGGCTGAAAATTGGTGGGGAGGCAGCTTAGAACCAGGAGACGGACATAGGCTATGTTTTATCCCGGAATTACCACGGGAACGGGAACTACGCAGGCGAAGCCGCGGGCAGCAGCTAGTTATTAATATATCTAGAAAATCGTCGAAAACTTAATACTGTCAAAAATTTACTGGAATTTGTTTTTTTTATTCTGGAACGTTCAAAGAGGTTAGCAAAATTGTAGTAGAATTCGTATTTCAAAACCAAACATAATATGGAGAGCTCACGGATACTTCAGAGCATATTCGGTCCATTCATTTTAGAAGACCTCCGATGTCGGAGAATCTACCAAATGAGAGGTTTTTAAAATAGTCAACAATTCGAAATATTATTTAAAAATTTAATGCTTGATAAAAAAACATTTTCTAAAACTAACTCAAGAAGCCTTTCTTATGCGACCAAACTTTATTTAATTGATTGATTTTATCCCCTTGGCCCCCTTGTCTCAAAAACCCCTCGCCCCACTAAGTTACCAGCATATTTCACTTGTCTCGTCATTTATCGACCTATCAAATTTTACGCAAATTGAATCAACGGTTGGGCAGTTATGTTCAAAGTGACTATTTTACCATACAGCAACACCCAAGCTGACACTGAGAACTTCGTTTGCTTGTTTTTAGGGTATTATGGTCTCGCTTTGTCTGTCCTTTTTTCCCTCTTTAAGAACTCAGTAACTACCGCAGCTATCAACTTGAAATTTAAAATAATAATACATTTCGTGCGCCTGTAAAGATTTAAGTAAAAAAATATAAAAATATATAATTTTCCATTAAAATTGAGATGTCGAAATTTAAAAACAGACCTACAAGGTCGAGTGGGGTATCAAATGAAAGGTAGTTGCTTGTACACTTCAAAACAGTTTTTAAAATTTTTGCTGGTTTCATACTTTCTGAAATATTTTATAAAAGTCGAAAAAATACCCTTTCCAAAGTTTGCTGAGCGATCCATCTGAAATGTTTGGAGCATTTGAAGATATGTGTCTATATTTTACAGGTGACCCGAGAGCTGGTGAGTATCTGGCGCAGCGCTTCAGCATTGCCATACAGCGGGGCAATCCAGCAATTATTGAAATTCCTGTTAGCTACATACTTTTTGAAATATCTTGAAAAAAGTAGAAATACAGCCAGAGTATTTTTTTCGTCTTATTCTACAATGTTAGCCGTCAGTTCAACCAATTTTCGGTCGAGTCGATCTTGCTACCTAAGTCTTCGACGCTAGAGGTATTTGCCCTCTCATTTTTCACAACAGTCGTGAGCCAACGCGTCGTAATTCCATTATCATGATAGGTTGAAGCAGCTGTTACTTTTATAATTAAATAATACTGGACAATCCGCACAACATCCATTTTCCCCACTTTCGACTAACCTCGTATTGGTAACCCTTTTGCGCCCGACTGATGAATTCCCCGGTTTTTGGGTCATTTAGTCTCTAGCTAGAAAATAATGGAATAGTTGATACCTTTCGTATCGTTCGCCCATGTCCTAAAATATAACATTTCCTTCGCTTGTTGAAATGCAAGTTCTCAATTTATCTTAAATCAATTTATGTGAACATATTCATACTCAATTCTTTTTGCGTCCGGCTGATGCGTATCTTACTCCAGTAATACTAACAAGTGTTACTGGAGTAAGATACGCATCAGCTTATGGCAATAGGACCATAAACGTTTCAAATGATGCGGTGTTCCGCATCATTTGAAACGTTTTCCTTTTGCCCAACAACACATTGGTGATGATGATGTCCTCGTAGCTGAATTTCGGCTACGGCGGCCAGTCTCAACGGACATTAGCCACTTCACGCAACCTTCAAATACTTCTAGGTCCTGCAACAATGAACTTTAGTTCTTACCATAGTCATCATGCTCATCATCGCTGCTAGCTGGCTGTGACTCCTGCCCGTACCGCTGGCGAATGCGCTCGGTGCGCGGGGCGGCGGCGCGCGCGAATGCAGCCAGCCCGTCGTCGTTCTCTCCAGAACCCAGGGTGTTGTGGTGGTAGTCTAGGGCAAAAACGATCGTTTGTTGCTGAATTTATGAGGAATTATTCGGAAAAAAAAAGAAAAAGCCCATGAATACGATAAACGAAAATAAATTATAGCTGTCAAACCCCTTAGGCCGTCTACAGAACTGGAGTTTCAGAACTGGTTCCATACGAGGCTTTTAAATTACTTGTACGGAACTGGTTCCGATCGTGGCTATTAATACATACATATAATATGTAAACTAATTCAATTCAATTCTTGGTTAATGGCTCTACGTTATGTAAACTTAACGCATCATATATTTAAACACCTGTCAAGTCACGATTCAAATCAATGTCATAAACCCATGTTGCGTTTCAGTTTACAGGTCTGACACTTGGTCTCGGCCAACATGTAGGTGGATCACACAACTCAAAGGAATAAGGAGCTTAGTTCTGTAATCTCATGAATCATTAATTCTTAATTTTATTTCATGCATATCTTCGTATGAAATGATTTTCCGTTGGATCCTAATAAACAGATTTTAGCCGAGAAATAGCCACCGTAAAATAACACCCTAATGTTTGTAATAACCACCCAACACATCTCTGAACATAGAAAAGAATGGCTTATTCCAATAATCCCCTGCCATGATCCCCTGCGAAGGGGATTTCTGGACTTTTTGTCCAATAATCCCCTGCCGGTTCAAAGAGAAGAGGCGCAGGGGATTTGTGGACAAGAGTTCCAGAAATCCCCTGATCCACTTATTTACACCGTAAGTAGTTGTTCGTTCTTGAAATAATCAAATGCAAACAACTAAGTAACCTAACCTTATAAGTAGAACATACCAAAATGTTAACATTACAACAAAAACTATGAAAATTGGGATTAATTTTTTTTATTTTTAAGAACGTGCGTCTTTTCATGCTTTATCAAAACTTTGCGTAGGTAATGTTCGCGCGCGGTCAGAGTTAGATTTCGAACTGAAAGTGGTCGGATATGACTTGACCAACATGACCACAACAACATATGGTTTTGCCACTTTTCAGCCGCCGTGTCCGGTTCATCGAAATTTCATAGTCATGGAATAGGGGCGCGGTTACAACAATAACATTTACTTTGACAAAGTTCCTTCCTATTTTGACAACGCGCGGTTTGTATGAGAAATGTGACATAAAATACTTATTAGGGTTCCGTACCTCAAAAGGTACGGTAAGGTACCATTATAGGATCTCTTTATTGTCCGTCTGTCTGTCCGTCTTTAAACCCCTTTTCTCAGGAACACGTGGAGGTAACGAGTAGAAATTAACATCAAATACTCAAGTCAAAAGACCTAAGTTAACGCAATCAAAAGTTACAGCCGTTAATGTTCGAATATTTTGAAATTTCCAAAGAAATCGCATGCGCACAAAACCTATAGGGTACTTCCTTTTAGACCTAAAATCATGAAATTTGGCAAGCAGGAAGGTCTTATTGCACAAGTAAAGGTAACAATCCGAAAATAGTAAATTTGTAGTTCACTTAAAAAAAAACTATCGGGTACTTCCCATTGACCTAGAATAGAATCATAAAATTTGGCAAGAACAAAGGTCCTTAAAGCACAAATGAAGGGAAAAATAAGAGAAATGTAAATTTGTAGTTTATTCACAAAAAAATATTTTTAGGTTCTTGTTATGGACCAAAACCTATAGGGTACTTCCCGTTGAACTAGAATCATACAATTTGGTAAGAAGCAAGGTCTTATAGCAGAAATAAAGGGGAAAATCCAAAAATCGTAAACTTGTAAAATAATTTTCGATTTACCGGTACCTATTTTCCGTTGACCTAGAATCATGATATTTGGCAAGAAACCATACGAATAATCTTAAAATATTTATACCAAAACCCTTAGAGCACGAGTCAGACTCGCACTTGACGTTTTATTTTAAAGTTGAGTAGAGTGTGTCGTAGTCTGTAGAAGTCCATTTTAGCCTCTATATTAGACTAAATACCCTACCTAAAACTTCTCTACGTTCCATAAGGGTGTCAAATTTTGTACTTTATTTTTAATGTTGATATCACTATTTGTTAATTACAATATTTAATCGCTAGTTCCGTCCTAAATTGTGCTTTTAACTCTGTCATTGCCTCAATGATAGATTAAATAACATATAAAATTTATCTCCATGTTTTATTCTTGAATTCTTCATGTCCACTTAGTTCAATCTTTAATATAAACAGCTCAAACTCTATGAAACTTATTCTGCGCTTTCCCAGAACATGAAGGAACTGCGTTCTGGGAAAACCTAGTTCGTAGAACGAAAAACAACACATATATAACACATATATACAATTACAGACCTACTAGCTACAAGAAGCAAAAAAAAGGAAAGGAAGAGAAGAAGAGAGGCGGGGGTGTCTCAATTTATGTCCATAGCAGTATCAAGTACGATATCACAGAAGAGCTTTTTGAAGATGGAAACCACTATTTATGGATACATATAGATAAACTATCGCTAAACATTGGGGCAATTTATAAACCCGGAGACAGCAACATGCAGAATTTTTTAGAAATTTTTTCATCAATGTTAGTGAAAAGGAAAAGGTCACTCGTATTTGGTGATTTTAACATAGATCTTTTAAGTAAAGAAAATAATGTTAAAGAATATATGCATGAGATTAAAATTAATGGTTACGAAATAATTAATAATTTAGACGAAGTGTATAGTACGCGTCAAACAAGCTCCACAAACACCATAATAGATCACGTTTATACGAATATAAACAATCATTCTTTTAGCTTATCTGTTATCGAATCATCTTTGTCAGACCATAAACATATATATTTTGAAGTCAGCAACTTAGCGCCAAAGGAAAATAGGAAAATAAAATATAAAGCACTTGATTATAAAAATATGTACAATAGTGTATTAAAAGCTGACTATACTAACAAAAACGACGACTTTGATAATTTTGAAAGATTTATATTAGAACATGTTGAAAAAAATAAGATAGATAAGACAAAATTCCAAAACCCACCACAAAATGATTGGATTAATAAAAGCATCATAGACTCAATTAACACCCGAAATAATCTATGGCAACAAACGAAAACTAACCCGAGCGATGAAAAAACCCAACAAAACTACATAAATGAACGAAAAAAAGTAAAAGACCTCATAAAAAAAGAAAAGAAAAACTATTATTACAGTATGTTCCACAATAACTCAAAAGATCCAAAAAAAATATGGGAGATCATTAACAATCTATCTCTAAACAAGATTAAAGATACAACGATAGTACCAAAACTAAAAACAGAAAGGGGTTTGATCACCGATGGTCACGAGATTTGCAACCATTTTAATATATTTTTTACGTCAATTGGCGCCGACCTTGCGAATGACATCCCTGGTGAGTACCATACAGAACATGGAAACATCCTTATGTATGAACGGACGTATACACACGAAATCACTCTATCAGAATTTGCTCCCTGTAGTGTTAATGAAGTATCTAAAATAATCGATAAGCTAGACAGCAACACCAGTACTGGCTTAGATGGAATAAGTACTAAAGCGATAAAATGTCTTAAGGATTTAGTAGTTGACAAACTTACCAATTGCATCAATCTATGTTTAAAAAACGGGGTCTTCCCTGACTCGCTCAAAATTGCCAAAGTTAATCCCATTTATAAATCAGGAAGTAGATCCGACCCAAGCAACTATAGGCCGGTGTCAGTTTTACCTGTTATCTCGAAGATTTTCGAAAGAATTCTGTATAACAGATTAAACACCTATCTAACACAGAAAAACTTTCTTATAGATCAACAATACGGTTTCCGTCCTAAGTCGAGCACGTTGACAGCAGCAATGGACCTAATCACGAAAATCAAAACCAATATGGACCAGAAAAATATAGCGCTAGGCATTTTCATTGATTTGAAGAAAGCTTTTGATACCGTAAGTCATCAAAAGCTTCTTCAGAAGCTTCAAAATATAGGTATCCAAGACACAGCTCTGAAAATGTTTACATCTTACTTGGCCAACAGGCGACAAGTCGTCAAAATAGATACTTTCTCCAGCTCAGGTGAAAATGTGACTTATGGCATTCCCCAGGGATCCATTATTGGACCTTTGATGTTTTTGATCTACATTAACAACATAAATATGATAGGACTAACCGGACATCTTACACTATATGCCGATGATACCTGCCTCTTTTACTTCGACAAAGATATACATGAGCTCATTACTGACGCTCAAAGGGACCTAAATGTGCTTAATGAATGGTTCAAATATAATTTGCTAACAGTAAACACATCTAAGACTTCTTTTATGCTATTCTGTGCGAAAAATAAACATATACCGAATTTCCCGGCTCTAACTATCAATAACGATCTAATTATACAGTCTCATTTAGAAAAGTATCTCGGATTATGGATTGACGACAAATTATCTTGGACACCTCATATTGAACACGTTAAAAACAAATTAACATCCTTACTGGGGGCATTGCGGAAAGTTGCCAACTGTATCCCAAAAAAGGCACGTAATATTATATATAATTCATTAATTAAATCACATCTTGAATACTTAATTGAAATATGGGGCGCTGCTGCCGTTACAAATTTAAAACCATTGCAAAGGACCCAAAATAAAATCCTAAAAGTTCTGTTCCACCTCCACTATCTCACACCCACAAAGGAACTATACCAAAAAACTAAACACTTCGATATTAACCAACTGTACATTTATAATACTTGCTTATTAATAAAAAATATAACTTCACAGTCAATACAATCAAATATTAAACTAAAACACAAAGAAAACAAATATCATCTTAGAAATAAAATTAAACTACATATTCCTAACACTCGAACCAATTATGGAAAAAAATCTATTCTTTCAGAAGGAGCACAATTATTTAACAATCTACCGAACAGTGTCAAGGAATGTGACAGGATAAATATTTTTAAAAATAAGTTAAAAGAATATGTGCACTCATTAGTAGATAGATAGCTATTTTTTGTTATTTAGATATTTTTTGTTATTTTTAGATATTTTTGGTTGTTTCTAGTTATTTACAAAGATCTCAGAGTTTCCACACATTCAATTTTATAAGTATTATATTATATGTTTATCTCATTGTAAATGAACTGTATAGTTTGTATGAGAAATAAAGTTCTTTAAACCTAAAAACCCTTAAAATTCGGAAAATTTTAAAGCAAGAGCAGTTTTTAACAAAAAATTTACCGGCATTATTCAGTCAGTAAGATACTTGCTTTATAATTTTACTTAGAAGAGCCGGCGGCGGCGGCCGGTGGGTGGTTCTATAATTAGACTCTTGAAGGTAGTAAATTTTTAATAAGTTGCGATGAGGGCAGATAATTAATAACTTGATCTTATTTTGTGTTTATGCTGGAATTCAGCAAAGAAGGTTGAGTGAGATAAGATTTTAGACTTTAAAGGTTAATTTTCAAATTACTTCTAACATCGACTTGTTCAATGAGCATATCAAAATACATAAGCATAAATAATAAATAATGCTGGACAATTCACACAGCATTATCAAGCCCCAAGCTAAGCAGAGCTTGTGTTATGGGTACTAGATAACTGATATACTTAATAAATACACTACATAGATAGATATTTTTATTATACATAGAAAACACCCAGACCAACGGAACAAATTTCTGCAGATCGTACACAAATTTGTTCCGAGGCGGGAATCGAACCCGCAACCTCCTGCGTCGCAGGCGGACCTTCGCCCGCTGCGCCACGGAGGTCGTCTGCATAGAACATACTTTTAGGATACCTAGTCAAAATAAATAGGTTGTTTTTGAAGTATATTGACACTTTGCATAAGTGGATGGTGGTCTCTATTACACATGAACATTATTTTATTTTTCGTGGATTTGGTCATCATAACACAATATTCTGTAATAATATTCTGTAATAACTCTGTGGACTCACTACTCAGTATGGTTATAGACTGTGATGGACAAACACACAAAGTCTAGTATCAGGTTCCGTACCTGCTGCTGTGTGCTGTCTAAACTATACGTCTAATAAAACTATTACAGAAGCATTAAAAAAAAGCTTATAATAGGTATCACAAACTGGCAAAAGTAATTTTTGGAAATTACTTTCTTAAACGTAATAATTAGATAATATAGGTGGCGGCGCTAGTGTGTGGGGTGGCAGTGCCCGCTAGTGTGTGGGGTGGCAGTGCCTTAAAATATATTGTGTTCATAAAACTATTTTCTTGCGCGGCGCATGCCACATAAGCTCGCAGTTGGCACGATTTTTTCAGACATCTGCAGTCATCGTCACATTTCAGCCAACTATCACAAAACCCTTATGAATCCTACTAATATTATAAATGCGAAAGTTTGTTAAAAATAAATAAACCTACATCACGAATCACTTCGTTCATCCTATTGCCCGGACTCTCATGAGACTGGTGCCTCAGGAGAGAAAGCACACACCCACCCACACACACGCGCACACGCTCACTGTTCCCCCGTTGCCCAGACTCTCATGAGACTGGTGCCTCGGCAGAACCAGCACACGCCTACCCACGCACTCGTACACACACACACACACCCTTACACACACACACAAACACATACGCACTCACACACTGTTCTTCGGTTGCCCATACTCTCATGAGACTGGTGCCTGGGGAGAGCATCTCCAATGCTGGACGTTATCAGATACCTTTCGTTTTATGTTATTATAGCCTTACCTTTATTGTTTTGATTTTATAGAGGTTTCATGTATTTTTATTAGATGACTACTATGTTAAGCCTACTTTCTATGTAACTCACCTTGCTACTTTACATACCTTGAGTAATTTTACTTATTTACCTCCCACGGAATGAGTAACACTGGTGACCTGTGCTACAGGTTTTTCATAAACCTTTAACAGGCACCAGTCTTTCACAACACAGGTAGATAAGCATATTAGGAATCTGTTTTTACTCTCCCACCAATAGCTTTAACACGACCTAGCCTAAGCCTGATTTATAAATATGTAAGCTTTATATAGATAAGATACCTTTGTGAGAGAAAATAAACATTTATTTATTTATTATTATTTATGATTTAACTTGTGTGTGCGATAAAGAATTTCGGAAAAGCAAAAAAATATAAAATATTACTAGATAAAATAAAATATCATGATATTTCAAGAAACATTATTGTAATGATGATGTAGTTTGTCATTCAAAGGTGGATGAAGACCTGGCACAAAACACCCTTGGTTTAGGTTCGAATGAGAAACCTTATCCCGCCTTTGAATTAATGAATGAAAGAATGAATGAATGAACAGTTTATTGCAAAAAATTAATAAAATAACTTAAATCTAAATAAAATAAAAACATACAATAGGCGGCTTTATTGCTTAAAGCAGGCAACCTTATTAGGTACTGCCAAAAGATACAAGTCACAACAGTTGGTAGTGCACTTAATACACATAATTCAGGAATATACTTAATACATATACATACAATCCAAATACAAACATTTTACCTACAGATAATTTCACATAATAATACAGCTAATAACCAAGCTACACTGACATCAAAAGTGACTAGTTAAGGCGAATTAGAAATAATGAAAGTTTAAATGACTAAAGATCTAGGACATACTGTGTATTAGTATCTTGTTTTGTAGGTTATTGTATCGCGTGATATTAAAATTTAAATACATACAATGCTATATTTCAATACAAAATAAAAGTTAATTTATCCTGGGACTTCTACGTTGCTTTATAAATAGTGCCATGGGTAGATTCCCTTTGGTCCATTTTCTTATCCCTAGAGATAGTTACCGGTTATTAATTGAGAATATAATTCTCCATTTTGTAACTGGGTGTCGTAACCAAGAACCCGATTAGATGGCATGGCCTTGGAACTATTTAGTATACCTAATAGTAAGGTGTTTGTTAGTATGGCCTTCACTCAGGGTAATTTCTAAGAAATCGAATAATATCCCAAATATATACAGACCACCACTAATAAACCATACCATCAATAATTATAAAATATTTTACAAACTACTAATTAGATCTAGTATGGCACAATCGGCGGCCTTATCGCTGGAAGCGATCTCTTCCATAAAACCTTTGGATGAACAGGATCGGTTAGTGTAGAATTTGACGGTGGCGTAAATGACACATATTATACAAAAATAAATATTTCGGCTATAATAACAACATAAAGAGAATGTAATTGGAATAACATACGTTCAAATATGTAATAGTAGACGCTTGAGCTTTCGTAGACCACCCACCTGCCACTTAGGTAGTCAACACCGCAAATCAATGCCTAAACGCATGCATGCATCAATAACTCGGCCCAGTCAGCCGGATTGAACTGCAAATAGTTTATTATTATTGATTTATAGACGAGCAGCTGAGAGCTGTTATTATATGTCTAGTTCTCTCTATCTAGTTTGTCTCTTGTAGTGGTCAGATTGTGCGTTCGTAACCAGTAGTCGACTCTGTTCTTGAAGCTGTTCACAGAGGGAGCTGTCACAGCTTCTTCTGGAAGCCAGTTCCGATTTAGTCAGTCTAAAGTTATATTGTTAGCTAAAATATTAGCAAATTCGCCAATTTAGAACGAACTTACAGACACACTTAGAATACACTTAGATTAGAACTTTGTTACACTTAGAACGTAGCCTAACTTAAACAATAGGCTACTTGTTATACCGAAAATAATTAAAAATTCTACCTCTTTGTCTGTCTGTTACCTTTTCACGAAGAATTGGCTCAACGGATATCAATAAAATTTGGCTGAATAACATAGGCTACTTTTTATCCCGGAAAAAAGCATACAAAGCCGCGGGCAGAGTTTGTTTTATATTTGCAAATTCAAACACCCCGCTGGTTATTCATTTGTTTTATTAATTACAGAACACATCATAACCAGTACTACGTGCGTTTTGGCCGTACTAAGGCCCGTATTCTATGCTTGAGAACCGCTTATGCCATCGAAAAGCGTTACTTAAGCGTAGATGACTGAGCGTGAGCATGCTGCTTACTTTCATAATACGGGACGTATTTATAACCAAACAAAGGAGTATCTTATGAAATAATTCGAAACGTGATGAAATAAAATGTTTTTCCAGAAAATTGTCCACTGAAAATAATTTTCAATGTCAAAAATTTCCGAATAGTACGTAAATCTATAAAGAAATCTTCTATGTATAATTTTTTTTTTTATTATACATAGAAAACACCCATACCAACGGAACAAATTTCTGCAGATCGTACACAAATTTGTTCCGAGGCGGGAATCGAACCCACAACCTCATGCGTCGCAGGCGGACCTTCGCCGGCTGCGCCACGGAGGTCGTCGGAATATTTAACAAATTTATGGTTTTCGGATCTTTTCCTTTACTTGTGCTACAAGACCTTGCTGCTTATAAAATTTCATGATTCTAGGTCTACGGGAAGTACCCTATAGGTTTTTTGTGCATGTGATACCCTTGGAAATTTCAAAATAATCGGACATAAACGGCTGTAACTTTTGAGTGCGTTGAATTAGAAGTTTTATTTATATTGCGGCTCCAAGAGGTTACGGATTTAAGTATTTGACGTTAATTTCAACTCGATACGTCCACGCGTTCCTGAAAAAAGGAGGTTGACAAACGGACAGATAGACAGATAACAAAGGAATCCTATTAGGGTTCCTTTTTTCCTTTTGAGGTACAGAACCCTAAAAAAGTAAAACCCGATCTTTTCGAGCGTCACTAACCAACCTTTGGCAACGTTTATCTAAAAACATTTGACTGTGTCGTCGTCTGGAAAAATTAGTTGAATGTTCTCGAAAAACTGGTTATCTCCTAAAAACACATAAGTATTTATTAGACCCCTGTACCACTAGCAGAAAATTGGGGAGATCGGTTGCGCATTTTCGAGCTCTATAGAAAAAGAAGTTCCAATTTTTTTCTAAAATAATTTAGGTTGAATCAAGGTGTGCGTATCGATGAAAAATATCACCCATAAATTTCATCACCAAGCACACTATGGATTGCGCATCCTTTGTAGGTAGGTACATACATCGACGCATAAAGCCTTTCTGTACATTATGCTGTTTTACAATGATCTCCGCTTAAATACCGATTTAGAACGCGACCCTTTAACAAAAGGGTAAAAACAGAAGCTGTTTCAACGTATCCGCATTTTAGAACCGCAAAGTCCACCCAACCGAGGGCCGACGAAAATATCTTTTCTATAATTGGGTTACACAGGGGTCTGACCTAAATTCGGCGTGGTCGTTACCCAAACGACTAATTTCTCAGTATTTAATGTAGAGGCTGTATCGTAGTTTTATAAAGGTCCATCTTGTTTGTCTTGCAAAGCCTTGGCCTGAATAGTTGAGATAATAGTATCCAACTAGTATCCACTTTTGTAATAAGGTCAAGTATTTTATGACTTACTACCTTAACAACTGAAATCACAATAATATCATAGATGTGAAACTTTGGATGGATGTTACCTCTTCACGCCAAAACTAGTGAACGGATCAGGCTGAAATTTTTCACAAAGGTAATTCTAATCTTGGAATCAAACAAAGGTAGACTTTTTATCCCATAAATCAGTGCACATGGGATAGAAATCACCTTTAAATGTTTCCATAGAAACAACGCGTGCGAAGCCTCGGGCATCAACGAGTTAGTAATAAAATTATCCAACCGTACTCGAATCTTTGATTCAACTATGCTCGATTAAACCAAAAATTGTTTTTCCGTTATATATTCTCCAACAATATTTCGTTTTTGATTTTGTAACCCCTTTGTTAACAAATGATAACTAATATTATATACCTCTTTTTAATTAATCAAATACTTTTTAAGGCCGACCAAAGCTTAATTTCGGGCGTCAAAACTTTTGAGTTAGTCGAAAATACCTAACCAACGATGTATTACTATAGTTTGGAGGGTAGTTAAGTTACTACTACTGTACTACTATATGGGGATGTTTTCTCGTGGTCAACATAGGTTGTCAAACTGATTTTGGCATCATCCTTTATTGAACATGCCTCCTAATTAATAAAAGCTAATGGTAGGTAATTAAGAACAATTTTGAGCAGTGACACTCAAATAGAATTTAAACGTAAACTTCGTTTAGTGATTTCCGGACTTCTGAATAAAGTTTACGAAACTCGTTGCAAAACTTATGTGCATCAAAGGTGCAACTATGCACTTTGCGGAAAGTCTAATTTCCTATGCAAAATACGCGAGGTTAAAAATAAACACGCTGAGTCACAAAAATACTACTTTTGACTAATATCCTGGGGTCTCAGCGACCACATGCGGGCTCCCTAAGTCTATGACCCTGGAAGTTGAAGTTGGTGGTCGAGGGCCCTCGATTTCCTGGCGCTACGTTGTAAAACTCTACCTATTCAGGTATTTATGTACACAGCGACTATCTGATTCAACATTCTTCTGACTACTGACCTGGGTCCGACATCCAGCGCTGGGGCTTCGCTATGATCTTGGAAGTACACTGACCTCGGTCCCCTGGTGCCACGAATAGATTCTACCTAGGCAGTAGTGTACGTTAAACATCGATAGACTATCGATAGTATCGATAGCCATGGATTATCGATGGTTCGATAACTATTACGGTACTATCGATTGTTGGTTTATTACTATTTACCTACGAGTATTTGGTAGTTCAAGAAATTGTTCAAATACTTACTGGAACCTTTTGATTAAAGCGACGACAAAGATCTTAAGACAGGCTTATGTGACACTGTCACTGATCTTGCTATTAATTCGTGGTATCAAAAGTAGATTGGAGATTGAAAACAATATTCGACAATACTTAGAGAACCCCGTTATCGATAAAAACGAGTGTCCATTTGTTTACTGGAAGCAAACTAACAATCGATTAAAAGAGATCGCAGTAGCATATCTTTGCGTTTTAGCTATATTATATTATGTGCCTTCAGAACAATTTTTTTCTAAAGCCGGCCGATTAACTGAACGCCGAATTAGGCTTAAGGAGAAAAATGTTAACATGTTGTTGTTCTTGACACAAAACATACCTACATTATTTTGATTAAAAATTGTTATCAATATTCATTAAAACTATTCGTTTTATTAATTTATAATATATCTATTCATTTGTACGAAACTATCGATAAGTATCGATAATATCGATAGTTTTTTGTCGAACTATCGATATCTATCGATAATGTAAACTATCGATGTTTAACGTACACTACTAGGCAGGCATTTGTGTACACGGGGTCTGACGGATACAACAGGCTTATTTTTAATTACCTGGGGTCCCAGCGACGACATCAGGCGCAGGCGCCTCGTTATGATCCTGGAAGTCTAGGTTGGTGGCCGCGGATGCGGACCCCCGGTCTCCTGGCGCCACGTAGTAGAACCCCTCGTGATGGGCCGTAGACCCCACGCAGGCTGTTAGTGGGGCCAGGGTCGAGAGGAACTGCCGTCGAGGCTCCGGCTTTGGCTGTGGAGTAGAGATTATATCAGATGTCGTTGATCGGTACTTGATTGAATGTCGGCTTTAGACAGTTTAGAGTGGAGTGGCTATACAAAAGGTCGACATGATGATGTCGGAACGGTCAATGACAAAAATTGCCTTAATTAGTGCTATGCATAATATGCATATAGATATTCTGTGTCGAAGATGTAAATTTGAAAGCTTTCTAAATTTTAGAACCGAGATCTAGTTTTTTAAAATAGATAAAGTTTATCGGTTTTTTCTTTTGCCAATAAAATGGTTGACCGCAGAAATAAGACGTAATTATTACTTAGACCGGTATAGCTTACCTATGACAGATATAATTAGGTACCTACCTAACTCTTATTCATTCACTTCATATAAAAATGACAAGTAATATCAGTATTTGTATCATAAGAAAAGAAATATTGCTAATGTACCAGGTTCAAGGTCAAGACGCTCGTCTTGTCCTTGAACCTGGTATATTAGCAATATTTAATAATTACCAGTGTCTACTACTCGACCTACAACTAAGAAAAGACTACGCTATCGTATATTTTAACGAAAAGTTACGAGAAAGTTTAGAGTTACACCCGCGTGAAATGGATCGTAAGTACCTGACGGGCTAAATATTGAACAATAAAAAGGACGTGAATGTTATTTACCTACAGTTTATTTGTGTTATTTCTGTTTACTTTGAAAGCGAGGCTAGCTAGGGAAATTAGGCCGATGATCTGGTAAACGGCCTAATATTTTGTAAACAGGGACTTGATTCTTTGTCGTGTCAATGCCTACTGCTATTAAAGATATCTTCTCGAGATCTCCTCGTTCAAGTAGGATACTATGTATACTGCAAGATACCCGCATGGTTGGCAGTACCTTGGGAAGGTGGAGGGATGGTTCAAACTCGATAAGGAGCACACAAACACACAAACATACATAATTGTATTGTTAACAGCAATAAAAAAGGTCCTTCGCAAATTTTACAAACATTTGAAGACTTACGATGATTTATTTTACATTAAACTCTGGTACATAGATAATAGTAGTTTATGCAACTGTCATATAATGAAGGGTATTAAAACACGAGTGTGAGTTTATGAAACGAGCGTAGCGAGTTTCATAATAGTAACGAGTGTTTTAATACCCGTGTTATATGCAGTTGCATACACTACTTTATCTTCACTAATGCAATTAAGCAAACAACAAGAGTAAAAGCTGACAATAGTTTATTTATAATAATTGTTCAAATTTTGGATGGTACAATTTTGAAAGTTAATGTTAATTATTGATCCAGCAGCTGTAGCGGCCGCGGGGCAAGCAGTAGAGCTCGTAGACGGAGTCGGAATATATAAAACTTTCACCATGATTGTACTGTCGTCTATGTTAGAGACTTCATCGAACTGGATGTTGTATAGCTCTTGCCTTCGGCATGCCCCCATTAAGCCGAAGATTAGTGCAACCTGTAACAATAAACGATATAATAAGCTTGAGGTACATAGCCAAGGCAAAAACTATGATTTCTGAAGTAGTAAAGTGTAGGTACCTACTACCAAATTTATACACAAAGCGCTTATACGGAGTGTCTAGATAACTTGCGTGTGTAGTACGTAAGTACTAGGTAGATTAAATAACAGAACTAAAATACACTTACCTTTTCAAAAAGATACAAAATATCTTGTGAATCTTCCAGGAACATCTTTATTTGACCTGATGTAAACGTCAAGGACTTTTTTCCCTTGTGTCCTTCTGAACTGCGTTTCAGGAACGCTATGACTTTTGAATACTTCGTGATATCAATATTGTTGTAGATACTCAGTGTGGACTTGAGCATAGAATATTTAGCCCACCTCGCTATCCATTTTTAACTTTTAATTTGTATTTTAAAAACAAAACACATTGCGAAACATTAAATTCACGCGTACGTGTATTGTCACAGTGAACTTGCCGCCATTAATATCTAACCAATGAGAGCGCAGCTGCTCGCGCAGGGCCAATCAGGAACGAGCGCGCGCTGTTCTTTTTTTATTTAATTGGCACAAGATCTTACCAAAGAGTTTTGTGTATGTAAGTTTAGTAGTTTCGACGAAGTTTTCACGTATAACCCAACTGTTTTCAAAAGCCAGCCTAATATCAAAATTTTATACAACTTGTACGAGGATTTTGACATAAGGCTCGCCAGGTTAATTGGTCGCGTTTTATTGATGTTTTAATGAGATTTTACGATATCGATGTGGATATTATACCATCATGTGAAATTGCTTAAATTGAGAGTTTTGCTAACTGCGCTATAACAGTAGTAATTATAAGTCAAGTATTGGAAACATAAGTAGAATGTTATAACATTAGTGTAGATAAATACTATTAAACTATTACAAAAACGTTGTAACATTTTATCAAATACTAGCTGCATTCTTACTATCCGTTGTCCTATTATCCGTTTTCCCGTAGGAATGAAGCATTTTCCCGCGGTAAAAAATAGCCTATGTTCTTCAGGAATAATGTGGGCTTCTAATGGTAAAAGAATTTTTCAAATCAGTCCAGTAGTTTCGGAGCCTTTTCATCAAATATAGTAAGAAAAAAAACTTTTTGTCTTTCAAACCGAATACATCTAAATACGTTCATCCGTTTGAGAGTTACAATACTAATGACAGACCCAGACAGACCCAGAAACACAAATAGACACGCTAAACTTTATAACGCCCCTTTTACGTCAGGAGCTAAAATAGTCGCGAATCAAAATGTTTGCCACAATAGTAGTAAACGTAACACGTTAAACGTAGTAAGTATACAAATTAAAGTGATACAATGCGAACACTTTACGCAAATAGAGTTCACACGTTTTGCCAGAACTCAATTTGTACAAAAATGCAGAGAGCATTTTCCCGCGGTGCTCGGTAGATATAAAAATAGCTTTACTCACGTTTGTATTGTGATAAAACCGATGCAATGTATTTATGCTATTACGGTTACGGACTGAAGCGTATACGTTTTATTTTATTTTCATGGGTGGGGTGGGCAGCATTGCCCCCTGCAGGCGGCACTGTTTCCCGTAAAAGCTGTCAATGAAATATTGTGAATACTGCCACTTGTACGCCGTAAAATCGCCGCTGTAAAATCCGGCTGTGGATGATGTTGATGTACGTCTACAAGAGATGAAATTGCCCTTTGAAGTTCTTGTCTAACATTGGTTGATACCACAGCAAAAATATCAGCAATCCTTCCTGAATAAGCCTATCGGGAAGCTAAACTCTACATTAATTGATTGGAGTGAGCCATGGGAACGAAGATCTCAGTGGCACCTTGAATGATAGAGTTGTATGCCCTACGGGACGTAGTCATGGGATCTTTGGCTGTATGGTCAAATTATCACTTCGAACATAAGTCCAATCGTTGATCCGATTTGTGAAATTTGATGGTAATTATGTAGGTGTATAGATAAGACTAATTGTGAAAGGTGCTGTTAGATTAGTAAGGTCAAATCCGTCGAAAATTTTTGTAAAAAGGAATTTAAACAATCAATTAAATCAAATGGGGGAATTAAGAAAGGCATACTTGAGTACACCAGAAAACGTTTTTTTAGCGTAAATGTTATTTAAAGACTATTAACCATCTCACAAGAGCTCTCATTTGGCAGAGGTTCTATGACTTCAAAGTTCATTTTTCAATGGTCAATGTTTTTATTTTAATAACTACCTGCTCTCATCTTTCAATCAAAAATCCGTAGTTAAACATGCAAATATTGCCAAACATAAGTTAATATTAACTAAAATAAAAATAAATAATGAAAAGGGAATTTAATTTCTGTTAGACATTTTATTACTTACACATAGACTGCAAATAAAGTCAAAACGAATGTGAGTATCGGGACAAACCTCAAAAGGTTTATAATTATAAGGTAAAAAAAAATATGTGTTTTTGTAATGACAAATATCTAAAAAATAAAATGAAATACCCTGAAAAGTCCATTTCATCTTGATAACGAGTGTCATTTATTGTTATATGTTAGTAAATTAGTAAATTATGTGAGTAAATTAGTGGAAACTAATCCACCGAGGCAATGGACCAAGCGTGAAAAAAAAAGTAGAATCTAATTCTTAATTTGATTCTACTTTTGTTTTGTTGCTTGCTCAGTGGATCAGAGTGGAATGGAGCTAATATTTTCAGAATATGCAATGTTTCCAAGTAAAATTCTAAACTGACGGATAAAGCCAAAGAGAGACGGTTTGTACGAAAGTAAATAAAAATGTCAACGTGTTACCTTTGGATATAAAAGCCTAAAAACCTGTCTACAAATATCAGCCCTAGTCAAACGTCGTAAAATTCGGTTTTAAACCCAAAAGAGTTGGATTGTTTACACAAGGTACTGAATCCTTGCTGAGTATATTTACGTGGATGAACATTATTATATTTACCGACGTGTCTTTTTGAGACTGGGGCTTATACTGATCTACTTTTCTAGTGTCGTAGCTTAAGCATGTACAATAAAAATAAGCTAACTTTACTTTGAACTGAGCCCACCTTGGGTCAGGGATTAAGGCTACGTCCACACAGACAGGCGGCTTACTTAGCGCTTAGAGCATAGGAAGTCACCAAGCGAATGGCTTAGTAAAACGAACGTTCGAAAATGTTCGGGACCGGCGGCACCGCGCCTGGCGCTTAGCTATTCGCTTAATCTAAGTACAAAAAACCAACACGTTTGTTACGTGTTGGTTTTTTGTCACTAGTGACAAAAATTGCGTGAGGCAAAAATCGTGATAAACTATGTTCGTCCAACTGGCCAAAAAAAATATTCCTTCAACCTTACTGAGTAGTAGATCAAATGTTTCTCTTGTCATACGTATATATTCGTAAAAAATTTCGACAAAATTTCGCATTTGTTTATAATAAACATTAAACTCCCCATAACTTTGACCGTGACTTATTTATGTCATGAACCCAAAATTATGGTTATGGCCGTAATATGGTATATTTTAAAGACGAATTTTCTGAGAAGCAGTTTTAAAGCTATTTTCAACCCGCGACGCACAAAGAGAGAGGTGTTATAAGTTTAACGTGTCTGTCTGTGTATTTGTGTATCTGTCTGTGGTATCGTAGCTCCCAAATGGATGAACCGATTTTCGTTTAGTTTTTTTTGTGTCCTATATAATTTTATCCCGAGTGTTCTTAGCCATGTTTTACGAAAATCTGGCGGGGGGTCTTTAAAATGTTTAAATTTGTTCTTGCTGAAAGTTACATCTCGTCAACGTGCCGACAAGCAAATGACCATGGCACCTAGCGACCCACCAGGCAATCTACCTCTCAGTGCGGCCACCGTGTATCCTAGCAAATGGCCAGAATGCAAGTGACTAGGCTTTAGGTGATAAGTAAGAGGCATGTCAGTGCGGACGTAGCCTTAGATTTTTCTGTAATACGAGCAAAGCAAAATATTATTTCCTCGATAAATTTATTCGCTCTAGATAAATTACTCTAGTGGCTCCGATGGCTAATAGAGCGTATGTAGGTTAGTTGAAACTTTATTTACAAGTTTTTACGAGCTTTTATTTAACTTGCCGCGTTAATATGTGTGGGACAAAATCTTGCAACTGAACTTAAGACCAGTTATCCTCAACCGAATGAGCTGAAACTTGGCATACTCATGTAAGTTCGGTGACAATGCATTGTTATGGTGCCATCGAGCTGGTCTGATGATGGAGATAGAAGGTGTCCACAGGAACTCCTAAACGAAACGATGTAACCCCGTCGAGTTTGAGTTCGCTGACTTTGTCTTCCCAATCACTTTGGTCCTAGAAACCTAAGGAACTACTAAATGAAACAAGGTAACCTGATCGAGTTTTGAATTAAAACTTTTTCTTAAATTGTTTTTTTAACCCCCGCGCGGCGCAAAAAGAGAGGGGTGTTATAAGTTTAACGTGTCTGTCTCTGTATCTGTGTATCTCTGTATCTGTCTGCGGTATCGTAGCTCCCAAATGGATGAACCGATTTTCGTTTAGTTTTTTTTTTGTGTCCTATATAATTTTATCCCGAGTGTTCTTAGCCATGTTTCATGAAAATCTGTACGGGGTGTTTTAATTGTTTTTATTTTGTTTTGTTATGTATGTTAGTATTCAATAATAGTAATAATATTCCGTCTGCATATTTCGTTTTGACTCACAGGCTTCGGATTATGACTTTTATAAATTGTTTCACCAGTCATCGCAAATGATGTTTGTTAAACAGCCTTGGCAAGCATAGGCTCGAAGAGCCGAGGCCAACTTGAAACAACAGGCCTACTGACGCTAGTTTTTACACGCTAGTGATTAACATAATGCAGATACTGATGCATTGAGAGTCCATGACCCCGCGCTACCCGACTGGTTTTCTCATAAATTAACATACAAATTTTCAGTGAATCGCGGGGACATGTTGTGAATATTGCAATTTTTGATTTAAAATTTGCTTACTTACAAAACGAAGCTTCTTATGTTATTGTATTTTGTCTGTATACCCATTTTGAGTTTTGTTTTGTGTTTTAAAATGTATTGAATCTATTTGACTCGACTAAGTCTTTTTTCCCTGTGAATATATAGTATGAAGAAATAAATTGAATTGAGTGGTAAAAAGTTTACAGAGACAAACGGAGGGGGACCCTAGGGACAACTCCCGTCTGTCCGGAACTAAAATCACTCTACTTTTTAACTCGATTTAAAGGTTTAATTTTATCTTTCTGAACAGATGGCCTTCTTCTTTTACCGTGGCGACTCTTTGTTTAATCACCAAGTCCAATAAAACGTCGCTCGCTCTTCCTTCATCTTGAATTTTTGATTGTCTCAAGGGGATAGTTCCATTCGTTTTCTTATCAAATAATAATTAGAAAATTATCGATAGTGGGAGGCTATCCCCGCTTCTCAAACAAGATCTTACAGCTGTAGGCTTTTGTTATTAAATAAATAGGTGAGCTATCTATAAACTCTGCAGAGCAGTTGTAACTGTTTTAATAAGCAGGTGAGTTTCGATGAAGTTTCATTCTTGATGTAAGTACAATTTAGGTGGGACAGAGTGGACGTGGACACCTTTTTATCAATTTTCAACTGAAATTTGTATACAGTCTACACCTAAGAATGCTCTCGATAACTGTCAAAAATCCGCTTCCGCTTAGTCGATCCACCACTGGTAATAGACGTCTCTATATTTTTGCCATTCAAAAGTATCACGTTTCACGTGCCATGTGGTTTTCGCCACAAGGTGAAAGGCCACAACATTAAAGGGGCGCCAATTTAATCTAACTCGGTCATACTGGTTCACCTCACAGGATTGACACAACGTTCACAAGTATCAAGAAGTGAAATATATAATAATATAATAACATGAAATTTTAAATATTTTATTAATACTTATAATGGACATCGATTTCAATTGGCAGTCTGAAGGGTTACTTCGTGTGGCAGCTTCGCGATATGACGTAGTTTTTTCCCTATTGCTGTAGTAAGGCGTTTGCTTCGCGAACGTTGCCGAGCGTTGTTAAAACTAAATTAAAATCAGTTCATCCGTCAAGGAGTTCTCACTAACCTTTGCTTTCTGTGGCTCCTGATGCATATCCCCTAGATCCGGCGGCTGCTGTCTCGTCGGTACGGGCACGGACAGGGTCGACGACGACGATGACGATGAAGCGCTTCCGAATGCCTTCTCACTGTTCTTGTCGATGCTAGTGTAAGACTTGTCAGACAGTTTGTCTGAGTTCATGACGGGCGAAGAGCGTTCTTCTGGTTCGTCTTCTACGTCACAGGTTAGGAGACGGATGCGCTCGGCAAGCGATGTGGTCTCGGCCTGTTGGAAAGGATAACAAATTATTATACTGCAACCAGCGTCTTGGGGACACTTCCGATTGGTAGATATTGCTTCATTGCTCTGGAACATTTGATCCGATTGTTAGCAACAGTCTGCAGTTAGCTTGACTGTTTCATTTGTAAATACTTAGTTGTTCTCATTTGTTTCCATTCTTTAGTTGTTAGTCAAATACTATTATAAAATCGTCATCCAATGCGCGGCCTATGGCGTAGTCGCCTGGCTTATTAGCCTGATAATAATGACAAAAACAAACAAAAACTTGTTTGGAGAAAGCATTATTTAACAGTGGGCGTATGTGTGCTGATGAGTAGGCTAATGGTCTGTCTACATGGTGGCCAAGCATGCTTATGCTCGGCCATCATGTAGATAAATAATAGTTCATGGTTTAATCGGGTATTTACAAATCGCAAAAGTTTAAAAAGTTTTAGACAAATAATCGCAACGTTTTTTCACAATTTCGTTGGACGAGTAGGGAAAGAGACGAAATAGGCATATGACGAATAATGACACTGACTAGAAGCAGAAACTGTCGTCATAGGAAAGTGACGTGTTAGAGAGGGAGACGAAATAGCGAAATTGACGAGTGATCAACGCAAACGTCAAATCCGTTATCGAATAAGTCAACCCAAACAAAAGTAACAGCCGTTTATGTCCGAAAATTTTATAAATATCCAACGGAAACACATGCACACATAACCTATAGGGTACTTCCCGTAGTCCTAGAATTATGAAATTTAGCAAGAAGCAAGGTCGTGTAGCACAAATAAAGGAAAATGTCAGAATACCTGTAGTTTATTCACTAAAATAAATAGTTTTTATTCTCGCCACGGACTAAAACTTATGGGGTACTACCCGTTGAAAGGAAAAAATCCGAAACAGTAAATTTGTAGTTTATTCATAAAAAACACTTCTGATTCTCGCTATGGACCAAAACCTATAGGATAGTTTCCGATGACCTGGAATCATAAATATTGGCAAGAAGAAAAAAAACCCGAAAACCGTAAATTTGGAGAATGTTCTCAAAAAAAAAACACAATATGGGTACCTACTCTTCGTCGACATCGTCATAATTAACAATCATAATATTTAGCTGTGTGGTGCCGGCTTAGAATTTGCAACACCCCAACTCTTCTCGCGGGGGTCGTAAGAGGCGACTAAGGAATATCTACCGGGGGCGGGCCACAGCGCCCCCTGCAGAACAATTCTACCACCTAACTGCGATCCCCAACCCGCATGCCAAGTGTGGCGATTATGGGTACTACCCCCCATTCGATAAAAGCCAATAAGGCACTTATCAGGGGGAGGCCTGCATCCAGCAGTGGACCAATATGGGCTGTTGAGGTGAGGTGAGGTATTTGGCGAGAAACAAGGTCTTAAGATTATACGGAACCTTACGATTATAAGAAACTCTGCGCGAGTACAAAGTTAAAACTCACGAACTAGTGAAAACAGTTATATTTTATACATGTGCTTCTAATACACCTAATACGATGACCCCATGACTACGTTCCGACCTAGTATTTGAAGCAAAAGTATAAAACATGATTGTTTACCAAAACAACAAAAGGTTTTCTTAAATACCCCACATTTACTCATAAAAGCACTCCAATCGCTTCCAGCTCGTATTGAATGGGCAATATTGAATCATTCAATAGTGTCCATTCAATACGAGTTCAAGTTCTATTGTACGTAAATAGTTTCCTGGAAACAGAAAATGCAAAATGTCGGCGGAGGTCCCAGATAGAGTTTCACTTTACGGCGAGTAAATAACTTTCGCTTTCGATACGGTGCCGCGTGGAGCAATAGGTGGTTAAAATGTCTTTGAGTAATAGTTACTAATATCACAGATATAATAATACTAGCTAATTATATGTCTGTAGGTATGTCCACTATCACATTTCAAGGCTTGAAAGTTATGGCATACAAATGCCTTTATTGGCATACAAAAGCCTTAATTCCCAAAGAAAATTATAATATAATTAGTATTTACAATTGAAACAATTCAGCTAACTGCAAATTCAGCTAACTGCAGACTGTTGCAAACAATCTACAGGTAGCTCAACTGAACCATATCAATACCAGTCGGAAGCGTCCCCAAGACGCTGGCTGCATTGAATATTAATTTGTAAATTTCAGTGTGCAGACGTAGTGAAATTGAGATTTTAAACAGGGTTATAAGCAGGTCAAAGCTTGCATTAAATTGGTTAAAATAACGAAGCCAAATAAATTTCAGACCTGCTGCATTCTATTTGTGGTAAAATTTCCTTTTCACTTTATCAGTCCGAGATAGAGGTAAGAGGTAGATGGCGCTGCTATCATTGTAAACATCGGCTCCATAACAAAATATTTTTAAAAATAGTTAAAGTGAAGTTTTTGCGATACTGAGTTACTTAATGCGTAAAGTGTGGTGCAAATAGCACTATAAAATATTTTCAGCCCATAACAATCATTTGCTGTGAAGAAATCAATGAAGAAAAAAAGTGACAAATATTGGGACAAAGAGAGGATATTACAGTAAAATATTACTACAACACAACAGTCAAAGGCCCAAATAATACATACTCGATCAAGAAATTCAGATATTAGTACAAAAAGTGAGTGAATTTTCAAATATTCTTACGATATGAACCGTTGCAACAACATAGAATGATTCTTTATTTGTTGCACACCTAAACTGACCTTTGGACCCGAGTGCATTGAACCGTCACCAGCTGAGTGATGAACCCATACAGCTACAGCGCATCAGATTGCTAATTTTCACTAGCCTTGCATAAGTCAAATTGGTGTAGTGGCCTACCCGTTGGAATACATTACCAAAGGACGTGAGGCGGCGGGTTCGAATCTACAAGAGCGATTCTCTTTTTGATTATCTTCAAATTTATTTGAACATTCGTCGAACTACGAAAGTATCTTGGGGATACGATACCTGCCGATAGAGGGAGCTGCAACAAAAATGGACCCTGAAGATAATATTACGCTCAGGCGTGCACGTACACAACTGGTTCTAGAAACCACCAGCAAACTAAATGAGTCAGACATGAGCATAGAATATGACACAGTAGATGGCAGCACCAGTAGCTTGCCTGACATTTCGAATGACTTAAGCGAACAAACACAAAATCTTGTGAAAAAAATTGATCAACTCCAGATACAATTGACCAGTGCTCATGACGAAATAGAACGTTTATCTCTGGAAAATAGAGAGCTTAGAAACAATAATCATGACTTGGCTAAAAAGAATGTAATTTATAGGAAACTTGGAACTAGCCCCGCTAAGACAAAATCCCCAACATCTACATGTCGAAAAAACATAAAATTACAACAAAACGTAAAATTAGACAAACAGACACAAACAGAACATAAGATACCTGCAGAATTAGATAGCAAAGGAACTAAAAATACTAGAAAACAGAAACAAACACAAACAGAAGCAATAGAGCCCCCACAGCTGAAAATAATTCAATCACATAAAGAATGTCAAACTTACACTGAACCCACCTATCAGATTCCGTGTACAACTCCAGCCTTAAAACAGCGATTAGTACGAAATCAGACGTCTAACTGCAAGCCAAAAGTATGCGTGCTGAGCAACAACAAACAAAACAACGTGCTAACAATAGCTCAAGACGTACTATACAATGGCTCTACGATCTGCCATTACCTTAGCCCTAAAGCAGGCATTCCGCAGTTACTACACGGACTACAATCAAAGCTGAAAAACTTCTCAAAGGAGGACTATTGTATTATTTTACTAGGTGACGAAGACTTAAAAGAAGGACAGAGCATACAGAAAATCTTAGAATGCATCAAAAGATCTCTAGAAGAAATCACACATACGAATGTGATAATATGTGCGCCAACTTATCAATACGGCTTTGGAAAAGACCAAATAAACCAAAGAATTAAAAATTTCAACGACCTGCTATATAAGGATGTTCAGACATATAAATATGCCTACTTAGTCGACTCGAACAGGCACCTAACATACAACTATTTTATGTTTCACAAACCTTCAGGAAAAATCAGCAACTCTGGCCTTCGGACAATTTTCCAAGTCTTGGTCAAAGTCATTGCAAAAATAGAAAAAATAGAAAATTGTAGAAATTATTCCAAACCAACAATTACACATAAAGATGATGAAATTGGAATACAAAACCAGTTTTTTCTTGAATGAAAACCTTTTTATTCTTCATCAAAATATTGCTGGTCTTCTAAGCAAATCAGACTTACTCACTATATGCCTAAATGAAATAGAGGAGCGTAAAAATAAAATAGATATTATATGTATTACTGAACATTTCATGATGGATGGACAAGAACAGTTTCTTACTGTACCAAATTACACCCTGGCAGCGTGCTTTAGTCGCAAGGAGAGCAAGAGAGGCGGCGCCTGCATCTTACTGCATAATGAACTCAATAGGTGGACAGAGTTAAAGAAGTTGTCAGACATTTCTATTACCGGTATTTTTGAATGTTGTGCAGTGGAATTACTTGATTATCACATTGTTATTATATGTATCTATAGAGTACCAAAATTAAGTAATATTGTAATTTTTATGAACTGCTTACAGAAAGTTTTAAATGAAATATCAAAAAAAAGATACGAAAACGTGATAATAGCGGGAGATTTCAATATTGACATTTTAAAGAAAAATAATATTACTCTTGACTTCGAATGCTTATTGTTAAACTATAATCTTAAGCTTGCTCTTAGGCAGCCAACACGGCTTAGCAGTAAAACTTGTATAGATAATTTTGCGCACAATCTTAAAAAACGTTGTTCCACTGAGGTAATCGACCTAGCTCTATCAGACCACACGTCTCAGCTTTTAAAATGTTCGGTCAGGAATTTAGCTTTAGTAAAATTTTGGCAAATAAAGAGAAGAGATTATTCAGCAGACAACATAGAAAAGTTTGTTAAGACTCTAGAAAACCTATCTTTTTCCGAAATATACAGTGAAACGGATCCTAATATTTCTTACAATCTATTTATTGACATTTTAAAACTTTTTTATGATCTTTGTTTCCCTTACAAAATATTAACTATAAAAACTACGAAACCAGTACATTGGATATCGCAAGGTATAAAACTCTGTAGCAAGAAAAAAAGGAAACTTCTTTGGGAACGTCGGAAAAAACCCTCTGACATAAACATACACACATACAAAAAATATTCAAAAACACTCAAAAAAATAATTAAACTTACACAAAAAGCTCAAAACAATCACAAAATAAAATTATCAAAAAATAAAAGTAAAACTACGTGGGGTATAATCAATAACACTAAAAGGAGGCTACCAAAAGACTCTATTGACGAAATAATAGTAAATAATAAATCAATTACAAATCCTTATGACATTTCTAATATTTTCAATAATTTCTTTATTGACAAGATAGTTCCTATTGACAACGCAGGAAAGAATGTCACAAAATGTATAAAAAGTCCTAAAAATTCTATATTTCTCAAACCTTGTATACCGACCGATATCCTTGGAATAATATTCTCTCTTAATAATACAGGTAGCGTTGGATACGATGGAATTTCAACCAAAATTATAAAAGTTGTAGCTCATTGCATTAGTGCCCCTATCTCTCATATTGTAAACCTGACTCTTGACACGGGTATTTTTCCAGATGCATTAAAGATTTCAATAATTAAACCATTACATAAAAAAGAGAGTAAAAATAAATTAGAAAATTATAGACCCATATCTCTCATACCTGTAATATCAAAAATATTTGAAAAGTACATCTATCGACTAATAAATAACTATTTTGAATCAAACAAGATATTTTGCGACGAACAAAAGGGATTTAGGGAAAAAAAGACAATAAATATGGCTCTATATGATTTCCTTTTTCGTGTCACAACCGCTGTCGACAAAAACAATCCAGTTTGCTCTATATTTTGCGATATGACACAAGCTTTCGACTATGTCCAGCACAATATCCTACTTAAAAAACTAGAGTCTTATGGAATCAGAGGTAAAGCTCTGAAATTGATTCAATCATATTTAGAAAATCGTAAACAAATTACACATATAACGAAAATAAATTATAAAACTAAGCGAGAAGAAGTATTTGTATCTAAGGAACGCATCGTGAAGTACGGTGTTCCTCAAGGAAGTGTACTGGGACCATTGCTATTCCTTACGTATATTAACGATCTACCTAAAGCCATTATACAACCAATGTCCCTCTTTGCTGACGACAGTACTGTAACGATAACTTGTAACGACATGAATACCTATCAATATGACATTAACTATGCTCTGACATCTATAATACAATGGCTCGATAATAACAATTTAAAAATTAATATTAATAAAACTAAAATTATTCATTTCAGACAACGCGACAATGCGGCATTTCCAAATTTTGACATAGAATATAATAATTACAAAGTTGAGGAAGTCACGAACACAAAATTTTTAGGAATCCACATAGACAGAAAATTAAATTGGAAACCGCATGTAGAAAATGTATGTAAAAAAATAAATAGCCTAGTTTACGTACTTCATAAACTAGCGCCAGTAGTTAATGAGGAAACCCTGCTTATTGCCTATCACGGCCTTATTGCCTCAAACATTCGGTACGCTTTGATATTTTGGGGGAACTCTACCGATGTGGACAAAGTATTTAAATTCCAAAAAAGATGCATTAGGGCTATGTTCCATCTGAAAGTGACGGATTCTTGTAAACCGCTCTTTAAAAAACATAACATTTTAACTCTCCCTTCGCTGTATATTTTAGAAACAGCTATGTTTGTCAGAAATAATCCAAATTTATTTTGCCGGCAATCTGACGCCGTACCACGTAATAGACGCGACCAGTTAAGAATTTGCAAGTTAGAGTGCAAAAAGAGATTGTTGCGCATAAGTGTCTTTGCTATGGCACCGTCCATATATAACAGAATTCCACTCACAATTAGAGAATTGCCTACTGCGATGTTTCAGAGACAGCTGAGAAACATATTGTCTGAAAAATGTTACTACACAGTGAAAGATTTTATTAATGAAAAGAACTTTGAAAAATAACTTAATAACAGCTAATTATTTGTTAAATTTATGTATGTCAATTCAATGTATGTCAACTTTACTAATTCTATGTATTAACATTAATTTTAGTTTAATAATTACAGTATTGTTTATATTAATTATTGCATGTAAATTAATAAGATAATTGCACGCCCAAAAAGGGCAAGTTACATTGCTACTTTTCCACTGTATTTACCATCATTTTACATGTAATGCAATAAATATACTTTGACTTTGACTTTGACTTTGAGAACAAGTGGTGTGAAAAAGACAAGGGAAAAAGAGGTGTGAGTTCGGAGATGACGATTGAAGGACAGTGGAGATGAGAGAGCGAGAAAGAGATTAAGAGACGTTTTGAGAGACAGATTTGATAGTTATTTAGTTTAAAATTTTACTTTTAATAATAATAATAATATTAATAATTTTTTATTTCGATAACTTATAAAAATTAAACATACAGGGATTGGGGTCCTCGTTTAAAATTTGCTTGTATTAGAAGACACCGCTCTTACCAGAGAAGTATTTACAGTTTATAAGTTAGATGCACAACTAAAATATTTAAAAAGTAAGTAAATAAGTTTAGTAATTAGTAACAAATCAAAACAATACAATAAAACAAGATGATACCTTATAAGAACAAACATTCAAAAAATCGTGTGAATGTAGAGTATGTGAGGTTGTACGTATGTGTTTGCAGTATGAGTTAGGTTGTTCTTCTCCAATATCACCAGCCTCATAAGAGTCGGGTACCAGAGTACTTGTCTATAAAAAAGATTTTGAATTTGGTTTTCAGTGAGATAAGGGCAGAAAAAGAAGAAAAAGAGTAGGAATACATATGTTCGGATATGTAATTATTTTCACAATTTCCTCGCCGAAATGATTGAATTTGATTTTTTAGTGGATCAAGGGTTTCAGTAAGTACGTGAATCTGTAAAATTCTCTATCCAAACGCGCCGAGGGAGCCGAAGTAATTAAAATTATTCAAAACTAATGAATTTATACCACCCGTCTAACTTTTTAATCAATTGTTAATTTTAAAGCTTTTGGAAATATACTTTTTGTATTTGTATTTTGTAACTTTGCGCGAACCAGTAAGCAAAGTTTCCAATGAACTTTGGAGATGCTTACTGCAGAAGGCCCAAAGCTTTTGCCCATAAAGGGTCCAAAGGGTTCCCTGGCGCCTTCAAAGATGCTTTTGTAAGAAATAATATTAGTACCTTACCTACCTCGATGGTTCTCTCGAGTGATACCTACCTGCACGTTATATAGGTACCTAGGGCATTTTTCTGATTAGTCTGTGCAGCAACGGTGCATCAGCACGCCTGGTATAAGCGGTACGAAAGCTTATCGAGCGCCTAAATTTCTACAGAGCGTTCCTGATTGGTGCGGTAATCGCGGTGGCGGCGCGGTTTTCATTCATGCAGAGATTTCATTTATTTACTGTTACAAAAAAAGCTTACACAGTTTACTGGTGATACAAGGTTCAGAGCCTGTATCGCGGGAGGCCGAATTACAAACAGAATTACTTATACCTAGTAATTCATGACTCTTCAAACCGGGCACAGGTTCACTCTAGAAAAGATACGTTATAATAACATACTACTGATAACAAAAATATAATAGAAGGACATTAATACATGTACATTTAAAACAATAGTGTTGAAGTATAATAAGACAATGAATCGAGATTCTGTTTAATGTATCTCTGCATGAATTTCTAGTAGCCGGTCTAGTAGTAGTTACCGGGCCGGACGCATCAAAACCTCTTAATTTTGCTTTTTTATTGGGCCTATACTATTCATAACACATGTAAGTATACTTTTTTGCCTCGTCATTTTGCAAAAGTTTTTAGCCTTAGCCGCAACAAATTCATGACATTTGATATTATTTTTGATATAATGATGACGCCAATAACGGTTTTTTTTTAAGAAAACGAGTATAAATGTCACAAATTACAGTGTTTCATCACTCGAACTCGACATTATTTTACGACAGATCTGCACAATTTTCTGCTAACATGTGCGAAAGTGGAGGCGGCGCGGTATGCTTTCGATATCCGACCGTGCTGATGTAACACCGCTGCTCCACCACAAAACCAATCACAAAAGGGCCTTATCATCGTATAAATCCGTATTAGCCGAGATTAGCCGTAAGCGGTTTTCACTAGGTTCTATTTTTAAATTTTGGTCCTATAAAAGTAGAGGCCGACATCATTTAGCGGCCTTGGAGTAAAAACTTATTGTCCTTTGACCTTTATGGACAGTTACCATGGTCACAGTCTCAATAATGTTATGTGTCATGGTATCCGACCTATACGACTAATATTACCGGAAAGTAGACTGCTTGACTAGCAGCCTACCTTCCTTGATCTTAGTATTACGTGGTGCGAAATAAACATGCGTCTTGCACGCAGTGACGTGTGGCCGGAACTAAGCGGGGGTGGGTGCGTCGGGGCAGGGAACGATCACGCCACCCTCTTTGTATGTGTGAGTGTCCATAAACGCAGTATTTTGTTAGAAAGTTAGGTGACCGGTATTGCCAACTGACCGGTATTACCCGACTTTACCCTACTTTCTGCCTCATGTTTGGAATGGATTAGGCCGGTTTTCAACCAGGGTGCAGTTTTTATTCAATTATAACTTCGGCTTTCGACTCGCGTTGTGCTACGATACCTATTATTTTGATACTTTCACTGAAAGTACACTTGTGCTTTCAGTGAAAATGAAACTTGCCTTGGGCTGTTGCTTTTTCCGGGCCTCGCTGCGAAGGAGAGAGCATCGCAGCGCGTTTCTCTCGGCTACTCGACGAACTGCCGCATCTTCTGCCTTCGGCCTACCGCCAGCGTCCCAGGCCCTGTAGAAATAAAATATAATATTCAATTGCACTTAACTTTACAGACTTATGTAACTTATAGTAACATAACATACTCTTTTTAATACTAAGACAAGAAAAATTAGACAAGTTGCAATAAGGTCATATTATGAGGGTAGGTAAGTTACAAGGCCTGGTTATAAGGCCTGAAATATTCATGTGACTTTCCTCCGTACAAGTTTGGACTGTATGATGGCAGGGAATCTTGCTCTTGCACTCATGGCTTGTTCATGGGGTTTAAAACGTAATATTAATCATCATCACCAGCCTATCAGCATAGCCATAACCTGACTTTACCCACCGCTGCAGGGGCTCCTCTTGTTTATGCCTGTTCCAAAAATTCAGACTAAAAATAGATTACCCTATCTAGATTTCGGGCTTAAACCCAGACCTTGTGGGTAGACCTTGTGGGTAGACCTTGTGGGTACCTTCACCACCTGGTAAAGGTGTGGGGACACCTTCACCAGGTGGTGGATGATAATTGCAATGATGAACAAGATTAAGTGGGGAAAGACGTATATAAAATAAAAATGAAAACAATTAAACGATCAACAAATTACAACCGGTATTTACACTAGTAGAGACTAATATAGGCTGATGATGATGGTCTCAACCTCAACCTCAATAGCCTGTATTGGTCCACTACTGGACGCAGGCCTCCCCCTGATAAGCGCCTTATTGTCATTTATCACATGGGGGGTAATACCCATAATCCCCACACTTGGCATGCGGGTTGGGGATCGCAGTTAGGTGGTAGAATTGGTCTGCAGGGGGCGCTGTGGCCCGCCCCCGGTGTATATCCCTTAGTCGCCTCTACGACACCCGCGGGAAGAGTTGCGGTTGTGCAAATTCTGAGCCGGCACGGCACCACACAGCGAATGCGATGATGGTCTAGCCTAGCTAGATTATCAACTAGATTTAATCATAGGTACAAATGAAAGGTGCACGGCCGATCCAGCGTATTTCTTTATATTTGTATACTGCAAAAAATATTATAGCCATGGCCGAACTGGTTCCCTCTTATTATGGTAGTTTGTAGATATTTTTGATTAATTTTCTTCAACCAAACTAATGAAGTTGTTAATGAGGATCAATTAACAAGATAAATTATTTTAAAAGTATGTGATATTTTTTTTGTAGTCAAATTTAGAGTGTATCTGGCGACGGCATACCATACCCGTATTCTGCAAGTGGTAATCCAGCGTAGCTGAGATTCAATTTACAATGCAGTTTTTATAAGTTTGTTGCCTTTTGGACTGAAATCTAGGGACCCTATAGGCAGGGGCGCAGTTAACACGTTAAAACCTACTTTACTTAATGTGGTTCAACTACAAAGTAGCTATAATAATTAAATTCCTGCGAATCCTACATTTGAGTACCTACATAATGAACTCGCGAACGCGCCCCCACGCTGCCGCCGTGTCGCGCCGCCGGGGCGCCGGTTGTGGGCTTTCTGTTTGTTTTATGCAAAGTTCCACTTAAAAATAAAACTGAACTGGATTTGCTTTTCAACTTCAGTCAAGGTTGAAATGTCTCCATAACCGAATCGTGAATGACTAGAACATGAGATGGTTTACTTTTTTACTTTTGTATACATGTTGGTGGAGTCATGGTGATGGGTCATGGTCCTAGGATTGTACGAGCTGTCGAATCTAAGAAGAACATTTATGATGACACGGCCAACATATGGCCGGTCCATTAGATATTCAATTTTGTAAATATATTTTTCTAAAAATGTTTATTGTGATAACAGCCAGTTGTTCCACACTAGTCAACTCTTTAATTTACTTATCTTGTCAATCGGCATCAATCTCTTGCCAATCGTATTCGGTAAGAGGAAACCTTAATTACTAAAAGATTTCATCATTGATTGATTGATAAACCAATAATAATCAAATCAAATCGTATGAATAAAATAACCAGCTTTATGTATCTGTTTAGGTATCTACAGTAAAATTGAAAGACGTCTCGCTCGGTTGTTCTACTAATCCTATTACCCTACAAAAAGTCGAAAGTTTGTGAAATCTGTATTTTTAGTTACCCAGGATCTCCAAAACTACAGTCCATATCAAGATGAAATTTTGCGTACGTTTAGAGCAAAGCGTAACCTAGATAATAGGTTACTTATTATACCGAAAATACGCGTGTGAAGCCGCGGGCAGAAGCTATTTTTAAATAAACCTAGATTAACGTGATCAATTATTATAATATTGACACTTCAATCAATGTCAATTATTGTTCAATTATTAATAAATAGACGGCAATCATGGCGCAATACGGGAGTGTGTTTGGTCAAACGAGCTGAATGGTAGAGTTACGCCATTCCACCAATGTTAATTTTAGGATTAGCCGTGATTCGCTTTCACGTTGCACATTGAGCGTGCATGGACGCGCCTTAACGGGCAGGCGGGCGATCCACGAACGTGGAATCTAAATTCTCAAAAAATTTACGGGAGTAGATTTTTTGAGAATTTTCATTGGCGGTCACAGCGTAAGAATCGAACTGAAATCTTATACTGTTGATATCGTAATATGCGACTAAGAGATTTTACCAGGAGAAGGGCGTCAGCTTTCTTTTGTGTATATTTAACACATCCACTGCGATCCCCAAACCTGCCCAGCGTGGAGCGTTATGGGTATTATGGCATTACCAACTAATGATAAGAGCCAATAAGACGACTGTCAGTTTGTCTACATCCAGAAGTGGACTACAATAGGCTGTAGATATAGCTAGCTAATATAACCAAAAATCGAAAATTCACGACAATTTTTTTAAAGCTTTTACCATCAAAACATTATAACGGCTGCATATCTGCTTCATACGTTTTCTTCAAACGAGCTTAGAACACTCTCGATGAAGTTACCTTACCATCAAAAACAAAGCTACGATACCATAGACATAAACACGGATACACGTGTCGAGGGTAAAACACGTGGGGAGTAATTAATCTAGTCAATGAGAGCTTAAAATAGGGGGTTGGGTGGAAAAGTAGAAAGCAGAAAGTTTGAGTTCGGAACTTTGTTTGGCGTGGGGGAACAAAGCATGACCCTTTTTTAGTTTTTTTATTTTAATTAAATTTTCTACGACTTTGGTTCAATCCACTTTCACCTATTCTCAATCGTTAGCTAGATATGAGTCGCTCATCTGTCGAATCGTGATCAGATGATGGTACGAAGGCTACTACTTCATCATCACCACCGTCGTCGTCGTCGTTTTCTTCCATCATGGGGATGCCTAGGTCATGTACCTAGGGCTAAGTACTTTCTTGTTCTTCCTTGTGGTGGAACGGTCCGGATTGTTTACAAAGCCTGAGTGTCACGCCAGATGATTTTAGGGTTGAAGAAACATGTGACGACCTACCTGAGCTGGAATCGTCAGCTGTTACATCGCTAGTGACACAGAAAGCCAGGTTTTTGTTTCCGTTTGAACTTTTCTCTCAATTTCAACGTATGAAGTGAGCGGTAGCTACGATTCAAACATAATATTTGTAATAAAAATAATAGGTTAACAGGTTTGTTCAATGTAGATGTGTTAAGAGAATTAGAAAGGACTCTAGTACGATGGTTTCAATTTGAAAGTTATCCTACATTGTTGTAGGTATATGTATTACTAGCTGTACCCGCGACTTCGTTCGCGATTGCCTTACCTGCCGACTAATTAAGTTCACATTTAACCATAGTCTCTCATATTATGAAACGCCGCCGTCCAAAAAATCGTGTAGGGTCTACGGGGGATAGCATATTGTCATCTTCAATCCCATTCTTTATCCACACGACTTTTAGCTACGACTCGGCCAGCGTCAGTGTTAAGAAGTGTCCTACTCGTTTGACTTACTCACAGCTGGGGCCCTATTCTGCTATACTAATCGCTTCACTATGACAGGGCTATCGTCACAGAATGACACTTTTTGGTATTCCACCTTGGATGAAAGAAATTATGATGAATGCAGATGGAGAGATGCGCGTCAAGTTTGAAACTACATATTAATTTATCTCGCGCGCACTATCTGGAATTTTATTAATCTAAGGATTCTACGTGATGATTCTGCGACGATTCCATTGTCATACTGAAGCAATTGTTTTGCAGAATTGGGCTCCTGATCCATTTGACTGGACCACCGTAATTTTTTTTCGTTAGTAGGTAGGTACAGTTGGCTGTGTACCACAATAAAAAATATTTTTCTGCGGTCCAGTTAGTTTAAGTGGACCACAATAATTAATTAATTTAATTTTACACGAAGTTTGGTTGGAGTAAGACTCCAACCAAACTTCGCTGGACCAGCTAAACCACCATATATCATGTAAGGCAGGAACCTAACTTATTTTTCCAAGACCCACCACCTTAGTAGGTAGGAACCTAACTAATGGGTGCGTCTTGGAAAAATAAATAGATAGGAACTTACCTACCCTTTATCTACTAATTTTTTTCTTCAATCTACAGATTATTTCATCAATCTACTGATTTTCTACTCGACTTTCTACTGATTTAGTCATATTCGATCTTGCATCTCTGTTTCTAACAAAAAGAATGCATGAAATCGGACGACGCGTAGACCCGTCGTGATGCGCGGTTAAAGAATTCTACTTTTTCCTCTCTCCCAGGGGAACCTTACTGAATTCCAGGATAAAATGTATTCCATGTCCTTTCTTGTAGTATGAACTCAAAACGTGCCAAGTTACATTCCAACTCATTACCTATGTAGTTTCGGCGTGATGAGCGGTGAAGGAATTTAACTTTCATCCCCTCTGCCAGGGCAACCTTACTGAATTCCGGGATAAAATGTATCTTTCCTCATAGTACGAACTAAAATCACGCCGAGTTGCATTCGAATTCATTAAGTAGTTCCGTCGTGATGCGCGGTTAAAGAATTTTACTTTCATCCTCTCTCCCAGGGGAACCTTACTGAATTCCAGGATAAAATGTATCCCATGTCCTTCCTTGAACTCAAATCGTACCAATTCAGTCCAACTCATTCAGTAGTTTCGGCGTGAACGTGATGCGCAGTGAAGGAATTTTACTTTCATCCCTTCTCCCAGGGGAACCTTACTAAATTCTGGGATAAAATGTATCTTTCCTCGTAGTATGAACTCAAATTATGCCGAGTTCCAATTGAATTCATTAAGTTGTTCCGTCGTGATGAGCGGTTAAAGAATTTTACTTCCATCCTCTCTCCCAGGGGAAATTTACTGAATTCCGGGATGAAATGTATCCCATGTCCTTCCTTGTAGTATGAAATCAAATCTTGCTAGGTTTCATTCCAACTCATTTAGCACTTTCGGTGTCATGCGCGGTGAAGAAATTTTACTTTTATCCCCTCTCCCAGGGGAACCTGACTGAATTCCAGGATAAAAAGTATCCTATGTCCTTCCTCGTGGTATGACCTAAAATAGTACCGAGTTTTATTTCAATACCTTAAGTAGTTCCGTCGTGATGCGCAGTTAAAGAATTTTACTTTCATCCCCTCTCCCAGGGAAACCTGACTGAATTCCGGGATAAAAAGTATCCTATGTCCTTCCTCGTAGTATGACCTAAAATCGTGCCGAGTTTCATTTCAATACCTTCAGTAGTTTCGGCGTGATGCACGTTTAACAAACAGACAGACAGACAGACAGACAGACAGACAGACATGAATGAAAAAAATTGCAGTTTTGGCTTCAGTATCGATAATAGAGTGCCCTCCAAAAAAAATTTTCAAAATATCTTCAATGTACAGAATTGGACCTGTTACAGTTTTATTATAAGTATAGATAGATAGATTGATAAAAATAAAATAATAAGAGTGGGTTGCGTCTAAGCTACTCTGATGAGTTCCATCCTATTTACTATCAAATAAACATCACTTTAGTAAGCTTTTGTTTCGCTACGAACATCAGCAGCTATATCACGCTGGTAGCCAGGCATTGTTGTGGGAAACCTAGCTAGGCCCATTGTTTGTGCCTGTTTAAAATGCACGCGCATGAATGGAAAGCTACCTACCCCTTTAATGGGTAATTATCCTAAACAAAGAATAACGCCCACTAATCATCGATGCGGCGTTGACTATAGTGAAAGTTATCTCATACTTAATCGCAAAGAAAGGTTAAAAGCTTTAAGGCATACGTTTGTTTGTTTGTGTGCTTTGTCACACCAGCAGTGCATTAAGAGCTAGTCAGTGACCTCACTACTGAAGGTTATCGTTTAGCTTTAAATATATTTATCGCTAGGCGCGGTAAACATTGAAATTAATTCCGAACTAACTTTGTAGGGTTAGTGAATGGAATTTTCAAACTTTTTACGCAACTCTTCTAACATTGCTGAATCCGCAACAAATTTCGAAATAAAATTTGAATTCATTCCCCCTTTTTCTCCGCATTTTGGTGCTCTGTGGGAGGCAGGAATAAAATCTTGTAAGCATCATTTGCAACGTTTGAGAGGATTGGCGCACTTCAACTTCGTAAAATTCAGTACAGTATTGGCACAGGTGGAAGCTATCCTGAATTCCAGACCATTTTCTCATCTCTTTCCCGATCATAAAGATTTCATTCCTCTAGCTTCAGCTGATTTCCTGGTTGGTCAACCGCGCCAGTCAGCGATGACGTCATCGACGAACCAGTACACCTACTCCAGCGTTACGAGAGGGTGGAACTGATACGACAGCACTTTTGGACCCGCGCTGGGTCAAAGAATATACAGCATGTAACGGAAATGGTGTACAAAGCCGAAAAGGGTGATTCTGGACGTCGAGAGTGTCAACGATTATTCTACGATTTTTTGCATTTAGTTTTACTAGTATTGAAGAAAGCGTGCGACGTTTTTTCTACCATATTCGTGTTATTCTACGTGTATTCGTACGTTATTATTAATGTATTAAAATTTTAAAGGGTAAATCATTTCATAATTTTTATTTATTCATCTCAGCCTGAGAGATTCAACTCTTATTTTATGACTTAAAATAAAAAAATAAAACCATCAACCTCTTTGTGAAGAGAAGGGTGCTTGGGAATTTTCTGCAAACCGGAAATACTGCACGTAAGGCACTGAGCCTGACCAACTGGGTCAGATTTTATCCGCGGGCACGAGTGGCATGGAAATTAAGCCTACGTCGGTCAATGGCTGTAATTCTTGTTCGTTAGTAGGACTTGAACGAAGACTTAAGTGTACAAGAACTTAGAACATTTGCAGCGTTTACAAGAGTCTTGCATAATTTATAATAGACTAGAGTTAGACATTATTTATAATAAATAAATAAATAAATAAATAAATAAATAATGGTGGACAATTCACACAGCATTATCTAGCCCCAAGCTAAGCAGAGCTTGTGTTATGGGTACTAGATAACTGATACACTTAATACAATACATTACATAGATAGATATTTTTATTTTTATTATACATAGAAAACACCCAGACCAATAGAATACAGTTGAGAGAAATAATTGAGAAGAAACTATGGCACATCTTCCAACCGGCTGATCAACATTTATCATGTTGTGGACAAGCATTTTGATACAATGCTACTTAATAGGTCCATCCGTGTGCTACAAAACTCTAGATTTGTTAACATTTAGGTGCCACGATACACATGACACACATGCTCCAGTACGACTGTGTCATGTGCCGAGGTTGGGCAGTGAATGCCTTAAAACTTATAAAGAGGAAACCAACACTCTTTATGCACTGAAACAATTTGCATTTCATTTTACGTTCAATTCCGTAACAATATTCAATGCTCTTAAGTTTTTCTTAGAATCGAACAAACAGCCTTCAATCGTGAGCACCACTCTATTAATTATTGGAAGCTTTACAGTGCACTGTAGTTCTTCCTTTCAATAAATTCCTTTCAATAAATTGAAAGCAATAAAATGGCAAAGCGCGCTCAAGGCTTTAACTCAGAACGAATTATTACGTTGTTGTTCACATTCAACCGTAGATAAAAACCTCTCAGTCAACAATTGCAACTTAAATGGCTTTATTGCATATTTCGAATTTGTTATTTGATCATCATCATCATCATCATCAGCCCATATTAGTCCACTGTTGGACATAGGCCTCCCCTAATGAGCGCCATAGCGCCCTGTCTTCAGCTTGCCGCATCCAGCATCTGCCTGCAGTCTTTCGCAGATCGTCATCCCACCTGGCCGGAGGGCGTCCTACACTACGTTTGCCGAGTCGTGGTCTCCACTCAAGAACACGTTTACCCCAGCGGTTGTCGGTTCTTCGCGAGATATGGCCGGCCCACTGCCACTTCAGCTTGCTAATTCTTTGAGCTATGTCGATAACTTTGGTTCTCTGTCGGATGTATTCGTTACGAATTTTATCCTTCAGAGAGACTCCGAGCATAGCTCTTTCCATAGCTCGCTGAGCGACTTTGAACTGGTGGACCAGCCCTACCGTGAGTGTCCACGTCTCAGCTCCGTAGGTCATGACGGGTAGGACGCACTGATTGAAAACTTTAGTTTTCAAGCATTGTGGTATGGATGACGAGAAGACTCGACGTAGTTTCCCAAACGCTGCCCAGCCTAGCTGGATCCTCCTCCTAGCCTCCTTCTCAAAATTATTTTTACCCAACTGCAGAATTTGCCCAAGGTAAGTATACTCGGAAACAATTTCGAGAAGGTGGCCATGTACGACGACCGGTCCCGGATCAATGAGGCTATTGATCATGACTTTGGTTTTATCCAAATTCATGCCAAGACCGATGCGTCGCGAGGCTGAGGCTAGGCTGTCCAGCATTTGGTTCAGCTCCTCTAGCGACTCCGCCATTAAGACTATGTCATCAGCGAATCGCAGGTGTGAGATGTGGTCGCCGTTTATGTTGATGCCCTTACCTTTCCAGTCCAGCGTCTTAAACATATCTTCCAACGCGCTCGTGAACAGTTTCGGGGATATAACATCCCCCTGTCTAACTCCTCTGCGCAGTTGGATGGGTTTAGACTGCTGGCCCTGTACTTGGACACTCATGGTGGCGGCCTCGTAGAGGCATCTCAGCACCTCGATATAACGATAGTCTACTTGGCATCGCTGTAAGGATTCCAGAACAGCCCAGGTTTCGACAGAGTCAAAGGCCTTTTCATAGTCCACAAAGGCCAGACACAGAGGCTGATTATACTCTTCGGACTTCTGTAT
Source organism: Eupithecia subumbrata (assembly GCA_949316285.1). Lineage (NCBI taxonomy): Eukaryota > Metazoa > Arthropoda > Insecta > Lepidoptera > Geometridae > Eupithecia > Eupithecia subumbrata. Next base: position 17,033,953 of record OX438642.1, read on the forward strand.
AATCTGCCTCACTGTGTGAATGTGGTCTATGGTGCCAAATCCTCCGCGGAACCCGGCCTGTTCCGGTGGCTGGAACTCGTCGAGTCTCCTGGCGAGACGATTTGTGACCACTCGTGAGAACAGCTTATAGACGTGGCTCAGGAGTGTGATGGGTCTGTAGTTTTTAAGAAGGGTTTTATCTCCCTTCTTAAAAAAGAGCACCACCAAACTCCCGCTCCACGCCTTTGGAGTTCTCCCACTGTGAAGGACGGTGTTGAAGAGGTTCTGTAGCTCCTGTATAACAGGGGCACCTCCGGCTTTCAAAAGCTCTGATGTTATTCCGTCCTCACCGGGGGCTTTTCCATTCTTAAGCTGCCTCAGAGCTAACACAATCTCGTCTTGACTGATGTCTGGCAGTTCGTCGGTATAGTGGCGTGTCAGAGTGGCTCTAGAATCATGGTCGTCTCGTCGGGAATGGGGGGCATGTGCAGCGTATAAGCGGCCATAGAAATCCTCTACCTCGGCGGAGATCTCCGGCTTCGACAATACGGTCCTCCCGTCGTGCGTCTTCAGCTTCGTCAGGTGGCTCCTGCCAAGCTGCTGAGTGAATACTTTGGACCCTCGGTTTCGCTCTATAGCCTCTTCGATGAGGCGTGTGTTGGAGCTCCGAAGGTCGCGTCGTACCATCTTCGCAATTTGCTTGTTCAGGTCTGACCTTTCTGACGAAGTCGCTTGGGTGGTTTCCCGTCTTTTTGTCATCAGCCCGAGAGTCTCATCCGAGAGTTTGGATTTCTTGCCTGTGCGCTGCTTTTTGCAGAACTTGATGCCCTCATCCCTCAGCGTTTCGACCAGATTGTGTAGGGTCTCGTCAGCGTCATCAGTGGGATCCAAGGCAACAAATCTATTCCCGAGAAGCTGCTGGAACTTCTCGGTGCCCGCCATGATTTGTATTGGGTTAGGTCGGAGCGTGGACTTCATCAGACGGTTTCTTTCAAGCTTCAAGTTGATATTCAGAGAGCCTCGGAGCAGTCGGTGATCAGATCCGGTATTGAACCTGTTGATCACTGAGACATCTCTGAATATGTGCTTGCTATCCGTCATGATGAAGTCGATCTCATTTTTAGTCACAGTGTCGGGGCTTAGCCATGTCCACTTCCTTTGAGGCTGTTTCTTAAAGAAGGAATTCATTAAGAACAGCCCCTCTTTCTCAAGGAAGTTGACCAGCATTTGCCCCCTGTGATTCCTAATTCCATAACCATGCGGGCCTATTCGGGATTCGTTGCCAGTCTGGGTTCCCACCTTGCCGTTAAAGTCCCCCATAACAACGTTGAAGTGTGCCTTAGTGGTGTTGTGTAAGGCTTTGGATATGTCTTCGTACATATCCTCCACTTCATCATCCGAGTGTGCCGAGGTCGGTGCGTAAACCTGAATAACCTTCATGGTGTACCGCTTGGACAGCCGAAGGATCAGGTACGCTACCCTGGTCGACACACTGGATATTTCTTGGACGTTGTTAGAGAGGGCTTTGTTGACGAGGAAACCTACGCCACCCTGGGATGTTTTATCACCCTCGCGAAAGTAGAGAAGATGGCCCGAGTCTAGGGTTATGGTGTCCTCCCCCTCTCTACGGACTTCACATAACCCCAGAACATGCCATTTAATGTTCTCTAACTCCACTTCCAACTGCGCTAGATGGTGGTCAAGCCTCAGAGTGCGTCCGTTGAACGTTGCCAGGGTCGGTTTGCGTAATGTATGGTAGCCTGAGGTAGCCCGGTGATTCCTAGCACCCCCTGCCCCGCCGTTACCATGGCCGCTACCATGGCCAGGAATAGCGAGGCGGCCGGGAACTGGGGGCCATTTTTTGGCTTTATTCATCATTGGGGGTAATGCCCATAATCCCCACGCTGGGCATGCGGGTTGGGGATCGCAGTTCGATGAAGTTGTTCTGCAGGGGGCGCTGCTGCCCGCCCCCCGGTGCGTGTGTCCCTTAGTCGCCTCTTACGACACCCACGGGAGGAATTGGGGTGGTGCAATTCTATGCCGGCACCACACGGCAACTTGAACTTAAATTCGAACGTTATTTGATAAATATATAATATTAATTATTATCATCATCATCATGATGCAATCTTGGATTTAAGCCTTCACCCAAGGGTAGAGGCTCAGGGAAAGGGTAAACGGACCAAGTCATCCGGTCATGTTCTCCGTACCGTCTGATGTCATACACCCAAAGATTCGGTCGACCTCGTCCTCAGGCAGCTCTGGTTCTCCATTCCAGGACTCTCCTGGCCCAGCTTAACGCATACTTTCGGGCAATATGTCCTGCATAAGCCCACCTCTTTTCTGCTTTAGCCTCTCCCGTGGCTTTTGTTTCGTCGAAGTTTTGTTACGTAGAGGAACGTAGTCATAGGATCTTTGCGTAGAGTCAACTTTTGAGCCATGTCAATGTCTTAAAAGTTGACTGACAATTTCAAGCTGACGTCAAAACCATAAACAAACCAAGTTCAGAAGAAATTGGGCAGCATGCTGGCGAAAACTCTGCCACGCGAAGGGTTAGGCTATTCTCTTGTCTACTTCCGTGGTCTGGTCTTTGTAGCCCAATGTCATTTTCTGACCGAAGTATACTCTGGATTTGTTTGTGAAATAATAGTTGAACTCAAAAAATACGTATAACAGTTTTTTTGTGCCTTAAAGCTTTAAATTCAGGAACCTGTTGCTTTGATTTAATTATCTCACCTGAGAGTTTCGGAGGTCACGAGTTGCGGTTCGACGGCCGGTGGCGGCGGTCGGGCGCTGTTGAACAACTGTTGCACTGCTGAGTTGGTTTTGGGGGGGTTGATCGTTAGGATCAAAGGGGTGTCCAATCTGTTGGGAAAATACAATGTTAGAATTGCAGATAAGCAAATAAGAAATAGAAATAGTATTTATTGCATAAAAACACAGACAAAACTATTCCGAAAACAATTATTTTTCTATATAATATTATAACTAATAGTTAGGTACTTTAAATCTATGTTTGTGTTGATTGTATTGGCTAGCCTTAGATATCTACGCTAGGCTTGGAAAGCCTGTGTTATAGACATCTATGCCATCCCTCATTGACACAAGTTTCGAAAATTTAGAATTCCTGTTTACTTACACCATTTACACAGTTTTGTTTATTAAATATATTTGAAATTACTATTACAATCATTACATTTTATTACAAATTATATTTTCTCTTTTTCAAGATAAGATTAAGATTATTAATTTATACAGAACAATTTTGATAAACATGCAAAAAGAAGAAAAAAGTAAGCGCGTGCGCTCTATTGTGTTTGTGTGCATGCATGCGTGTGTAACTGTGTATTTGTTGGTGCAAACGTTGAGGTTCTCTGAGGGCACCATTCTCTTAAGAGTATGGGCAACAGATTGAACTTCGCTGTGTATAATTTGATGTTGATGTATAATGAATGAGTAATGTGTATAATTGTTTATTTTATAAACTAACAAGAGTCTACCTATTGCAAGATTGTACATAAGTCTTCGGTTTCTTCGTAAGAGTGATTACGAAGAGTTTTTTCTAAAAATAACTTTAGTTGATACGAGCTCATGCTAAGTAGAGTATCGAGTGTAAGAGAATTTATTATACAGATAACCACCCAAAAAGCATTCGAATTTTTGTATGAATTGTTTGTCAATGTGGAGTGGCCGTAATTTATGCTGTTTCATGACAACTTTTAGGACATATAACTGGCGAACCGTTAGAACTTTGGTCTTTTGATAAAGAGTTTGTGTAGGGAATTTAGTGGTAAAAAGTATATAATAGTATTACTATGCTCTACTGTAATAGTAATAAGACTTATTGCTCCGCAAACTTCATAAGCTGTGTGGTGCTGGCTAAAAATTTACACTACACCACCCCAATACTTCCCGCGGGTGTCGTAAGAGGCGACTAAGGGATATCAACCGGGAGCGGGCAGCGGCGCCCCCTGCAGAACAATTCTACTACCGTACTGCGATCCCCAACCCGCATGCCCAGCGTGGGAATTATGGGCATTACCCCCCATGAGATAAGTAAAGGTCAGTAAGGCGCTTATCATGGAGAAGCCTGCGTCCAGCAGTGGACCAATATAGGCTGTTGAGGTTGAAGAAACTTCATATAGTAATTTATTTACTAACGAATTACATGGATGTAGTAATTATTGGAATTCGATGATGCCCGCAGTAGTTTTCGTAAAACTGTGTTGCGGACACCATCACCCTCCTCACAGACAGGGTATTACGTAATTTTAAAGGTAGCAATAAACTAAATTAAATGAACAGATGTATATCTTTAATGATAACAATCTATGCTTTTATATATTCAGAGATAGGTATAGATTTAATATATAAATTTATTTATTTGTGTGTATGCGAGTGAATTCTCTGAGGACCACCGGTCTCGTAGAAGTCCGGGCAACAGAAGCTACCAGCAGAGCTAAGATGCGCACCACGAAAGACGTCGCGCGCGCGACGACAATTTTTGTCGTCGTCGGTTGTTTTCTCGTTAACTCTAAGATGCGCGCAACGAAAGATAAAATACTCGTTTTCGAGTAGTCCTTCTCGCGTAGAGATAGCCTCACAGACGAAGCGCCGCCTACTTCGTTCAAATATCTATTGTTTTTGTGAAATGTACGGAAGAAATAAATTAACCTTTTTAGTTTTCACCTTCTTATTGGCAGTTTGAACATTTTCAATGGTAGAATGGTGGTAAACAGTCGAAGAAACCACGAAACAAAAAAAAACAAAAAAAGAAGGAGAAGAGAAGGTGGTATTTCTGGCTAACTCCAACTTTTGATAATTAGAAGAGAGCTTTCATATTCTAGAATATGATAAATATTATACCCAGTAGTTGACAAAGCATTTATCTAGTGTCCTTGTAAAACGCAGAATAACATACTAACCGCAAAAGTTATGAATCTTATCTAGGGCGCAACGCAATGTGAATCGAGCTACCTACCCTACGTATCGAGTGTTATAATCGGAAACCAAATCAGCCGTCTATACCTAGCTTTAATACCTTGCCTCGCGCCTTGGATGGAAGGATAAAATGATGACCACATACAAAAACAAATAGTAGGTACCTACCTACTCTGTCAACTCTGTGCCACTTTGGTGCCACATAGGCATTCTCGTTCAGTAGGTTCCTTTCCTACTATTGATCCTGCCTGACCTACCTACCTTAGGTATATTTTAATACCTAGGGCAGGACCATACTTTATATTATAAAGTATGGTCCTGCCCTAGGTATTTACCTCTCAGACTGCAAACAGCCGCTTTCTCAGTCAATTTACTGACTCAATTTACAGGAGGTTGGTAATTTTATCATACAAAATAGGTAGGTAGGTATATACCTAGGTACCAATTTTGCACTGCTAAAGTGTCCTTTCCCAGCAGATTTCCATTGGTTTCTATTTCAAAATCCAAGTTCGAAGAATTAGGTAGGTATGTACAACAACCTACCTAAGTAGGTACTTTTATTCATTTTTACAAAACTCAATAATAATAATAATAATAATAATAAATTTAGTCACCGGCCGCTTGAGCCTAGCTTCGCGGCCGGTGATTCACCGTTTTGATATATTTTTTACTGTAGAATAGTTTTATAACATTTTATTTTCTATAGTAAAAAATGTATTTTATAAACGAGATTAAAGAATAAATGAGTGTATAATAATAATAATAATAATAATAATAATAACACAATACACACATAGAGTCTATGCTGCCATCCTAACAAAATTATATAAATACCTAGGGCAGGACCATACTTTATTGATATAAAGTATGGTCCTGCCCTAGGTATTTATCGTTGATATCCCCCGTAAGCCACAAACTGCATGGAACACAGGACCTATGACAAGGTAAATTATGTAACATTTATGTACCTACCTATGGGTACATTTTAGTCAGAAAGCGATGGCATTAGTTATAATGATCACTGCCAATAAATAATATTGATACAGGACGAAACAAAATTCGTAGAAAAATTCAAGGAAAAGTTCTCGTGACTTCTCGTGCTCAAATTGAAAGACGAGAGTTATTCCCGCGCTGAACAGTCACAAGTTGAGAAAATTTGACGCGCATCTTAGCGTTTGACGAGAAAAGTTACCACAGATAAGATATAAGTTCACTAAAGTCGTTCACGTGATGAGACGTGACGACTACTGGTGCTGCATGCTAGCTACGGTCGAGAAATCGAGATGCCGCCATTTTTCACGAGATAACGAGACGAAACACGCTTCTCGTTGCGCGCATCTTAGCCCTAGGTGATTAAGTATGTGTTTATGTGTATGTATGTGTGTAGAGCTCATGAGGACAGGAGTAACTTGCGTGGGTGTTTGAGTATGAGTGAGTAACATCTCACGATATAACTGTTATCAGATCTCCAGTGGAATCATATGTCAAAGATGTCATGAAGGAGCCAAGTGTTAAGGGTTTGCTTGCATGATCCTTTAGTCATTTGGAATATTTCAAGCTCTTTGTTTCTCAACAGTCTATATTGCTAATTGGCTTTTATCTCATGATAGATAGATAGATAAATCCCTTCGGCCGTCTACAGAACCGGAGTTTCAGAACTGGTTCCATACGGGGCTTTTAAATTACTTGTACGGAACTGGTTCCGATCGCGGCTATATTATTTTTTACTTGTATGGAACTAAATAGACATTTTATTGGGTTCACACACAAACAGTGTGCTGTTTGGCCCATGGCGGGTTATTCCCATAATCCCTAGGCTGGGTATGCTCTTGCTCTTTGTTTACTTTGTTATAAAGCAGTAGACCGAAAAAACTAAAAATCTGCGTGCAAAAGAGGTACGGTGGGCAATAACGTTAAAAGCTTGATGTTTTCTTCGAGTTTTGAGACGGCTGACGTCAACATCTTTCTTAGAATTCTGTCTGAGAATGCCATGTGCCTGAGCTCGCTTAAAAATAGGTGTGTTGGATTTTCTCACACCGCCCCCGCATGTGACACAATATGAGATAATGGATTGGCATAAAAAGAATAAATCAAATTCATAATACGATGATCCGCAGAATATAGGACCTGTTTGAAAATATAAATAAGTTTTCTAACTTTGTTTGAAAGGTAATTTAAATGGCATTTAAAATTGAGATTATAATCAATTAGGATGCCAAGATGTTTTTAATTGATTTAACTGACGACAACTAAGGGCATTTACAGTTAAAGGACGTTAAGTTATTACAGTTATGAGCAGTTATATTAAAGGTAAGTGGAACAGGATAAGTGGTATTTGGAATAGAAAAGGGAATATACTCAGTTTTTAAGGTGTTTAGAGATAATAGTTATTTGTTATACAAGAGTGCAATGTTGCTTTTTAACCGCGAAGGATTCTAAAATTGAATCAAAAATTAGAATCCTCAGCGTTAGCGAAAGAATCAAAAGAGCACGAGGTAAAATATCTTTGCACTCAAGTGCAACACGTAAATTTTCATCCCACCAGCAAGGAAATGACTAAATGCAAAAAAATAATATTTACAATCACAAGATACTTTTATTTCAGTTTAGGTATTAATTACATTATGATAGGTAAGTATTACAGATTATCTTTAAATAATAACAAATAATACTTAGGTATAATAAAAAAGAAAAGTAAAAGTAAGGTTGCTACAGTTACTTATGTTGAGTGTAAATTACACTAGTCAAAGCAAAGAAAATAAAAAAAAGTACACCAAGAAGGTTCCAAGTCTGAGTTTTTAACAATTTAAAAAAGGTTGTATGATATATTCAGCACCATGGAGGTTGAAGTAAATAGGTTTTGAATCACAAACGTAGTGCACACGATGTTCTAAATTCAATTTTACTTATTCCTCTAGCGGATAAAACGGCTTCTGCACTCAGATATCGAAGAGCAAAAATACTCTTTCCGAGATGGGGGGATGAAAATAATATTGCGCTATACCTCTCGAAGACACATTGTGTTACCATATAAGGCTAGTGTGGTATCATCTGCATAAAATAATGCTCATGATCATTTATATGGGCTAAAAATAAGAATCAAAATCAAAAACCCTTTATTTTCATAAATAAAAAATAAATGTACACTTAGAAAAGGTAAAAGTATAAAATTAGCACTGACACGGAAATAAAGTAATATTTTTGATTTCTGTCGCTTCGGTATGTAGACTAAATTAAAGAAATGACGAAGAAACTTTTAGCCTGTTAGTTGTTATTTTTCGAGTTGGGGCAAAACCTGCCCCAAGCTTTTTAATCCTCTAGCACAGCCTCTAGATAATCTAATATTTTATATTAGGCCTTTTTGCACAAAAAGGTTTTGACAATTTGTTTGAATTTATTTACTGCATTTTTGCAACTCACTAGGAGTTTTGTTGTAGAAGCATATAAATTTATTTTGACATTTATTTTGTGTAGCATAGTTGTGGGAACAGCGAGTTTATGTATATTTCTGGTATTAAAATTTAGGTTCAAGGACGCTACCTTGAGGTGCACCATGGGTAGGCTATTACTCTTATAAAATCAAATATAATAATCAAATAATATCGCAAAAAATTTCGACTTCGACGGGACTTGAACCCGCATCCTTCCGTCAGTACCACATTCCGGTATTACTCTTATGATCAATTTTAACCCTCTGTGATTGGCCAGATAAGGAGTCCTTGAATAGTTTTAATTGAGTTCCTCGTACTCCAATAATCTCTAGTTTTTGAAAGAAAAGCCAAAACGCAACTAATTAAAAAACCGTATCAAAAGCTTTAACTTAATCTAGAAATATTGTAAGAAATTTACATACGCATAGGTTTCAGGCATTTTTTTATCTCAAGCGACGGCGTGACGAATTACACGCCTATGACGAAGCTTGGGTACAGCTAACTCAGGACCGAGATGCGTGGAGAGACCAGGGGGACCTTTGTCCAGCAATGGGACAAAGCAAGCTTATTGTAATTGTATCTAAAGGTTCATTTATTTGAAACCGGGAAGTTTGTTATTTTTACCGATTCTGAAAGCGCTATTCTGCATTTGATTCGATGTACATCGACCGTTCGAGGAACACCGATTGCCTACGGCATTTTGGAATAACTATCAAAATTATCTAAAACTAACAAAACTGTAAAAATTCAATGGGTACCATCTCATATCGGCATACTGGGGAATGAAGAAGCCGATCGCCTCGCTAATAATGCATTTGATGACGGAATACCTTTTTATTGTTTACCATTGTTTACGGACCATTTGCAGTGGGTCAGAGACAAGTGTACAGATATGTGGAAGGAGCAGTTTGACGAAAGGTCTTTGACCAAGGGCATCTGGTACCGTACTATTCAACAAACATTGACGAGATCGCCGTGGTTCGCTGGCTCGTACATTATCTAGATCAGATGTTGTGATTGCTTTGCGACTTCGGTCCGGGCACATCGCACTCAACAAGTTTGCGTTTCTCATGGGTAAAACTAACTCACCAAATTGCGAAGAGTGTGGCGTTTTGGAAGATGCATAACATGTTTTGGTGGAATGTGTCCGGAACGAAGCCGAGAGAATAAACTTGCTTCAAACAGGAATTGATTTGCATGAGTTTGGAAAATGTAATAGCATTTTGGCCTATCCACTCTCAGACGAGGCCAAACTGTTATATAAATTAGTTAAATTATATATAAAGCGTACAATGTAAGTCAAATTATTGTAAACTATGAGGGTGATATGATCACTCTGATCAAACCCTCCTTAATAAACAAAGATTAAAAAAAAAGGTTCATTTATTTGTGCGAGTTGTTTTGTTTTTATCTTTCCTCTATTTTTTGAGTGTGTGCTACAAATAATAGCTTTATTCCTTAGTAGCTTCGGCCTGCTCCTTTGCACGCGCTTTTTAAGTAGCTTATATCCCATCTTTTTAAGTAGCTAGTGTCCCTAGGATACCGTTTATCACCCTGTCAAATTTCATTAAGATCCGATCAGCCATTTAGACGTGAAAAGGTCATAGGCTGACAGATAGAACTAATTTTGCTTTTATATTATAAAGATTAAAGGCTTCTTTATTCACAAAGAAAATTACAAAAATTGTAAATTAGAACTATTTACAATTGAAACAACTGAGCTAACTTCAGACTGTTGCAAAGAATCTACAGTTAGCTCAACTGATCTAAAAATATGGATTTTTCTTTATTTGTCGTCAGTTTATCAGTTGGTCAATTTCTTTAAAGTCCCCAATTCAAGTGGTTAAGTTATACCTACAAGCATTCATAGTTTGAGACATTATTTTATAAGTTTGGTGGTGTAAAAAACTTATATTCATTGATTTATTTTGTGAAATAATAGTAAATAATAATAGTAGAATAGTAGTTGTGTGTAATAATAGAACTTATGAAAAAACCGATCCTTGCAGTAGTGTCCAATGTGCTTGCAATTTTGAGACCTACGGCCATAGTTACAGCGTGTCTGAAATATGAATTCATGGTTTGTGAGATCTATTCCATCTATCAAAAACATCAACTCCTTTTGTTATTTATACCAGAGCATTTCTAACAACCTAATAATACCTAACAACCTCCCCCCTCCTCTAATCAGCACACATACGGCTACTGCTGAACATGACCACAAACAAGACACACAGGTTGTACAGTACACCCCACCATACCTACCTGCCTAACTCACGCATTATGTTTGCAACTCTCGTTGTGGATGAGGACGTAACTGGTTATATTTAATCCGTTTTAAGCTACAAGCAAATCCAATCAAACTTGAAGCGTTGTTAATTTGAATTCAAACCAATTCTATGAAACACCGTCGTCACCCGTCTCGAGTTTGCGCTTTGTAAATTGAACGAAAACGAAACCGACCCGCCGCCGGTGTCGCCGCCACCGGCTATATGGAAATATAGGTTTCTTAGTAAGTGTTGGATTTATCTTATCGTTTTTGACCTTGAAAACGCAAGTTTAATTTGTCTTTCAACGCACAATATCATTCACATGGACGGATAGAGATAAAACTGAGACAAAGAAATACCTAAAAAGTTTTTGGTGTAATTACAGGCATGTTTACCAAATTTTAAACCACGTTTCAAAGTTACTACGCACATCAAAAGAAAATTTTGTAAGTTTCTGAATCACGTGGCCGATTGGTTCATGGTTTCAGTTTCAACCCCGTTTCAGTTTAATTTAAAGTAACCAAAACTCATAAAAACTTCGATTCCATCTTTCACCAAATTATTCCTCGAACACACCGTAGAAAGGAGCTTTTTGATGCGGGCGAATGGGTTCTATAAAAGACCGGCGGATATCCCGGCAGCAGTGTGCCTTTACAAAACCCTTAATTTTATCATATTATGCGTCGGCCCAATTTAATTCATAGTTAAGATTTTTACGAGTACTCGTTAAACATGAATCATTTTACTATTGTAAGTAACTCCCTGTACATTCTTTTATTTACGATACTGCTTACAAGTAATGCTGGACATGAAAATGTCAACCACAATAACATTGATAAATAAAATGTGTCGAGTTTATAACTCAAATAACGTCTCTACATGTGAAACTCCAAGTTTTGTCAAGACAACGATTGTAGGTATTCCCTTCAATTACTTAACCTGACCAACTGAAACCGAGTTGATCTTTCAGTACGGAGAACGTCTGCAATGACTTGGTCATTATTTGGATCATATTTTGATGGACTATTTCGCAAGTTTTAATTTTCTCTGCCGTCCTAGGCTTTGCCAACGAAACTCGATGCAATCAATACCGTTTTGTAGCGTAAACGCTCAATCATTGTTGTCTGACTGAAGCGATGGAAGCCAGAGATTGTTCCAACGTAGGCTGTTAGACTAAAATTGAGCCTAGATGAAAGCCATATAACGAATATCGAATAGATCATCTTTAATAAATCAAGCCAATCCACTGAAATTGCCCGAGGAGCTGAAATTCTATTGGAAGGTTGTTATTACATGACATGTATCTGCAGTTTGTTTGGCTGATTTATACAGGTTGATTGGTAGCGTGATGTAAAGCTTTAAGTAAGTACCTACCCACGTTTTTCCTTTGCACTACGTTTTCTTGACTAAAAACGATTTATTATGGACTAGCTGCGCCCCGCGGCTTCGCACGCGTTGTTTCTATGGAAACGTTTAAAGGTGATTTCTATCCCACGGGAACTGATTTATGGGATAAAAAGGAACCTATGTTTGATTCCAGGATAATAATTACCTGCATGAAAAATTTCAGCCCGATCCGTTCAGTAGTTTTGGCGTGCAGAGGTAACAAACATCCATCCATCCATCCATCCAAACTTTCGCATTTATAATATTATTAGTGTGATAGTGTGATAGCACTTGGCTGTCAAAATTGCTCTCGTTTATTTATATTAAAGCTTTATTTATCGAATGACATACCTACTTCTCATGAGGTATATTTTTAAGAGGAAATACTTGTTCAAATATTAACTCTCAATTTTTCAGATCTGGAAATACACTCTCATTTCAAAAAGTCCCTGTATATTGTAGCTTCCTGTAAATCAGAGACAGTTAGAAATTTTCAATACGACACGTCGTCGGTATTAACCACTGTTCCATCATCCTAGAAATAGAATTGAATATCGGGATGGAGAAGGAAACGAGCGTGTCATTGTGGGACCCGTATTTGCTTCAATAAATCAATGCTGGTAGGAATCCTGCTGCGTGCCTCAGCTGCAATAGATTTATGAAATTTCGGAGTTTCGTTAGCGAAGTTTTTATGGTTGTCATCAAGTAGAAAGTGCAGCATTCGTATGTACCATTTGGAGATGTGGTACAAAGTCTTTTTTAGGTTTCGCAATTTGTTCACTGTAGCTTTGTTCGAAAGTGCGTTTGCTTCTCTTGCTTGACTCAGTCCCTTTATACTAGTAGTTAGCCGTTATCTATACCGTCATTAGGGGTTTTTCCAAGAGGGGTGGTTTATTAATCAATGCGGTAGAGCTCATTCTCCTGATTTTTTAGAGATCGAACAACGGAGGTCTGTTTTCCGTGGTTCCGGAGTCATGACAGTCTGAAATTCCCTTGGAGCCAAGTTGTAGAGCTCCTTCTGCTGATCACGTAGACACCCCACACGATGGGTCTGTCTCCCTTAAATTCATTTTCATGGAGACATTGCGTGAGGAGTTCATTTTCTGGCTTATTATATAATTTTTTGCAAGAGCCCGTCCCTTGCAGTGTTCTAAACCCGGAAAAGTATTTTTACATCTACAAAATTAAGATACTTATTTGACATGTCCAAAAGTCCTTACGGTCTATATGAATTAAAAGCACACAGATCATCTGGATCATTAGAAACATCTGGATTGGTCTATATAGGAAAATAGAGACTAATCCAGATATTACTTCATACATATTGCCCGCGGCCTCTCACCTTTTGTTTTTATGGAAACGCTTAAAGGTTATTTCTACCCAATCGGTTATGAAATAAAAACTTAAGTGTTATTACAGGCTTAGACCTACAGTTACGTATCATTTCAGCCCGATCCGTCCAGAAGTTTTGGCGTGAAGAAGTATCAAACATACCTCCATCCACGCTAACTTTTGCATTTATAACATAGTATGATAGTGATGTAAAGTGTAATGTGATATGATAGGCTAAGGCGATGATGAGGCTGATTGTAGGCATGCTTGCCTAGAAAGTTGCTGATTGACTTATCTATTAAAGAATCCCAAATTATATGAATCAATAAAACAACCGTATAGGAAGTGTCTTCATTACAAACTTGAAATACCTGTGTGTTGAGTGCGAACGTTCTTTTTGCGAGGTGACATCAGCGCTAGGTGGTGTTTCCTCTGCTTTGTCTTCAGCTGGCTCCTGGAAGTCCACTCCTGGTCTCTCGACGAAGCGGACCGACCGTGTCACTGAACCGTCTTCGTCGCTGCCCGCGTTTAATGATCGGTCTTCGTTCTGCGAAAGAAATCTTCCTATATATCTGATTGCTGCTGATCATTTGGACTTTGACTCGATTCGGAGTTTTTAATTTATCGATTACATAGTACTGGAAACTAAGTTGTGCTCATTAAATTTAATAGGTCGACAAAGATAGATTAACACCTATTCTATGTATCTAGGGTCGAAATAAGAAAAGGGCGGCCGTTTTCTGTCGAATGTTAACGACACAAAAGGCAAAATCGGTGGTTATCTATGGAGAACCGCTCCTGTATGCCGAATACTTTATCACAAGATTTGACAGTTTGTAGCCAGTATCACTTACATATCAAATAATCAAATGTACTATGTAAAATTTAAATCTGTTCAGGAATTTAAAAGTAATATTATTTTAAATAAACTCACAAATGCACCCTGAAAACAGAGTACTCCATTGTTTGAGCTCATGCCCAATAATGTGTAAAATTATTGAGTTCACACAAAGCGGCATTGTATGTTTTTGTTTCAATTACCACCATTGTCTTGTAAAAGGGCTGTATATTTAATACAGTTGGTTTACTTTTAATCGTTTTTTGTTTCTGCTGTATTTTATACAGTTAGAATACTTTATATGGTAGTGCAGAACGACGCGGACTTTAATTGCATTACCTGCATAAGCGTCCGTGACTCGCATTATCTGTTGTTATAAAATTATTTGTTTTAATCACGTTAGCGTTTGTATTTAAGCATCTATATTTTACCGGAAAAATCCATGAGTATGAAATGAAATGTATCGGTTCACATTTCAAAACATTTTTTAAATAAAATAATCTCCGAAGTTTGAAGAGCGATGAAATGTAGTATGTAAAATGTACTGTTTTTAGATATTCATCAAATAGCGAAGTCTGTATTGAATTGAATTGACAAAAGTGCGAAATACTCAGCGCGTGTCCACAATAGTACTTGACGAATCTTATTTAGTTATAAAAACTGTATTACAGGAGGCAGCTTCTTCCCCACACTACATTGTTTATAAATTTAGAAAAAAACAAGAAACATAAATCGATTCTTAGAAATACCCCGCCCTCGCGTGGTTAATTCTGTTTGGTCGTCGTTGGTCACATGGGTCTTTGAAAGCTCAAATGCAAAACAATCGTAAATTTCACTTGGACGACGCCCACAAGTGGTATTTGGACGGTGTTTTTCAGTTTTGTATCCTTTTACATTATTTAGGTAGCTGGTGAAAAATTTTAGTTCCTATCTTTTAAAAAACGATATGATTGTTTTCCCAAGCGCCGGTGGCGGTTCAAAGCCCCCACACGATCGACAACGGCGAGTTAAAACTAAGTTGTTTTTTTTTGTTTACGCAGTGCTTCGCTCCGATAGCGGTATTTTATCGTTTTGTTAGTTGGATTCCAATATAAATTGATTTTTGTTGACGCTCTGTCTCGTTGGGCCGTTGTTTGCTTTGCTATCGAGTTTGTAACGTTTCTCCGTTTCGTGCAATGAAATAATATTTTGAAATAGTAAACCCATTGATGTTTATACAATCTGCAGGTATTTGTTCAGGGTGTTCTGGATGTTTTTTATGTATAATAAAAAATATCTATCTATATAGTGTATTGTATTAAATATATCAGTTATCTAGTACCCATAACACAAGCTCTGCTTAGCTTGGGGCTAGATAACGCTGTGTGAATCGTCCAATATTATTATAATTATTATGATTATTATCAGTATTGGTCAGGAGAGAGACTCTTCATAGACATCCGGCTAACAGCAGCCACGCTTTTGCCTAAACCGAACGTTTGTCTTAGTATAAATACTTATTTATTTTCGCGATTTCACACGCACTTCTTCATTAGATAATGGCGTAATAATTAGGTTGGTATGTTACTTACGTTGCTCCAAACATGAACACCAAATTTCATATTGATTTATTCGGTTTTTGAGACTTCACACTTACAAACTTTCGCCTTTATAATA
Organism: Eupithecia subumbrata; assembly: GCA_949316285.1. Lineage (NCBI taxonomy): Eukaryota > Metazoa > Arthropoda > Insecta > Lepidoptera > Geometridae > Eupithecia > Eupithecia subumbrata. The sequence goes on from OX438642.1 coordinate 17,049,786, forward strand.
TTAATAGTTTTTTTCCCGATTCGAACATATTCATTTATTTATTTATATACATATGATCGAGAGAAAGAAATACCAGAGCGTAGAACATTATCTTCGAGAACAAATTTACTGTGTACAACAATAGTAGATAGAGCGTATTTTTGAAATGGCAAAGTAAAGTTTCTTCAATCACAATTTAAAGAAGTATGAACAAAAGTTTCTCCTTCAAACGATTATAAATAAATACATGCATTAGCTTAACTACCCCGAGAAGCCCTAATGAAAATTCCTATAGCAAATACCAACACACCCTATCAATAACAGACAAATATGCTTTACAAAATACCAAGACGACCCTTATTTTTCTTAACCAAGTTCAATACAAGCCAGTATCAAGTCCAATTCAAACACGGCAGCCAGTAAAGTGCACTTCCATCGGTATTGACCCATTTAATCTAACATTGAACTACTAGCCCCGTTAGAGTAAATGGTCGCACGACGCTTGGACCCAGACTAAACCACTCCACTTATTATAATGGAGCGATGCAAATACTGGAGAGTCTATACAGTACATTTCTCTGTCAAGGTTAACTTAGAACGAGAGGTAGTACAAAGATGGTCCCGATGGTGTTTACTTCTCGTAAGCGATGCGTTAAATTTTGCGCGAAATTTTGTTATGCTACATAATGAAAGAACTAGTCGTAGAACTAGTCCAAACGGTGTTTTTAGGGTTCCGTACATCAAAAAAAAAAAAAAAACCCTTATAGGATCACATCCGTAACCACTTGGAGCCGCGATATAAATAAAAGTCCTAAGTCAACGCACTCAAAAAATACAGCCGCTTATGTCCGAATATTTTGAAATTTCCAAGGGCACATGCACACAAAACCTACAGGGTACTTCCCGTGAATCATGAAATTTGGTGAGCAGCAAGGTCTTTTATATAGCACAAGTAAAGGGGAAAATCCGAAAACCAAATTTGTATTTCATTCACTAAAAAAATTACTTTTAATGCTCGCCATGGAACAAAACCTAAAGATTACTCCCCGTAGACCTAGAATTATGAAATTTGGCAAGAAGCAAAAACCTTATAGCACAAATACTCGTAAAGGGAAAAATCCGAAAACAGTAAAATAGTAGTTTATTTACAAAAAAAAAAACTTTTCATTCTCGCCATGGATCAAAACCTATATCCCGTTGACGTAGAATAATAAAATTTAGTAAAAAGCAAGATCTTATAGCACAAATAAAGGGAAAAATCCAGAATGCGTATATTAGTATTTTAATAAAAATAAAAATATTTTTTTTGATTCTTGCCATGGACCAAAACCTACAGGGTACTTACTTCCCGCTGACCTACAATCATGATAATTTGGCAAGACACAAGGTCTTACGGAACCCTTAGTGTTCGAGTCCAACTCGCACTTGACGTTTTATTTTCGAAAGGACTAACATGCTGTAGACCGCAGATGGCCATGACAGCGTTACCGGACTTTTGGCGGGCGCAGAGGGCACCTGCTAAAAGATAGGTAGAGGCAACATGTACAAGGGCCACCACTTAGGTGCGAGCCTCAGCTTGGGCTGTTGCCAGATGCTATGAGAGGAAAAGCCGGTTTCGCCTAGGTGATCAAGTGCAACTATGGCCGAAAGCGAGGAATTCTTCGACCCAGTATCCGGCGGGGTCGGTTTTTAGTCGGTTGTGTGCGTAGTAAATTTTCATACTAATTACGTCTAAGGGGGGAAACTGAAATTCAGTTTTTACGATTTCATTTTCTTTCAGGCGGAAAAACTTTCTGCTTCCGACTTTTCCACCCATCCCCCTCTTTTGATCACTCATTGACTGGACTACTTTCGGACATATAGAATTAGTTAACAAACTTAAAATTAAAAGGATTTCACTTTCATCTCTCTTACACGTAGGTCAATTTTAACTGAGTTTTATCGTCCTGTTCCGACTTATACACCTACTAAATCTTCAACCTCACAACATATTTTCTTCATCCATACAGTTATATCAGTCCTTATCGCATCACTCAGTCCTCTCTTTTCTTTATGTCTTCTTTCACACAATTCATTCATTCCTTTAAATTCTTTAAATTCTTTCTTTAAATTAATAATGAAAGAACTAGTCGTAGAACTAGTCCAAACGGTGTTTTTAGGGTTCCGTACATCAAAAAAAAAAAAAAAACCCTTATAGGATCACATCCGTAACCACTTGGAGCCGCGATATAAATAAAAGTCCTAAGTCAACGCACTCAAAAAATACAGCCGCTTATGTCCGAATATTTTGAAATTTCCAAGGGCACATGCACACAAAACCTACAGGGTACTTCCCGTGAATCATGAAATTTGGTGAGCAGCAAGGTCTTTTATATAGCACAAGTAAAGGGGAAAATCCGAAAACCAAATTTGTATTTCATTCACTAAAAAAATTACTTTTAATGCTCGCCATGGAACAAAACCTAAAGATTACTCCCCGTAGACCTAGAATTATGAAATTTGGCAAGAAGCAAAAACCTTATAGCACAAATACTCGTAAAGGGAAAAATCCGAAAACAGTAAAATAGTAGTTTATTTACAAAAAAAAAAACTTTTCATTCTCGCCATGGATCAAAACCTATATCCCGTTGACGTAGAATAATAAAATTTAGTAAAAAGCAAGATCTTATAGCACAAATAAAGGGAAAAATCCAGAATGCGTATATTAGTATTTTAATAAAAATAAAAATATTTTTTTTGATTCTTGCCATGGACCAAAACCTACAGGGTACTTACTTCCCGCTGACCTACAATCATGATAATTTGGCAAGACACAAGGTCTTACGGAACCCTTAGTGTTCGAGTCCAACTCGCACTTGACGTTTTATTTTCGAAAGGACTAACATGCTGTAGACCGCAGATGGCCATGACAGCGTTACCGGACTTTTGGCGGGCGCAGAGGGCACCTGCTAAAAGATAGGTAGAGGCAACATGTACAAGGGCCACCACTTAGGTGCGAGCCTCAGCTTGGGCTGTTGCCAGATGCTATGAGAGGAAAAGCCGGTTTCGCCTAGGTGATCAAGTGCAACTATGGCCGAAAGCGAGGAATTCTTCGACCCAGTATCCGGCGGGGTCGGTTTTTAGTCGGTTGTGTGCGTAGTAAATTTTCATACTAATTACGTCTAAGGGGGGAAACTGAAATTCAGTTTTTACGATTTCATTTTCTTTCAGGCGGAAAAACTTTCTGCTTCCGACTTTTCCACCCATCCCCCTCTTTTGATCACTCATTGACTGGACTACTTTCGGACATATAGAATTAGTTAACAAACTTAAAATTAAAAGGATTTCACTTTCATCTCTCTTACACGTAGGTCAATTTTAACTGAGTTTTATCGTCCTGTTCCGACTTATACACCTACTAAATCTTCAACCTCACAACATATTTTCTTCATCCATACAGTTATATCAGTCCTTATCGCATCACTCAGTCCTCTCTTTTCTATAGGTCTTCTTTCACACAATTCATTCATCCCTTCTTTAGCCTTTTTGTAATAAAAATAATTCTGGACGACTCACACAGTCACTCATATAAATGAGTGACGAAATTTTAAGTCTTAGAATTAGACACGGACGTCGTTCATTGCATTTTACTCTATCTACGTCTATACACGTCGATTCACGTAAGGATATACTCTAATAACTTTATTAACCCCCGACGCAAAAAGAGAGGGGTGTTATAAGTTTAACGTTTCTGTCTGTGTATCTGTCTGTGGTATCGTAGCTCCCCAACAGATGAACCGATTTTCGTTTAGTTTTTTTGTGTCATTGATAATTTTATCCCAAGTGCTTTCAGCCATGTTTCATGAAAATCTGTTGGGGGGTCTTTAAAATTTTTAATTTTGTTCTTGTTTAAGTGATTGTTTCACTATTGTCTGAGAGAATGATCCAGAGTTGGTCCTACCCAAGTTTATTCCCGTGGGATTATTTGTGCAAAAAATTAAAACCCTACCTAAATATTCAGGAAATTGAAGTGAGTTTTAAGTTTTTGTAAAAGCATCAAACTACAACCATAACTTAACCTGAAAGTTCTATCCGTGGCCTTCAGAGATAAGTTATGCAGATTTAGATCATGCCTCTCTCGTTTTGTTCTAGTTATTTGCAATGTCATAAACAGCAAAGCCCCTGAAGATGCGAGATGTCAGGGGCAGACTCAGCTGTGATAGCGGTTCCTCTCAATGTAATAACAAAACGGAATATGATAATGGAGCAAGACGTATAAATTTTTATAGCTTAGATTGGAACAAAATTCGATATCCTTGGAATATTGAATTTTGTAATGGGTTTTGGTTCGGTTTGACTTCATCGTAAAATAGAGTTGCAACGTAGTCTAGACGAGGGGCTGCAAACGTTTACAAAATCGATTTCTGACTTGATTATGGCTCGTAGGAATATTTCAAGAAAATCTTAAGTTTTATTTGAAGTTTTTGATGTGTTTGTAAACTTTGCACATTACTTAACTACATGAAAATGAACCTTAATTTCTGGTAGGTACTTAAATAATTAGTTTTATCAAATAGCAGGTACATGACTATTTTCAGGAACAATCTTTAAAGCTTTTTCAAAATACAGTCCCTTGCATCAGAAACTGACATGTGATAATTTATTTCACGGATACCAGTTAATATGAGTAGTCTGATATTTAAATTAAATGTATATAACAACAGTTACGCTTCCATAATGCCTATAATATCGACTCTGGACCTTGGGCCGAATTTCATTAACGAATCACTTTAATTTAGTGGTTCGTTATCGTTATTTATACACCTGAAAAATGCGGGTTAGCCGTGCGAACGTGGCGAGCACTACAAAACGAAGGAGGACGAAGTTTAATAAAGGGTTTTTCAATAGGGACGCTCGAACTTTTTCAGCGTATGGCGACCATCTTGGTAAAGCGACAGCTGTCAAATTTGGAAGTAACACAGTCGTGACATTTCACCAAGGAACGCTTCACGCTTCAACAGAAATAGAAATTGTTAAAAATTTGTATCAAAATCGGGAATCATTAAATTTATTGGATGAGAAGTTCGTCAACTCGCGTGGTGGCGACATCAATTGGCAACCGAGATCGTATGACTTAACACCACTCGACTACTTTCTGTGGAGCTACGTGGAATGGTCTATGCAGACAAACCACAGACAATATCCGCCCTGTAGGCCAACACAACTCGCGTTCTTTTTGATATTGAGTCACAGTCTATGTGAAGAGGTCATCCAAAATTGGTCAACTAGGATACACCACCTACAGCGAAGTCGCGGTGGCCATTTGACTGACATTATATTCCATACATAATGTTTGACATACCACACATAATGTATGACATATATTACATAATGTCATCGAATGTAAGCAAGTTGTTATATTTCATTTCAAATTTCGAGCATTCTTAATGAAAAACCCTATAAAATGCCTACAATATCGATAGTGGACATTGCGACGAATTATGCTAACCAATCACTTTAATTTAGTGGAATTAGAGCCCTTGCCGTGTGACCTTTGACCAAACTAGCCAAAATAGTTGTATTTTTAGTGGAAGCGTGAGACGCGTGGGCTATGTAGGCAAAAAACTGTTTACAATCCCTGATCAAATACCGAGGGCGGATTTATAAAAGTTTTCAAACGAAAACTCTGTGCTTCCAGTGAAAACAAGCATTTTTTATTTTTTTTATTTTTATTTATATGATTCCATGCAGTTGTTATGAACTACACACATAAACCAGCAAAATTTCCACATTTTTAAAGAATATTAATAGAGAAAACCGTTCAGAGCGCAATATGCAGCTAAAAGCGTCTTTCCGCCTCCGCTGTCCACCAAAAACGCGCCCATGCGTGAGAACTCCCCACGCCTTTGCGAGCCTCGGCAAACATAAGTAGGAATGGTCCATTATTACTATAGGTAAACCACGCAACTGGCAGATCTCTGTAGAACCTTGTCACAATAAGAAAACAAACGCCAAACACAGTAACAGACGCCTCTAAATCGGTTCTAATCGGTTCTACAGCGATCCCCCAGTTGTGTGGTCTACCGATAGTAGTTAGTGGAGTTATACCCCCGCACGCCTCGGAAAACCCGTAACGTCCTTGGTCTTGCACCCGACCTTTACCCGGTCATGTCGGCCAGTAATCCCGTCGGATTACGAATGAAGGTTAGGGAATTTACAGTGCATCTGGATTTGCGTATATAATATGTACTGTGCATGCAAGATATTATGTAATAAATATTATGTAGTATCTGCTATGCGATCTGCGAAAGACTGCAGGCAGATGCTGGATGCGGCAAGCTGAAGACAGGGCGCTATGGCGCTCATTAGGGGAGGCCTATGTCCAGCAGTGGACTAATCTAGGGTGATGATGATGATGATGATGATGTAGTATAACTTGATCTCCTACTTAGCAGTACTCAAATTCAGATACGTGAAAAAAAAGAGTTTCACTAAATGAATTAAGCCTTAATTGTAAAATGTGTGTAACGGTTATAATTTGTTGGATAATAAATATTACCTATATTAAAACAAGCTTATATTTCGATAAACAGTAAGTTTTCAAAAATATACAAAAAATAAAACAAGCTTCATTTCCAATTTGTTTCCCTTTTAAAATTCGAATACTCAGAAAAATACAATTATTCAAAGAATAAGCTATTTTATAATGCATTAAATTGGATCTACCTTAATTGGTAACATAATATCTAAGATCGATTTTTATCATATTAGAAGATATTGTTTTCAATGTTTTTTGTTGTGAAATGTTATGACCAAAGATCCTACGACTACGTTTATGTGTACCTACAACTATCTTTGGTTATGACAAACACTCTCGCCGATTTTTGGCGGAATGGCCCGAAGTATAACGCCAGCCAACGGTTCGTTGAACTAATTTCAAGTAAGATAGACGGTGGGCTGGCCCGGGCATTCTTTTCTCTCTCACTATGGTAATCTGTTTACTGTAGCACCTTTTTAGGCCCCGACGCAAAAAGAGAGGGGTGTTATAAGTTTAACGTGTTTGTCTGTGTATCTGTCTGTGGTATCGTAGCTCCCAAACGGATGAACCGATTTTCGTTTATTTTTTTTGTGTCATAGATAATTTGTTCCCGAGTGTGACAAAATTATCTAGGCATGTTTCATAAAAATCTGTAAGGAGGTTTTTAAAATTTTTAATTTTGTTCTTGTTCTATATTTATGTGTCCCAATTTGTTTTAGTATTGAAATTATTGAAGTTGAAGTTATAATTTATAAGGTTATCTCTTATTTTAGAACGTTTCTATTTTTAAGGTTTGAATTCTATTTATATGACACTTTAGTGATTAAATAAATGTGCTAGTGGTTTATTTTTCACTTCTTATAGATGAGAATTTCAATAACACTTTATTTCTTATTTGGTATGATGGGTAGACTTGTCTATATGCTTATCTTGTAAGCCTAAAGAATTAAAGTAATAGATTTCTGACTTCTGATTTCATTATTCTTAAGGTCCAAAATGCATTGTAAGGAAGGCGATTTCATGATTCTATCGAATTAACATAATTAACTTGGTAGGTAAAGCCCATGATTGTATCACGCACGTGTCTAGTCTCCGTTGAGACTTGAGCGCCGCCGTGGCCGAAAATCGGCTACTTAGGAAGACATCAGCAGTAGACCTGGTCATGACACTAATTTCAACTTGCAGTTCTTGACTAACGGCTCTACGTCCTGCACGTGGTGGTCACGAATTTCAAAGTTTATGTCCGCGGCTTCGCACGCGTTGCTTTTACAGAAACGTTTAAGGCCAGGTAGTCCTGCGTCCAGTACGCGTAAAGGAACATGCGCACTTGCCAAGCCGCCGCGCTCGTTTTTTTTGTAGTTATTTAAACATGGTGATTAAGAAAATCATTTTATCAAGTCAAACTCTTCGAATTTGTTTAGAAATATTAAGTTTCCTTATTTGAGTACAAAAAAAAGTGTGATATCAGTAGTTCGCTAGTCATAGTATTGAAAAAACGTTAAAAAAGGGGTAACTTTGGGATTATTTTCGAGTGAAGTTCATTAGATCTTGTAACTGAATGCGACTTTGACTAGACTAGATCCTTAGTAATACATATCTTTTTTCAGAATTTGAAACACTATTTTCTAAGTCTCAGATGGTTTTAAAAATCACAAAAATGCGGCCTCTGCTGGCATACCCAGCCTTAAAGGTGATTTCTATCCCATGGGAACATATTTATGGGATTTAATGGTGGAAACTTTGCTGGTTTAAGTATTAGTTAAGTATATATTTTTTAGTCTATAATAACTGTATGTTTCCCAAATAAATTAAAATAAAATAAAATAAAAGTAGCCTATGTTTGATTCTAGGATTAGAATTACCTGTGTGCAAAATTTCAGCCTGATCCGTTCAGTAGTTTTGGCGTACAGAGGTAACAAACATCCATCCATCCATCCATCTATCCATCCAAACTTTCGCTTTTATAATATTAGTGTGATAACGATAAGTTTAAAGTAAATTACTCATACAAATCGGTAGTCAGCCAGCTAGATGTCAGCAGAAATAATTGGCAGTAATACCTACTGCCAATTATTTCTGAAGCTGTGTTTATAACCACAGTTTGCGGTCACTCTGTAACGATGCACAATCAATCGTCATGCTTGGTAGAGCTTTATGAACTAGCTGTGTACATCTCAACTAGGCCACTAGTAAATTTAGTTATCAATGCCACAAATGACTTGCAATGCAACCATTTTAATTGCCAGTGGTATTAGATGTATTTTGAAGTTTCTATAGTCTCAGCCAGACATAATATTATATTGTGCACAAGTGTGTGTGTGCAAACACAGCTGCTCCCTTTCACTCACATAATCCTGTGAGTGGGAAAGATGGCAGATCGACACGACCAGGGAGAGGTCAGGCGCAGGACCACCAATGACATAACGTGCTTTCTCAGTGGCACAGGAATGTCACACAAACACTATTGTAAAAGTAGATGATAGGTGAGCAGCAAGGTCTTCAACACAAGTAAAGGAAAAATCTGAAAACCACATATTTGTAACAAATTCACAAAAAAAAAATACTTTTGATTCTTGCGATAAACCAAAACCTATATGATAGGGTTCTTCCCCTTAACCTAGAATCATAAAATTTGATAAGAAGTAAGTTCATATAGCACAAATAACGAGAAAAATCTGAAACCCGTAAATTTGTAGTTTATTAAAAATAAAATTATTCTCGACAAAAATTAACAGGGTTTCTATATCATGTTGACCTAGAATCATATTTGGCAAGAAACAAGGTCTTACAATTAAACGGAACCCTTAGTGAGCGAGGCCGACTCGCACTTATCGTTTTATTTTTTTGAGGATGGCAAAGCATTTGACCATCATCACGCTTAAGAAAGTGACGACGTGGCCTAAGATGACGCACGCTTTTCTAGGATAATAATAATTTATCTTGATAATATTAGTCCCTTACGTCCATGTTCGTGGTCAACCTTGGTTTATCACGAAAATAATCGATTCCCTTGGTCCACCAGCTCCTACAAATATTAACACCATGGTACAGACCTAAGCAAATAACCTTTTTTTTCATAAGCGGAAGAATGTAAAAGAGATTATAGAAACAAAAAGAAGATTAAACTTTCATTCAGGCTCTACCTATAGCTTCGAATGATAAATGATAGACTCATCTTTGAGTACTCAAACGCAACTCAGATGTCAGTCATGATTTTTGGACAGTTTTTAATCCAAATCTGTCAAAAAATTCGTCATTTAAGATTCTCTTAAATATGCTGCGTTTGAGTATCCCGGTTTTAAGAGGATTGGTAGAAAATGATAATGATAGATACCTACAGAAAAGGTAACCTGTTCAAGTTCTTTCTCCTCTTTGTCCAATGACTTCCACAGCCGCCCGCCCTTGAGGATGCCACCGCGACGATGCCGTTGAGGCGAATTCTCAGCAGACAATCTCCCATCGGCGTCTCCATTGTCACTCTCCTCACCTAAGACAACAAACATAATATTTACAAAAGGGACCTACCGCCTTTTTTATATTCAAATATATATGTATATCAAAGTGTTTTATTTTCTTCAGATCATAAAAAACTCTTGGACACGTCACAAAATTCAAATCACATTATTTACTGATCACTTTGATTTTTTGAGTACTCAAACACAATCTTCATTTCACTTCAATCTTTTGAAGTTAAAATAAGCGAACAATAAACTTTTTTAACATTACCTAACTTTATCGCACAACAAAACAAATATGATTTTATAAGCGCTTCTTTTGTCATAAGATTAAACATACATACATATACAATATATAAATACACAATATGAGCACCAAACCTATATAAATAAATAGAGATTTGGGGTATTCCTAGAAGTAGATTAAAAGTGAACGACGTAAATTTACCAAACAATGAGTTGCGTAGAAAGAGGGTCCACGCTCAAAAATGAATAAAAAACAATACCTATCCATAATACAGCCACTATCATATCGTGGAATTGGCTTATAGCCAACAAATTCCAATTGAAAGATAGAATGAATATTCGGAATACCCGATATCCATCCATCGTTATAGCTTTTTATTTTTTATTCAGAATTTGACACCGAAATTTTGCAAGGAGGAATAGCAAAATTTCGGTACGCAAAATCGAATAGCTTCATCGCCGATTGATGGATTGTTAAATGTTGACACCTTATTTGATCGGCATTTAGTATCATTCCACGAACTGGTTACCTTTGTGACACATGCATGCTAATAAAGTTCCCTAATCGTTAATTGGTGAGTGAATGAAGACTGAATGAAATGACATAATAAAATACGACGATGATGATGATAAACACAGTTACTTTTGACAAATTTTAATAGAGAAGCGAATCTGTCGACTCGAAAAATATCGGTTTTTACGCAAGTTTAGATTTTTATCAAGCTGACAAAGCATATAACGAAGATTATTTCCAGATGATTTTTCCATGAAAAAGTATTAAAAACAGTATACAAATTATAATTCACCACGTAACTCAATCTGTTTAACTTTTTTAAACAAAAAATCCCGCGGGCATTTTTCGTGAGAAAAAGTGGCGCGGTCTTCAAAGTTAGTAGCAAATAAAACAGCAAAAATAATACTTATTCAATATTTTGATTCTAAAAACGAAGTCAGACATTTTTATTTTTTAAGAATGACAATTTAAACACGACACGCCTTTTTAAAATTAAAGATTTCAGTTTGTATTTGCCAATATTAAGTACCATAACATGTCTTACTTTTTTCCTAATTGAATAAGGGGCTAGCACACGAATTCTAAAAGGTGGCAAATTAGGTAAGTTTAATACTCCGACAAATCGCTTATAATAATAATAATAATAATAATGCTGGACAATTCACACAGCATTATCTAGCCCCAAGCTAAGCAGAGCTTGTGTTATGGGTACTAGATAACTGATATACTTAATACAATAGAATAGAAAACACCCAGACCAACGGAACAAATTTCTATAGATCGTACACAAATTTGTTCCGAGACGAGAATCGAACCCGCAACCTCCTGCGTCGCAGGCGGACCTTCGCCCGCTGCGCCACGGAAGTCGTGCGGGCTTATGACAGAGACTACACGTTAGTCAACCTATCTAGTAGGTACTAGGGCAGGCGGTCGGATATTTCGCTATGTCAGCCACAACGACATCATCCGGCGGGCCTGTGTCGGTAACGTACCAGCTATTCTCGAACCGAATTCTTGGGCCTCTTACCATCGTCACGTAACAGACCATTTTACGTGACGATGGTAAGTGGCCCGACGGTATGACACTTGCCCCATGTGAGTTGGGGAGGCCCATTGTATGACACGCTACATGCGTCGACGGACTTGCATCTTCCTATCTTTCGAGGATATCCGTGCGGGCTGTTGCGGCTGCAGATTTAGTCGGGGATATCCAGAGGTGAAAAAATGTAGGTCTTGACAGAGACTACACATTTGCTCCATTGCTTGGAGTCAAGATCCTAACTCCGTGGGGGGTAACGAGGCATTTCGTGTTTTAAAAAAAATATCTGAGCTTCTGGTCAAAGCGACGCGTAGCCCGAGAGCTGGTGAGTATCTGGCGCAGTACATCAGCATTGACATACAACAGTCAGCGTTTTGGGGACGCTTCCGACTGGTATTTATAAGGATCAGTTGAGCTACCTGTAGACTGTTTGCAACAGTTAGCTCAATTGTTTGATTTGTAAATACTAGTTCTAATTTGTTTCTATAACACTTATTAAATATATACACTTAATAATAATAAGTGTTTACTAAAATAATTGTACAAATTTATCATACATAATTTAGGATTCTTGTGCAAACCCCACTCAATATTGGCAAATGAGAAAGTCTTGCTCTCGAATAATTATTGGCAAACTCAAACCTAAATCTATAATAATTTATTCAATAGACGCGTTTTAAAACTGTCAAAGTCTCGAGCAGCTAGGTATGTTCAGAGTTATGGCAATTCAAGAAACTACGAAACTTTAATGCTGCAGTTTTCCACAAAGTTTATCGGCAAGGAAGAAATAAATCAAGAACTGCCGGAACTGAAGGCAGTACTTTAAATATTTACGAGATTGATGTCAGGTCAGAGCTTCAGAAATATCGCTGATTTTCTCAGCTTTTCAGAGCCCTTGGCAAATATTGAATTGAATAAATCACTCTGATCTAACAGCTCTTTACAGCAAAATGTTTTAAAGCATGCATTTTAAAACTGATTTAATGTCGCCAGTTCATTTATCGACAGACTAGCTCGCCCACTCGCGTTTAAATTGCGTAGGTAAAAAATCTGCTGTGAGAGTTCCAGAAACGGTTTTCAATAACAAAAAAAAGGTTCGTCTCTTTTATGGGTTGTTTTATAAAATCCTGAAACACGTGTATTGGTTTTTTGTATTTTTAGTATTTTCACAGGTAAAAAGTTACAAAAAATAAGCTTATAAGAACTTCGATTCCTTTTTATTCTTATTTAGAAATTTTAATGTAAAATCCTGAAATACGTGTTTTAGTTCATTGTTGCTTCAGCGCATACTGAAAATTTGAAGTCATTAGCATCCCACCAGACATTTAAATACGGAGCCAAACTATGAATCTCAAACTTTATTAACCCGTCTTACCCCATTTTATGGAATATTTTAAAATCCTGAAATACGTCTTCAAAAGTTGTATATTTTTAGTGTTCGCTGTAAGTTTCAAGAAAATCAGGCCACTGGTTTAGGAGTAAAAAAAAAACACCAAAAACCTTCAACCCCCTTTTCATCCGTTTAGGGGTGGAATTTCCAAAAATCCCTTCTAAGCGGGATATTGTGTAATAAAAGGTACCCCCTTCCGAATTTCAGCTATCTAGCTTCAGTAGCTTGGGCTGGGCGTTGTTATCAGAAAATTGCTTGTTCTTAGGTTTATTAAGACGAATGAAACGGTGTTATAAAAAGAAAAATATTACCTGTCTAAGGCATTTAAGCAACACGAACAATCAAAAACTATCAAACAATTTATTTTAAAAATGAAGTCGCTGAAGAACCGATCACTACCTAAATAGAGTCTACACACCAAAGTGGCGTGCCGCCGACAATCTGACAAAACAGTGTCGGCTACAATATGAAATTAATATCTGTGTTGGCGGTTTCAATTAAGATGACGTCAGCAGCCATTGGCTAACAAGGCAGATGCATTTACTCTATACAATTCTGTTCGTATTCGCGAAATGCTTCAACTGAGTGCAGCCTAAGTGGAGCCGAGCATAAAAGGGGTCATTAGTGCTAGAATGTGAAATTGGTATCCAGCGTTGCGATTCTAATGCTTCAGGTATACCTCTGCTAATGACTTTGCACATGTACCGGGACCACAAAGTGGCTTATTGTACCACGGATTCCCTAAGTTTGAATGAGAAGCGAGGAGTTCAAATCTATTCAGATTTTATGAAATGTGTTGTGTGAAGATATGTACCTAATTAGTGAGGTGTTAGGAGAATTAATAACGAGGTTTGTGAGTTACACCTCGGATCTCTGAAATTTGATTCAGAAACTTCTTTTCTGAATAGAAATGAAGAGAAAACTTCATTATCCTACATTGAATTTCCCTGAGAGCTTCGTTTAATCCTATAAATTATTGGATAGGTGCCTGTTTTGAATGAGAGAGAGAGAGATAGACAGATAGATAGCTGATTTATTCATGAACAATGTTTGCAGTTGTATTTGAATATTATGAGTAGGTCTTAAAATATATTTAATTAATTAATTATATAAAGATTAAAACATTGTTGTGATTATAAAGAAATTGAATACAATGTCTCTTAAAATTTAAGGAGTACTATTAAAATTAGAGGTCGCTTACATAGTCAAAATTTAAAATTTATAGTCATTGATGAATAAGTACAAGCACTTTTCCAACAAAAGCTTTTTTAATTTTGTTTTAAATATATTAGGACTATCAATGCTTTTTAAGTCAAGAGGCAGGGTCTTAAATAACTTAACAGCCTCGTACCTAGAGCCATGATTCACAACATTTAACCTAAGCTGAAAAGGAGTGTCGAGATTTTTCCTTCTTGTACTTATCCATAATATTATTAGAGAGAGTTCGGTTGTGTTTTTTTTATATCTGTTCGTTTCTCCGCCAATTGTGGGTGGATGTTGATGTTTATTTTAGTTTAATTTAGATTCATTGTTCCAGATGTCCCTTATATATCCTATATAAATTTAGTGCCCGAGCAATTACCATTGATTGATCTCGCGCATCTAAATAAACAATAAATATATAGAGGCATTCGAAATGGGTTTCTAGTTTTTGTAAAAACATAAAATTATAATCTCCAAACACTACTTTTAAAACAAAAAACTTCAACCATTTGATTAATACCAAAGAAAAACTCTCATTTTCGGGTAAATAAAAGCTCCCAAAAAGTTTTAATATGGATCGTAGCGTACGCGGTGTCACCAGCGAACAAATTATTTATCCTTAAACAAGATAATTTCTTAGCACTTGTGACATTGATATATTGTTACATCTATTCTTTGTGAACAAAGCGTTATGTTTTTAATTTAAACTGGAATGAAAACTTAGTGTAAAAGTAAATAAAATAATAAAAAAAATAAATAATGCTGGACAATTCACACAGCATTATCTAGCCCCAAGCTAAGCAGAGCTTGTGTTATGGGTACTAGATAACTGATATACTCATTACAATACACTACATACATAGATATTTTTTATTATACATAGAAAACACCCAGACCAACGGAACAAATTTCTGCAGATCGTACACAAATTTGTTCCGAGGCGGGAATCGAACCCGCAACCTCCTGCGTCGCAGGCGAACCTTCGCCCGCTACGCCACGGAGGTCGTAGTAAAAATATATTAGTAAAATGCGTTTATTTTCTAAGCAATACTACAAACAAAATATAACGGTTAAGATCAAAGTAGCAAGATAAAGATAACATAATTGGGCGTGCCTTAAAAAACTAAGAAGCGACTTCGAATTCTTCTAGTATTCATCTAGTCGACCATACGAGTCTAATTTAGCCTAATTGAGCCGCTTGTGAAGATGTGAAATAATATCGTCTTCGGCCCTTTACACATGCTTTCACAGGCATATACCGTGCCTTACCATGTGTCATCCGTTTTTATCCACTATAAAAACGGTTTCGCCGCGGCAACTGTCTTTACAGTTGAGTATTGACTTGTATTATGCAATCGTTTTTAATGATACGTTTTAATAAACGTAATTTGTGTTTCTAAGTAGACCTCTTATTTACGCCCGTTGCCATGGAAACCTTTAATTACCAGTGATTGTGAAAATTATCATGTGATGATGTTTTATATACATTTTACGGCGTACATCATCAATTCCTGGAGAGACAACTTTTAGGGGACCACCTTAAAATCAACCTTTGTACACTAACGAGAAAATCCAAAATTTTAGTAGTATTTTGTGATTTTTCATAAGTATTATGTTGTTTTTTAACCTTTACGGGTTAAATACTTATGCCTCGTTACAAAAACTTTTAAAGAACCACCTCGAAATCTCACTACAAGAAGATCACATTCTCTATACAATAGGGGAAGAATAAGCTTAATTAATGAATAGCGGAGATATCAAGTAACGTATATACATTAAAAAAAGAAAAGTAAACAACAGTTAAAAATAAATAGGAACATTTTTATTATCGGGCTAACTTACCACCACATTAATACAAAGTGTTTGAAACTTTATGTAAGTTTCTCTTGCACTTTTTTTCTGGTGATTGCAAACGTTATTTTTATTTAACTCTCTCAGTCGTATGTATGTTCGCGTTCTTACCAAGCAAAGTATCACAGAGTAATGAACTTGGGTGTAACGCTCCTTGACATTATGGTATGTCAGTTCAACTAAATTAAATTTTACCTTTTTCGCACTTTTCTTCTATCTAATCGAAAATAAAGGTATTATAAATCAAGGGCTTTGTATAATGCCTCATCTAATGGGGTATCAAATGAAACTTATTGGTTTATACACTTTAAACAGTTTTTGAAATTATTCTGGGTTGTATACATCGATAAAGGTTTTCCCCATAGATTCACAATGCGCACCCTAACACCGCCGCCTGAATCAAAAGAGAAGCCTTTTTGCATTATTAGTTACCATTTCAACTAGTGTCATTTTAACTCTCGGACAGAAAGCATGGCCAAGTGCTCGTATAAAAATGCAAAAATCACTCGTCCGTGCAGAAGAACAATGATGAAATTTCTTATTTTCAGTAAGTTTTAATGTATTTTTACCTTTGTTTATATATTATTTAAATTATTATATATATTAGATTAAATATTACTTTTGGTCTGCATATGTTACAATATTTATTTTGTTCTAAGTTGATGAATTTGTTTGTAATTGTTATAGGCTATTGTTTGTAAATTTTTTTATTTATTTGTGGTAAGTATTTGTTTATTTATTTTTCATAAAAAAGCGTTTAAATTAAGTGAAAGTACTAATAGGTAGGTAATAATGTGTTCAGATCGTTTAAAAGTATTTCATAAAATCCTTTTTAACTTGGAATAACGTTTCTTTTTGGTCCCGGAAACAACTCGTGTGAAACCGCGGTCTTTTTTATTTGAAGTGCCTGCCTGAAATTTGTGATTTCAGTTTATTTCACTAACTTTTGTTTACTTATTTAAATTATTGGATGTCCAAAATAAACCTTTTGTAACCTATACATAAGGATCATTTTGGACAAACAATAATGTTGAGACCAATTTATAGTTTTATCAATATGTGTAATATCTTTATCTGAATTCTGTTGATTTAATAATTCTTATAAAAAAATAAACAGTACAGTAACAGTTCAAGTAAGTACCTCTTACAAAATAAAATAAAATAAATTCGACTCCACTAATCTCTTGTTCCATATACACAAAACTTGTCGGGCTCTGCGCAAACCGTCTTCGTAAAACTAAACGTTGACAATTTTGATTTTCATTGTTGTAAGGTTCTAGGTATCTACGGGGGAGGCCGCGGAATATTTGATCGAAGGTTGTATACTTCTTTGTATCGGTTTGTACATTTCAAAACAGTTCTAGAAATATCTGTAGGTTTTATATGTTTTGAAATAATTTGAAACGTCAAAAAATTACCGAATCCCCCTCCCCCTCTATCTCCGAAATTTGCAAAGCAATAGGTACATCAAAAAATTAAAAAAAATGAAATAAAACGTTTGGATGTCTATTTTACAAGAAAAATATAGACCATGTAAGAACATTTTTTGAAATTGGTCTAAAAAAATTTTTCGGATAGCTTACATTTATTATTATTATTATTATTTATTATTATTTATTATTGTGATGTATTGATTTGTGCATTTCAAAAGAGTTTTCGAAATTTTTCTGGGTTAGACCCAGTACCCTCTGGTACTGTTAATGTATGTACCTACCTACTGTTGTTAGATATTCATTAGATAGCGATGTTACTAACCTTTAGTATTTGTGTATTGATAAAAGTTCGAACCCTCGGCACGCGAGACATTTCTCGGTACGGTAAAATTGTTTCGTTGCGATTTTAACATTTTATGCTCTGAGAATTAAATTCTTCTCTACATTTTCCATTTAAAAAGAAGTTAAAAATAACTTACATTTAACGCAATAAAGATAATCAGTCAGTCAAAACAAGCTCCGTGTTTAGAAAGAGAGCTTAAAATATTTATAAAAACGCGATGAAAAGTGCAGAAATGTGCTTCTACTAATGATAAAAAATCAGAAGACGAAGACCTATTTAGGCTAGCCCTGGATAAGGAAAAATTCAAGAGGATGACCGCCGACCTTCATTAATGGAGGGCACAGAGTTCTGTTAACATTTATGCCTATAAAAGAAGAAGAAGAAAACTAATGTCATGCAAACTTCATAGGTTTCAGTTTTTAGGGTTCCGTACCTCAATAGGAAAAGAGCCCTTAGGATCACTTTGTTGTCCGTCCGTCTGTCTGTCTGTCTGTCTGTCCGTCTGTCAACCCTCTTTTCTGAGGAACTCTTCACGCGTATCGAGTTGAAATTAACGTCAAATACTCAAGTCCATCAATTCTTGGAGCCGCGAAATAAATAAAGCTTATAAGTCAACGCACTCAAAAGTTACAGCCGTTTATGTCTGAATATTTTGAAATTTCCAAGGGAAACACATGCACACAAAACCTACAGGGTACTTCCCGTAGACCTTGAATCATGAAATTTTGTGAGCAGCTATGTAAAGGGAAAAATCCTAAAACTATAAATTTATATGTTATTCACAAAAAAAAAATATTCTCGCCATGGACCAAAACCTACAGGATACCTACTTCCCGTTGACCTAGAATCATGATAATATGGCAAGACACAAGGTCTTACGGAACCCATAGTGCACGAATCGGACTCGCACTGGACGTTTTATTATTTTATGACGTCTACATATTCATTACCGGTCGACCGGTAGACCGCGGTCTAATGTCTAAAGTATGAAGAGGAGAAAAACTAAATGTAATTGTAATTATTTGAAAGGTTTCCTATCGATGGATGTCTTTGTGTGCTACTTAATTATCCAATAAGCATTTTATTTTATGCAAGAACGCAAATGGGTTCGATCGGCTGAATAAGTAACAAGGGTCGTATCTGCTATAAAACGATTAATCAGGATTTTCATTCTTCTTTTCTTTCTTTAATCTTGAATTACCTATTAAAGTTGATATTTTGTATAGAAAGTTATAATATTATGAGACTTTGCCAAACGTCTTTAATAATCTGTTGATTGTGTCGTTTATAGTATGTCAGAGGACACGATAACAAAGGAATTTTTCTGAAAAATAGAACTGTGGCGAATTTACAAATGCTTTTTTCGTGACGAATTTACTTTGTGGCAAATGTACAACAACCCATTTTAACAGACACCTTTTTATGTGACAATGACACTATGTAGGCTCAACCGTCCCCGTCCCCGTCATGGTCCACTACTGGACGAAGGCCTGCTCATGATAATCTCCTGTTTGGTTTTTATCTCATGGGGATAGTGCCTATAATCCCCACGCTTGGCATGCCAGTTGGGGATAGCAATTCGGTGGTAGAATTGTTCTGCAGGGGGTGCTGCCCGCCCCTGGTAGATATCCCTTAGTAGAGGTTTTCGCAACAGTGTATTGGATACTTCTTACGACACCTGTGGAAAGAGTTGGGATGGTGGAAATTCAAAGCCGGCACCACACAGCCACATAAATACATTATGGGGAAAATCTCTCTTTAAAAAATAACACTTTTAAATTATTTATTTCACCGATGGGTAGAGTCAATCCAGTTCAGTAGTTTTTCATAATATTGTGAAAGCAATCTTTATTTTTAAATAATAATAAACTAATGTTTCCTTTCAGTTAAATTTGTTATCTTGTTTATTTCAGTTAGCTGCCCTCAAGGTAACCTTTGTTTGTACCAGTATAGTCACCCGGTCCTTTGTTAGTCATGCGTGGGCCGAAGCCAACAGTTCAATGACCCTGTATGAGGGTTAATCTAGAAGTGATTTACATATAGTGGAGGTTATCCTCGTCATACCATTATTATTATTTGTTATCGACGTTCACCTGAGAGAGGAATTCATAGCCTATAAAAGTGACTAAATGTAATTATCTCGCGAAGTATATAAACTCTTTTGTAATCTATTATTTTGAATTTCATTTAATTGTATAATTGGAATGAATATTATTTGTTTGAATAAATTTAATTGAAAATCCCTAAGTACATATGAAAGCATGAGTTACGTAATTAGCAAGAACAAAATTCAAAATTTTAAAAACGCCCCGACAGATTTTCATGAAACATGGCTAAGAACACTCGGGATAAAATTATCTACTTTTCACACAAAAAAAACTAAACGAAAATCGGTTCATCCGTTTGGGAGCTACGATACCACAGACAGATACACAAATACACAGACAGACAAGTTAAACTTATAACACCCCTCTCTTTTTGCGTCGGGGGTTAAAAACAAATGTGACGTGTTATTCATGAAATCTGCGAAATGAATGGTTATTTGATTAATATCAGCTGAACGCATCGATGCAGTCTACCCCTATCTATCACACACACACAACGTGTTTATCAGAGCGAGAAGACAATGATCTTAGATAACCTACTCGCTTCCAAGGAAACTCAGCAAACAAATATCTATAGGTAGATACGAGATAGTACATCATAAAATTCATTCCGCCCGGTAGCCTTTCAGAAATTTTTAATTAATCGGAAAGGAATTTGCGCAATTTTAATTTTCGTTTGATGTAAAAACTATGCTTTGACTACTTCTTTATTACAGAACGGTGGGAAATCACGTCATTTTTATTTAAATAAATTTTTAAGTAATATTTTATTATTTTTTGTGTTTCTATACAGTGAGAGACAGCTGTTTAGACTCTAGACAAGCAATTGCGACTACGGCAGCCAACGACTTTGTGTAGCGAGTTTGAAACAATATTAAAAAGAACCATAGTAATCTTAAGCCAGCGCAATCCTTTGTGAGCTTGAAGTTAAAAATGAAGGGAAGAGCTGAAGGATACCTTTGAGCCATTCAGCCTCGCGTTGACATACGTTCATTCATCGCACACCGTACAGGATGCAGGATTATTTATTCCGCCGCGTCGCTTGTTATTTGAGAGTCTCTGTGAAGCTACCTAGGTTATTAGTCTCTGACATAGGTACCTACAGTATCAGGTGGATGCCGATTTACATAGGTTGTAGGATTGACTTGTAATTCAGGCTTCAACATTAAATTCAATCTTCCTCGGTCTACGGCGTACATGTGCAAGTAGGAGTAAAATAAATAATACATCTACTTGAGACGATGTTTTATATAAGCACAGGCACAGAGTCCTCTGTATATTATAAAAATCTATTACTGTTCTAAACTCTGTAAAAACGGCTTTCTGAATATTTTATTGTTTTTTCTCTCCTTACTGCCCTGCGTAAATTAGGTACTGTTTAAGTCGACCTGGACTCTTGAGGGGGTTAAAGTTTCCATCATTACTGACTTATTTGACTATGAAACACCAATCCCAACTTAATCGTTTTGAGACCAAGGACTTAAAATGTATTTTTTGTCTACTTTAGAACTTTTTTGTAATTTGTGCATCTAGTATAATTTTTCACAATTTTTGTGTAGTAGATAACTTGCTTTATTTATATAATAAGGCCAAAATTGCAGGTAAATAAACAAAATGAATCGTAGTACCCGAGTAATAGTTAAAATAGCAATAAATTTGTACACTGAATTGTTTTCTTTTGGCATTATTTAAAAAATCTATAGCAGAAATGTTGCAGATATACTTTAAAATATTTACCTACGTTTCTGCAGCTCTAACAAGGTATTAAAGTCTACAGTAATATCAGAATTCATAGGAAAAACTAAGATCGAATGCTACCAGGTAGTTGTAAAAAATAATGGTGTAACTATTTAATGTTGCAAAACAATGTTAAATTGCACAAAAAACAATGTTAAATTGCACAACGATTTTAAGGGCCACTTGCGTAAGGATATTTAAATAGACGCTGAATGAATTTCATGACTTAAGTACGATTCCTATCTTGCACTACAAAAATTAAGCTCCTAATCCTAATTAGCGACCTGCCAAGTTAAATGCCCAAAATTGGCCATTTAACTTTGATGATCGTATTTAAAGCCTGACAGCTGTTTGGTTTGTCATCAGTGTCAGTTGTTTTCATAATTTTTTGTGTCACAAATTCATGTAAATATTTGATTATTTACAACGTTTTCTCGATAATTTCTTTACGTGTCCGCTACTGTTGGGTTGAACTAGGAATGGATTTATGCGATCAGATGAAGATAAAGAGATCATCGAGTATAGAATAAAATAAAATGAAAAAGCAAGACAAGTTTTACCGAGAACAAATTTGTTTAGTCGTCCATCTGATAGTGATAATACATTTGTAAGATGTTTTCGTTTATCAAAAGCAACAACAATTTATTACTAAAGTACTTGTGGTATTTATTATAAAATAGATTCAAATTAGAAGCCTTTATTCACAAAGAAAATTATAATATAATTAGTATTTACAATTGAAACAATTGAGCTAACTGCAGACTGTTGCAAACAATCTACAGGTAGCTCAACTGATCATTATCAATACCAGTCGGAAGCGTCCCCAAGACGCTGGCTGCATTGCCCCGCTGTATGGCAGCGCTGTCGGAGAGAATATGTATACGACATCGTCGCCTTTTGTTGTATTTAGGTACAGGTCTAGTGGTTCTAGATCTAGAATGATATCAAGCGCAGCACTGGGTGGTTCTCATGCAGCCTGTTATCGCCGAACATGCCATTGTTTGGAAGCGCTGTAGTTTGGTTATCACGGTGTTTCAGGTCCACCAAACTATCTCTTTGTATATTAATGTTGGTCTTATGATAGCAGTGTAGATCCACATAGTTATTTTCGGTGAAAGTCTCCATGTTTTTCCTAGCATTCTGCTGCATTGGTAAAAGGTAGCGGTGGCACGCTGTAGTTTGTAGTCAAGATGTTATTCCACAGCAGTTTGCTGTCTAGTATGGCCCCTATATACTTCAATTCTGTTTATAACTTTACCTCTGTGTTGAACAGTTATGAGAGTCCCCTAGATGTCGCTTGTTTGTGAACATTATTAGTTTCATTTTTGTAGGGTTAACTGAGAGTTCATGGTCGATGACCATGCTTCGATGGTTTGAAGGCGAGTTGTTCAGGTCACATAATGTGTACTCGAAACATCTAGTCACCAGGATCGTGAGGTCATCCGCATATCCTACTGTGACCAATCCGCGGCCGTTGAGCTGTCGGATGAGTTCATCTAGAACTATGTTCCATAGTAGGGCGACAGGACGCCGCCCTGGGGGCAGCCCCTTGCAACTACAACTCTTGTGGTGTTATTGATGGTTACTTGTATTGCTCTGTTTTTGAGCATGTTGTATAACCAGCATAATTGGCTCCTTCTGTATCCATAAAGGCCTTCGCCTTTTTAGATCGAAATCACAGCAGTGTGTAAGATCGTATGCGTCTTAATACTAAATGACC
Source organism: Eupithecia subumbrata (assembly GCA_949316285.1). NCBI lineage: Eukaryota > Metazoa > Arthropoda > Insecta > Lepidoptera > Geometridae > Eupithecia > Eupithecia subumbrata. Next base: position 17,073,318 of record OX438642.1, read on the forward strand.
GGAAACAAATATCGCAACAAATCGCGTGACACAAGACGCGCTTCAAAATCGCGGTTGTGGGGCATAACGATCCATAGACTAGCGCTCTTAGCTAAATGACCGTTGCGAAAGCCTCGCTCAAGACAATCTTAATTATGATTAAGCTAATTGTGTTTAAGTCGGTAAGCTTATTTAACTAATCACAATTTAAATACGATCCTTACGCAAGCCGCCCTTAGTATGTTTATGATAAGGAAACTGAAAACTAAACTTATTTATAGTGCACAGACATTTGTGCGAACACAGGTGCACTCTCTTGTCCCTCACTCTCAATTATGATAATTATAATCCGATGGGACGGCAGACCGACACGACCGAGAGCCTAAAATCTTCTGCCTGAGCAGCTGAGCGGCTCGAATTGCTTTTTTCGAAAAGCACGTCGATCCGTTGGTCTCGGTGGCACGGGGGTGTAACTCTGCTAAAATAATACAGTAGGTACTAAAATAGTATCGATACATAACAATAAGCTATAGTGTACTCACTAGTCACTGGCACAGAAGTGACATCAGTTTCGATCTCTTCGATGCCAGGCTCGGGTGGAATATCTGAAACAAGCAAACATAAATTTAACACGATAAACCCATTTGTACTAAAAAGGCCATACAGAGATAACGTATTTGCTCCCCTTTGAATCGAGACCTAGGTCCGTGGGGTACCGACGTGCGACGCTCTTTCAAGGTTTTAAAAAAAATAATTATCTGAGTGTCTGGTCGAAGTGACGCGTGACCCGTGAGATCTGGCGCAGTATATCAGCATTGACATACAACAGTCAGCGTTTTGGGGACGCTTCCGACTGGTAGGTATTTATATGGATCAGTTGAGCTACCTGTATATTGCTTGCAACAGTCTGCAGTTAGTTTTTGTTCAATTGTTTCAATTGTAAATACTAGTTGTAATTTTCTCAGACGATAAACTGTTTAGAAATTGCTTCAGTTAAAAATTTTAATTGCTAACAATGCAGATGTGGTAGTAAGAGTCCGACTAGCAATGTCTCAAAGGGTCAAATGCAAAGGGTTGTGCCACAGAGGCGGACAGTGAATGCGTTATTACTAAGCTAGGCAATTACTAAGCAGTGTCAATACACTTGCAGAAAACAATATTTACTTTTCTGGTATAAAAGCCAACAATAGAAAACAAGAGGTTTAGCCTGTGGCTATAAAAGCTCTCAACTAGCTCTAAACTCTAAAAGGTTAACGCCCGATCCTCGGAATATCTAATTTAGTTCTAAAACTCTCGTATTCTATTTTCAAGCCTGAATAGTTCTGTCATTACTGAAAAGCAATTACTTTTAAGGTTGTATTTCGAGCTAGAACTTTGTTTTTATCCTCGGCCGGAATTGCATACGGGTGCTGGAGAAGAAAAGGGGGAACTATGTACACGGAAACAATGAACTACGAATGGGGAAATTATGGAATTTGACCTAATTGTATTAAAATGTTTTAAGAAAATAAGCTTATGGTGTGTCATATATCAAATGGTTAGATAGTACTTTACATCGACTAAGCACAGGTGGAAGACACTAAGCATTAATAAAACGTTAACTGAGAGTTTTCAGATTTTTTCCTTTACTTGTGCTGTAAGGCCTTACTTCTACCAAATTTCATAATTCTAGGTCCATATAGACCTAGAATTATGAAATTTGGCAAGAAGTACCCTATAGGTTTTGTGTGGGACGATTTTTTATTTGGACATAAACTTTTGAGTGTGTTGACTTAGAAATTTTATTTATGTCTCGGCTCCAAAAGGTTACGGACTTGAGTATTTGATGTTAATTTCAAGTCGATACGTCCACGCATCTTTTAGGGTTCCTGTTTTCCTTTTGAGGTAAAAAACCCTAAAAGTACACGATTGGCGTACGTGACCCATGTTTCCGATGTTTATTTATGTAGTCACAACGGTTGAATGCGACCACGGTGCTGGAAGAATAAAATTTTCAAATTCTTTGTACGAAACCGGACGAATTATCAGATTTAATTTGTTTCAAATCATCTCTCTTTTTAAGTTCAGTACGAATGGGCACTTTATCACGGCAACGACATTGACGAATTTGCGCCACTCCGATTAGCTAGATACTTGTTGTTGTGTTTGTGGTTGGCCGCCACAAACACAACAACATACATTCAAAGCTCGACTCCTAAGCGGTTTGATCTCAAAGCTCGGGGTTTCATTAATTTTCCAATTTGTTTCCAATTTGTACACGCGGGAGGAAATGGATTCTGTTGAATCTCTAATTACCTTATAAAATACAGTCGGCTGCACTAAAATGGCTACACTATAAACCGGCTTAATTATTCACTAAGTCGCTTACACTATTTTCGGCAGTGATAGTTTATGTTTCGGCAGTATTCAGCATGCATCTAGTGAGTGGCGAAAATAGTATGAGCGAGTCACCACTGAATGTAATATAAATTGCTTCGAGAGTCGATCTTAAAAATACGGTCGTCAGAGTTTAAGTTGAGTGAACCTTAGTGCTGACTAGCACCTTATTAGCATTGCAAATTAGATGCACGACGAACACTGTTAGCAGGTTATTACCATAGATAGAGGCTACGTTATTATTAGCTGACTGTATTAGTAGGCACCTATATACTACGTCGCGTCGGTTTACAAAAGAGGATATCGTGGGACAAATTAAATTATAGCATTTGCAAAATAGGTTGCCTCGTCACGAATGTAATTACTGTAGTTACTAACCTGAACCAAAGGAAATTTCGATTAAGTGTAGTTGCTTTACTGAATGGATAAATTTGATTGACTTTGACGTATTTTGAGCATAGAGTAACATACAGTGATTCAATTACTCTTAGATGAAATGTCTCCAGCTTCCCAATCAACTCCCAGTGCATGGTATCACCATCAAACCTTAGTTACCCTCGAATACTCAAACGCCACTCCAACTTGTCAATAAACCGCGGTTTATTGACAAGCTGTCAATGATAATTTGTCATGAAACAACTACAAATGAATGAATGGTTTCAATGGGCACAAATCAGCAAAATGTCATTTGAGACAGGCCTCTAATCTGTTTGCGTTGTTATAAATACATTGTTATCCATTGCATAATATTATACTAAACTAAACACTTCAATTGTCCACGACGCACATGTGGTTGTAGCACTGCTCATAGCAGCCCCCCCGCCCATAGTTGCACCGCAGAGGCTGGGCAGTGAAAGTGAAAGATATACTAAGACTTCAAATCAAATCAAATCAAAAACTCTTTATTTCCATAAATACAATAAATGTAAAGTTCGAAAAGTTAGTTTTTGATATCAGTCGCTTCGGTATATAAAGTAAAGTAAAGAAGCGACAAAGAAACCTTTAGCCTGTTAGTTGTTATTTTTCGAGCTGGAGCAAAACTTGACCCAAGCTTTTTTATCCTCTAGATAATCTGATATTTTGTAGTAAGCCAAGAAGTCGCTATTTTTAGGGAATAGATTGATATTTCTATGAGTGTACAACAAGTTTTCATAAATACATACCTCTATATTGACATGGTACTTCATCCATACTGCGATACGACCAAAATATGTAAAATTATAATACGTCCACATTTTGAAACTTTTTAAATGTTTTGCTGCCTGCAGAGTCTTGGGGACACTTCCGATTGGTATTGATATGGATTAGTTGAGCAACCTGTAGATTGCTTGCAACAGTCTGCAGTTAGCTCAACTGTTTCAATTGTAAATCCTATTGGTTCTGATTTGTTTATATTATTTGATTGTCATTTTTTATGTTTAAAACCGGTTTTGCTATTAAATAATTTATCTTACCGATGTAGAAAACCCTCGCGTCTATAACACAAGTTTTGGACTTAATTAGAGCGAGGTGTTGAAACTAAGAAGTGAAATAGGTGAATAGTACACATTATTTTGCTTTGTTTTTTGTTTAAAAGACCTTAACTTGGTACAATAAACAATAAACAAAAATCTGGACTGTGCTTGTGAGATAAAACCGTTTGCCAGGTATGCCGGGTGTAAGCCGCTTTGAGTATCGCACGTTCGCAGAGACTCAGCCTAGCTTTAGGTACTCTATTGGGACAACAATAAAGCTAGGAAGCTGGATCAGCCTAGCTTTACTGCATAGGGACAAAATTAAAGCTAGGAAATTGGATCTACACGATTTCATACACCAGGCGCATACAAGGGCATAGCCCACATGCGGGGGGCATGTGGGCTATGCCAGAAATAATAGAAATTCACGGGGACTGGCCCCCGTGAATTTTTACATCTCATTACCACCACGTCTACTTGGAACTTTGAAATTAACATACATCCCAAAAAATGCAAATTTTTACATTCTTGGCTTGAATTTTTAAAAACGCTGAACACATAATTTTCCATCAAGCAATAGACTGACCTACAAAATTTTATGGTTTTAACGACAAAACTAAGTAAAGGAATTCCTATACCTCAAGGGATATATTTAATTATTTACTGGCCGAGAAGCTAAATGGTTATAATAACTATGGTATCAAATTTTATGGATTTAACTTGAAGTTAAATCGAAAAGTTAAGCTAAAAGTGGTCGAATGTCTTTCTAAACTAAACTAGAAATAACTATTATACCCACTTAGTTAGAGAATTAATTTCTTTTCGCGCCGCCCTCGCGTGACTCGGTGATTTATTTTGTAAAAAAGCTAAAAAACATTTCGTGTTTGTACATTTATGATTTTAACCCTTTCTACGAACTTTTTCAAAATGAAATCCTAGATCCGCCCCTGGGTCACATGTCGCAAAAAATTTATGTCAGCTCTCGAGAAGTGAGATTCTTAAAATGAATAAAACGATCTTGTTTGTAAACTGCGAGATGGTTTAGAGTAGGTATATATAATAATAACAATGTCCTCCTAGCCGAATTTCGACCACGGCGGCCAGTCTCATCGGAGACTAGCCATGCGCAGGACATATTATAGTGCACAAGTGTGTGCGCAAACACAGGTGCACTCTCTATTCCCTCACTCTCATAATCCGATGGGACGACCGGGGAGAGATCAGGCGCAGGACCAAAGGCTTAACGTGCTTTCAGAGGCACGGGGGTGTAACACCGCCAACTTCCTGACTCCGGGGTTGTGATTTTTTCTTGCTAGAAAAATCCCAATAACAACTATTGGCCCGACCCGGGATTCGAACCCAGGACCTCATAATCAGCGGTTGAACAAGCTGACCGCTAGACCAACGAGGCAGTCAAAATCAGTCAAGTCAGGTAAATATAACACAAGCTCTGCTTAGCTTGGGGCTAGATAATGCTGTGTGAATTGTCCAGCATTATTTATTTATTTATATATTATACACACGGTCACGTTTGTGAAGACGCCAATCATTTTCTTTGAAAATTTCATGAAAAGAACACCTCTGTGCCTGTATCTCTGAAAGCAAAGCCGAGGCGATCATTTGTCCGATGTTTTATTCCATTCAAAATCTCATGATGTGTTGTACTTCATTATTCAATAAATGTTTCATGTTTTATCTACATGAAAGTTAACTTAAAAGTAAATTTAATGCACCCAGGTGAATAAGGTGAATAAAGATTGTTAAAAGTAACTTTATTACACCCAGGTGTTTAAAGTTAACTAAAAGTGTATTGAATGCACCTAGGTGAATAAGGTCGGGTGAATTAAGTTAACGTCACCCAAACTTAATATAATAATAATAACCTAAACTAACTAAACGTAACTAATAAGCCTTTTATTTTCAAAACTTACTTAATAATTGTGAAATTAAATTAAGATTTTACATTTATTTTTTATAATTTTATTACATTGAATTTGTGAATGATTTAGATAGATAATGTTTCTTCAAATACTTTCATTTATCAATTATCATGCATTGTCATTTTCTTCTAATTCGGGCATCTTCGGGTGAAGGCCGGGTGAAGTGATGTATTGTACTTCATTATTCAATAAATGTTTCAAACTTATGCCACACATAATAAATAAATAATGCTGATCATACAGCATCATCTAGCCCCAAGCTAAGTAGAGCTTGTGTTATGGCTACTAGATAACTGATATACATAATACAATACATTTCTTGAATAGATATTTTTAGTAAACATAGAAAATACCCAGTTATTATTCATTCATTTATTGTTTTCCCTTTATGTGCTAGTTTTTGACCAGTTAGACTTTTCGGTGACATGTGGTATACCGTTGTAATAAACGATGTTTAGAATTTTTTTTAAAAGCATTTGAACTTCTCGATCGCTATTAATTTTTTTTTAAACCATGCAAATTTGTCCTTCTTGATTATTATTTTTACTTTTCTTAACTTCGAGAGCTTGTAACTAATTATTTACAAGTTCTTTCAAATAAATAATGCCTTCAAAAGGCGAAGGATACATCTGAGACCAAAAGCAAGTAAAAAATTTACTAGAAAACACGTTCCAAAAAAAAGTTCTAGGGTAAGAGAGGTAAAATTTCGGATAATCTTAAAAAAATACAAAAAACAGGATTTAAAATTTTTTTAAACAGTTAGGGTCTTTTTCCTTCAATGAGTATTTCTCAAATAGGTCCTACACACCCACCGAGTTTGTCTAACCCTCCACAAAACACCCTGTATATTTAAATTAAATTTACAACTCAAAATGCGGATGTATTGGAACACCCTTTATAAACGGAAGCTGCCGACGTTCCAGTTCCATCTCAACACGAGGTCGTCGTATATTCCGAGACCTAATGGAGTCTGCGGTTACTTGAGTCGCCTATTGTTAGAAATGCCTATTGTCAATTCGTCGGGAGCAAGTTCAAATAGACTACTATTGTTGGAAAATGTTGCAAGCGTGAACATTCGAATTGATAGAAATACGTGCACTTTATTTGAACATGGCAACGTTTAAATAAAGTGTACGTATTTCTATGAATTCGAATGTTCACGCTCGCGAACATTTAATTGCGCTACTTTGCAACAAGCTTCCTATCCTTACTTTGCAACAAGCTTTCTATAATTACTTTGCAACAAGCTTCTCCGGTTGTAACTTACAAATAAATAAAAAAATCCATATTATGGATTTTTTTATTTATTAGCTCAAAAAACTGACGCTTTACGACATTGTGATATTATCACAATGTCCTAGTTCATAGTTCATAGTTCATAGTTTTTTATTGATAACAGAAAATGTTACATGTCAGGGTGTTCATTATCTAAATATGTTATACAATTCTACAATTGTACCTACTTAAACACAACATGAAAAAAATTACTTATCTTTAGCATACTTACTAAAGGCAACTAACAGAAATAATAAATAAATAATAACATTCACTAGAATTAATAATAAAAAAATATCATTTTGAGCTTATGAACTCATCATAGCTATAAAACGATTGCTCAATAAGCCAACGTTTTAGGCGACGTTTAAAACTTCCAATGCCCGCAGCATCCTTAATCGAGTCTGGTAACCTGTTGTACACTTGCGGACCCATAATGTGAGTCAGCTTCGACGACTTAGTCAGGGACCGCGCTAGTGACACCAGTCTGTGCTGGTTACGAGTGCGGTACGCGAAGTCACCGTGCGTTGCGTAAGAGTCGAAGTTGCTCCTCACATAGAGGGCTACCTGCGAGATGGCTATGCAGGGTAGTGTAAGGATGCCTAGGCTCTTAAAGTGCGGTCTGGCCGAGACATCGCTGCGTATCCCTACCATCGCACGTATAGCCCTTTTTTGCATGCGGAACGCGCGCTCCCAGTCGGCAGCGCGCGACCACAGCTCGGCGCCATACTGGAGTTGCGAGTGAACAGTGGCGAAGTAGCATGCTCGGGCCACGTCCGCGGACACCACCCGGCTCACCCGGCTCAGCGCGTAACACGCACTACCCAGCCGTCCGCACAGCACATCGATGTGTTTCGCCCACATCAGACCCCTATCTATCTGGAATCCTAAGAACCCTGTGCACTCAACCTGATCGATAGCTTTGTCGTCTATGGTCACGGCCAGCGCCCTGACGGGTACACCCGAGAATCGGAAGTGAATAAAATGCGTTTTTTTCAAGTTAAGAGCAAGTCCATTTACTCTAAACCACACAGCTAGTCGTGCTGCCACGGCATTGAGTTGGATCTCCAGAGCGTCGATTGAAGGGGCGGAGACAACTGCGGCCACGTCGTCCGCGTACATAAGGATCTCGGCCTCAGGAACTGCTTCCGGTAAGTCATTTAATAGGATTGAGAATAAGATGTTCGAGACCGAAGATCCCTGCGCCACGCCCATGTACGACTGCTGTGGTTCCGACATGATGCCGCCTCCCTTCACCACCTGCGACCTGTCTCGCATGAGGTCCGTCAGCAGCGCATACGCTGGTCCATCTATGCCGTAGTGCTTCAGCTTCACTGCGAGTATAGTGTGGTCGGCAACATCAAACGCTTTTGACAGGTCGCAGCACATAACTGCGACCTGCTGCTTCCTCTCCCGCGCGGCGATCACAAGGCTAACGACCCTCCGTGTCATCGACGTCGTAGACCGACCCTCGCGGTACGCGTATTGTCGGTCTGACAGCGCATCTGTCGACGACAGGAACTCTGTTAGACGTTGACTCAGGCCGTTTTCCAAAACTTTTGCCAGTGCGGGAATTATCGACACGGGCCGATAACTGTCCATGTCGCTCTTTTTTCCTTTGCCTTTGAACAACGGAGAAACTTTGCTCTGTTTTAAGGACGTTGGATACTCGCCCTGTCGAATGCAGATGTTAAAAGCATAGGCAAGTATAGGAGCGAGTATAAGTACAGCAAGGCGCAGCAACTTCATTGAAATGCCATACACGTCTTGTGCCGGCTTAGCGGGAATCCGTTTTGTTATAATAACAAAGACTTCATCCGCTGTGAACGGGCGGAGACGGAGCGAGCGGTCCGCCGGCGCCCGCGCCGAGCATAACGTGCTGTGCACATCGGCGAGAATAGCGCGCGGCGCGCCGCACGCTGCCGCCGCGCTCAGAAGCCGACAGTTCATGGCATTCAAAAGTTCTTTTTTGTTTGAAAAACTGGCACCGTTGGAGTTAGTGACCACTTCCGTTATATCTAGCCGAGGGGTATTATTTTTACCTCTCTCCTTATTTACTACACTCCACATGCCTTTTGTGGGGTTCGTGTTAGTCTGAATAATACTATTATAATAGTCGCGCTTAGTGTTATTTAATAAAATGTCATAATGTTTGTTCATGTCAATTATTAAATGTTGAATTATCTCATTATTAGAATCTAATTTACTTAATCTTAAAATGTCGAATAATAATAGCTTATAGTCTATAATATCCTGAGATACCCAGGATAAGTCAGTTCTTTTATTTCTGTTTACCTTTCTATAAGGAAAGCAAATGTCAATTTTATTTCTTATTACATTAATAATTGATGTCAGCGTGTCAGCTGGCTGGTACCTTCTAGTTAGTATATCATCCCAGTCCACACTGTCTAATGATGCAACAAAATTGGCTTTATATGCATTACTGAAAATCCTAACATAAGCGACGGAGTGAGGTTGTAACTTGCGGCGCATGAAAACGGCCTTTACGGCGAAGTGGTCACTAATGTTGGTCTCCACGGGAGTCACGCTCACAGCACTGCCCGCCAGGTTGGTGTACAGGTGGTCCAGGCTGGTGGAGCTGGTCGCCGTAGTACGAGTCGGGAAATCAACTAAATTACTCAAATTATGGGCCGAAAGTATATCAGATAGTTGCTTGACTGAACCGACAAGATTACACATAACATCGATATTGAAGTCACCAACAATAACACAATTTATACCTAAATCGTTGACTTTATCGAGCACTACTTCCAACTTGTCAATAAATTCAATATTAGAAACAAAATTGTTGCTTCTATAAATACAAATGATAGTCATGTCAAAATCTAGTAGATCTACCGCCGATATTTCGCAAATTTTTTCAACTGATAAACTAGTTACGTCCCTATTTTCAACGCATTTAATTCTGTCTGCGACAAAAATGCACGAGCCGCCGTGCACTATTTGTTGTCTACAAAAGAATGAAGCTAATTTGTAGCCATGGATATCAACACATTTTAATTTTGGCTCAGATAAGAAGTGTTCAGTTAACGCGAGAACATCACATTTTAAATCACTATTCAGTAGCACTTCTAACCTTTGCGATTTTTTATCCAATGACCTGATATTCTGGTGACATACGACTAAACTTTCGCACTGATTAACCTGCAAGTGAGAGTGTCCTAAAGCGTCAGTTTAAAAAAATATAGTAATTTTCATCTGTGGATATCTCAAAAACCCTGACACATTTGTTTTAGCGGCTTCTATCCAAATATTCAAATGTTATTGTGCGATCTTGAAAAAAACCGAAACGGTGACCAATGATGTTAAAGCCAAAATCTTCAAACCCCTTTCACCTTATTTTTATGCAGCACAAAGAAAGTTTTCTAATAAATTAGTAACACTCGAGAGGGTACGCCCATAACCTTGACCTAGTTCTCTCTGGCATTTGGAGACCTGAGCACCACTTGGCGAACGGACCCTTAATTTGTGAACTTCCTTGCTTATAAATAAATAGAAATTGTTTCACAGGCCTCGCTTTTCATAAAGGCGCTGCGTCAAAACACTTAAGTATACCCGAGTGAGAGATTAAATTTATGTTTTATGCCGTATGAATGCGCAAATCTAGTTTGAAATGGTAATTACAAAGACCTGGACCATTTTTTGCCATCGCATCGGCGCCATTAACTTCCTTACTCACATTATTCATTTTATTTTATTTTGTTTTCGAATTTAAGGAAAACTTACAGCTAGAAAATTACAATATAGTAAATAGTAATACAAATAAATGAAAATTACATTTACTTTATTGAGGGCTATTTATGAAGTTTCCACTGGTAGCAAAATTCATTATAGTTTTACATTATTTCAGTGGAAAAGGACGACAAAAAAAAATTAACTTTTTTGATACACAATAAGAAACTACATTTGAAGGCACTTTGCACAAAACCACTTGAATTAAATAAAATTTTTATTTTATTTATTTTTTACTTAAAAATACAGTTAGTACTTTGTCTAAACCAAAGTTTATGTAGGAAAATAATTTGTCACATAACAGTTGTTTGAGTCTAATGGTAGAAGTTGTAAAAATATCAATATCAATATTCCTACACTTACTTATTAAGCAGGGCTTATTTAATTCGTATTTTCTATAAGGTGTAGGTACAGTACAAGTTATTTCACCTGACATAATGTAAACGGGAAGTTTGATTTAACTTTTAGATCTGAAAACTTTATTCGAAGGTTTTAAATAAGTTAAATAGTGGCTTAAATTCTTTTCCGAAAATGACGTTGAAAGTACGTCATAAGTACTGTCATAGGTAGGAAGGTAATATAATGCAGAAACGCGCTGAACGGTAGAGAAACTTAGACCGTCTACCTAATCTTGTCAAAGGAGAGAAAAGAAAGAAAATTCCATTATGCTCAAACTTCTGAGGTCTAAGTGAGGGTCTAAGGCTCAAACGTGCTTTTTATTTTGTGAAAAGTCAGTCTGTTACCATGGCAACTATCACAAAAACGCAAACTGCAAAAAGTTTATACTTCAAATCCACCATATTATATCGAACTCTTTCTTTTTCGGAACAATTAATTTGAACGATCCAAATTAGAAGCAAGGCTTCTTATTTTCAATTTATGTTTAAATGATTCTATGTTATTTGGCACGAGTTATCAGTAAATAGGATTTTACGCACGTAGACACACGAGTATTCATAGGCCTATCCTATTATCGGGTTAATGTTGGCAATATTTTGCTATAGGTAGAGAGGACTTTCTATTTCGATGTTTCTCGAAAGCGTTTGACATAATTATAAACGCGCGCTGCATTCCATCCATTGTCATTTTACCATCGGCCTAAGAGCTCATAATTATATACCTGAGTAAGTTCTTACGTAACTCAGTTTTTATAAACTATCCTCAGGGCGAAGCTTTTCGTTAAAAGTAAAAAAGTAAAGGGAAAAATAAATAAGTGTTGGAAAATCAAGCACTTCAGCTACATATTTTAAATTGCATAAATGTTTGCTGGAAACTGATTAAAGTACCTGCAGTTTGCTGAAAAGATTAAATAAACCCGAGGTATTGTAAATAATATCGGGTTTAACCAACATTTCGCCAATTTTCCACACCAGTTTCTCAATCGGTTGTAATGGATTATTGAATGGCAAGCGCATTTTCATAACCGCGATTTTCACGCTGTTGAATATTCGAAATAAAATGTAACCCGGACGAAATACGAGGGTGTGTTAAAATTATAAGTTAATGTGTGTATCTATAAAATATCTTTCCATGTAATGTATTATGTATATCAGTTAAATGCTTAACTTTGGGCTAGATATTGTAGTGTGAATTGTCCAGCATTATTTTATTCTTTATATCTAGTACCCACAACACAAGTTCTGATTAACTTAGGGTTAAATGATGCTGTGTGAATTGTCCAGCATTATTTATTTATTTATCTGTGTTTCTGTCTGTGCCATTGTAGCTGCCAAACGGATGACCGATTTTAATTTGGTTATTTCCGTTTGAATGCTGACTGGATATGCAGTGTTTTAGCTGTTTGTTTGATTAATATCAGTTCAGCCATTCTATTGAAAATGAGGGTATTTGACTCTGTATCTTATTTTAAAAGTTTTGTGCTGAGTTTATAAATAAGGGTTTTCTAGGTTTTGTAATATGTAGACTTGTTAATACCGAGTCATAATCTGAGAAATTTTAAACCAACAACCCTGAACAAAACAAATTGAGGTTTGCGTTTGGTTCGGCTGTCGGTTGTCGCTGACCTTTTATTTCCAAAAAAAGTCACTGAGCCATGGCCAATTCGTTGTGTTGTACTTAGAAACAACTTAGTAAGTTTGTGTATGCTCATACACAAACGTAATAAGTTGTTTCTAAGTACTTGTATACTTTTTGAAAATAATCGTTCGATTATTTAAACCTATTGTATGTAAATTGTAATAATAATGTCCTCCTAGCCGAATTTCGACCACAGCGGCCAGTCTCATCGGAGACTAGCCGGATGCGCAGGACATATTATAGTGCACAAGTGTGTGCGCAAACACCGATGCACTTTCTATTCCCTCACTCTCGTAATCCGATGGGACGACAGACCGACATGATCGGGGAGAGGTCAGGCGCAGGCCAACGGCTAAACGTGCTCTCCGAGGCACGGGGCCTTAATACCGCCAACTTCCTTACTCCGGGCTGCTACTGTAAATTTTTCCTACTAGAAAAAACCCAATAGCAACTATTGGCCCGACCCGGGATTCGAACCCAGGAACTCGTAATCAGCGGTGGAACAAGCTGACCTAGACTAACGAGGCAGGCAGAGATGTAAATTGTGTGTGTGTCTGTAGTACCAAATATTTGTTACTATCTAAGTAGGGCCTAGATTTCACTCTAACAAGGAATAGAAACAATTAGTGTACAGATGGAAGTATTTTTCATGACGCCAGGCAACCAACACGCTAACCATGATATTCTCCTTAGCATGCGAAGACGCGGTAGGCGGTTGGCACTATGCCAGTATTCAGCAATTTTCCACCAGCGTATCCTGGCATCCGACATCATGCAAGATACCTTTAGAGTTGTAGCGAGTAAAAGGATACTGTGAGCGCTTTGTCAGGTGGCTGGGTAAATTCCGTATTCAGGTTGTTCTTTTCTTCGTCAAAGTTGATGCGTTGGTAGGTCTAGTTTTTTTTCATTTTCGTGTATTACTCGGTAGAAACGGCTGCGAGGCACAAAAGCCGCAAAAAAACCGTACAGAATTTATAATTCGTCTCGGGTCTCTCTTGACTTTTGAACTTTAACTATCATTCAAGTTCCGTGAAAAGGAATAAATTACGAATTAGCGCGTGTCTACCACCACTCGAATTTCAAGTTACCTCATTTCGGATTCCTATGAACGTTATTAATTATTCTCTGCCCCGACGTATTCATATTTTAACCCAGTAAATGTCACTTCATACTCACATATACGCTGCTCATTCAAACTGGTGTGACACGTGTAAGGAAAATTTCATTTACCAACATTCTCCTAATAAGCACAGTGCTCGTAAGTTTCCGTTCCAAATATCACATCATATACTAATATTATTAAATTTTGGATGTTTGTTGCTTCACGCCATAACAACTGAACGGATCGACAGACCTGTATTAACATGAAGGCTTATTTTTATCCCAGAAAACGCGTGCGAAGCCGGAAGCTCAAGTTAAACAATAAATTGTATAGACTAACCCACGGAGCTCTATAGGCTAACCTAATCTCCCAAATAAAGCGGCGCCTCCCTAGATAAGCACTGGAAGCCTGGAGTTTAGCCAAATGTGGTAAAATCCACCGACATTATCCGGTTGTCAGGAGGTCTACTTCGAAAAACGAACGAAGTTGATGGATGACGTCGATCGCATGAAACAAAAAACATTACCACCACGGTGCGCGGTGCTCCGGGCGCGTTACCAACTAACTGACATCGTTCGTTTCGGATCTCTATGAAATAAAGCGTGGCAATGCAGCCAGCATCTTGGGGACGCTTCCGACTGGTATTGATATGGATCAGTTGAGCTTCCTGTAGATTGATTACAACAGTCTGTAGTTAGCTCAATTGTTTCAATGAAATACTACATTACTAAATAATAAGTATGTAGATTACTAGATACTAATTCTAATTTAATTCTGTTATTTGATTGAGATTTTAAAGAAATAAATATCACAATCATTTTTATAGTAAAGCCATCCAAAGGAACGGACTGACCGTCCTTCGTTTTGTGCAATCCGACGTCATTCGGCAACTTCGTTCGTTTTTCAAAGTAGACTTCCTGGTCTGGTTGGTAACCGCCTTGCCAATGCAAATTTAATCCCCTTCGAATTAAACTGGTTGTGGGGACTGGAAATTGTATGAATGTTCATGAGGAACAAAGTGACCGTGTCTCTTTTGTAAAACTGGGATTACAATATGTAGACTAATTATTACGCTTCTTCTTCATAATAGAGACGTCATTTAATTCTTATACCTATGGCATTAAAGTCATTTACAACGGGATATTTACCATGATTTGATTTTGATTCTTAAGTGTTAATAACCATGATGGATTTAAAAGTTTTATCTATGGTATTAGTCTTATTAGTATTATTCTGTTCTCTGCCTAGCGTGTGATTCAGGCTTTGTTTTACCTGTACTCGATATTATCTCGATACCACCTTAGAGAACAATCAGAAGAAGATACTTTAGAAATAACGAGAAATCCATAGTAAAATGTTTAATAAAAATACATGAACACTCATGTTAAGTGGCAGCAGCAAGCAAGAGACTGCGAGAACATATTCTTCTCAAGTTTCAATCAAGAGGTACCTCTTGAAACCTAAGAAGAATATGTTCTTGCTGTTCAGCCTAAACGCAGCATAGAAGTTTAAAAATTGGTTAGTAACGTGCACATTTTACATGCGGAATTTTTAAATGCAAGCGAAACAAATTCAAAGTTTTCGTCTGAATATATATTCTGATTTTTCGTAGAAATCTGTTCAAAAAACTCAACAGATTGGATGTGTTTCACACCAGAAAATATTTTTGTTTTTTATACGAAGTTTCAAAAGGATCGTGCTATCCTCGTTGGCTCTGAGGTCAAAGGTAGTTTTTTAAAAAAAGGTTATCCGTTTTCCACTCCCGGAAAATCTAATTTCCGCCGTCAACTTTCACCAAAATGTTGATGGACGAAACGAGAGTTATTTGTTGCGAAATGTTTGCATAAAACATATTTATAAATCTTTATTCACAAAGAAAATTACAATTACAATTGCATAAAATGAAGTGAAAATTTTCAATATCTGCGACAATACTTAAAGGTTTAACTTGTGTTGGGAATCAGACTAGAATAATCCTTTTATCTGTGACGCAAATGTGCAATATTGTTCGAGTCTACATTCATTTGATTTCATCTATACTAATATTATAAAGAGGAAAGACTTGATTGTTTGTTTGTATTGAATAGGCTCCGAAACTACTGGACCGATTTGAAAAATTATTTTACCTTTAAAAGCCCAAATTATTCCTGATGAACATAGGCAACTTTTTACCGCGGGAAAATGCTTCATTCCTACGGGAAAACGGGTAATAGGACAACGACTAGTAAGAATGCAGCTAGTTTGTTATATATACGGTGATGGAATCACCATTTTTTCAATCCAGCGTATTTTTCTGTAGTGTCGTCCCATTATGAACCTTGACCGCATTCATACAAAAATTCATAAAGTTAATTTTGTCACCAAAAAATTATTAATGATCGTGTTAGGTAATTCAACACTGTCTTCTGTTGACATACCTGTGTATACTTAGGCTGGTGTTTACCAAAAGATAATCGGACAATTAGGCAACTTTGTCGGTTAACTTTGACGTTTAATGTATGAAAACTTGTGCCAAAAACATCAAAATCACTGTTTAAAAGAAAAGTTTAAAATTTAACCATCTGTTGGTGAACTCAGGTCCTAGCCTGTTTGCGTATTGTTTGATTATTAGAAGTTTGACGCCGCCGCATGAATTTCTGTGGCATAGTAGCTGTCAAAAGGAAAAGTCGATTTTGATTAGGGTTTTTTTGCAAGGTGGCTTTATCGTGATTAGCTATGTTGTTAAAGGATTGGTGCTGTGGATTTAATTTTTCGGACAAAATTCGATTGAAGTTAGCCTCGATTTGATATGTGCCCTATACTACGGCTTGGGTTACCTACATAGAGACACAAGAATTGATTCAGTGAATATCACTACAAACTCCACTTATTTAAAGCCAATACCCCTAAAAAATTAGTACCTATAATTACTTTGTACAAGTACCACGTGAATAAAATACAAGAGCACACACAGAAAAAGATAAACATATGTTACAAAAAAAAACATAAACATACGTACAGAATATAATTACGGAGTTTAAAAAGTACGCATATACTTTTAAAACAAAGCTACTTTTTTACCACAAACGGCAATTCAAAAGCCACATTATACCAACATTAATCCTTTGGGTGGATTTTAGTTTTCCCCCCTAAGGGGGTTTCAGGGGAGAAACTGGAATAAGCCGTAAATTATACCTCGTACACAGAAAATAATCCCTCTCTCAAAGAGATCCGATTAGTTACAGGTAGAACGCTGGTCGAGATATTGCTGCTTGCTTATTCACAGGCTTTATTTTATTTCTTTCTGTAATTGCTGTATTTAATTTTATCTCTGACTAATCGGAGGGATGCTGTTATTTGTTAAATATTTCAAGCGATAAACTCACATTCATGTGAGCTGTGAGTGATAAAATTAAAAAACAATAACGTAGCCAAGTTTTTTTGACGCGACAAAAAAGGGGATGAAGTCAGTCTATGTGCTTGTGTATCTATGGCGTCATAGCTCTATAGTTGAATTTGAATCACGATTACGATTATTGCTGAGAAAATCAGTGCAGCCATATAAACTGACGACCTCTGTGGTGCAGCGGGCGAAGGTAAGCTGCAGGATGTTGCGGGTTTGATTCCCGCCTCGGGACAAATGTTTGTACGATCTGCAGTTCAGGGTGTTCTGGATGTTTTCTATGTATTATTTTTTTTTTTAAGAAAAAGAAAAGAAAATAAATAATATAATAATAACTAGTACCCATAATACAAGCTCTGCTTAGCTTGAGGCTAGATAACGCTGCGTGAATAATGAAGTGAATGGAGTTTTCGAATTTGTGAAACGAGCTTTAGCAGTTAGAAAAGTGGATTTTGTTTAATGATAATTCTTCATTGCGCTTATCTGGCTACAAGGCAATCTCATCTTTTAGAAAATGTAAAAAATTAGGGTGCTTTTTCGGAAGATATCGATCTTCCGGCACAATTTTTTGCGGAGCCGAAACGGAACAGTGTTTTTATTAGAATTTAAATGTTCATTTTCTCAGCCGACAGACGAGATTTTCTAAGAAATTTTCAAAGTTCGCTTTATTTACAGCCGGTTGTTTGTACGCGGAATCTATTATTGAAAATAAATTAATAACACTGGAGCAATCACAGAGGCCGTACGCGAGTAAAGTTAGTTGCCACTGTTACCTTTACACCTACAAGGAGGTCTATATCGTTACAGACAAGGAAACAAATATATTTATAGTCACCCTCAAGGTACGAAACCTTAAAAGTATATAAATTACCTATGTTAGATTTTCTAAAACATTATGCTAATCTGCTGGCAAACGGGGCAGTGATTTATCGTGCCACAAAACGACCCGTACATTACCACACCCAGTGTACTCGTATAATGCGAGGTTTTATGTTATTTGTATTTTTACATCCGGGAATTATAAAGAGATGTTCATTTGTGAATATGTAGATTTCTAGGTAATCGCGATAAAAGGCACCACATCGCAGCGACAAAAAGTGGTAAAGCAGCGGTTACGTGTGAATAGTGTCGAACATTAATAACGGCGAGTGAAGCGAGCCGAGCTAATTTTGAAGCTGGGTGAGTTCGGGTTAGCAACGAAGACAAAGAAGTTAAGATAACGGCGAGCGTTGATAGCCGCATCGTTATTGCGATATTTTAGGCAAATAGTAATAAAGGCGAAAGACAAAAAAGACATCGAAAAGATGTATAATAAAAGAATGTGATAGCATTCATAAGTACAAAAATATGTTGAAAGCACATGTCTACTCGATAGAATAATATAACTACATAAATAGAACACTATTAGATAACATAATTAGTTATGATTAGTAATTTAAGTTAAGTCTCAAATCCCAGGAGCTGTTTACCTACTTAAAGTTAGTTTTAGTACACAGTTACTGTATAAATTTATCTCATTTTAAGTGAACTGTAATGTTTTTATGAGAAATAAAGTTCTTTAAACCTTTATGTAATGGCGAGAGAAGCGAGCCACCGAAATTTTGTTAATTTTTCGGGTGGTCACAAAAAGTTTAGAAAAAATAATAACAAGTGGAGCCCTGAAAGTTTATAGTTATACAAAGACATGTCAGTGATATCGATTGCACGAGCTAAAAACGCGTAGAGTCGTTTATAAAAGTTCCGCGTGGGACAGAAATACTCATAAAAACGAGTTTTGTAAATGTATTTCTCATTGTAAAACTTTGAGGTAAAGCCATTTCAGGTTGTTCAAGTTCTCCTGCTATTTCAGGCAAAGATCGTAGCAATAATATCTTAGGCCTACCCCGTGCAGATGAGAACTTTATTTCTTGTGTTTTATATATATTTACTGCATCGTAACGCGCACGGTTTTTTTTCCGCAAGTGCGTGTAGCTTTATCCAATTTCCATATGTTACAGAATCCTACGGGAATAATCGAGCGGTGAGATTCCGCAGTGCGGGGTAAGCCTTAGATTTCAGGCTGAAACCACAGAACATAAAAATATGTTCTGTGGTTTCAGACTCCTCCCCTTAGCGTGCTAGAATAGGACAGCATCAGTCTAGACTGCCCTCTGTACTAGGCGACAGTCTAGACTAATTCAATGTCAGATTCAATGTATAGCACCATCTCGTCTACCCGTAACCGCTTGTGAATGGGTGGCTTGGATCAGTCAAGGCATTTAAGTTTGACCTACGTATTTGTGATTGGTAACTGATAACAGGCATACCTAAACCAAAAGTTATTGATATTAAAGTAAATTTTGAAAGTTTTGACGTGATAGAAAATTGATCCGATTCTAAAAGTTCGTTCTTATGTACCTCTGAGTGAGTCTTCAAATATGTTTTATCCAAGTTCCAAATTAAATAAAAATTACGTGAGAGTCAGAATCGAATGCATTATATGGAAAACCGTAGAATAATGTGTCCAATAACCTGAATGGTATAAGTTAGGAACCTATATTCAGCAGTAGATTTTCATAGATTTTCACATTTTTCGCATTTCATTGTTCATTAGGGTTTCGAAGATCGATGATCGGTTTCGAAACCCTTATGGTCTCGCTTTGTTTGTCCTTTTTTCCCTCCTTAATAACTCAGCAACTACTGCAGCTATCAACTTGAAATTTAAAATAATAATACAAATCGTGCGCTTGTACAGATTTTAAATTTTAAAAGATACCTACAGGGTAATGTAGGGTATCAAATGAAAGGTATTAGTTTGTACGTTTCAAAACAGTTTTTAAAATTTCTGTAGGTTTCATACTTTATGAAATAAGTCGAAAAAATACCCATTCCCCCCCCCCCCTATCTCCGAAGATTGCAGAGCGATTCATGTAAAACGTCTGGAACGTTTTTAGATATGGAACTATATTTTACAGGAAAAATATAGTTCGTAAAATGAAGTACGTAGAAGTTTGTAAAATGAACAGTTTTTGAAAAATGGTCAAAAAGAGGGGAATATTTTTCAAAAGGGGGGGCGGCTACATCCCCGAGTGGGAAAACAAATAAAAGGTATCGGTTTGGACATTTCAAATCAGTTTTTCATATATCTGTAGGTTTCATATTTTTTGAAATATTTTGAATAAAGTCGAAAAAATATCCATTACCCACTTTAACCGAAGCATGCAGAGAGATCTATCTGAAATGTAAGTTGGTACCTACTATTCTTAGGTATCCGTTAAATTGCGAAGTCTCTAACCGGTACTTTTGGTACATATTTGTTTACAAACGTTCGAAACCCTCGGCGCGCGAGTTACACTCGCACTTGACGGATCTTGTTTTTAAATGGACTTTGTATAATAACAACTGAATCAATTTTTAGCTATATTCTATTTTATCCAGATCACAGGTAGGATGCTAGGAACCCTGGTTCATACCCAGGGAGGGTATGAACCAGAAATTAAGTGCCAAAGAAAGTCCGTAGAAACATTTCCTTGAAACTTAAATTGTCGAGCACTTGTTTGCAAAACTCGAAAGTTTGGAAAATTGTCTCAATGTGCCATTAGGGGAGCTTTTAAAGATTGGGTTTCAATCCAATTTAGAGCTTCATATTGATTTAGAACCTTCTGGTTTCTGTCCGTGACTTCGTTCACTTGTTAAAAACCTTAAGAAGCTCTAAAAACATCTTTTTTCATCAGTAGCTCCAAAGGTTACCCATCCGAAACCAAATTAAAATTTCTATCTCTTTGACTGACAAAGAAATTCCGCCCCGGGAACACTTCCCTCGGGACTCTCTAAGGGATATCCACCGGGTGATGGGCAGCAGCACCCCCTGCAGTTCAGATCAACCACCGGACTGCGATGGTCAAATCATCGCATGCCCAGCGTGGGGATTATGGCTTTACCCCCAATAGTACAAGGTGCTTATCAGTGCCATAGGCTGTAAATGGCAGTCTTTGATAAATCGTACTTTTCTTCTCACACTGAATAATGTTCCGTTGCAATTTTAGCGACACTGCATAATTGAAGAGGCCAATATAAGGAGGTTCTCAATACTGCCGAGCTCTTTGGTGACACAAGTGCTCTAATCTGTATACATATATACAAGAGAAGAGAAAACTGACTCACCAAGAGATCTTTGAAACTACAAGAGCTACGAGGCTGAAATTTTGCATACAGGTTTCTTTCAAGACGTTGGCACCCGCTTAAGAACGGATTTTTGGATATTCATTTTCTCAGGGGGTCAAAGGTAATTTTTATAATAACTTCAGAACGGTAACTGTTGGCCGAAGGTGACTTAAAATAAACATACTCATGTTTCAGGGTTTTTTGAAATCCCACCCTTAAGGTCTATGGTGTGGAGTCAAAGTTAGGCGACTCACTGATATATCACGAAGTTTCAGGAACTAGAAGAGCTACGAAGCTGAAATTTTGCATGAAGGTTCCTATTATGACGTAGGCACCCGTAAAAAACGGATTTATGGAAATTCGTATTTTAGGGGGTCAAAGGTCATTTTTATAATAACTTTTAGAAAGTAGGGACTCGCTAAGACCGGGTTTTAGAAAGGAGTATTCTATGGTAGTTAAAATAAGCCGTAATCGAATAAGTAATTTTTTAAACAAGCATTTTTAGAAGGATGATATGAGATTTATTGGTTTTCTCATAATATCTTTAAATCGTAAAGGAATGGTTTTAAAACTTTGGCGTTGATAGTTTACATGGAAAACAACATTACTTGGGGTAGATATTAGTAGTATTATGTTATATATTACTAAAGTCCACGTGAATGAAATCGCGGCGGGTCAGCTAGTATTGTATATTCTATATGCCATACCCGAATTTCCCGGCTCTAACTATCAATAACGATCTAATTATATAGTCTCATTTAGAAAAGTATCTCAGAATATGGATTGACGACAAATTATCTTGGACACCTCATATTGAACACGTTAAAAACAAATTAACATCCTTACTGGGGGCATTGCGGAAAGTTGCCAACTGTATCCCAAAAAAGGCACGTAATATTATATATCATTCATTAATTAAATGACATCTTGAATACTTAATTGAAATATGGGGCGCTGCTGCCGTTACAAATTTAAAACCAATACAAAGGACCCAAAATAAAATACTAAAAGTTCTGTTCCACCTCCACTATCTCACACCCACAAAGGAACTATACCAAAAAACTAAACACTTCGATATTAACCAACTGTACATTTATAATACTTGCTTATTAATAAAAAATATAACTTCACAGTCAATACAATCAAATATTAAACTAAAACACAAAGAAAACAAATATCATCTTAGAAATAAAATTAAACTACATATTCCTAACACTCGAACAAATTATGGATAAAAATCTATTCTTGCAGAAGGAGCACAAGTATTTATCAATCTACCGCACAGTGTCAAGGAATGTGACAGCTTAAATATATTTAAAAATAAGCTAAAAGAATATGTGCACTCATTAGTAGATAGATAGCTCCAATACTTGCCTTGTTTCTCATTTTTCTCTGGTTACGTTGGTCAAAAATGTTTATTCTATTTAAATAAGTTTCTGACACTACCTACATCTACAAATAACAATTAATTTTTTTTTACTATGTAGGAAGATATTTTTTGTTATTTACAAAGATCTCAGAGGTTCCACACATTTAATTTTATAAGGCCTTTATTCACAAAGAAAATTATAATATAATTGGTATTTACAATTGAAACAATTGAGCTAACTGCAGACCGTTGCAAACAATCTACAGGTAGCTCAACTGATCCATATCAATACCAGTAGGTTATTTTATAAGTATTATAATATATGTTTATCTCATTGTAAATGAACTGTATAATTTGTATGAGAAATAAAGTTCTTTAAACCTATATGTGGAATACCTGTTCGAATTTCAAGTAACGACCCTTTTTGGTTGAATGTGTGTTCCTACATCGCCGACCACCTGCTGGAGCATCCCGGAGCACACTTGTAGCGTAAGCAGCCGAAGGATCCTCTCCCTTGTAGGTGCGCGTTGCCATTTACGTCTGTGCAGTTACGGACGCAAGTGGTCTCGCGATGCAGCTTAAACCACCTTCCACAGATGCAAAAGCCCATTAATAATATGATTATACTATTTGCGCCGCTGCTTCGCCCGCGTGGTAATTTCAGAAATTTATTGCAGACCCCCTAGAGGTTGTTTCATGAAAATAAAAAATACGTAATTCATTAATTTCTTTATAGTTTACTAGCTGCATACTACCCGTGGTATTATTACCAATTTTTCCGTAGGAATTAAGCATTTTCTCGCGGTAAAAAGTAGCCTATGTTCATCAAGAATAATGAGGGTTTCTAATAGTAAAAGAATTTTTCAAATCGGTCCAGTAGTTTCGGAGCCTATTCAATACAAACAAACATACAATCAAATCTTTCCTCTTTATAATATTAGTAAAGATTTATATCGAGTATTTAGTGAATCGAATCAAGGAGTAATAATTTTCCATAGCAACTTTACCACCATTTTTAACGCCCTCAGAGGTTAATTTTTGAAAATTAGATGAGACTATGTGTTATTCTAGAACTTAAACTATCGACATACCAAATTTCAAAATCCTAAACCCGTTAAGTAGTTACGGAGATACGTGGTAACAAACATTCACACAAACTTTCGCATTTATAATATTAGTAGGATATCGAATTCGTCGAATAGGGCTTAGCCAAGAATAGAAGTAGAAGTATTAAGTACATTAAGTAATATTATGATACGAGAATGATCGTGTTGAGTCTTTTTTTAAGGACGTTTTAGATAACAACTTGACGTTCATAATAAACAACTTTGAAGCACATATGTTGTATGTAAATTCAGGTTTCAAAGTAAAATGAAAAACTCAATGCACAAAAACTTACTAAAGTTCTAATAATCTTGACGAATATTTAGATATTTTATGACGATCATAACATTTGAACGGTAGCGCCAGTTTTCTTCAAACATAGCTAAAAATAAAAACACTCTCAACCAATTCACCTTAAAAACAAAAACTAAATATAAATCTGTTTATACAGATAACCCGATAGATAGGGAACTACAATGCCACAGTACATCATACTGTTTTTTCTTCTTGTATAGTTTTGGATTAAAAGAAAGTCGCTGCATTAAGTATTATTTACAGAGCAATGCAGCCAGCGTCTTGGGAATACTTCCGATTGGTATTGATACGGATCAGTTAAACTACCTCTTGATTGTTTGCAATAGTCTGCAGTTAGCTCGACTGCTTCGTACCTACTAGTTCTAATTTATTTCTATTCATTATTTGTAATTTTCTTTGTTTATAAAGAAATTTACCTACACAAACGCTTTTACAAAGTAATTTCGTAGCACTGCTACGCTTCGTAGCTCCTTGCCTACGAATAGTGCTACGGAAAGGAATGGAAAGGTGCTACGGAGTTTCGTAGCTGCTCTCCGCACAGAGGCAGCGTAGAGTAGCACTCAGGCATACTACGCAGGATGTGACGTGTAAATTTAAGAGTTAGTTTGACAAACATATTATCAGAATTAGAATAATAGATACAAAATTTAGCTAACGAAATAATTATGTCTTTGTCACTAGATAAAAATAAAAAAAACTTCATTTTTGATTCTGCATTGCATCGATAACTTGTTAGGTTTAGGTTTAATTTTTTTGTAACTTAGGTTGGCCTGCAACATTGGGTATAATATACTTAATAAGTTTTTTTAGGATTTTTAAATTGTAAATCCCAAAAATGGCGCTTTTACTAAAGCTTTTACATATTCCTTAACTAACCACGTGATCCAAAACATTAAAAACCCATATCCCAAAAATAACAAATTCTCAACACTATGTACTTGTACACACAGAGTGGCATATAAAGGCCGGTTCAGACTTACGCGTTATTTGGCTATATTCAAAAAATGTATAAGGAAAATCTATTTAAACCTTATTCTTACAGTGCTCACAAAATATAAGAATTAAATGTGTATAAAAATCATTGGTGTTGTCTCAGTAGTCCGGTTACAATTAAGTCAACTGGAGTACTGAGTCGCTCGATGTATCAGTAGTGCGGTTCAATTAAGCAACCAGACTACTGATACGTTTTTTGCAACTGTTATTATATACTGTGATACATTGCCTAATAATTCATCGGCTTATGTAAACCAAAAGAACTAAGTATATTCTTATAGTATATTCTCTATTAAAGTAATATTCTAAGTAGCCTGATATGACATTAGTAGCTATAGCTATTTCAAGTCAATAGGGATAAGCTCAACATAATGCTGACAAGATTTTCAAGCATGTGCGGCGCTGGTTTTTAGTTTACCCCTATGCACGACGACGTGATCCTCGGCAAGAGATAATAGTTTTCTTTGCGGGTTGTTTTTGTTTGTTCTTTTATACCAAGCATGATGCGTCCAGATTAGGGGTCTGTGTGTGTTTGTGTGTGACAGTTTGTCTATGTGTGAGCTCTCCTGAGGGACCATTCTCGTAAGAGTCTGGGCAAGCTGAGAACACACATGCGTGAGTGTGTGTAAATGTGTGCGTGTAGTTAAAGTAGGTAAGTGCACAATGCATTATAAGAATGCAATGAAGTATTAAAGTTCCTAAAAATAATGTGTTTGAATTAAGGTTTGAATGGGTCATAATACGATTATTTAGGTGCATAGATTAACTAAAAGATATATTTGGGTTTTGTTTGTTTTACTAATTGTGTATAGCAGTAAACATTTAAAACATTTAGCATTCGTATTTTTTAGATGTTTTCATGTCCGACAAAAAAAATATTTCTCATTGTAAAATTAAACATAGGATAGGATAACAAAAAATTGTCACAGATAGCTTGGTTATGCATCTGTGCGCTTCGTGTGGGCTTCATATGTGCATTAACTAACGAATACTTTCTTCGTTTTCGTCCTTCCTATACATTTAGCGCCGTGCAGTGACCCTACCCGATCGAGAGGAACTTCTTTTTCGTATTATGAAAACGATTGATACACGATTTGTTGCACATAAAAGCAGCAGTCACCCTCGTAGCATTGATATTATAAAAGTGAGTAGATAGAACACTATCAACAGCGCTTGGTACGACTGAACTAAGTTCAAAGGCACGCTTACTCTCAGTATTGCATGGAACGTCGTCGTCGCCTTGGATACTAGTCGTCAAAAATCATAAAAAAATAAAACTAACTGAAACTTTCATCGAAATGCTTTCAATAGGAGCTTTAAGAAAAACAAGAACATACGAAAAAACATTTCACACGTTTGTACATAGGTACAGCTTAAATATTTTTCTACTGTTTATGCTATGTTGATAACCTACCAATAGACGTTTCTACCAATCTGTGTGTTTCAATTTTCAATGTACGGTATGGTACTTACACGTTTTCCCTTGCATTCTATGAGGTACCAAGTCGATCCCAACCAAACAAGTCAATCATATAGGTTCACACGCTGCTGTCATAGCAAAGCGGATAGTGTTACTCAACCATTCTCTTGATTTGGAAACCAAATACGAATTAATGTGTGTTGTAAAGCATATAGCTTCAATATTAGTGCATTCACACGCACGCGGGCGCACTTTTACGAATAGGAAAAAGAGTAAAAAGAGTTATTCGTCGCTTTTTTTTGCTACACCAGGTTTTGTCTCGGTACTATTATTCTAAGCCTTCTTCTAAGACGTCAACGGTTATCGAATAATAGTGTCAAGTGGTACTTAGCACTCTTAGCTGTGTAACATAAAATATAAAAATAGAAAGAAAACAAAAACGATTGTATTATTATACCTCGATGTAAGACATTGAATTGGTGAACTTTTGGAAGTATTCACCGTAGTATATCAGAGCGGCCGTGAAAATTGATAATTTTACTGATTACGTAGGTCAATTTAGATTTCTCTTTTGCTTCCCCCTTTCTCTTCAAAACTCAAATCGGACGTCGATCATAAATAAACCAAGATAAGGGCGGTTTGTGCGGCCAATGAGTACCTTTTCAAAATAATTAGGATCTTGATAAACGTATCAAATTGAATATTCCCAGTATTGCATTTTTAGGACTGTTATATTAATTTTTTTTATTTACCGTGTTTTTTCATACAAAAAAATAAAATCAATTGCCGTGGAAGAACCCAGGTGATTACGATCAAATTAGCGCAGCTTGGTATCGGGGTCAATGATTGCATTCATAATAAAACCACCCAGAGCGCAAGCTTTGGTAGAAATGCAGCAATATATATTCATGATACAAACTTGCTGATTAATCTTGTTAAGTTTAATCCTTTGAAAGCTGCATGCAATCCCAATGTATTGACAAGCAGGAAATTCCCCCCTTAGATTTATCAGAACCATGCTCACTAGTTTCAAGTAGAATCACTTTACTTCAGTAGATTCTACACTTAAGAACCAACAAACCATAATACAACCTTAGTAGGTACAACAACCTTTAACCGAAGGAAATAATCTTTGGAATATAAGTATTGTTCATATAGGTATGTGTATGATATTCACGCTATTTAAAAAAAAAATATTAAGGCCCTTGCACTACATTTAAATTTGAATTGTCATAACATTTGACTGTCTACCGATTTTCTGCCCGACGATGACGCCATCTCTCAATGACATCTTTAAAAATACAAAATCCTGATCATTCGTTTAGGGGTACTTACGATGCCAAAGATATACATTAATATATATCAGATACACCCGTAAATCGTATTATGATACCCATATTGGATCGAGGCCGGGAATTAAAATTGCATGAACACACATATTTCGCCTCTTTGCTCTTTTGCTATGCCGTAGCTTGCTACGAATGGCTACGCGTAGCCATAGTATCTATGCTGTGAATTGGGCCGCGATCACGGTGCGGTAAGGCACGGCATTACGGCTCAAACGTTAGCAGTTGAAACGTTAGGGTGCGCGTTCACAGGCTGGCATCGGACAATCTGCACTGGCCCACACACACACAGCATTATCTAGCCCCAAGCTAAACAGAGCTTGTTTTATGGGTACGAGATAAGATAACTGATATACCTAATACAATACACTACATATATAGATATTTTATTAGATGGTAAATTGTCCAGCATTATT
The DNA here is from genome assembly GCA_949316285.1 of Eupithecia subumbrata. Classification (NCBI taxonomy): domain Eukaryota; kingdom Metazoa; phylum Arthropoda; class Insecta; order Lepidoptera; family Geometridae; genus Eupithecia; species Eupithecia subumbrata. The sequence continues at coordinate 17,101,722 of OX438642.1, forward strand.
TATTTATTTATTTTTTTCATTGACAATTTTTGTCTTGGCAAGTTTATATCCACCGCATCGTGTTAATGTTGCACAAATTTTAAAATAACTGGTATATAATCTAATGAGATATTTACAAATAACCTCACGAAGATCAATATCGGCACCAATATTGATATTAAAATTAAAAATGTATGGTTATCAGATGTTTTTCCTCCGTTAAATTGATGATCTACCTTCATGCTAACTTTCAACTTCCAAGGTTATCTAGAAGTGGTTTAGGTTTTTGATGAGTCGGATATTAAAATGGCACTCGGAATTAAATAACTCAATAGCCTTATAATTCTGTTTTCATGCAAAATTGCAAGCCATCCAATTTGATAATGTCTGAGATACAGAAGGGACCGAAAGCGTGCCCAATAGTTCGTGTATAAATAAACTCTGTCATTGCATAACCTGTTTCTTTTCGATCCTGGCTGGATGCTTTACCGCGCGTCTCAATTTAATACAAACCCACCCTCAAAGAACGAGGCAAAATTTTACGAGGAGTAACTAAAGGCATTACATATACATCACACACCTGAATACAGATTAGTGTTTTGATACCTACATCATTTATATATTTATAAAAATCGCTCAGTGGCTTAATAGCCACTGAGCGATTTTATATTAGCATAATTGCTACGAGGTATAAAGAGACCTAGCCCCGAGTCCAGTTGACGAGAGTATTTAATCCCCGACGCAAAAACAGAGGGGTGCTATAAGTTTAACGTGTCTGTCTGTGTATCTGTGTATCTGTCTGTGGTATCGTAGCTCCCAAACGGATGAACCGATTTTCGTTTAGTTTTTTTTTGTGTGATAAATAATTTTATCCCGAGTGTTCTTAGCCATGTTTCACGAAAATCCGTCGCGAGTTTTGAATTTTTTTTATTTTGTTTTTGTTTTTCCATAAGATTTGGTGCAGAGCATCTATCGTGTGGTAAGGGAACTACGCAAATTCCATACAAAATCATCAATCACGTCTCCAAACCGTCAACCAAACTCGGGACTCTGATAACCATTTTATAAAAACTATAAACACAACAACAAATAATCATTTATTCCCTTGTTGTCAAAACTTCTCACGTGCCAATGGTATGTCATATAACTTAATAAATGGTTGATAAATTTAATATATAAACCATTGACAGCGAAGTGGAATACTCTCGGGAAATTATTTACTGGAAATATTTAACAGAACGTTAAATATTTATTTCCAGTAAATACCGATTGAATTTGCGTTGCGGTCTTTGCTACGAAAATTACCGTAAAATCATGAATTCATTACACCGGACCGTTAATAAACTAGCTTTCATTTGCAGTAAAATATTTGAACAACTCTGTACAAAATGCCATCGTAATCGTATTTGGTATAATTATTTATTCAGAGTCAAGTCAAATAGGTACATACGTGACTCGTGCGTAACTACGTAAGTTCGAAATTGTAAATATTAAACCTAATATCCATATTTTTTTAGATTTATACTATGGCAAGTTAATGTATTGAGCTTTACTAGAAGTGGCAAAAGCTCGTCCTACCTACACTTTGGTGTTTTAAAGGTTTTAATTGCGTACAATAAAAGTTTTAATATCTAAAAATAGTTATACGTAAGTTTAAAACATAGTTTACAATATTTAACGTTATTAAAATCTAGGTATGTATCGATGTGAGGTAAGTAGATATGTAAAGTCGCGGGTAGAGGCTAGTTTATAATATAATAATAATTATTAATGCTGGACAATTTTTAAGCGTTATCTAGCCCTAAGCTAAGCAGAGCTTGGTACTCTGGATGTTAGTAGAAATGTCAGCATTACGGACTTACGTGATCTGGCTAGCGAGGACCGGGCTCCTAAGGATCCACGATAATAGTTTTATAGAGCTTGCCCCGACAAAATGGAAGGAAATATCGTTTTATCGTTGTTCGATTACAACGATTACTATACACTGAAAAAATATAGTCAACTAAAACGCATTATCTTAGGTGGCGTCAAAATAGTTGGAATGATAAATATCTCATTCAATACAAACAAGAATGCATGGTAGCTTCAACATATCGAATTTGTAGTTTGTTTGGCTTGTTATGCAAGCAGAGGCCACATATTTGTGATTTTAAAAATCATCTGAGACTTAGAAAATAGTTTTTAAAATTCTGAAAAATGTATATTACTTATGGGTCTAGTCTAGTCAAAATCGCATTCAGTTACAAGATCTAATGAACTTCACTCGATTGAAAAAAATCCCAAAGTTACCCCATTTTCTAACGTTTTTTCAATACTATGACTAGCGAACTACTGATATCTCATTTTTTTTTGTACTCGACTAAGGACACTTAATATTTCTTGTCAACTTCTTGTCAAATGGCTTCTGCGTCTGGTTTGACACAATTCTGCCAATATTCATTAATATTTCTAAACAAATTCGCAGAGTTTGAGTTGATAAAATGACGGCGGCGCGCGTTTTCCCTTACGCCTACTGCTGCTGGAATACCTGGCCTTAAAACAAAAAATAGGCACATCATTGACATATCAATAAATATTCACTTTGTCATATTAAACACTTATTTGCACGGGGTTAGCAAACAACTTTGTTGCATTTAATGCCTGTATTAAGTTAAATAACTACACTTTATAAGGCAAATTCATTACTTGGCAGAAGGAGCTATTATGATTTAACTAAGTTCTCATAGTCACAGAAAACAATATAGGCTCATATGGATTCATAATGCGGATCACATAAGACAAGATCTTAATCAATGTAAACATTTTTTTTTCAGTGTAGTTTCCATCGATAATGTATCGAAGGTCTTTCACTTTAAGCTTAGAATGACTACTGGCTACATCTCAACTTAATATAAACTGTCTACTCAAATCAGATTTCGAAAATAAAACTAAAGCGTACCTCTGACACTATAGAGCCTTTAAGAAAAATCATATACAACAAGCTAATTTCTCCTTTACATTTTTTTTTAATTAAACGCATGGCCAAATTTTACGAACCACGTATAATGAATACACTTACGCAAGCGTGAGACGTCTAACACGTGAGGCAATAGATAAATAAATAAATAATAAATAAATTATTAGATGTGAGGTAATAGAGGCGTCTCACGTAAGGATAACTTATGTTGGGAATAATTCACGCTTTCGATCAAGCGTCGCGTTTATACATTTGGCAGTTACGATGACTCAAAAACCAAAGTGTTATTTCCTTTAGACTTAACAGGACTCTTGTACATGTCAAAAAATTCAAATTACATAAGTAAAACTAGGAAAAGTGATCACTTTGATTTTTTGCTCACATAAATCTTTTAAAGTTAAGTAATAAAGCGAACAAGAAACCATTACCGTGTGAGGTCGTTAGTTTTCGAGTTGGTGCAAAACTCATCCCGACTGCAGACAGACGCAGCAAAACTAGCTTATACACATACGTTGAACCCTTTTCCCATCACTTAAAAGTACCTACCGAAAACTTTAATAAGTAGCGAATAAACCAAAGCATTCAATTTACAAATCATTTTCACATTTTCAGCCCAAAATTCTGCTCTCAAATTAATATTCAACCTGCAATACTGTGGTAATTACTGTAACAAAGGCTGCTCAAACCGGGTGTCAGCTTTTAGCCTATGAATTTTCCCTGAATTACCTAAAGCGATCGATCGACTAACACTATTGTGGTACACTAAAATCATTAATTATTCAGGATCAGTAACAGATTCTGCGAAATATTCGAAGTAGGGGTGTGGCGTTATATCACTGCATTGTTAAATAAACGGCTTATGGAATTCCGTTAATATAACGTGAAGCAGCAATTCAATATCTATTTATTTTCATTAACGATCGCAACGACGCAACGAAGTCAATAACTATCTATTAGCCTCAACGAGCGCAACATTGAATTAATCGTGAATGCGATAAGTTCGTTTAGCTATGTGTGAATAGTGAATACTCGAGTTGCGTTATATTAAATTTTATACGTTGTTGATTCGTTTAGCGATTTAGACTGTTATGTTGTTATTGTTGAGTGAAAAGTTAATTTTTGTATCATCGAAATGATCACGTAAACACCAGCCATGGTGTATATTTCTCCCCTGGATACAAAGATTAGCTGAACGTCAAAATACACGTGCTTAGCTACATCTATCGCAAAATTCGCAACAACTAGGGTTGTTAACGATTTTTAACGATATATAGTTATTTAATAGTTATCGTTTCCCATTTAATAGTTTCGTGAAGTGAATGGAAATTCTGTTAACAGCACAATCCTAATCCGAAAATGGAAGTAAATTTCACTCTCGTTTGCTGATGAACTGCTTTCAGGTGAACCGTGAGTAGAAATGGAAAGTTATTAATAACGCAGCTTTAAACACGCTTTGTATATAAAAAGCTTCAGATCACAGCTTTGCTTGCACTTCCTGGTTAAAACGTAGCTAAGTCATATTTGTTTCTCCTTTTAAAATTTTAGAGATCATGGTAGCAAACACGTTCACTCAAATTCATGATAACTCACAAACTATCACGGTTTTAAAAACGAAGGGTATATGGTCCGTTTCCACGTTGATTGAGCCTTCAATGACGTTTGTTTGATTACCAAAGATCGTAGCAGCCTATGTTCCGGATATTACAGTCTGAGACCAGCTTTAGCTAGCTTTGGCCAACGCTTGACGAGTAATGCGAACTCGTCATTACTCGTCGAGCGTTGGCCAACATGAGGCGGAGAGGCAAAGTAAATATTAGTGTACGATCACACAGCAGTATGCGACCTATACAATCTGTCATGTTGTCGCAACATCTGCAATGGAGCCTTGTCAAAGAAATCGTCCAACCGCTTTTGTTTTACTTTGAAATGTTTCATCATTATTTATTTATACTACCTGCTCAGAAAGTTGCTTATTCCTTTTCCAAACATAAGGTAGAAATTACGTCATTGCAGGCGTACTGAAATGCGGGAGAAAAACTGTATGGAATTTCATTTTCATTCAGAAAAGTGTATGGAAATCAATTTCTAACGTTTGTTTAATTTTCTGAAATATCAGCTAGTAGCTATGTTTATTTCATAACAGGTCAAACGACAAAAAGTTTTCACTCCGAATCCGCCATATGATATCGGCCATATCTGTATTCGGCACATTAATTCAAAAAAATAACCATGACAAAAATCGCACGTACGCGTATTTATTTTTACTTTTGAGTTTACAATTTAAATATACTCGAGTGATTTTGAAGATTCTTATAGATTTCTTCAGAAGAAAATTATGATTTTCCTCGAAGGTATACTTAAATAAAGCACTGTGTATCACTCGGGAGAAAGTGCAATTCCTACCTCGTGTGTTTTAAGGCCCTCTGACACACTCGATAGGAATTGGGCACTTTCTCGCCTAGGTGTACAATGTACTATTGTAGGTTTCATCCCATTTATAGCGCACGGTTATACCTACTATTTATTGACGGTAGCACATTTTTTGTTTATTATTGCCCACAAAAAGTCAAGCTTCCCGGGAGCGGAGCGTACTCATTTTAAGTTAACTCGCAAGAGTATACTGCCTACTTGTATTTCCACCAATAGATAGTCGAGTGGAAAGGATTGAGCGAGCAGAAAGTGCTCTCGAACTCCCCTCACTCATCTCTCATTACCCTTTCACGGTAGAAACCCGGCTTCAATACAACTTTACGAGTACTATCCTTGGTCGAAAGGACAGCGTGCCATTGGGTGCGCGGGTGGCTCGCCTCCCCTGCCTCGGAAAATAAAGGTTATAATCGATTCGACCTATAAGTGTGTAGGTGTTTGACCTCGCATGAAACAATTCTCAGGTCATGAACAGATAACCCCTTACTGTCGAGGTCACTACACTAATTAGACTTAGAAGCACAATATCGATTAAAATTGGTCTAATAAAAATTATATTCCTTTCGATTCAAAGCGCATCTCAAGAGGCTGCCCGCAACTATGGGAAATTCGATGATATTTTCAGCTATTACTGGATGAGTAGCCAAATACCTGTGTGCGTTTGTATTGCAAACACCACTAGTTAGTAGTTCGTCACTCCCACTTCATTACCCGATCCTCAAAGCATTATATTGACTGTTGAGGGCGGCCCCACGAATACGTTTCAAAGGACACTATGCTGAGAGCTTCATGGGTAATGAGAAATACATAACAATAAAGCTGAACGAAAATGGTGGACAATTCACACATCATTTTAGCCCTATGCAGAGTTTGTGCTATATGGTCATCACCATTTTTTCAATAGCCCTGTATGGGCTACAGGCAAATCGCTCCCGCTCCGCTAAAGCACTCAAACACTCCAGCGATAACGATCCACTTTTGTCGGTCACTTGCTCCACTTGCAATAAAATTGGCCGCCGTAATTTATAACAAGTGCCTGAGGTCGGACATGAATTAAGATTTAAAGTAACAGAAAATGCAATGGGAAAATTATTTGATTTGTGTAACACTTCTCCTAGTAACCTCAAGCATATCTGTGGTAATCACTTCTTTATTTTTTAACTTCACAAGTACATACCTACTTTGTTTATCCACCAATTATTCTCCTCAATACTCTTTTATACTATTTGTGAAAACTTTCGATTGGCCGTCCTTATTATATACACATAATTATCTTCATGTTTAGCCGTGAGTTTTCTTAATTTTTATTTTTATTAGTTTCTTTATTCACAAAATTACAATTAAAAAATAGAAACAAATTAGAACTAGTATTTACAATTGAAACAAATGAGCTGCACATACAATTGAAGCAATGCAGACTGTTGCAAACAATCTAAAATAATTAAAAAACTGAATAATCCTTAGATTTAAGTCTTAACGACCTCAGCGGCACACTGGTTCGATTCCCGCCGCGCGACAAATGTTTGAATGATCTGCAGCTATTTGCCGGATCTGAATTTGAATAACTATTATGTGTTATGTATATCGTTCATCTAGTACTCAAAACTCAAAACAAGCACTAGAACCAGATGATGCTTCTTGCTTCTTGAATCCAATAATTTATCCAGTTTTTTTTGCCATTCGACAGAACAACATAAAGTGCTCTTCAAAGGTTTCGGTTTCACTTTCGATCAGCCTGGATCAGCATGAACTAAAAAGTAGTGCACTGTTCATCCAGAGCATGTCACATCATCGGCTCAAAACTTTTAATAAGCCTATAAGGAGCTTTACCAATGAATCTATCAGTAAAGCTCCGATAAAACCGGATCGAGCTTCGGCCCAGCATCAGTTAAATTTAGCTTGTGCAAAGTTTCCAGACGAGTTGACTGACGTAGTTCAGCATGTTTTTAATGTAAACTGATTTTTGTTTTTTCACCAAATAACGATAACCTTTACACAATAAAACTTTGAAATCCATCATGGTTATTAACACTAAAGTCATTTCTAACGGGATATTTACCATAATTTGAGTTTTGAGCTTTCCAAAACTTTAGAACCTTTACACAAGTTATTTTAGGCCGGTTTGCATAAGGACATTTAACTTTCATAATTATGATTAGTGAGTTGTCAAACAATTCAAATACGTAAAGTTAATCAAAATCAAACATTTAAAAATCGTTGTGCAAGTGGGGCTTAAAGTTCAATGTTTATTTATTTATACAATGTGGAAATTAGCAGCAAATTAATTTGTTAGAGAATGAGGCTCAGGGTTACATTTCTAAATTTCTATATTGCTAATTTTCCACAAAAAACAACTGAAAGTTATTAGGTACATAAACAAAGTAACAAGACGACTAATGAATTATAACCTAATCAATTTAAGTTAGTGAATTAAAGATATAAAAATTAAGAGAAGAATCTTAGAATTACCAAAAAATCGCTTACCATACTTTTTAGTTTAGTAGGAGAAAATGTCCAAATCTACCTCTCTGGATAGAACTTTTAGTCACCTGCATGCCATAATAAAAAATGTGTTCTGCCTGTTATCTGATTTTTACCAGTGGCATATAAAAAGTTTTAGGATTTCCGTTTGTTCTGAAGTTGGCGTGCAGTCCGAGTTGTTTCAAAAGCTCTGAGAAGTCCACTGTGGCTATCTCCATTGTATCGCAATGCCAGATAAGTAACATAGATCCGATACAGCGTTTCGTTCTTGGAGAGGCAAAAAATTAAATCTACGTGGTAAATGGTAATCCGGTGAATACAATTTTGCTCGATATTGAAGATACCGTAGGAATTTTTTCTGAATCCGTTCTAAGCGTGAAACGTAAATATCGTAAAATCAATATACGACATTTACGTAAAATTAGACATAGGATTCTATACCTGAGAACCGTGTTCCAGGTGGCTATGTCCGTAGGAACAATAGAGTATTTTGTTCATTTGAAAACTCGCGGGACATTCTAAAAACAAAACCAGTTCTCTTCGATGCTTTTCCAACTATCGAGCTAATGTGTTTGTAGAACAAGAGTTTGCTGTCAAATGTTACGCCTAGAGTCTTTTATCTTATTAGCCCTTGTCAACTATTTGTATTCTAGTGAAATAGTACATTTTAGAGTATTCTCTGTCCGGGTAAAAGAACAGACGTATCATTTTTTTTATAATCAATAGACATTTGTTTGACCATAATATGTAACATTAGAGTCTAGCTTGTTGAGCGTGCAGTAGCTTTGAAAACATCTAGATCACCTTGGAGGCGGGTCGCATCATCAACATCTATGATGGTATAGAAGAATTTTCATATCCTCCGCATAATGTAAAATTGTTGAGTAGATAAAGCTTGACAACCATTGTCAAATATTGTGAAAAGCAAAGGGCCCAATAATGACCCCTGTCGTACGCCAGAAGGGATGCTCATTAGCGAAGACTTAGTAACTTAGTAACGAAGAGAACCAACGAAACAAGTATCTGCGGACACCTACACTTTGCAATTTACTCATCAGAATTAAATTGTCAATACGATAGAAGCATTTCCTATAATCTGTTTAAATAATATTCACCTGAGAGCGTTCAGACATTAATATAAAGATAGAAACTCACTACATAACAACAGATTCGGAGGAGTGGACCTACGTTTAAGAAAACCGTGCTGATTCATGTCGAGACTGTGTTTAAGAGACGATAAAGTTGAGAGTGTGCTTATTATTTTAGTAAATTGACACAACTTAGAAATAGGTCTATAATTCCCTATCTAGTCTGGGTCCTTTCTTATGTATCGGTGTAATGCAGGCAGATTTCCAAACTGTATAACTCTATAATGCGATACCTTCATTAAATGACCGACGGCAGCATTAAATGGGACGCTTCCGACTGGTATTGATATGGATCAGTTGAGCTACCTGTAGATTGTTTGCAACAGTCTGCAGTTAGCTCAATTGTTTCAATTGTAAATACTAGTTCTTATTCATTTAAAAAAAATATAATAAAATTAGTATATTCAATTGAAACACGACCTCCGTGGCGCAGCGGGCGAAGGTCTGCCTGCGACGCAGGAGGTTGCGGGTTCGATCCCCGCCTCGGAACAAATTTGTGTACGATCTGCAGAAATTTGTTCCGTTGGTCTGGGTGTTTTCTATGTATAATAAAAAATATCTATCCATGTAGTGTATTGTATTAAGTATATCAGTTATTTAGTACCCATAACACAAGCTCTGCTTAGCTTGGGGCTAGATAATGCTGTGTGAATTGTCCAGCATTATTTATTTATTTATTTATTTAAACAATTGAGCTAACTGCAGACTGTTTGATGTCAATTGTTTCAATTGCATATACTAATTATATTATAATTTTCTTTGTGAATAAAGGCTTCTGCCCTATTTATTTCTATTATCTTCTTTGTGAATAAAGGCTACTATAATATGGTTATTTAATATTATGTTTCTTATGGTTATTTTTATAAACTTAAGTAAATAAATTAGTCGCCCTATGTTGTTAAACTTACCTACACCTTAAAAGATAAGTATGTATATCTTAACGCCTTCTATCTGAGGAACACTTCCGACCGTAACACATTGACTACGGAGCGACTAGTACGGTAGACAGTCGCTCGACCAAGGCTAACAACACCTAGAGAGAATCTTGTTATAAATACAAAAACTTGAATAACTTACCATAATTGTAAGTGACATTTTACATTTGAAACAAACTTTTACTTTACTTTACCTTAACTCACACGTTTTCACCAATCAACTCTGCATGCTGTTAGCGCAAAAGCCACCCGCACCCGTTCCCTCCTACCTCTGTCCCCCTGCCGGCCCCTTGGCTCACGCTACGCTACGTATGTCGGTCGTAAAACCAAACACCGTGTATAACGCAAATCTGAACGCGAGTGACAAAGCACTGGTATTATCTAGGAAAGTTGAGTAAAAAACATAACATGTAACATATCGACCGACGACCGACTATTTTACTGAATTTAAATTTAATTTAGATTTCAAATTTATTTATTCATAAAGATGTCAGGTATAAATTACATTATCAGGTCTAATCAATAAGAAGGTATTAGAAGATTCACTGCAACTTACCCTAGGGGCGTATGAATATGTCCAGGTTCGTGCGTGGTTCTATTATTTAAGTATTTATAATTCACAGATATATAATGATGTTATGAGAACTTATACAGTCTTTTAAATAGTTCACTGTAAAAGTGTCTATACGAGCATCCATAATCTAATATCCAAAATGTTTAATATTTAACAAAAAATTACTTATGGTTGTTTTTGATAATAACAATGTCCAAATTATTCAAAAAGCATGTCCAAACACTCAAAGATTATTATTACAATAGTCCATATAAAAACAGTTGTCAAGTAGCCATTTTGTAATTTTTCTCTTATGGCCAGGTATTCCTGCAGCAGTAGGCGTAAGGGAAAACGCGCGCCTGCCAAGCCGCCGCGCTCGTGTTTTTTGTAGTTAATTAAACAAGGTGATTAAGAAGATCATTTTATCAAGTCAAACTCTGCGAATTTGTTTAGAAATATTAAGTCTTTAGTTGAGTACAAAAAAAGTGAAATATCAGTAGTTCGCTAGTCATAATATTGAAAAAACATTAGAAAAAGGGGTAACTTTGGGATTTTTTTCTATCGAGTGAAGTTCATTAGCTCTTGTAACTGAATGCTACTTTGACTAGATAACTTTTTTCAGAATTTTAATCACTATTTTATAAGCTAATTAAAAAAGTCCAACCTGAAGGGTAGGAAAACATGATTGATTATTCACTCACTGATTGTAATGTTTGACTACGCATAACTTTTTACGGAGTAGTCCGATTTTAATAATTCTTTTTTTAGGGTGTACTTCATTCTGTCATCAAACTAAATTAGACTCGAATTTTAACTAGATGTCGCCACTAGAATTTGAAGTCGGTTTATCGTTTTTTTTAAACATGCCAAATTATTACTCTTTAATTATTACCCATATTGCGCAGGTTCTCTTTTAAACAGTTTTCATCGTTATTTATGTAGGTAACATTCTCCATTTCACGTTCTTGCTTCCATATTTATAGGAACGAGTTGCGATCGTGAATATTTCAGTTTTTTTGTATTTACATTCATATTTATATTTACCCTGAGTAATTTATCAGCGGGCGACCCGATTTTACCACTTTGGGTATTAACGAGACGGTGTAATTTATTTATTTAAAGACCAACATTTATATTATTTCACGTTTACAAATAATCTCTTACACTCTACACACTCTACAGTCTACATTTAAATAGCCCTTAAAGGTATTTCAAAATAAGGTAAGTAATTACTTAATTATTTTCCTACCATTATATGTATATAGTTCAAAGAAATATAAAATCTTAGTGCAACAAAAATCCTCTACAAAATATATTTGACTATAACGTTATAGGTACCTACTTTTAACAGGATTGAGAAAACAGCTTATTTATTAATACAATGTGTTCTTTTTTTCCCTAAGTTATTTAGTTTGCAAATTATTACTTATCAAACGGCAAAATAAAGAGATTAAGTTTTAAATTAAATGGGTTTGTACAAAATTATCTGAGCGTCTGGTCGAAGCGACGCGTGACCCGAGAGCTGGTCAGTATCTGGCACACAGCGCATCAGCATTTCCATACAGCGAGGCAATGCAGACAGCGTCTTGGGGACGCTTCCGACTGGTATTGATATGCATCAGTTGAGCTACCTGTAGATTGATTGCAACAGTCTGCAGATATCTCGATTGTTTCAATTGTAAATAATATTTCTAATTTGTTTCTGTTATTTTATTGTATATTTCTATGCTAATTAAGGAATCTTTTCAGTAACCTGTTCATTACCAACTAGAAATGAGAGCGAAGTCAGTGGTAGGGATGCTATTAAATTACTTAGGCAGCTTTTAGATGAGCTCAGCGTTATTTGGTTGATGAATGCGGGTTTTCCTGCTTTTCATCAAATATGGTTAAGTATCTTGTTAGCACAGTAAAAACAGATAGGACACAAGATAAGACAGAAAAGCCAACATACGAAAAAAGACTAAAGTTAGTAAAAAAGATTAATGCTCTACCTACATCATTCCCAAAGATTGAAATGGAAATGGGCGGACCATGTGGCAAGAATAAGTTGTAAAAAATGGACCAGAATAGTAACAACTTGGCAAGGACCACCCGGTAAAAGAAAAAGAGGACGACCACTGGATAGTTTGGTGGATAAAATTTTAGAAACAGTTGGACAGGGGTGGCTAACTTTAGCGACGGACAGAAAGAAATGGCACAATCTGGAAAAGCCTTTACTCGAACAGAGATCATGGGATCATGAAAATGCCTAAATATAATAATGTTTAATAATGTAAGCTGTGTGGTGCCGGCTTAGAATTTGCACCACCCCAACTCTTCCCGCTGGTGTCGTAAGAGGCGACTAAGGGATATCCACCTAGGGCGGGCAGCAGCGCCCCCTGCAGAACCATTCTACCACTGAACTGCGATCCCCAACCCGCATGCCCAGCGTGGGGATTATGGACATTACCCCCATGAAATAAAAGCCAACAAGGCGCTTATCAAGGGGAGGCCTGCGTCCAGCAGTGGACCAACCCAGTCTGTTGAGGTAGTTGAGGAATAATGTTTAATAAGTAATTCTATGGAAGTGTTTAATAATTTATATTTAATTTTGCAATGTTTGTGCTTTAATATATTCTGTGATAGTAAATGACTCAATTATTATTACTATCTTGTTAGCAAAATAGAAATGAGAACGAAGATAATAGTAGAGCTCCTTGTGGGAGGTTTGACCGAGAAAAAAACACCATATCTTGCTACAATGCCTTTTCTGTCGCCAAGGTCTATTGATAATTTGTTTGAACATTGTAGACCAGTCACACACTGTATCAGAAATCAACTTAGACAAATGTCAACATAATCACCATTATGGTTGCCGATGAAATTATTGGCAATACATATAATCTTGAGGTAATTGTTGTTAAGTGCACGGTGCATCATAGAGCGCACTCTTAAAAGGTCCACACACTATTGAAACGCCACGCGACCCGACGAAACCAAAACGAAACGCGATGCGTGTTGAGTTATAAATCTAATCATATCAATTTTTATGAACAGAACCACATTTTAAACAGCCGGCGTTTCGTGCCCAGAACAGGCTCTGTTCGGTTTTTTCTTATAAAGGTAGATTCTGAAGGGCAGATTTTAAAAAACACAGATCCACATGCACACACCTTGATCTATAGAACATAAATTCCTGATCAGTTGCCCAACTAGCGCCCAATGATGACTACGATGTGTCACACTTAAGTACATAAGTTCCCCAAAAAGACAGTTTTATATCGTGTTGTATTCGTAAAATTACCCATGTAAGTCTGCTATTTACGAATAAAACTCAAAGTTGTTGTTGAAAGGTTTATAATATATTAGACAACAGTAAATAAATAAATAATAAGTTAAGTAAACTAAAAATATGGCGTGGCGTTTCAATAGTGTGTGGAGCCTTTAAGAGTGCGCTCTGTGATGTACCGTCCACTTGACAACAATTACTCCAAGTTGGTTTTTATAAGTGTACGTAATACAATAAGTATTGTATTAATTCTGTAATTCTTTATTGTACACAATTAATACATAGCATGAACTTATTATAATAGGTAATGTACATAGGCGAGCTTAACCCTGAAAAGAGTTTTCTTCCAGCAAACCTTAGAGTTATAGGAGAGGCGATGGAATAGGTAGTGGAAGTGTACAAATAATAGTAGTTTATGCAACTGTCATATAATGAAGGGTATTAAAACACGAGTGTGAGTTTATGAAACGAGCGCAGCGAGTTTCATAATAGTAACGAGTGTTTTAATACCCGTGTTATATGCAGTTGCATACACTACTTTATCTTCACTAATGCAATTAATCAAACAACAAGAGTAAAAGCTGACAATAGTTTATTTATAATAATTGTTCAAATTTTGGACGATACAATTTTGAAAGTTAATGTTAATTATTGATCCAGCAGCTGTAGCGGCCGCGGGGCAAGCAGTAGAGCTCGTAGACGGAGTCGGAATATTTATAATTACTTCATTCGTCTTGTTTTCTATACTGTTCAAGATCGTATTTGAGACTTGAATAAGATCTTACCAAAGAGTTTTGTGTATGTAAGTTTAGTAGTTTCGACGAAGTTTTCACGTATAACCCAACTGTTTTCAAAAGCCAGCCTAATATCAAAATTTTATACAACTTGTATGAGGATTTTGACATAAGGCTCGCCAGGTTAATTGGTCGCGTTTTATTGATGTTATAATGAGATTTTACGATATCGATGTGGATATTATACCATCATGTGAAATTGCTTAAATTGAGTGTTTTGTTATCTGCGCTATAAACAGTAGTAATTATAAGTCAAGTATTGGAAACATTAGTAGAATGTTATAACATTAGTGTAGATAAATGAATTTACTATACATATGCTTATAATAAGCATATTAAAATAATAATGACTAAATAAATCTATTATATACCTTTAATAAAATATTAAATATTAAGACATTTCTCCCATTCGATATGCTTCCAAAGATAGGAAGAAGATTCTTAGTTGTGATGAAAACGAGTTTTATTTAAGTTCCATGCAGTTTGAATGGTAAAACTTAACCCAAAATTAACCTTGTAAAAACTAAGTACTATTGAAGACTAGCCTGAAAGTGCGAGTAATTTAGTAGGGGTTGTTGTTTTAAAGATAGAATAGTAGGCATACCTAAATATGTGTTTGCAGTCGTCGCCTTACCAATACTGCAATACAATACTAACGAAGGACTACCCACACGGCTTTTCCTTCTCCGCAGTGTTGACTCACCAATTACATACGATAACGAGCCCACGCGAGTAAGTTAAAACGATTTTTATCAAACAGTAAATTTAAATCGTATAGCGACATCGTGCGTCACCCCTATTATTAGTAGGTTGTTGTTACAATAGCTACTTATGGTTAAAATATGCATACCCACTGTATAAAATTAATAAATAAATAAATAATGCTGGACAATCCACACAGCACCATCCAGCCCCAAAGTAAGCTACTCAAAGCTTGTGTTATGGGTTCTAGTTAACTGATATATTTAATAGATTAAATATATACAAAGATAGTTTTTTTTTTATTATACATAGCAAACACCCAGACCAACCGAACAAATTTCTGCAGTAGTTCACAAATATGTTCCGAGGCGGGAATCGAACCCGCCCGCACCCTCTAGCGTCGCAGGCGGACTCTCGCCCGCGTGTCACTGAGGTCGTCTGCTAACATAAAAAGATTTTATGTTTGCAGATTTTATGTACTACCTATGCAGATGTTATGTATGCACTCCCTATGTATCTGCAACCCACACACTGTGACATGGTAAGTAGGTGCCTACCTACCCAGTCCTACAGGCGGGTGGGTATGTACCTTCTCCCTTCACATTTTTTAATAATTTATTTTTAACTTTTACTTAATTTAATCAACCAAGTCTGTATAATTATTTACCTATGTTCTGTGCTGTAACTGTTGTTTAATAAATGTTTCTCTATCTCTATCTATCTATCTCTCCACCCGATTATGAGTTTGCCGTGTAAGGCCGTTACTCACATTTTATGTGCGAGATAATGTGCGCTTCTTACATTTAAAATTCATAGCCACAAAAGTAATTTTTATGCGGCGCGCGAGAGTAGAATGTTGAATATCTGAGGATTTATTTTATTGGTAATACGCTTGAGATTACTTATAATAAAACTTAATAGGCCTATTGTGAAAAAAAATTAAACTCCTAGTCAAAATTTAAAGCTTACTGTCAAAGCCTATACACGGGTAATCTACAGGTTAAATATACCAAAAAATCGTTGAAGGCCCTACGAGTCCAGTTTAATTCTACTTTTAGGATGCTGCTGAGACTCCCCCGTTTTTGTAGCGCCTCAGAGATGTTTGTTCAATATCGAACTGAATGTTTCCACGCCATCATTCGGAAGAAAACAGCATCTCTGATGAGCAGGACACAACAGTATCGTAAAATCGTGGCGGAGCATTGTCTGTCTCCCATGTGGAAACATTTTGCAAAATGTGTTGCTCCAGTCTGTGGGTATGCCTGATTCGATGTTAAATTTAATTATTTTTAATTTAATCTAATCAATTTTATCTAATCATTTGAAATTGTAACCAAATTTGTCTAATCTTGTTTATTAATTTATTGACTGTGTTATATTGCATTTTATTTAATTATGTGTGTGTGTGTGTACTATGGATTATATAAGTATCTGAAATAAATGAAATACAAAAATACAGCCGCGGCGGTCAGTTTCAGCGGTGACTAGCCATGTGCGCCGGACGTATTATGGTGCACAAGTGTGCGCAAACACGAGTGCATTTTCTATTCCCTGATTCTTTAAATCCGATGGCGCGGCAGATCGACACGACCGGCGAGAGGTCAGGCGTGGGATTTACGGCTTAACTTTCCGAGGTGGTGTTCACAGGGTGTAACATCGCTAACTTCTTGACTACGAGCTTCTATTGTGAATTTTCCTCAGTAGAAAATTTTTATTCCCATCCACCATCCGCCTGCCGATATTTTTAATAAGTTTTAATCGAAGTTAATGGTGTACGTTGGCGGGTAACGTACTGGCTCTTTCTAAAAACGAAGACAGTATCTAGGGATTATAGATTTCATGAAATACCACGAAATAAAAATCTAAAAACAGCAATATTATGACCATTGGCAGAATGGCACGCGAATTAAAGTAAAAATTAAAAATGTTATAGACAATATGACTCCTGAACTAGTTTAAAACTGTGTTTCAAGAGCCGTAATTGGACGCCAGTGATGCATGCAAAAGCCAAAACGAAGTGTTATCACTGTGGACACTCTATGAACATATACTACAAGTCTGTGTGTACGTATGTTGTAGGGCCTCCACTACTCCGGTTTTAATGAATGTGGTGTAAATCAATTTGATATGATCACTGGAGTTATTCCGCATCCGAACGCAGTGGGAGTTCGGACAAAAGCAGTCCGAATGCGGACCATCATATGCCGAAATCATTCCTGATTCGTCCCACTTTAAGTTTTCTAACAGAAAAGCAGCCAAAATACTCGTTCTGATGTTGTGGGTGACGTGAGCTGTAAATTATATAAATTACTTTATGCCATAAATAATTTTACGGGTTTTTATTTTGCTAGCGCGAAATGAATGGGGGAGCTTCCCACCCCCCAGTAAGGGGCCCGATAACGGGCAGCCGTAGCCTCGGTGTGTTAGTCTGACGACCTCTGTGGTGCGGCGGGCGAAGGTCCGCTAGGACGCAGGAGGTTGATTCGATTCCCGCCTCGGGACAAAAGTTTGTACGATCTGCAGATATTTGTTTCGGTTTTTCTGGATATTTTCTAATGTATAATAAAAAGTATCTATGTATTAAGTGTATCAGTTACCCATATCATAAGCTCTGCTTAGCTTGGGGCTAGATAATGCTGTGTGAATTATCCAGCATTAAAATTAAACGTCAAGTGCGAGTTGGACTCGCGCACTATGGGCTCCGCAAGACATTGTGTCTTGCCAAATTATCATGGTCAACGGGAAGTAAGTACTCTGTAGGTTATATATGTCGCCCATGGCGAGAATCATAAATTAGTTTTTTTTTGTGTTTACGGTTTCTGGATTTTTCCCTTTATTTGTGCTATAATACCACGCTGCTTACCAAATTTCATGATTCTAGGTCTACGGGAAGTACCTTAAGGTTTTTTGTGCATGTGATTCCCAAAATTTCAAAATATTCGGACATAAACTGCTGTAACTTTTGAGTGCGTTGACTTAGAAGTTTTATTTATATCGCGGCTCCAAAAGGTTACGGATGTGAGTATTTGACGTTAATTTCAACTCGATACGTCCACGCGTTCCTGATAAAAGAGGGTTGTCGGACGGACAGACAGACAGACAGTCAGACAGACGGACAACAAAGTGATCATATAAGGGTTCCTTTTTTCCTTTTGAGGTAAGGAACCCTAAATAGCACTAAAAATAGTCGCTTGCGGAACGCTTTCGCTCGGAAAACCGTGGGGCTTTATTTAGTAGGTAGGAGTCCCACATAATCGTTCTATCTTCACGTGGAAGTACGGTATGGTATGCGTGCGCATTGTATTCACGTAAAATAAGGCCACTCTTTAAAGAAAAAATCAATATGATGGAGACTCCATAATCGTGAGGGTCAGTAATAGGGCAGTAAGTTTTTATTTTCAGTAATTTAGCTTTTAGCTTTTGTATAAGTTAATTCTTATTCACTTGTTAAGGTTATCGCAGATTAGAAACACCGCTGCCACATAGTACAAAAATGTGCATTCAAATATGGGTTTTAGCTCGTAACATTTAGGTAAATGTATTTCATATTGACGGCTTCAGATAACAGACAGCTCGCGAGCCACTCAATTGAAGCTTGTGGGAAGCTATCTGTCACTGTAAAAGTATCTTAAGATACATTGAGTTAAAGCCCATGTTTGAATTCACATTTTTGTGCTGAGCGGATTAATGTACGAACAGCAGTAACCAGTATAGATGATCGACTTACCACAATTAAGCTTTTAAACCAGACAGTAGGACACTTATAAGCCTTAAGAAAGTGGGAGACGGTTGAAGACCTAAACATAGATGTAGGTACATCCCCTTACACAATAAGAAGCCCCAATGGCTAGATCTCAGTTAAAGGCCCAAATTTTCCGGTAATCAAGTATAATCACTGTAAAATGTATCTAAATTATGTTATGTATCTAAGATATGGTTTTAGTCTACATTTGAATGATCATATTTGTGTTGTATGAATGTGTGAGCGCCAACCTTTTACGTCCACAATGAGGCTAGTGTCCTAAAAAATTCTAATTAGTCCGTCAGTTTATGAGAAGTCAGAAGATATTTGACATGTATTTTATATTTTGTCGATTAAACAAAATATGATGAAGTTATAGCCAGTTAAAATTCCGTGACGTCACACCTTGCGACACTTTTTAGCAAGGTATGATGTCACTCCCAAACTTTGATGCGCTTTATTTTCTTCATATTTTGTTTGATTGACAAAAGAAAAAAATATTGGACACATAAGTATCCAATATTTTCTGATAATCTAACTGGCAGACTAAATAGATTTTTTTTTTACCCAGGACACTAGGTACCTAACTAAATGGGTTCGAAAATTAATCAACTTGAAGTCATCAATAAGCTAATTTGAGGTATTTCGAAAAGGCAATTGTCGAAATACCTCAAATTAGCTTATTGATGGGTATTCTTGGAATACTCACTCAACTCCCTCAATCAGTGGGTAGATACCTAAGTGTTATTGACAGTCGTTTAGCATCCTGCCTATCCCCTCACAAGGGGTCCGTAATTGGAAAATTTAAAGGATGGACGTTTCCAATCAACTCAGTTAGTGACAAATTGGCGAGACTTTGATTTGTTATGAAAGCTGAGCTTTAACAAGCATGTTTTACAAAAAATTCAAACCCTAGCTGAAAATATAACGGTACAGAGTGTTTTTTAACTGGGACAGTACGAGGGCACCCATAGCCAGAGGAGATACAGGTGTAGTTTTTTTTTAAACATCAGCTCCATTACGGAGAATAACATCATGGCATTAAAAAAAATTGTTAATCATGAATGAATCAAATCTATCAGGATCATTTCATTGTAGCGGATGAAAAAAATCGATGCAGCGGCAGTTAGTCAAAGATAACAAATTTTCTCATACAACAGGACAAAGCAAAATTCCTTCAACAAATGTCGAAGTAGATTCTAATTGCACATTAAAAAAGTATTTAATGCTCCACCGAACAAGAACTTTAGGAACTCCATGCTCTCAAGAGCTTAATTCAAAAACATTTCGTATTCAGAACAAATTTAAACTAATAATAACTTAGAACATGGTTTTTTAATCTGTCGGACTTGTGCATCTGTATCTCCTCTGGTTATGGGTGGTGCCCCCGTACTGTCCCAGTTAAAAAAATACTCTGTTTAATAACATTTCAACGGTATATCAATTTTCTTCAAACGTAAGAGCCTGAGGAAAGGCAACTGTTTCCTTCTATGTATTTTTAACATCACCGTTGCGATCATCTATCCTTCTGCCAAACGTGATGATTATTTCAAAACCCCCGTTTGGGATAAGAATTTTTAGAAGTACCTATTGGTGCTGAAGAGTTGAGGTATAGGTATAGCTCCGAAAACTCTCGATTGAGTAACCTTTCAAACAAATGTGAACGAGATCCCAATCGGTTCGTCGGTTCTGTAGCTACTATGCCGCAGCAGACACAAACACCAACACAGATACGCAAATACCAACACAGACACAAATACCTACACAGACACACAATCACGTAGACACACACTTCAAACTTATCATCCTTCAAGTTTGTCGTTAAAACAGCTTCTCTAAAAGCTAAAAGTTTATACGCTGTAAGCTTGTGTAACCTGAATGCGGATTATTTAATTAATCGAAAGAAATAAAGAACAAAAGAAAATTGTTTATTAAACACTACACTAATAATAAAATAAAATAAAAGACTACTTAGTAACACATACCTAAAAAAACACAAGTGAACAATACTAACACAATACGTAGGTAGGTACAGACAGCGTCATAATTAAGTAACCCCCCTGCATAACACAATGCAGTTAAAATCAGATTTTCTATTTGTTTTATCTATTCGTTCTGTTTTTATGTTAACTAAATAAATATATCCTTTATTTTTGGCTTTTGCAACTCCTACGATTAACAGGTTTGGATTGAAACCTGCATGTGTTATGCAGAGGGGTTACTTAATTCTGACGCTGTCTGTACCTATAGGACCTACCTAAGCATTGGGTTGGTACTACGTAGCCCACTAAGGTCTGTGTTCACCAAAAGATAATCGGACAATTAGGCAGCTTCGTCGGTTAAATTGACGTTAAATGTAAGAAAACTTGTGTCAGAAAAGTCATAACAACCGTTTACAATTTAACCATCTGTTGGTGAACTCAGGTTTAAGCAAGCCGACGAGCGCGTGTGTGTAGGTCTAACAAGTCCTGACTTAGCTTGTTGCTCTAACACAAAAACTTAGAGTAGATATTTTGTGAAAGAGCGGTTTCTGGAATCTGGAAGTTATACTAAGAATTTACTTGAATTTTGTTATGCCAGCCACGCTTATTTACGGTCCAAATAATCACAAATATGCAGTCTACGGTATTTTTTTTACCTTAACTTGGTTTCAATTATACTCTACAATCCTCTAATTCCCTATAAGTAGACCACACAACCGGCGGATCGCTGTCGAACCATGTCACAGTAACTAACGCCAAAAGTGGCGTTTGTTTTCTTATCGTGACAAGGTTCTACAGAGAGCCGCCAGTTGTGTGGTCTACCGTGTTGTATATGCGAAAGGACTAAGGGTCCAGTTTTTCAATCAATGCGGAACAAGTTGAGACTTGATTTTTTTGACAAAGTAAATTACAATCAAATAACAGAAACAGATTAGAACTAGTATTTAAAAACGAAACAATTGAACAAAAACTAACTGCAGACTGTTGCAAACAATCTACAGGTAGCTCAATTGATCCATATAATTACCAGTCGGAAGCGTCCCCAAGACACTGGTTGCATTGTCCCGCTATATGGTAATGCTGATGCGCTGCGCCAGCTACTCGCCAGCTCTCGGGTCACTCACGCGTTGCTTCGACCAGACGCTCAGATAATTTTTTAAAAACCCGAAGAGCCTCGGTACCCCACAGACCTAGGGTCGCAAATCTCAACTTAAGTTCTAGACTTTTGAAGGCCTAATTTTGTCTGGTCCTTTTTTAGTACTTGAAAAAAGGGCCAGACAAAATTAGGCCTTGAAAAGTCTAGAACTATACTTTTCACGGGTGAATATTTCTGCCATTTCGTTGTCATGAGCTTCGAAAAAACGTCGATTTTTTCAACAAAACTACCGAACTCAATACTCAATCATTTATTGCGTTCTATAGGTGTACAACGGTATTTATGATTTTTATAATTAAATTTCACTATAGACCCCGCTGGGCACACAATATATATGGAGAGAGAGGAAGACGTCATTGGTTAGGAATATTCAACTCGTTTGCATATTTCTTATTTTTCATTTAAATATTCTCAATGGTGTAATATGCATTTTTGATTAATAAGAGCTTTAATTGTTTTATAAATTATATATAAATATATAGTGTCAGTTTTCACATTTTTCAACGCGTCAGGCAGTTTATTATACAGGGTGTAACAAAAATAAGTAACCAAACTTTCAGGTGGGGTGTAGAATCGAACACTGAATTCAGGAAAAATATTAAAAAAAAACCCGCCCTCTAGTTTTCGAAAAATAAAATAAATACGGAATTTTTACTACATTACGCAAACGACTGATGCACGTGTTTATTTGACATTAAAATATGATTAAAAGGTCTACGTACCTTGTGTACACCTTTTTAGCAGATAAACATCTTTTTACGGGGGGCACCCACGACCGGACACGCGATATCGCAGCAGCGCGCGCGGCGGCGGGCTGCACGTGTTGTAGTTATGTAGGAAGCTAGCCAATGCATTCCAATTTTCCCATTTCAATTTTCATCTCGTGGTATTCAATATCTGAATAACGCATACGAGCCATTTTTACGCACAAAAAAACCGATAAGCGCCGCCGCGACCTTCACCTTGCGCTTGCAATGATGCAACTAAACGGCCATTGACCCTATGATAACATTTCTGTGGTATGACAGTTTGACAAAACTAACAATAAGCCTAGCATTGGGTGAACCTTCGGATGAACTAAGTTTGTATACCTATCTCGCTCTCGCGCGCTAAAAGTTTGTGCCTTTTCTTGTCTCAATCTGGTGCTTCGGAAATGCAAATTGTAACAACCTTTTATGGGGTTCATTGTAAGTTACTCACCGTGTTTTTAAAGGTCAATGTGAAGGTAGGTACTTAGGTAGTCAACGATATGAAAAAATAAAAGCTAGTAGTGAATATCTTTTAGTAGGAAGGTGCATGCTTAATGAATGTACCTACTAACTATGCATTTTCGCGATAGAACGTGTGTAAAGACTTAAAATAATTTATTTATTTTTTAATTCCTAGAGGAAAATTGGAATGTATTTGTTGTACGTAGGCTCCATATCTAAGCACGCCGTGCAGCCTGTTCGCTTCCGCTGCAATGATGTCGCGGGTCGATGACCACGGTGGCCGCTCATTAGGGCACCGTTTAGGTGTTATGGGCTTATAAAAGAGATGAATACAGGTACTTAGGCCATTTTTATTAATTCCAAATATACACATGTATTATAGTCTATTGCCTAATGTTGTGAAAATTTCGTACCTTTTTATAAAATTTTTCGAAAACTAAAGGGCGGGATTTTTTTTCAATAATTTTCCTGAATTCAGTGTTCGATTCTACACCCCACCTGAAAGTTTGGTTACTTATTTTTGTTACACCCTGTATAATTTAATAAACATTACATAGGGGCTCGATGAGCGAAGTTTAAGTTTGAAGTCTGGTCTTATGTATGTTATTATATCGTAAGGAGCGAGAGGTATAGGTTTCTTCACGGGTTTAATAAAATTCTTTATGTTAAAAAAAAAATGAAAATCCTTTATGAACGAGCCGGACCAGAACCTTTTGCGATACATTATAAAACATTTTCTCCGCCTTGTTCCAGCACTTCATCACAAATAAAGAACTCGTCTGTCATCTGTGAAAAACATTTTGAAAATCGACCGTTTTTCGGACAACGATTGGGAACAGGTAAAAGGTGCATAGAACCAAAGTTTAAGAAAACTTTATCAGCTTTCAATAAATAGTATTACACATTTTCAAAGTTTACGACATGTAAGCATAAATTTAAAGACGAGCCCTTGTTGAAATACAGTCAAAGTGAATTGAAAAATTCATTAAAGCGCGCATCAGATTCCATTACGACATTAAGGTCGATCACACTTTCCACTTATCGTTTCAATATTTAATGAGGCATTTTGGATATATTGAAGCTTCTATAATCACCGTTGATGTGAAATATAAAACAGGCATGGTAATTTGCATTAAATGAATGGGACAGCTAACTGATTATCACCACTGTCTCCCAATTTATTTTACAAAAAATCTCAAACTTCATAACGTCGGAACCAGAGACTATAGTTTCTGTTCGTATGTCATTGCCGGGATATTTAATTTTCTAGTGTCATTTTCGCCACCGTCAAGTTTTGTACCAACCGATTCTGCCCATCCATAAATTGACTGGAAAAGATCACTTTCAGCAATAAGGGCGCCGATTGTGCCATTCTAGATTCAATTAGTAGTTACTTCATAAGTTTTTATGGTACAACAAAGATTTTTATCTATCTAACTGACTTGATCGACGTCAGTTGAGACTCTGTTATTTAAATAAGCAAAGAAATAACCTGTTTATGGCATAAATCTCATTTCTGCCGGCCTAGTTCAGTCGTCGTCGAGGCCGCGGCCTGTCGGCGCCGGTAAACTTTTCAATCAAGTTAAGTTCGTTTGCTCTGTGGCATAAGCATGAGCTACCAGCTAGGTAGCGCGCAAACTTAATGGCACTGGGGATTTAAAGATGTACCAACATTTTATTGCATTTTATTACAGCCGGGTGTTCCTACGCTGATTAAAGGTTGTCGCAGGTCAGGGCTGCACCGCTGAGTACGCGTAGAATTTAGATGCATTTTATAATGACAGACAGCTCGCGGGTAACTCATTTGAAACCTGTGGGAATCCATTTTATCACTGTAAAATGTATATGATAACGCGTTTAAACCCATATATAAATTCGCATTTTTGTGCTGTTCGTGCGGTAGAGGTGTGGTTCTGATCTGCGAAACCTTAACCGTCAGAACACCAGAACCACGAAAAAAAATAAAAATATCACAGAATTTTCACTGTATGCGCGGCGCTTAAATAACGGAATTAATCGAAATTTTGCAGGGCCATACCCACGTCATACCCATTTTCCAATTTTCCGTTTAAGCTAACTAACGTAAATTTTATCAAAATTATGTTCTACTACACTAGTATTATAAAGGGGAAAGATTTTGCGTGAAGCTGTAGAAACATGTGAATATGTTTGTCATCTAAAACTATTAAACAGATCATGGTGATATAATTATTTAGGGTACATGTAGAACATGACGCGACTGTAATTAAAGTTATGTCCAGGAATAGCAAAAGCTAGAACCAGGCAATATCAAAATCGACGATTAATTAATTCTCAGTATTTAAACTTTTGAGCATATAGGTACCGAAAATCATCGAAATTCTATTATTCTATGTCCAAATCAATCAAAGCAGTGTGATTAGTGTTGATACATAGGGAAACTCTGGTGAATTCACTCAAACTCGAAACAACTCACTCGGCGCAAACTCAATTTCGGTCTGGAAATCAACTATAAATGACAATTATATGCGATCGTACCTCTCTGTAGAAGTTGATCAGGCAAGTTACGGGGCTCAGGAATCGTTTTGCGAACTTAAAAGCAGACAGCTTTGTAGCTGCAGGAATTGCTGGAATTGCATTTAGCGGTCTTGTCATTTATGCTTCGCCTAGAGATAAAGTTTAACAGGGATTTCCCTGGTTGCGGAATACTTTTAAAACAATTTTCTGAAAGTGGAACAAAATTTTACTCATCTGCGAAAATGGGTTTTCAATTTGACTTAGTTGTTTGTACAACCTTAATAGTTTCTGCCCGTGGCTTTGCAATTGTTGTTTCTATGAAAACGTTTATTTATTTAAACCCAGCAGCACAAACAATTTATTCAACTTGAACAAAATAGAAACAGAAGGCTAAGACAGTATTAAAGGTTTTCACGTTTTATTTATATTCCAAGGGAACTGATTAATGGGATAATTAGCTTAAGTGCTATTCCAGTTCTGACAAGATGCAACAAACATCCCCATCCATACAAACTTTCACATTTATCACAGTGTGATTGTTATTTACTGCGATGCAAGAGGTTGCGGGTTCGATTCCCGCCTCGGAACAAATTTGTGGACGATCTGCAGAAATTTGTTCCAGCGTTAATTATGTATTATTTATTTTTTGGCTTCCGTACCAAAAGGAAAAAAGGAACCGGAAAAAACCGCGTGCAAATATTTCCTCAACCAAATCTGTGTTTTCCCACATAGTCCACCGCGCCGAGTCGCGATTTAAATTCACGCGAATATTTAGTGCACTCTGGATTGAGTGCGGAAAAAAAGTCCTGTCAACAATGTCAAAAGCCAACCAGGACCATCTACTTCCGTTTTGAAAAAATATGGTCTAATAATCTAATCTGTAATGCCCCTGTCCTAAGCTGCCTCCTTAAAATAATAAACACTTAAAATATTAATCGCCTTTTATTTATTTCAAAAGGCAACACCATATTTTTGTATATACGAGTTGACGAGAAAAAATGTAGCTTCGGTAAATCTGCTCTCCTTTGTCTTTAATTGCAATAAAACTCTTTGCGCTACACATACAAAACATTATCTTATTTTACTCTTTGACACTGAATGGAGACGTAATATCTTGGACAAAGAAAATCACCCTCCCTAGACTGGACCGGAAGTTCTCTATAGAAATGTTCTTGTAGTGTTCATTGTCCTCTCGACCCTTTAATTCATTTAGACTGTATAAAATGTTGTTTTTACTATCTGAAATAAACTTTATCTTATCTTCTTTAATAATACCACCAGGTTTTCAACAAATGCGTTTATGCGACGGAAGTGGAGGAAGTAATTGGGATCGAAAAAATACGATCTGTTATCATCGTCCTTTTAATGCCATTTTGAAGAAACAGATGACTTAAAGATCTCCTCGGCTCAAGCTCTATTGGCTCCTTCGCACAATATCTACGGGTCTCACTCACGCTTAGTTGAGCTACCTCTAGATTGTTTGCAACATTCTGCAGCTAGCTAATTTGTTTTAAGTGTACTTTGTAAGTACAAAAATCTACATGTAAGTACCAAAAACCCTTTTTTGTGAACTTTTTCTAGGTCGGTTGAAATTGGGAATAACTAACAAGACCCGTCGAAGATGCCACATGAGATGCCCATGCATCGTGCTGTGGGTGGCAATATTTCAAACTCTGATATTTCTTCCGAAAATATATGTGACTGTTATGTTCCCGGGAAGACCTCCCACTCTCAATTGCAAACTAGGACATGGTACATCGCAGATGGCAGTGCATTACCAATCAGTTAAAACACGGGCTGTAGCAATGAACAAGCTCTGAAGGAAAATATAAATCTGTCCCAGCGGCTCCAAGACCTAAAAATTACCATTGATGAGGTCTCTAAACCTCCCTCCGGAAATTCCTTTGCCGACATGGTGAAGAAGGGTAGCACTTACATCTAGCCGGTAATGTCAGCTCTGTGGCTATTTTCCCATATGACAAGCTTAAGTCGAGCGAAGAGACCAAAGCCCTTGTCCAAAAAATCATCTGCCCCTAAGAGAGACCCTCTCTATTGTAGCGGTCGCAGGGAGTCGATGGATAAAGGCAGCTCAGGACCGTTATTTCTGGCGTCGTTTGGGGAGGCTTATGTTCAGCAGTGGACGTATACGGGCTGATGATGTTAAGTTCCTTAATAATATACTACAAAAAAAATTATTTGTTGCAAAGTAATCATGAGATATATTTCGGAAAGATATATTATCTATTCTACCCTGGATTATGGTATCTTCTACCTAATACCTAATACTTGACCAGGTAAATAACTATGTACTCGTAGTTTCATGAAAATACATACTTAATTCTTAATATTATGCTAGTTGTTTTTTTTTTTTTTAACTACTAAGAGGCAAACAACCAGTTTTCCAAAAATCGTAAACAATTTTCTATAAAACCATGTTGCCACAAACATAGATTCATTGGTTATTTTTAGCGGTTGGGAATATTTATAATATTGATTTAAAATTTTGCTAAACTTAAATTTTTGGCTGACAAATTTTATGAATAAAATTAATTTATTCATATAGTTTCAGGTTTGTACATAAATCTTAAAATTATTCTTACAGTAATTACTACCTAAACCTGGCTGTGCCTTTCAACGATGTCGATGAAAATGTGAGCCAAACACTACTTTATAAACAGCTGTCTGTTTATAATGTTACGCTAAATCAACCCATATAGCTTATCCATTATTTATCCCTAATATAGCGTAATATCGAAAATATTGCCATGTCGTAATAGTGGATTTATTCTCTTTGTTTGTCACTAAAATCTAAAACATATGTTCACAAGTACTTTTATAAATTAGTGAAAAAATATAAAAATTGAAAAATCTGGACGGCAAAAATGAGTTTCGCGTTTAAATGTCCCCAACGAGCCACACAGGCAGTTGTAAGGGAACCATCCCATCATAAAAGCTGGAAAGTAAGAGACCCAGAAAACCTAGATCTCCGACAAATTTTAAAGCGGGAACTGGCACTCCTTCAGAAAGAGAAAGAATTTCTTCAAAAAGAAAGGGCGCTACGACGAGAAGTTTCAGAGTTCAACGCCCGTAAAGGTAAAAGAGCATTAAAACATTTAGAAGCAGCCGAAAAATTACGCTGTGCTCGTAGGGAACTGTTATCTGCACGTGGTACCGTCGGAAAACTAAAGGAATGCGATAGTAAAACGTGCCCAAGTATTAAAGTACGAAGCATAGAAAAAAAAGTAGCAGATATTTCTTCTCCGGTACAAAAGCCGGACCTCAAACGCAAAATAGATGCCAACCATGACACTAAAAGGAGCTATCATGAAATAAACACGATCAAAAATATTAAAGAAGACCAATTTAGTCAAGCCCAGTGTGCAGACGACGACGAAATTGACAGAAGATTTATCGTAGAAAAAAAATCATACATGATCCAGTTGTATAAACGATCATCTGATTTGAACGCAGAAGGTTCGTTTGTAGATACCGACTCACGTATTAATTTATTTAGAACTGCAACTAAAGAGGCGTCAACGATTTGCAATACTTGCAATGGAGAGGCTGGACTGGCGTGCGTTAGTAGGAGTAACTTCTGGGATGGGGCTGCTGGAAAACACGCTAAAAAAGAGTTAAAGTTTGTTAATGTAATGTGATTTGATAGAAGACTATTCTATGGATCTGTAGGGTACCTCCATAGACTATAGACAGTATACTAGATAGGAACTTATTTGTAGTATGTCTAGCTCTTCTATGGTTACTCTATGCGTTTTGAATTGAAGATGATAATCTAACTGACATGTAACTGAAACCAAGTTTTTCTATATATCAAAATAAAATACGTTGTGTTTCCAAGATTCTAGTTTATTTCATCCATCCCAGCCATGCACCTTAGGATCTCAACATGGTAGCAGAGCGTGGTTGCATTGGTTGATCTTAGGATGAAGTGATGAAAATGTAAAAAGAAATGCGAAGAAAATTTTCTACAAATATTTGACGGCCTGAACTATGAAAAATGGAAATTTCGGCTAAATTTGTTCTTGGAAATGAAAGGATTAAAGGTAATAGAAGACGAGAAAGATAAGCAAGTAGACATTAGAATCAGAAACATTATAGTAAATAGCGTGAACAATACCCAACTCGACATTATTATGCATCAAACAAGCGCATATAAAATGATTAGGAAATTAGATGAGACCTACATTGCGAAAGGGTGCGCCAACAGGCTATTGATAAAAAGACGACTACTGGAACTTAAGTTACATGAAGACGAAGACGTGCAAGAATATCTTCAAAGATTCGAGAGGATCATAAATGAATTAAGGAACACCGGCGACAATATTTCAGAAGAGGAGAGATTAAATTATCTGTTGCTGTCACTCCCAAAGAAATACGAATACGTGGTAAATATTGTAGACGCGATGCCGAAGGAATCTCAAACAGTTGAATATGTCAAATCCAAATTGTTAATGGACGTGAAAAAGGGAGAAAACCAAGAGACAATGGTTTTTACCACAGGAGAGGACAAATGCTATGAATGCAATAGAACTGGGCACTTTAGGCGAGATTGTCCGAATAGAAAGACCAGCTTCATTCCAAGAGGAAGAGGAAGAAGTGGACGCGGTCGTGGCCGCAGAGGCAGGGGCCGCAGCTACAGCGGTGGTAGAGGTGCCAATCAGTCCTTCAATGTAGAAGTTGCTGTAGCTGACTCAAAAAATAATATGAAAGTAAGTTGGCTGCTTGACAGTGGTTGCAGCGACCACATTGTAAACGATGAAAAATACTTTGATAAAATATACGAATTAGATAAAAATATAAATATTAAAGTAGGTGACGGTTTTGGCCTAGAGGCAACTAAAAAAGGTAGTATCGTTATGGTTTGCGGTAAAGAAAAGATTACTGTAAATAATGTTTACTATGTAGCATCGATGAAAAGAAATTTGCTAAGCGTGTCGTCTATCGTAAATAATAACAATGGTATAATATTTAAAAGAGACTTGGCAACCATATATGGAAAAACAGGTAAGGTATTAGTTAAAGCCTATAGGAAAAA
Organism: Eupithecia subumbrata; assembly: GCA_949316285.1. Lineage (NCBI taxonomy): Eukaryota > Metazoa > Arthropoda > Insecta > Lepidoptera > Geometridae > Eupithecia > Eupithecia subumbrata. The sequence continues at coordinate 17,132,605 of OX438642.1, forward strand.
CAAATTGTATGAGTTGAACGCAACAATTATCAAAAATAAGGCATACACAGGTGATAGCTATGTAAATGTGTCTCTAAAAGAAGAATGGCATAAGAAATTAGGCCATCCGAATTTTAGGAAACTTAGGGAGATATGTACATACAAAACCCTCAACGGAATGCCCGAAAAGCTGAATGACGATTTTATAGATTGTGAGATATGCGTAAAAAATAAAATGGCAAACTTACCCTATGCCAACACGAGAAGGAGGGCAAATGATGTGTTAGAAATTGTTCATACTGATGTTATGGGTCCACTACAACCAGCAGGGTACAATGGTCAAAAATATATTGTGACATTCATTGATGATTACAGTAGATTAGCTTTTGTTAGCGCAATAAACAACAAAAGTGACGTTTTCGATCGATTTACTCAATATGTAAAATTTACAGAAACTCAGACTGGAAAGAAAATTAAGGAAATAAGGTGCGACAACGGAAAAGAGTACTTGAATAGTAACTTTTTTAACTTTTGTAATAGTAAAGGTATAAATCTGAACCCTGGACCTCCTTACACCCACCAATTAAACGGCGTAGCTGAACGTTATAATAGAACGCTGATGGATAGAGCCAGATGTCTACTAGCAGATGGCAATCTAAGCAAAAAGTATTGGCCAGAATGTATACTAACAGCTGCATATTTAGGCAACAGATTACTAACGAACACACACGAAAAGAAAAGTCCATACGAAAATTTTCTCGGTAGGAAGCCGAATGTTGAACATTTAAAAATATTCGGATCAGAATGCTTCGTTCGAATCCCTGATGAAAGGCGCTCATCAAAGTTAAATCCTAAAGCAGTAAAAGGGAAATTAGTAGGATATACCGACACAGGATATAGGATACTGGTTGGTGAAAAAGTAGTGATTTCGCGTAATGTTAGGTTTATCAATGTCGAAGAAGTGATCAGACGAAGGCAAGTTGATGATGAAGATAGTGTAGACGTCGAATTGGACAGTATGAATAGAAGAGCGGACGATGTGACGAGAAGAACTGACGATGTAAATATCAGAACGGACGATGTGACGAGAAGAACTGACGATGTTACTGATGATGATAATACAGGAAATGAAAACCTAAGAAGAGAAGTAATGCATGAAAACGACGAATTTTATGATACTATGGAAGAAGAAACTGATGTTAGACCTGCTATTCCCGAGGAGGTAACACACAAAGACCAAAAAGAGAGAAAAGATTACCGAGTAAATATAAAGACCATGTAGTATATGTAAATATCAGCGACGCAAATGTACCCGAGACATATGAAGAGGCGATGGAAAGTGAACAAGTAAGTAAATGGAAAGAAGCCGTAAGTGCTGAATTAAACAGCCTTACAATCAATAATACATGGGATGTAGTCGATGAACCTGATGACAAGAAAATTATAGATGTGAAATGGATCTTTCGAGTTAAAACGAATGGTAAATTTAAAGCAAGAGTCGTTGCACGTGGATTTCAGCAAATTTACGATGAAAATGAAGAGATTTATTCACCAGTGGCCAGAATGACCACAATGAAAGCATTAATGTCAACGGCATGTGTTAGGAGTTGGTACATAGAGAGCATGGACGTTGAAACGGCTTTTTTAAATGGTGTTATCAAATCTGAAGTTTATATTTATCCCCCAAAGGGATATAAAGTGGAAGACGGCAAGGTCTGCAGGCTTAATAAAGCTTAGTATGGATTAAGAGAAAGTACAAGAGATTGGTACGAGTGCTACCATTATTTTATGCAGAGCATCAATTTTACAAGATCAGATTATGACTACTGCCTCTACACAGGATGTATTAAAAATACTAAGGTATATTTGTGCTTATATGTTGATGATATTTTGTTATGTGGAAAGAATATAGATGCTATTATGGAAGTCAAACAAATGCTAAGTAAGAGATTTCGAATGAAAGACTTGGGAAAGGTAAAGCATTATTTGGGTATTGATATCGAATACGATCCCACTCAAAAGAAAATCTCACTGAGTCAAGAAACATATATCGGAACTCTGGCTGAAAAATACGTTGTAAAAGAATCTAAAAATTATGAAACACCAATGGAACAGAATTTGTCGCTCGAGTCTGGTGAACCCAATGAAAATACTAGATATAGAAGTTTGATAGGAGCTCTTTTGTACATAGCAAGTGGAACGCGACCAGACGTATCATACAGTGTAAATTTTTTAAGCCGTTTTCAAAATTGTTACTGCGAGACTTATTATAAATATGCGTTACGTATTTTAAAATATTTGTACTGTACACGAAATATAAAACTGAATTACAATGCAGAGTTTGATGAATGTGTAGATGCGTTTGTGGATGCCGACTGGGCAGCCGATAAAAATGATAGGAAATCAACCACAGGTATTGTAATAAGAGTGTATAACAATCCAATAATGTGGAAAACACACAAACAGAAAATTGTATCAAGGGCTTCGACGCACGCAGAATATTATGCGTTAGCAGAATGCGTAGAAGAGGTTTTGCCGGTAATAGGAATATTAGGGGATTTAGATGTGATAGTCCCAAAACCAGTAAAGATATTTGAAGACAACACCGGAGCTATTGCTTTGGCAAAAAATGGAAAATTCTGTAAAAACTCTAAGCATATTGACATCAGCTATCATTTTGTGTATGACTACGAAAAGCAGGGTATTGTAAATATAGTTAAGGTTCATACTGACGATCAGATAGCTGATATATTGACCAAAGCCTTAGGAAAATTAAGGTTTAAGAAACTTAGGGAACTTGTTAATTTAAGATTTTTTTTTTTTATGACAGTGTTCATGTAGTTGTTTGTTGTTGTTTTATTGTTTCATGTTTAGCAATGTCATGTTAAAAGATATTTAAGTTTGTGAATCTTTATAACTTATTGATATTATTAGAGATCTTTTAGAGATAGATTTCACAGATTGTCTTGTATAAAATCAAGGAGGTGTGTTAATGTAATGTGATTTGATAGAAGACTATTCTATGGATCTGTAGGGTAGGTACCCTACAGATCCATAGAATAGTCTTCTAAGGTCCATAGACTATAGACAGTATACTAGATAGGAACTTATTTGTAGTATGTCTAGCTCTTCTATGGTTACTCTATGCGTTTTGAATTGAAGATGATAATCTAACTGACATGTAACTGAAACCAAGTTTTTCTATATATCAAAATAAAATACGTTGTGTTTCCAAGATTCTAGTTTATTTCATCCATCCCAGCCATGCACCTTAGGATCTCAACAAAGTTAAACGGTGTTGTTATGTTCCTAGCTGGAGTTTTGTTTTGTATACCCTACTGTATGATTTTTGAGATGTTTATAGACTGTTTTTATCATCATTGTCACTAAAAAATACAAAATATTTATAGGCTGTTTTTCCTGACATGAATAGCCAAAGGAGAAACACGAGAGGAGCATCTCACTATACTGTTTTTAAATAAAAATAATAATAACAATAATGCTGGACAATTCACACAGCATTATCTAGCCCCTAGCTAAGCAGAGCTTGTGTTATGGGTACTAGATAGCTGATATACTTAATACAATACACTAAATAGATAGATATTTTTATTATACATAGAAAACATCCAGAACACCCTGAACTGCATATCTGCAGATCGTACAAAAATTTGTGTCGAAGCGGGATTCGAACCCGCAACCTCCTGCGTCGCAGGCGGACCTTCGCCCGCTGCGCCACTGAGGTTGTCAAATAGTTTTATCACAGAATAATTACATCGGGTTGTAAATAGTTATGAATAGTAGTCTTAAAGCGACGATAAATCAATTGGGACTCATTGTTCCAACTTAAATAATAACTTGTCCACCTTAACCTCAAAACAACTAACTTCTCCGTGCAGTTGGTAGCAAGCGGAGATTGCATAGAGTTAGATCGGAAATTCGAAATACACAATGGTGTTCAGCTTCGGTCTAGCTGAACAGTGGTTTGTGCCAAATAATAAATACAAATTAATAATGCTGGACAATTTAGGTTATTTAGCATCATCTAGCCCCAAGGTAATCAGAGCTTATTTTATCATCATCATCATCAGCCACATAGGCCTCCCCTAATGAGCGACATAGCGCCCTGTCTTCAGCTTGGCGCCTCCAGCATCTGCCTGCAGTCTTTCGCAGATCGTCATCCCACCTGGCCAGAGGGCGTCCTAAACTACGTTTGCCGAGTCGTGGTCTCCACTCAAGAACACGTTTATGGGTTACTAGATAACTGATGTCCTACTAATATTATAAAGCCGAAAGTTTGTGAAATGTAAAATTTTTGATATCTAGGAGCTGCAAAACTACTGAACAGATCAAGATGAATTTTGGTATACACCTAGAACGTAGCCCAACTAAAACAATAGGCTACTTATTATACTGAAAATACGCATACGAAGCCGCGGGTAGAAGCTAGTACTTAATAGATAAAATAGATATATATTTTTTATCGTAGGTACATAGAATAAACCCAGGAAACTTGAAACAAATCTCTGCAGTTCGTACAAACATAATTATGTCCTGACGCGGGAATCGAACTCGCAAATCCCTGCGTCGCGGGTGGACCTTCACCTGTTGCGTCATAGAAGTCGTCATCTTCAATTCATTATACAATGAGTGGAGCAATTGCCCGGCTTTACCTTTGTCTAGACTGGCCCGTTTGCACTATAGGGTGTTTGCTAAGGTGAGGTATTATTTTAATTTGTCTCTTTCCGTCCAGCGGCGAATACTTATATAATGTCACCTTTTTCATTCTTGGGGTCTCGGCCTCGGCGGTCACTCTCAACGGAGACTAAGCATTTACGCGTGACATAATATTAAAGTGCACAAGTGTGTACAGGTGCACTCGCTATTACATTCTCTCACTCTCATTATTTAATGGGACGGACGAACCGACACGACTGGGGAGAGGTCTGGCGCACTTGATGCTTTGCACTTAATGGAGACGTTATCTTTGATCAGGGAGTATATGGATACGCTATAAGGGCCTTTTTTGCGTTAAATTATAAACAGATATCTGTCTGTTTATATGTAGCGTTTGACCTCTTTGTAACCATTCTAGTTTTACAAAATGACTGACGTACAGAAGCCTGTTTTATATAAAAATATTAAATTTTGTTTTATTACCTATTCCATTTGAATCAAAACACGAATACCTAGTATTTAGGTGTATGTTCATGTGATGTATTAGTATGTGGCTTGCGTCTGTGTGTCTGTGATGTATGGTGTAATGAAATGAAAGAATCCTAATTTCCAACGCAACTAAGGGTATTCAGCAATTTATGGAATAGTAGTGTTTGGCAAATTTGTCATATAAACTTGTTTAGAATATTGTGAACGTTTTTAGCGTCAGTTATGGAGTGGAGTGCCGTTCAGGTAATTTTAAAATGAATCGTTTTCAGCGATTTTTGTTGCTCTCTGTACCCGAAAAATCAGAATCAATTATAAAAAATAATGCTGGACAATCCACACAATCAATACAAATAAAAACAGTGATTTGCACTGGTTTTTAGGGAACTGTAGGTAATATAAATTGATCAACTATTTCGATGTGGCATAGTGTATTCTTTACGAGGGCAGTATGGGAGCAACCATAATTTTTTGAAAACAACGGTGTTGTGCTTGCATAATACTGAAAAGGCGGTCAATTTGAGCAAATTTTGATGTATTAGTAAGATGACCACCTAATAAATATTTTTATGTCACGTAGCAAAACGTAGTTGGAAAGAGTATAAAAAATTTAAAACCATTTCTCTAACCGTGGTATTTACGTGGTATTTAAACATTTGTTCCGAGGCGGGAATCGAACCCGCAACCTCCTGCGCCGCAGGCGGACCTTCGCCTGCTGCGCCACAGAGGTCGTCAAATGAAAGTACTTAGAGTTATTACAAAAATCCTATTATATTCTTTGGATTTTCCTTCATATGGAGGGAAACAGACAGTGACGTGCGGTAGCTTTATGCACCGTGCTATTTATATTATAATGCGTACTTTAACCTTATTGTTGTGTATTTTATCTTAGGTGCTATGGGTTTTTGGAAGTTTTTTGCCTGAAATAAACGAATTTCATTTTATTTACCTATATATTTATACATGCATGCATGCTTACTACCCGTTGTCCTATTACCCGTTTTCCCGTAGGAATGAAGCTTTTTCCCCGCGGTAAAAAGTAACCTATGTTCATCAGGAATAATGTGGGCTTCAAATATTAAAAGAATTTCTCAAATCGGTCCCGTACTTTCGGAGCCTATTCAATACAAACAAACAATCAAATCTTTCCTCTTTATAATGTTATTAGTAGATAGTAGATAGCCTGCTTGATCTTTGTATAATTGAGTTTAACAATTTCACCTCACCAGAGACAAAATGTTTTTTTTTCGACATGTATTATTGTCGAAAATGTTATCCTGTACTGTCGTAATGGTGTCAATCCAGATATCACCAAAACTTAACAAATTTTACAGGACCAAAATGGCGCCGTCCCTTTCATAATGATTAAATAAAAAGGAAGACAGAATTTTAGTGCAGTCAAATTGGTTTAGTTTAGTTATGGTGACACCTGAATTGACACCATTTGTCACTTAAATCTAAATCATTTATTCACAAGTACTTTTAATAATAAATAGCCAGTGAAAAGTTGAATAAAAATTTCAATTAATCTTTACCTACCATAATTACAATAAAAATCATTATGAGTGTATTGTTTAAATGTCCCAATCGAGCCACACAGGCAGTTGTGAGAAGACCTTCCAATGATAATGGCTGGAAAGTAGGAGACCCAGAAATAAACGTAAAACTCCGAGAACTATTAAAGCGGGAAACGGCACTATTTCAGAAAGAAGAGAAAGATTTTAAAGAAATGGCGTTGCGACGAGAAGTTTCAGAGTTCAACCACCGTAAGGGTAAAAGAGCAATAAAACATTTGGAAGCAGCTGAAAATTTACGCTGTGCTCGTAGGGAACTGTTATCTGCACGTGGTACCATCGAAAAACTAAAGGAATGCGATAGTAAAACGTGCCCAAAGATTAGGATACAAAGCGTAGAAAAAAAACTCGCAGATCTTTCTTCTCCGGTACAAAGAACGGTCCTCAAACACAATAGAGCTACCAACCAGGACACTAAAATTAACTATAATGAAAAGAACACGATAAAAAAAGACCAATTTAGTCAAGCACAGTGGGCAAACGATGTAATCGAAAAAGGCAGAAGATTTGTCATAGAAAAAAAAACATACATGATACAGTTGTTTAAACGATCATCTGATTTGTCGACAAGGTGTATGTTCGCAGATACTGACTCACGTATTAATAAGTTATTTATAACTGCAACTAAAGAGGCGTCAACAATTTGCAATAATTGCAATCGAGAGGCTGGACTGACGTGCGTTAGTAAGAAGAACTACTGGGATAGGGCTGCTGAAGACTGTCATTTGATGACACTGCGGGGCCCACCACGGCCATGGCTGGACCGAAGGCCGCAGCTCTTCCCTGCCACCAACGTAAAGAAAGAGTTAAAACAACAAGTATGTGGTGTTGTTCTGTTCCTAGTTGGAGCTTTTTTTTGCATACCGTGCTGTCTGTGTTTTGAGTTTTTTAAAGAATGTTTATGTCATTATTGTCACTAAAAACTTACAAAATACCTAGACTGTTTTTCCTAACATGAATAACTTAAGGAAAAGATGCTGAGTAATACTAGAGGAAAATCTCACGGCTCAAAGAATTAATCTAAAGACTTAGGGTACTAAAATAAAACGTCAAGAGCGAGTCGGACTCTCGCGCACTATATAAGACCTTGTTTCTTGCCAAATTTCATGATTCTAGGTCTACGGCAAGTACCCTATAGGTTTTGGTCCATGGCGAGAATCAAATTTAATTTCTTTTGGGAATTAACTACAAATTCACGGTTTTGAGATTTTGCCATTACTTGTGCTATAAGACCTTGCTTCTTGCCAAATTTCATGATTCTAGGTCTACGGTAAATACTCTATTCTATAGGTTTTGTGCATGTGATTCCCTTGGAAATATCAAAATATTCGGGCTTAACGGCTGTAACTTTTGCTTGCGTTGAAGTACCTATACTCTAGGTACCTACTGTAACGTAGGTTAGCATTACGAGTAGTAGTAAGTTATATCTAATCTATGTCATTGTGCAGGCATAGCACTTTTAGTTTACTCTATTCAGTCAATAAACAACCATGAACAAATAAGGTTGTTTCCTTTCACACCCTTCAAAACAACCCTTTAAGTTACAACACTTCATGGCGACCCTGCCGAAAAAGTTACCACCGAAAATTATCAAAATGTGCCGATCAACGATTGGAAAAGAAGAAGTGTTTATAACCGAAAACGCCGGAGGAAATATGCAGTCAACTCTAGCAGACATTGGTGGACACATGGACCGCATGAGCATTGTGATGTTCATCATGCTGGCGATTGTGGTGATTCTGTTCCTGTACTTCGCGGTGCGCATCTACAGAAAATGTCATGGACGCTGGATGCAGCAGGAGATGGCTATGAGCAGAATGGACCGCTTCCGAGCCTCATTCCGCAGGCGTAACCCAGATGAGACCAATAAAAAAAAAAGGGAAAGTATGTGAGTGTTGTGTTTGAAACGGTACGTACTAACCTTATCTACCTAAAGTACCTACGAGTGTATTTTTCGAAAAGTTTTACAGTGCCTAAATCATTTACTACGAAGTGGAACAATCATTTTTTTTTGAAAATTGGACCTTAGATTAATGTTCGACCTTGACGACCCGATGAACATTTAATAGCGCAATAAAATAACTTTACGTAAAACGGTGCAAAAGACTCAGTGAACTTGATACCGCGCGATTGAAATCCCTAGCGCAGCACATTACGTGGACATTGGCGTAAATGGTTAAATTTATTGAAAGTTTTTGCTAGAATATTTTATATTAGGTATGAACTATAGCTAAGTCTTGTTTATGAAAATATGTATGTATAACGTTACTGATAGGTACTTCATTACATCTACTCATTGGATTATGTCAAAAAATGTTCTAAATGCCAAAAAATGAAATATGGACGTAACATTAAGGAGCCTATGGAAATAACCACAACGGCTTCCTCAGCATTTCAAAAAATATATTTAGATGTAGTTGGACCTTTAGATAAGGACGTAAATGGAAACTGCTATATTTTGACTATACAATGCGAATTAGCAAAATTTATCCAAGCTATTCCTATGAAAAACAAAGAAACCGTTACTATTGCCGATGCATTTGTGACACATTTTATTTTAAGGTTTGGAGTTCCTGAAACTATTGGCACAGATCGAGGCACAGAGTTTATTTCTTCAACTATGGAACAGGTATGTAAAATTTTAAATATTGAAAAACTATCTTCAACAGCTTACCATCACCAATCCATAGGAGCCCTAGAGAACACGCATAAAAACCTAGGAGCATTTTTGAGGATTCAGTGTGAAAACTACACTGATACATGGAGTTATTGGTTTCCATTTTGGTGCTTTAGTTTTAATAACACAGTACATAGTGGAACTAATTACACGCCGTATGAATTAGTTTTCGGAAAACTCTGTCGCATACCTTCTAACATTAGTGAATCAGTAGAACCACTGTATAATATTGATGATTATCCTTTACTACTAAAATATAGATTACAGATAGCAAATGCTGAAGCAAAGAAAAATTTATTAGCTAGTAAATATAAAAGAAAATAAACTTATGATAAATCAGTTAACTCTATTAGATATAATAAAGATGATTTAATTTTGTTAAAAAATGAAACTGGCCGTAAATTGGACACAATATATAAGGGTCCTTACTTAGTATTAGAAGATTTAGGTTGTAATGTTAAGATAAGTTATAATAATAAAATTGAAGTAGTACATAAGAATAGAACTAGACCTTTTTACCAATAAGTTTGTACTAAATGTAAGTTTTCTCTTAATCTAAAAAAAATTGTTAATAATTTTTTTTTCTTTGCTCTCTGAGGTGAAGTACCTATACTCTAGGTACCTACTGTAACGTAGGTTAGCATTACGAGTAGTAGTAAGTTATATCTAATCTATGTCATTGTGCAGGCATAGCACTTTTAGTTTACTCTATTCAGTCAATAAACAACCATGAACAAATAAGGTTGTTTCCTTTCACACCCTTCAAAACAACCCTTTAAGCTACAACACTTCAGCGTTGAGTTAAATGTTTTATCGAGGCTCCAGGAGGATATGGACTTGAGTATTTGATAGATAGATAGATAGATAGATAATACTTTATTGTACCACACAAAGACAGATAACAATACAGAAATAAATGCTAAGAGTAGACGAAGTACAAAGGCGGCCTTATCGCTATGAGCGATCTCTTCCAGGCAACCTTGGGATGGACTGGACATGTAAGAACAAAATAGACGGTGGCACCCGAAAAATATCAATAAAAATAAATTAATACTTACACTACATACTATAATACCTACATTTACATTTACATTTACATAACACAAGCTCTGCTTAGCTTGGGGCTAGATAATGCTGTGTGAATTGTCCAGCATTATTTATTTATTTATTTATTTATTTATAACCTACAAACAATTTAATAAACTTACATAAACGTAAAATAAAGTTATATAACTTTATTTTATGTTAATATTAATATTTAATTTCAACTTGATACCTACATGCGTTCCTGAGAAAAGAGGTTTGAAAGACGAATAGACAGACAGACGGACAACAAACTGATCCGAAAAGGGTTCATTTTTTCCTTTTGAATTACCGGAAAAGGAAGAGTCCTTTTCCGGTTTTTGTATTATTATGTATTCTCTGATAGAGAGCAGAGAATATATAATAATTCAGAGCAGAGAATATATAATAAATTATCAGATTTATACTGATGCCTCCATTTGCAGAGAAGGAAGGTCGGCGTTGGTATTTATCACAAAGATTATAATCGTACGAAAATTCAATTTCCTGTAGAAACATCAGTGTTTACTGGAGAATGGGATTTTAAAAGCTCCGGATGATAATGCTGAAGTAACTTAAAAATACCGTTATTTTAAGTGATTCAATGTGTTCGTTACAGTCACTAATAAAATATCCATTCCGATCCACAATTTACTAGGTACCAAAATATTATGGATTCTAGAACTAAGCTCTTGCAATGATGATTATGGATATTCAGTGCAATTCGCGTGGATCCCAAGCCATTGTATAGTTGGCAATGAACAGGCAGATAAATTGGCTAACGAGGCTGTGGGCTTTGTCTAAAAATCCCCTGAGACAATCCCCTGCGAAGGGGATTACTATACTTTTTGTCAAAAATCCCCTTAGCATCTGGAGTGTGGAGACCTTTTCCCCTTTAAAAACTTTTCGCAAGACTCTATTGCTCTACCCAGGATTTATCTAAGGAATGCTTGGGATGAGTCTTGGGCGGGCAACGTGGGCAATAAGGCAAAACACTGGGTGATTCACTATAACAAATCCAAACGTGTTACACACCTACGTTACGACAAGACAACGGCGTGGAATCGGACCAAACCGTATTCCGCATGCCTTAGTTGTCATTCCCAACCGTGGCACGGTACGATTAGGGCACGATTTGAACTGTCAAATAAACGCGCTCGCTCATAGCGTGTTAAGGCACAGATTAGCGTGTTCTTGCAATATGGCTCGTTTCTTCTGTTTGAGAATCTTTTGAAGTAGTGACAGTACATATATTTTTATCGTCGATCAGGAAAAGTAATGGATAAGCTATAAAGGTTAATTTTGCGTAACATTATAAACAGACACACCTTTTTCATCGACATCCATGAACGGGTACGAACCAGAATTATCGTATCTACCTTTAAAACATGTTGGTCAGTAGGTAAAATTACAAAATTAAACACTGGCACGGATAAAGTGATATTGTTTATTTCTGTCGCCTGAAACCTTTCTTTCCATTCTGAAACCTTTAGCCTGTTAGTTGTTATTTTTCGAGTTGGAGGAAAACCCGAAGAACAATCTATAGAATCTATAGAGTTTATGCCCTCGGCTTCGCACTCGTTGTTTCTATGGAAACGTCTAAAGGTGATTTCAATTCCATGGAAACTGATTTATGGAATAAAAAGTAACCTATGTTTGATTTCAGGATTAGAATTACTTGTATGCAAAATTTCAGCCCGACCCGTTCAGTAGTTTTGGCGTGAAGAGGTAACAAACATCCATCCATCCATCCAAACTTTCGGATTTATAAATATTAGTGTGATTTCCGGTCCAGTCGAAGGAGGATGATTTTCTTGGTCCGAGATTCTTATCCATTTTTTGCTGCTTCATGGAATGGATATTGTTTAGTTTTGGAATGATAGATTTTTAGGTTAGGTATGCTATTCAAAAGAAACAGTGAAAACTATTCGTTCCGAAACTAGTCACACGTGATTTGCATTGAATGATAAAACAAATCACTATTTATGGCCTCTAAAATTTCAAATCATACTAAAATATTGTAAATTATAGTTGAGCAAGCTTATAACTCAAGATAGTTATTTCTTGAGTTGAAAAATTGAAATAAAAAATAATTTAAAATAAAACCGTCATTTTTCCGAGTAGACCGGATGTAAGAAAGTTAGATTTAAAAAGTGTGAAATATCGAAAAACAAAACACGGGGCACATACAACCAGTCTTGTGGCATGCAGAATACATTTTTTTTATTCCACACCAAAGCTCGTTTGAATTACGTTTGTGTTTAAAACGCGTTCATCACGTCGATCATGGCCTACAAAGAAGTCACTGTCCCACTCAAACCTTGTTTTTTTTTTTAAATAAAACTCAATAAATGGGCCACAACAGTTATCGTAAGGATAGGGCTGGGCCATACGTGCACTCCAGCCCATCTAGCGCGGATAAAAATTGTAAGTTATCCTTCTCGCGTGTGCGGCGTTGAATTTGATGACGAAAATCATATATTTTTTTCTTGCAACAAATACGACCACAGTTCCTTCTGTAATGATTTGATCTCCCTCCGTATTCTGCTTCCTATTAATATTATCTCCCTTCTTTCCTCCTTAGACCCATATTAAATACAAATAATATAAACATATAAACAGTGTACAAACAATACTTCCTTATCCCTTTTATATAATATAATCTATTACCTATTACCTATTATAATCTATTATTATTTTCTATCCTAACTCTCCTGACCCTTATCACGTATGTTCTCGTCTTCTCGTAGTAGGTTTTTATTTAAAGTAAAAGTTTCCCAAATTTTTTATAAAACGTAAAAAAAAATATGGTAAATGCCAAAACTAGAAAGCCCAAAAAAAATAAGTAAAATTTGGAAGATTGGATAAGTACTACTTTGGAACTAGGTACTTGTTATGTAACGCAATTTATTTTGTCTACGAGTTTCCAGATACCATAGAGTTTTATTTTGCTATTGGTTGACTCTTTGGTGAGTTTTGCGGTCCTAGTGGCTTTAGCCTTATTTGTCCAAAAGGAACAACTACAAAAAGAATGTTATTTCCTGTTTATGTCTGTTTACATTATTGTTGTAATTTTTGAACTTCATTTTATTTTTGATTGAATATTAATTTAAGCTTTTTATATTCTTAAGGAAAATATTTTAGCCATGTATGTGCTCCAACAATTGCGGCTGTTTGCTTACAACCAACTACTAAGTAAAAAAGTATCCAGTACCAAAATAAATAATATGGAAGGCAAAGATATACCACACAACACTAAAAGTAATGATTTGCAAAAACATATTGCAAATCTTGAAGAAAGTGAACGCATTCTCTTGGAAACGTCTAAAATGTCTTGTCGTGAAATTAAATCTAAAAGTGATACAGACATCAAGGATTCCTCAAAAAGTATGTTTCTTCCTAAAAACTTTTACTGCTTAGATTAATAGAAGGTATTATATTAAACTAGCTTTAACCATCGACTTTGAACGCATTATGCGTACAAGCGTCTAAAGCCAGTGGTTCGGGCTGTGCGTTGTCTGTCAGTGAGTCAGGTACTCCTTTATAATATTTTATAATATTGATGAGAAAAATAACTAATTAGGGATGTAAGCGGGTTAACTACGAACCTTATTTGTGTTGGAAGAACACCAACGTCGAGAAAAACAACTTCTGAATTTTTGAAAACGATGAATGAAATGTGTGTTCTTTTTGTAAGGGAAGGCTACCTGTAAAACTTTATAATTATATTACAAACGATTGCTAAGATACAGAGCATTTTTGTTAAAACTTTACGCTGAATATTAGTTCTAGGAAAAAACAGTCATAATTTCAGAGAACGATGAATCAAATGTGTGATTTTTATCAAAGGGAAAACTACATGTAAAATTGTGTACTTCTATTGCTGACGGTTGCTGAGATACAGAGCATTTGCGTTTAAGCTTTAGTTTTTTTCTTTTAAACTTGGATAGAGGAAATGACCATCAGAACTTCGGAAAACAATTAATGAAACGTGTGATCGCTATGAAAGGGGGATCTACATGTAACATTTTGTAGTTCTATTGCTTACGGTTACTGAAATGCTCTGTATTTCTGTATTTTTGTTTAAACTTCCAACTCCTATTTCGAAACTCTAACGAGTGCGAATTTCCAAAATTCCTTTCTTAGTACACCCCTACACCCTAAAAAAACAAACACTCCGAATTTCAAATCTCTAAAACCAGTGCTTTGGGCTGTGCGTTGTCTAACAGTGAGTCAGGTACTCGTTTTAAATATATTATATTGATTGTATATATTTAACGACCAATACCATCGTTAACCAAAGGAATACTGCATGAGATGCCATAAAATGTATGAACTCCGGTACCAATTGGTACGTTTAAATTGCCATGTTTAAGCTAAGCGGAAGCTACTTGGACTCCTAGGACAAATTTTAGTTTATTAAGATATTTAATGTTCCAAACCTAGGTCAGCGGAACCTATATAGCTATCAAATGATGTATCACTACTCGCTCCACATAGCTATTGGACTAAAGTGCCGATAGTTACCAGAATTGGCATCATACTTTACGTTGAAGGCATTTACTGAGAGACATCCATACTGAAAATAATGATAACAGTTATTCGGTCTGTTTTCTGCCCGGTTATTTGTAGATACGTTATAAGTAAATTTAAACTAACATCTGATTTCAGCGATACTCAACACGTCTAAAAAATGTCTCAGTCTAAGCGATCTAAAGAGGCATATTGCGTGTATGAACTTAAAAAAATTGACACGAACACAAAAAAAAGATATCATGAAGCCAAATATCATTTGCAGTTCAGGGGACAGCGAAAATAAATACGAATCTATCAAGTCTCGCAACCAAATACGTCATAAGCATTTAGCAACCGATGAAAGTCCTTCATCATTTGATATATTTGGTTTCTACAAAAACGGACGACGAAAGCATATCAGGCCCTATGAACTCTATTCACAATCTGTGAAGCCTGTTTTAAGTAAAAATCTTAATAAACTGAAAAAATGTGGAAGCAAAGTCATAAGACGTGAACGAAGTGAACGAAGTGCCAAACATATTCCTTTCCCTTCTTGTCATCATGCCCTGAAAGTGATAACCTCTAATCATGCTAATATGAAGGTTGCAGATCAACATGAGGATGAGGTGTATGATTGTTTACCATGTTTCAAGAATTGTGATGAATTTACATCTATACCAAGACAGGATCATACAAAAAACGAGAGTATTATGTGTCATTTAACGGAAAATCCCAAGCATAAGCACCATCCCAAAATAAAGCGTCGTGTGTCTTATTCCATACCAAAAGATGACTGCGTCGATGTGGCTTGTGGTAATTTATCATCGGACCAATCAACAGAACTCCCAGTAGTGATTACCCAAGATGTACAGGCAATGGATGGATCAGCCGATCAATCATTAGGACTCCCAAAACTGAGTAACCAAAATCTAGCGCCAGAACACGAATTCCGCTGCAGCTCTGCCACATGTTTAACTAATTGCGAGTGCATGTACACACGGTCACAATCTGCGATGGAAGAAATCGACACCGCTACTCAGACAATAACTTGTAAACATTCATTTAGAACCCGTTCATTTTCATGTTTTTTACCAAAACCCTACAAGAAGACAGTGCAATATATAGCAAACTTACACATAAATAATCCAGATCCAAAATCTGTGGTTAAGTGTATTTTGATATGCCTCGTTGTTACGGTGTGGTCCCCAATTTTGCTTGCCATCGGCATAGGACGGTTGCTTTCATATTCATTCCGGCCGACTATTGTTTGGAAAAGAAATTTACAATATAAACGAAAAAAGGTATGTACATGTAAAAATCGATCGAAATATTACAAAACTGGACTAAAAAAGCTACAATATATAGTACAAGCATGTAAAATACAACCTTCGCGAACACAGAATCGGAAACAACCCGACGCGTTGAGCACACCTTGTTGCTGTAGGCGCCGACATCTTGGAAGAAATTACAACGTTTTCCATGCTAATTGTAGCATAAAGCCACTGCACGCCTCTCAGCACAAGGCTAACACTATAATGAATTTTTTTCAGAGCCTTTTATGTTCTTCTGATAAAATACACCAATCAAATGTGAGTTCTTTTAGAGCCAGACGTAATATGGTTGCTTTAAAAAACAATACTTTAAAAGAATCAACTCTTAACGATAAACTTACAAGGGATCCCATCATAGAATTTTCTCCTAGACCGCTCCAAAATTTGGAGGCTAACAAAATATATCCTATTCAAGATACAGGTACTCCAACAGAACCAAAAAGAAAATCAGTAAATCTACAAACCCATGATGATCAAGGTAAGTTTGACACAGGGTTTCGGACATTATTTGTATAAAATAAAATAAATTAAAAATAATGCTGGACAATTCACACAGCATTATCTAGCCCCAAGCTAAGCAGAGCTTATGTTATGGGTACTAAATAACTGACATTCTTAATACAATACACTACATAGATAGATATGTTTATTATACATAGAAAACACCCAGACCAACGGAACAAATTTCTGCAGATCGTACACAAATTTATCCGAGGCGGGAATCGAACCCGCAACCTCCTGCGTCGCAGGCGGACCTTCGCCCGCTGCGCCACGGAGGTCGTATGGGAGGCGATTCACAAAAAAATAAGAATTAAGACTTGGCGTCTTCACTAACGTGTTCGTGATGATGGGCAGAACCTGCAGTTTACGCAGTATCAGTGAATTACCAATAACCCTGTATATAGTCGCAGATTAAATATAATAATGTTATCACCTCAATGTTTGTTCCTGGATCAAAAGAAACAAAAAAAGATGATCACAAAATACAAACAGTTATTAATTTTGCAGATGCATCGTTCCTTAATACGGAAACCAGTATAATAGGAAATAAAAACACCAAAACTGACTCTCTGAATCAGCAAATGAAAAGAAAAAAAATGTTTTGGAAAGTATCCCAAACAGTACATGTAACAGAGACTAACGTTGATAAACCAAGCCAAAATTCAAATGGATACCGTAAGCATACGGCTCTACACAACCCTAGATGCCGATCTCCCCATAATAAAGGAACTAAATGTTTGCACCAAATATCACATTGCAAAAGTCAAGTTTGTGATAATACCAAAGAAGCATATAAAACTATTGAGCCTGACTTTCCCCTCAGTGAACCCACACAACGTCAGTGCGCTCATAATTTCACAGTTCACGAGCATCCCGCTAGTGGTCACGCTGAAGTTTGTACCACTACTGAAAGTAACAAAAAACAAAATCTCAGTTCCAGTTACAATTTTCGTCCTGGTGTGTTGAATGAACCAAATAAACATCCGTTTGGTGACGACCTTGCAGTTTACAAATGTCCCGTTAGTGATCTTATTCAAAGCTTATGTGACTCGAAAAAATTTACTGCAGCTGTTGGGACCGACCAAAAATCAAAATCCCGCGCTAATTACGATCTTGAGAATGATCTTAAAAATAAACGTATAAAAAAGAATCAGCTTATGCCCTATCGCTCATCATTTTTCAAAAGTCCTAGTAGTTGTTCTAAGTGCCCGTGTGGTAAGCGGTATAAGATGAAAAAAACAAATGTATCTTTTGGACCATATCAAAAACCACATCATTGCGATTCTTGTCAAAAAAAAATGCATAAACTGAGGAAAAACCGCTCATCAACCAGCAAATATCCGACTAGTAGTGATGCCGAATCCACATTTGGTCTTAAGAGGAAAAAAACAAAGGCAACTGATGGAACGAACCAAAAATCTAAGTCTATCTCGAGTTGCCAGTGTCACCCTAATAAACCTAATAAGCTCCCGCTCGCTGGCTCCCCAATTTGCAAATGTCCCATGAGTAGAAATTCTGTAAACTTAGCTTTAGAAAAAGACAAAAAATCTAAGTCTAATTCTAGTTGCCAGTGTCACCCTAGTAAACCTAATAAGGTCCCGCCCGCTGGCTCACTAATTTGCAAATGTCCCATGAGTAGAAATTCTGTAAACTTAGCTTTAGAAAAAGACAAAAAATCTAAGTCTAATTCTAGTTGCCAGTGTCACCTTAGTAAATCTAATAAGCTCCTGCCCGCTGGCTCACCAGACAAAAAATCTAAGTCTAATTCTAGTTGCCAGTGTCACCTTAGTAAACCTAATAAGCTTCCGCCCGCTGGCTCACTAATTTGCAAATGTCCCATAAGTAGAAATTCTGTAAACTTATCTTTTGAAACAGACAAAAAATCTAAGTCTATTTCTAGTTGCCAGTGTCACCTTAGTAAACCTAATAAGCTCCCGCCCGCTGGCTCACTAATTTGCAAATGTCCCATAAGTAAAAATTCTGTAAGCTTAGCTTTGGAAACAGACAAAAAATCTAAGTCTAATTCTAGTTGCCAGTGTCACCTTAGTAAACCTAATAAGCTCCCGCCCGTTGGCTCACTAATTTGCAAATGTCCTATAAGCACAAATTCTGTAAACTTACCTTTTGAAACAGACCAAAATTCTAAGTCTAATTCTAGTTGCCAGTGTCACCTTAGTAAACCTAATAGGCTCCCGCCCGCTGGCTCACTAATTTGCAAATGTCCCTTAAATACAAATTCTGTAAACTTAGGTTTAGAAACAAGCCAAAAATCTAAGCCTAATTCTAGTTGCCAGTGTCCCCTTAGTAAACCTATAAGGCTCCCGCCCGCTGGCTCACTGTGTTGCAATTGTCCCATACGTAGAAATTTTGAAAACTTATGTCATAACTGTCAGAAAAAAAAATCAAACGCAGCTGTTGAAACAGACAAAAAGTTGAAGTCGAACACAAAAAGCCAGTGTTACCATATTGCCCCTATTAAATTTGCGCCCGCTGGCTCATCTGAGTGCAAATGTCCCATATGTCAAGCAAAAGCAGGTGTTAAGATGGACCGAAATGTAAAGCCTGGCTATGATCTCAAGAGCCTCCCACATAAACCTTATGCACGTCTTTTAAGTCCTAAAATATTTGATATTTCTAAATTTCGCAAACGTGACAAAAAAATAAACACTAGTTGCCAGTGCCACCTTCTAAACCCTACTAAGCTTCCACCCGATGGATCATCAGCTTTTAAATATCCCAGTCATAAAGGCGTTAAAAAGGGGCAGTATACTGAGCTCAGCTCCACCTGCGATTGTCAGCGTAGCAAAAATAATAACCTTTCGGGCGATGGTTCACAAGAAGCAAAAGCTACTGTTGGAACGGACCCAAAATCAAAATTCAGCTGTATTTGCGAGTGTAAGGAACTAAATAATATTCCAAACGATTTCGTTCATACTCCGTATCAGCAGGATGCCTTAAATGTTTACAAATTATGTCCCATTAGTGATGATATCGATGGCCTTAAAAAAGCAAAAAAACTAGAAACACACCAAAATAATAAAACTGCGACTAACAAATGCATTCACACGCCTGAATACCTGAACATTTCTTCTGAAGTGGCAGCAGAAGTCTGTGGCAGTCTCTTGGAAAATAATTGTATTGCACATAGTTTATCAAACAATAATGAAACGTGCCATATGAACAACCAAACGCGAACAAGTAAATGTAAACCAAAAAGTCCTAGAAACGCCAAAAATTATGATAAATGCATAAGAGAATCTATTGAGACTAAACAGCCAAATAGCTTGAAATCACCATTTAACGATAACGAATGTAGTGGGCAGCGCGTGACGGTAGGGGCTTCGATATCCGATTGTAAGATTAGAGGTTCAAACGAATCAGAGTCAAATACCGACAAAGTCACAAAGGATTCATGGACCACTCGTTATCAAAATGCAAGTACAACTGTTAAGACACGCTGTGCTACTAAACAATGTCAAATGAAGAAAGAAACTCAATCTGCGGATAAACCAATACAAGCGACAAAAACTAAAATCTGTGCTGACAAAAGCCAAGTTTGCCCTTGCCCTAGTGAGCAAACTAAATTTTCTATTGAGGAAAAGAAGTCTTGCTCGAGTCGAGCCTTTAAAAAAGCAACTTTTGCTACACCATATAATTTATCATTTGATGAGCAAACGAGCAAAAGACGTAAGCTAATGCGAGCAAAATATTTGGCAAACACGTTTTATAGTTTTATCGTGGGTAAAAATCACAGAAAAAAGGCCAATAAAGAACCTTTTGAGCCAAGCGGAATATGTATCAAAACATCCGACTATACACGGCAGAACTATGGACCAGAATCCCAACAGTGTTATAGAGGCACCGTACTGAGTCCAATCAACACTAGTAATAAAATGGGTAATTTAAAAACAGATAGACGTAAAAATGAAAACAACAAAAGCATGGAGTTTAGTTATTTTACAATGTTGAAAGATTTGATTGATCGTAAAACATTACAAAATAGCAATGTTAACGCACATTATAACAAAACGCCTCGTATCTCGTCAGTTAGCCCCTGGAAACACTCGGCCATAACGGAATGCACATGTCCAATCCCAGATCCAAAATCTAGTTTCCCAATGAGCTGTTCGTGTGGAAATTCTGATAGTTGGCAAAAAAATCAGCAGATACTATCCTCCCCGCACAATTCAAATATTAAAAAAACAAACCAACGGCAATATTTTTCCCCACAAACACGCTATACAAATACCCCAAATACAAGTAATCCAAAGCTTTCTTCAAGACAATGTATAAATATCCAGGAGAAACTTTCCAAAATGTGCAGTTCAATTGTCGCAAAATCAAGCAATCACACACTTTTCTTGCAACGTGGTTTAAATATTATAAAACCAAAAGAGCAAAAAGTTTGGTCACAGTTCGCTTCAAATGTTTCAGAAGCAAAAAATGCTAAGCTAAGCCGTGAACGAATTACAGGCAAAGGTGATGGCTCTTATAAACCTGGGGCTCACCATCTTAGGCCAGGGATGGTCACGAGTAAAGGGGACAATTCCCTGAGCTTTAATGATAAACGAGACCTTATCAAAATGTGCTTTAAACGCAAAGTGAGATTAACCCCATCGTTAGTTAAATGTCTTTCAGATAGTTTCAATTTGGTGAACTCCAAGCAGCGTAAACATTTTCCTCGTATAATAGAACACATAAAATATGACAAGGGTTATAAACTAAATAAAAAAAAACAAATTAAGCTCGAATGTGCTGGAATTCCTAAAATAAGTAGAACTGCTGGCATTGAAGCAGATTACATCTGTACTCGAATAAAAAAGCCGTCACGACATGAAAACATGAAAAGTGAAAATATGACTAGGATAGGAAAAGTGGAACCATGTAAACCCAGACACAAAAGAAAGGCACGGAAAAAGAAATGTGGACATTCGTGCACCAAAATCCAGCATAAGAAGGTTCCCGAACGAAAAAGTTTTTTGGTCCGGCACTATCCAGACAAAAAACCAGTCATCAATAAACCGGTCATCAAAAAACCAGTCAGTAAAAAACCAGTCAACAAGAAACCAGTCATAAAAAAACGAGTGGTAAAAAAACCAGTCAAAAAAAAAATTGACAAAAAAAAAACAGGCAACAAAAATTCAGTCAAAAGCAGCAGAAAGCAGACATCAAATTATTCTGGACGTGGAAGTAACATACAATGCTCTGATTTATATCTTACGACGCTTCGCAAGAAACCCTGGTTTTGGGTTTATAAATGCGTGCCTAAATGTTACCCAAGCTTCCTCAGGTTTCGCCTTTGTTCCAAAACTATATGTACACAATGTGCGTTTTCCTTGACATGTTGTTTGTGGGCACCACTCGGACTTATCTGTTTTTTTTGCTATCAAGTGTTTAGTTGTTGTCACTAGTAGTTTGCCCTAAAATTAGATCTACATCTATCTGATTCGACTTTTGTAAAACGTTATTACAAACATGGTAACTTTCAATATTATTGTAATAATTTTCATTGTCACTGATATTCCCCTGCATCGCTTGCTTGGTCAACAACTGTTTGTAACGCTTACAATAAAAAAAATACCTATTTCATTAAATTTTAATTTATTTTAGTTGAAATGTCTAGGTACCCTAGTAAGGCCATCTATTCAAAACGTAAGGAAAGGCTATTTAAAGTTTCACACGGCTTCACCGAGTCTTTCAGACCTTAATAGTCCTAAAAAAATGCGAAGCCATGGGCGGTAGGATGACTTCTTTGACTAACTGAACGATAAAAATACCCACTTATCCTACAACTTAAAGATTGTTTACAAATCAAACTTTGTTTCACCACCTATCTTGACATCTAAACTATTATTGTTATTGGAACGGAAACGGCATAATATGCGTTGATGGTGTGATTTTGTTTGTTTGTTTGAATGTGCATGTAAACGCACAAACAATAAAGTGATAGGTAAATGTTCCAGGGAAAATGTACCTACGAGAGTAAATCACTCACCATCTGTTGGAGTGGTCTGTTGACTTGAGTTGATACGAGGCCTCTCTTCCCCAGCGGCAATGTGCTTTGCAGTTCTGCGCTGCTCTGGACGCAGGTCTCTGCCTCTGTCTCTTTCTCTCTCTCTATCATCACTACTCTCTTCCTCCTCGTAGCTGAATTCCATTTCTGAAAAAAAAATATCATCTTAGACCTTCTAACCAATGAAGTATCTGTGCGCACATAGATCCAACGCCACTACCGCACAGCACAGAAACTTTAGACACATCTTACAGTGACAAAATGGCTTCCCACAAGCTTCGAACGAGTGGCCCGCAAGCTGTGTTTCATCTTCGGAGCATAGCATTAACGGATTTAAAACAGCGGGAACAAAGAAAGTGGAAAGGTATCAATAGCAATGATGCGTCGGTAATTTGATTGAGACTTATATTGTTCATATTAGGCAGGCAAATAAGTATTCTAATATATATTTTATAATATTTATTTTTGTTGTATTTGTCCATTACATTATTTATGCTATATGGTAGGGATGTGTGCATAGATTATGATAATATTGCTAAATTAAGTCACTCACTTTATGTTAAACATACCAACGTGTAGGTTTGTCGTTGGTAATTTAATTTACCTCACAAAGGTATACATAACCATCCTCAAAGCAAAGGATGTTTATTTGGAAAAAAAAATACCTGGACTTTTAAAATGTTTGCCAGGTATGAGGGAAAAACTAGAGTTTTTCCCTAACGATACGATTAAATTTGCATGGTTAACCTACGAATCCAAACATTTCAATAAACCGCAGGGTTTCTGAGATTTCGATCAAATCATGCGCGAAATCAGGGGGACGCCTGCGTCCAGCAGTGGACCAACATAAGCTGTTGAGGTGAGGATACGTTAGTACTATATAATTAAACTGCAAATGTTCCACTCAGGACCTACGCCATGTCTATCAAAATATATAATAAAACTAGTTTCTGCCCGCGGCTTCGCCCGCGTTGTTTCTATGGAAACGTTTTCAGGTGATTTGTATCCCACGGGAACTGATTTATGGGATAAAAAGTATAAATGAATTAAAAGATACGGAATTGCCCTTGGTGGCCACCAAACTCTATTTTCGCATCTCTGTCTAAACTATACAAAATAAAACTATTACAGAGGCATTAAAAAAGCTTATAATAGGTATCACAAACAGGATAACGTAATTTTTGGAAATTTCTTTGTTAAACGTAATAATTAGATAAAATAGGTGGCGGCGCTAGTGTGAGGGGAGGCAGAGCCTTAAAAAACAACTCACTTTTAATAAATCACGACTAGCTAGAACTATTTCGGTGATATCTTCGCCAATTCATAATAGATTTTGATGATGTTTTGCTTGTTGTATAAAAGTTGATTGTGATGTTGATGTTTATAGTAGTGATGTCATTTTAGTTTGATGCAACGAGCGTAAATAAGAGGTCTAATTTGAAAAACAGTATAAAGTTGACGGATGGCCGATCGCATAAAACGAAGGACGACCGATCCGTTCTTTCGATGACCCGTCTACGAAAATGATTTTGTCATTTATTTCATATATGTATGTATATTTATAGATCAGCAGCAGTAAGGTTGTTTTTGTCGCTGCAATCGCAATCCATCAAACGAAAATTCGTATTTCAATGTTTCAAAGAGCCTGAATGAAACGACGAATGAAAGGTTAGTAATGGCAACTGCTCGAGTCGGGCAGTCGAACTCAATTCGTTATTTGACGCCTCGATCAATTCGTAGAGGCATTAGTAATTACTAATTAGTAGTTGTCATTCGACTTAGAAGATTAGTATATTACAAATATTCAAGTCGAATGAGTAAATTAGTAGTCGTAGATCATTCGACTATCCAGATCATTCGCAGTCGCGCATCTTTAGTCTGACCTAAACTTAACATAGGCTTAAAATACGACTGCGTTTCTACGGTTAAAACCCATACCACCGTAACCTCGTTCATAATACAACGAAGCCGAGCCGACGCGACGACGCAAGCTTGTCCACGTAGGTGACGTAGGAGACAACGTGAACTCGTAGTAAATAACTTAACGTAACCTTGTACCAGCGGCAGCGTGGCGGAATCTGAGCCGTTGTGGGAAAATTACAGTGAAGAGAAAGCGAGAATTTTAGTTGAACAGTGGGTGATTCAGTAATCACACACACAGGTTTATTCTGCTAAACCAGTCGGTTAACTATGGCAATGGTATCGTCACGCTCAATAGGGGCGGCATATGACCAGTTGTGGACTGTAATAGGCTGATGATGATAATGAAAATTAAATCTGATGTCGGACAAAATGAGGCTAAAAAATGCCGTGTTAATTGTCCAGCATTTAAAAAAATATTCGTCTGTTTCGCTGGATATCTAAAACTGAAACTAAGCGGAAACTAAGTAGAAACACAAGCTCAATAATTTATAAATAATTTCCTTAATTAAAATTTTCTTATTTTTATCACCGGATCCAATAACAAACTCTTTCTTTATTTCCATTGGACCATACTGAAAACTTTAAAAGGTCAACAATTTAAATATACATAACCCGTACATCGCATAATTAATTTAGAAACTGTGTTTTTATGAATGTGTCTTTTAGAGAACACACCATTTATTGGGCAGGCACCAAACTGGTCCAACGTTGCTCTTATAGATCAAGGCTTCTGTAGGTCGGGTATTATTGTTATATTCTCTGACTCGAGTGAAAGTGAATGTTGGCGGAGCCCCCAGCTCAGGGGTCCACACCCCCGGTGCCCCAAACTCCCGGCTTCCCACCCCAGCACCCACCTCCCGTCGTTCCACTAGAACGTGGCTGTAACGTAAATTTCAATACCGCTATTCGTAGACGTTGAACGCGGTTAGCATAGAGTTCAGGTGGGAGAAATATTTGCGTCACTGAATTGTATTTATTTGCATAGATAGAACAATTATTATCGATATAGGTTAACGAAGATGATCTTGGACAATAGTATCACTAATATTGATACTTATTAATCTTGCAATTGCTTGGGTATTGTAGGTAAGTAGGTAGAAAATAATTTAACTGTTTTGAAAATACTAAAATCTGATTTCCAATCCCTTAGTTTTAAACTGATTTTTAAGTTTTGCGTGATAAATACTAATACATTAAAAAAAAAGTTGTGAGACCAATTCGTGATCATCATAATATAGATCTGCAAGAAATCACCCAAATCGTTCCCGATTTGCTGATTTTTTAATTTTTCGTCGATTTCAATAAATGAATCGATTTGAATATATGATGAAGAAATCGACGAACACACATAAAAAAACATATATACAGCCGAACATACAACCTTTTCAACCGACGAAAAAGGGAGGAGGTTCTCAAGTCAATGCGTATATATTTTTTTATTTTATGTATGACTTTTTACAGAAAAGTCCGATTTCAATAATTCTTTTTTTATTGGAAAGGGAATACCTTGACGTGTCATTAAACTAAGATGACACATCAAGGTAAACTCAAATTTTAACTAGATATCACCACTAGAATTTGAAGTCAGTTTATCGTTTTTTAAAACACGCCGAATTATATCGAAATCGGTTAATTAAAAATCGTACTGTACGTCAAAATAATGGACAGAAAGAATGAAATCCATGAATATGTAATTAAGTATTCAGTTTAAGGATTGTTATAGTTGCAAAGTTACCTTTATATTATATACGGTTGTTATTTCTGTCTGCCCGTGTATCTGATGATAACTTTTCACGGTTTTTAGGTAATCGGATGTTGGTGAAACTTTATAGGGAGATAAAAGCCTGTGCTTGTAGTACACTTCCCTGCGCACAAGCTACTTTTTATCAATGAAACAAGAACAATCCCACGAGCAGCAATTAGTTAGTAGGTATATGAAAGAGAAAAGTCGAAAAGAGCCAAGCCAATCCCGAGTATTTTGATCCTATTGAGAGTTACGATGCCAATTTCGGTACGCTCAACTATCCCCGCCTAACTATTTTTGAACTAAAGGAAAACTTACAAGCTCGGTACCAATCAACGTCCACGACCAGCTGGGCTTTTCAGAAACTACGTTATCGACGTTGGTCGGCACTTGGATCGTTAGAGTTGCGAAGGATCCCGTGTTGGACAATGGTCCTATAGAATTCACTTCATTCACGCACTAATGAGCACTAGGGAATTTCAAATAGAATATTGAATAGCTTATCCGCTACAAAATTGAAAAATATTCTGATTTATCCTTTCATATGTAATAAATATTCGATGAAGCCTGTAGAAAAAGGAAAGGAAAATTGAACGAAATTTATGATAGCCACTCGACAAACATATTTCATTCATTTATAGCTCTGCAGAGCTATTCAGAAACTTCGTTACCGAGTCATCGACATGAAATAGATTCGCGCAGTTCGAAAATCAAATAATTTAGCAGTTTTTAATATTCCCTGCATTGTATAGTTTAAGGAACATAAAAAGCGAAAAACTAATAATAAAAATGAATGATAATTAATTATCTAATTGTTACTTTCGATTGTATTATCCTTGATTCCTTTCATTAGTGATTATTTTTAACCCCTGACGCAAAATGAGGGGTGTTATAAGTTTAACGTGTACATATGTCTATGTATCTGTGTATATGTTTGTAGTATCGTAGCTACCAAACGGATGAACATATTTTCGTTTAGTTTTTTTTTTGTGTCATACATAATTTTATCCCGAGTATTCTTAGCCATGTTTGATGAAAAACTGTCGGGTATTTTGGAAATTTTTAATTTTGTTCTTGTAACTATTTGAATCACTGCGATTTAATATTTGCGCACTTGCTTGCGAGTTGAATACATTTGACGTCACTCCAGTCATAGGATCTGACATGTGCTTGTTATAATGTATTCGGCAAATAAATGATTAGATTTGATTTGAACTCGGAATGCCTCCCACTCAAACGATCAGACAACAAACCAACCAAGTGACAACCAACGTCCGGACCAAACCAACAACCGTCATCACATCACATCACCGTACGAATATATCCGAACGAAACACCCTGGTTGCTATTGAAGCATAAAAGGGAATTTCATTAGCGATTTCCGAATACGATTGAACTTCTCTTTGCGCTGCTGCAGTACCGTACCCGGAAAATAACCGGTCGGAAGTTCAGTTTCGTTTTATATAGAACTTCGAATTTTACAGTACGTCACCGGACATAGCTCTTAATTGGGAGAGAGGTTTGAAGCAACGCTGTTCCCACTGAGAACTTGTCAATAAACTATTTTAAAAATCCAATCTCCTGTTAGTAAAGATTTAGTCGTCTAAAGAGGAGTACTGACAGATGTTACGGGGCGTAATCTAAAGGTGAGTATAGACTAGAGCATTTGCTAGAGCATTACAATGTAATGTAACGTTCTTACGAACGAATACAATACAGACGAACGTTCAGTTTCATAAAGCATTTCTATGAGATGTAACGTTCTTGCAAATGCTCGCAATTTGTTCACATGATGCTCACAGCGTTTCAGCATTTACCTGTAACATTTTTTCTACTTTTTGTTCATTTTCCCTCGCGCAACTAACTGCCCGCCGTGCCCCATCACCCGCGGCGTTAGTAGAAAATGCGCTAGTTTTTTTTTAGAGCCACTGAGGGGAAGTCTGAAACCGTGAGAGCTATCGAAAAGTCATGTTAGGAGCATGATTTTGAGAAAAATAAGTCGAAAGATTTTTTTAGTTTTTCTGGAAAAGTTCGTTTTTCATAAAAGAAATCATTTTTGGATTCTTTGTTCGATAATCAGTAAAAAAAATGCGGTTTCATGAGACTTTTGAGTGTTTTGCATATTGAACTCAAATACGGCGCTAAATCTTCGGATTCAGTCCCCAAAACATCATTGAAATCGGTTAGCCGCAGTAATTGTTTAGTTATACGACACCCTGACTGACCACCCAGAGTTCGACACGCACTTGGCCAAAATCAGCATTAGCATCAGCATCTGCTGATATGTCTAAAAACAGCATCAGCAACAACCCTGCTCTGGACCACAGTCAGTAAATTATTGTTCTTTACTTAGATATCTTTGCGTTGGTTAACAAAGTGACCTCGCAGACTATTTGTTACATTTTTGTGGTAGTTGGATTGATACAAACTGACTACCAAACTAAGATTTTGGGGGGCACGACCCCCATGACCTGAGACCGTATGGCGTACATGTCCTTGCGTATAACCTGAACTGAACGTACAACCTTAACTGAATTCTTAGTTTTTTTTTTATTGTCAATTTTCAAAGTTTTCCAACAACCTTTGGCACATAGTCGTTTTACAATTTTTTTTTATCAAACAAAGCACCCAAATATTTTAATTTTTCCAAAACTCACCGAGCGTTGATTTTTGACGTTTCATGCTCGCTACAAATGGTACAGGACCCGGCTTAATAGGATGATATTATTGCATTAACTCAAGTGATTAAAGAGTTATACAAAATAAGTATCACCGTATATCTAGACTCTGTAGATTTGTAAAAGAGATAAATATTTTTGAACCTACGCGATCTAAACCATCTATAAAAGAGCATTTGAAAACAGTTTTTCATAAAACGTGCTCTATACCGTTCTATCATAAATAGTATTATCTACTTGTTTACCTCCTTAGAGTTTATAGGGTCTCTACTGAAAGTTTGCTTCGTCTTTTAATGCAGGCAGCTTGCCAAGAGAGTTCTTGATTTATTTTATGATAGAATAGAATATTACTTGAAGGACAATTCACACGTTCCACACCACAGCCACACCAATTCGCAGCAACAAAAAGTGGTTAAGCAACAGTGGTTTTTGTAGTTGCGTTTCAATTATAAAATGTCAATGTGGTTGAGTTGACGCTAGTAGTTGCGATGTGGCCGGCGGCTAGTGTGCGGTTCGGCTGGTGGTTGCGTTGTGATTGCAATGTGGCCGGTACTGACCACACGGTTGAATTAGACAAAAAAAAATGGGGTCCATATGAATAACAACTATTAATTTTCATGCAAATTAACACCCGACCACGTTGTCGTTATCGTGTGGTTATGATTGTGGTACCTAGGTGTGCATTGTCCCTAAGGCAGAATTTAGTGAGACGCTGACGATCAGCGCTAACGCTCGGTACGTAGGTAAAGGCACTTCACTACGAAATTTCGTTTCATTTCGTTAAAAAAACTACCTTCCTGACTGCCAAACATTCGCCTGTAATACTGAGTGTCTAATGAGCGTGCAACATGAATACAAAAAATATTTCGTGAGCCCGATAGACTATAACTTCTATCTTGCTTACACTTACAAAAATGAATGATACATAAATACAGGGTTACTGGTAACCCTGTGTGAATAGCGCGCAGTGTTAGTGAATTACCAGATCTGCCCATCATCACGAACACGTTTATAAAGACGCCAGTTTTCATACCTAATTAAAATGTTTGTGTAAATCACCAACCATTTGTAAAACCACGTTTGTCCAGAACTCAATGTATTACTAAAGAAGAATTCCGTCTTCCACACCCACTGATAATTCAGGGCAAAGCCTAACCCTAAGCCTAGAGACAAAACCTCTGTAACTTTTGAGTGCGTTGGTTGACTAAGAAGTTTTAATTATATTGCGGCTCCAAGAGGTTACGGACTTGAGTATTTGACGTTAGTTTCAAATCGATACGTCCACTCGTTCCTGAGAAAAGAGGGTTGACAGACGGACAGACAGACAGACAGACAGACGGCCAACAAAGCAATCCTTTAAGGGTTTCTTTTTCCTTTTGAGGTATGGAACCCTAAAAAACAACTGATTCAACTACGGCAAAATGCAAAGCATTCATTGTTGGATACAGAGGATGATGGCATAAAATATAAATTATTCAGTTTGATAACAGGACCGAAGCTACGTAATGCAATATAATAAATGATTATTTACAACGACGACTGGCGGGCGCCGGACATCAATGGAATCGTTTTAACGAGTTAACTAATAAAGTAGCGTGATTGGTACTTGAAAAGCGCCACACTGCGCCTACGGGGACCTAACGACCGGTCAAAGATAAGCCACCTTTGCTTATTTTTTTACCAAGAAAAATGACAAGATAATTTTAATTGGTTCACAACACAAGAAAAAGCAATGCTAAAAAAAATAAATTATAGATTAATAAATGAAAAATAATGCAGGACAATTCACACAGCATGATCTAGTCTAGCACCAAGCTAAGCAGAGCTTGTGTTATGGGTACTAGATAACTGATATACTTAATCATACAGTACATAGATAGATATTTTTACCATACATAGAAAATATCCAGAACGCCCTGGACAAATGTCTGCAGATCGTACAAACATTGGTCCCGAGGCGGGAATCGAACCCGCAACCTTCTGCGTCGCAGGCAGACTTTCGCCCGCTGCGCCACAGAGGTCGTCCAATAGAATTAAAAAAATATAAACAACATGAGACCAAAGGCCACCACTCAGCGTGAAAAGGCCACCACTCAGCGTGTGCTGCAGGAGCTCGGGGAGCAGTTGCAACGCTGGTCTTCCGTTCGTCATCGTTTTACCATAATCTCACCTGAGACGATGTGGCCAACGATATATTACGCAGACTCCTATGCTCTTGTGTCTTGAAAAGACCTAGGTTGTTATTAGCCAGGAAAAAAGCAGGCCGTGACTTCCAATCCCAAGCGGTACTGGAGTATAATATATACAGAGCTCTAAGATGGTACCTATATGACTGAAGGAATTATTCCGCAGCAACGAGTTTCGCGCAGGCGCGTTATCTTATGTGACGTCATTGTGACGGCTGCCATGTTAATTCGGTTTGTTTTACATTAATTATGGTAAGCACCTATTTAATCCTCTCCAAAGGACAGCACGTAGGCTCTACATCACCGGGATTGCTTGGCGACGTCATTGAATACGTTGCTCCAAACTTTTTATTCTGTACGTTCTGGCAACGTCATCTGCCATAGAATAGTTTGGATACGCTGCCAGGCAACGTTGCCGTGGCATCCTGGTGAGATAGGGCCCTTTGAGTATTTGTCATACAGAATTGTCGGTAATTTCGGTAGAGTCTTAAAGGTCCGTTTATATCTACAGAGATTGAGCGTGCCAGACACGTGCCGTGCCAGACACCGACAGACACCGTTTATTTAAATCTAACGTGACAGAAGTGTGCCGAGTCAGACAACGACAGACAGAAGCAATTCGTAAAAAAAAATATAAACTTTTCGTTATCCATTGCAAAAAGGATCAAATCAAATCAAAAACTTCTTTATTTCCATAAATACAATAAATGTAGGTACACTTGGAAAAGGTCAAATTATAAAACTAAACACTGACACGGAAATAAAGTGATATTTTTGATTTCTGTCGCTTCGGTATGTAGACTAAAGTAAGGAACCGACGAAGAAACCTTTAGCCTGTTAGTTGTTATTTTTCGAGCTGAGCAAAACTCGTCCCAAGCTTTTTTATCCTCTAGATAATCTGATATTTTGTAGTAAGCATTTTTACAAAAGATATGTTTGAATGAGGAAACAAATGTCGTCTGTCACTGTTCCGTTGCTCTATCTATTCACACTGCACGCCAGGTAGCCACAGACACGTAGGTGATCAACACTCTGCCACGCACCACGCTGCATCTTGCGTGAATGCGTGTTCTTACGTTGCTTGTAAGTATCTCCGTGTGTATAGAAAACACGCACAGTCCAACACACAGAAAATGCATCCACGCGCGTACATGCAGATCACGCGCTCAAGCGCGTGCAACATCCCCGTGCGTAGGTGCGGGCGAGACGCAAGGTATGGCATACCGAGTCCCGCAGTGCCGTGCGTGATTTTGGAAGGGCTTGAATAAAATAAGTCAGAGCCACCGTGAATCTACAAAACGCGCCTCACGCGTGAGTGCGTAAAAAACCCGCACGATGATGCAGATCTGCACTACCGCAAGTACGCGCGTAGGTGCGTCGACACGCAAGATGCAGCGTGGTGCGTGGCAGTGTGTTAACCGCCGTAGAGATATGATCCGTGCAGACAAAATATTCTTTCCGCAAATACTGTCCGGGCAAGACCCGTGTCTGTTGGCGTCTGTGCGGCCGTGTTACGATAGATATAAAAACGTTAATGCACACTGTATAGAATAATATATGTACAAAATAATGTCTACAAAATTAACGATCAAGCCCTAGGTATAACCATTGACTCTAAACTTCGTATTAACGAGCATATTGAGAATAATGTTGCAAAGGCTTTGAAAATGTTGGGCTTCATTTTCCGTGTTACGAAAGATTTTAAACAAAAAAACTAAAACTCTAAAAATCCTATAACGCTCTTTAGTAAGGAGCCGACTTGAATATTCGTCGCAGGCTTGGAATTCCAGCTACGGAATTTACATAGATATGTTGGAGAGGGAATAGAAGAAGTTCACACGATTTTTAAATTTTAAATTCAAATATTCTGTCCTGACTATTTAGATAGCTATAAGCATCATCATCTGTTACCTCTTGTTAAACGGCGGGAGGCTGCTAACCCAACCTTCATGCATAACCTCACTCTGAACATAATTGATTGTCCAAATCTTCTGTCGCTGATCCAAATCCAAGTTCCGAACCATACTATCAGTCGCCGTAACGCTATGAAACTCTATGTCGCACCACGAACTATCGTGGGAACTTTTACTTTGCACGCACCTGTAATCTTTTCAATAACGATTATGCCCAAAATGTTGATTTATTCTCTCTGAAGAAAAATGGCTTTAAAACTAATGAAATAAGTAATACCTTTTTACAGATTAAATCCACTAAATTTAAAATGCCATTGTTTTGTCTTTTGTTTCAGTGTTGTTGGTTTGTTTGGCTTAAAATGTTACTAAGCAAGGTAACTTTTGTTGCTTTTTTTAATCTATTGTTTTAGTAGCCTCCAAATGGTTAGGCATTCATATTATTGCACTCATCAAATTATGCGCAACGCCATTCACTATTACTGCAAAAAAATCCGTTGGTTGTTACTTCCAATGGACACAAACAATGTACTCATAAGTGGAAACTGTAGGCTTAAGTTATTGAATAAGTTTAACATATTAATGTTTAATAAGTTGTTTGATTTCCTAACCTGCCACGGCACGTTTCTGGCACGCTCAATGCCTGTAGATATAAAAAGACCTTAAAGCTTTCCTCCTACATAGAATCAAACATACAGGCTACTTTTTATCCCATAAATCAACTGATTTATGGGATAAAAACTCCTTGGGATAGAAATCACCTTTAAACGTTTCCATAGAAACAACGCGTGCGAAGCCGCGGGCATAAACTAGTTAATTATAAAATCCTTTCTCAACTCTATGCGATTGCGAAGCATTGTTTTGTTTTTTTTTTGACTTAACGAAAAAAGTATAAAAGAAAACAAATTGATTTTGATTGATTTTTAAAGCACTTCATGTACGAAAGGAAACTACTACTTTTAAAGTTTTCGTTAAATATTCTAATCTCAAACAAAAGAATTGCCACCTTTTAGAATTGTGTTTAATTTTACGATAACTCTTTATAGGAACAGTTTACCTGCTAACACCGTCGGTAGCTGAACGCCAACACCCGACAAGCCGTACGTAACGAGCACTAATTGTAGCGAATTGGGAACAGCGGTCGTTCGTTTATTAATCCCGGAACAGTGCTTTGTTCGTCTCCCTTTAATGCAATAACGTCGTTTTCTCTTTGTGACAGTTTCGTAAAACCCGCTTAACTTATTTATTCGGCGGATAACTACTGTCAAGCCATGGATGTGTTATTGGATTATGCTTCTGTGTTCTTTTCTTAGATACGTAGCGTAAATAATTTTGAACTTAGAATCACACTATTGTAAAGGCGAAAGTTTGTATGTATGTGTGTGTATCCTTGTTCAGTTCAGCTGTTTGAGCGTAGAAGTAGGTAATCTTCACGCTTAAACGGCTGAACGGGTTTGGATGACTTGAGCGCATCTAATGAGAAATAATTATGATTGGCACGATATCCATTCCCACATATACCTACCCTACGATGGTTTATTTGGTTCACAAACACAGACAGCAAAAACAAAACCAACATAGACAATAAAGTCCTTTGAAGGAGAGCTCGCGTTCTCTGGAAACTCGAAGTCCAACCAGCAAAATATTTCACAAATGTTTTTTACTTGTTTTTTTAGCAAAACCTGGGTTTTGTGTTCCTTTTATATTTCAAAACAATAATAATAATGTAAGAATAAATTTAAAAGAAAACGATTATGCAGAAAAATGTCTCTAATTTAAAAAGGATAAAATGTTCGAAATTCAACAAATCGTAGAACAAACATTGACCCCCTCGATGTCCAGAATCACCCCCTTTCGGCTTAGTACACCCTTTCCGTGGCACCTTGTATAAGCTTTGCACATTGTAACTACTTATTTTTTTCGATACTATTATATTATAACTATAATAAATATGTAATATAAAATATAAACCTACTATGATAATGAATGTGGGATATCACTGCCATTTGTTCCAATAATGTTTGCGTGTACACTGAAACAATAGGTACCACTCTAAAACCTTTCTTACAAGAGATTTTCCTAAAAACAACGAAAGCTAGAACGACACTATTAGGATGTGTTGTGTCGTGACTCGTGACGCGTCAGAAGCATATCTTTTTCAAACATTCAGGCTGGTATTTACCAAAATATAGTCGAACAAGTATCGCTTTTGTCTGTTCAATTTGGCGTTTACTGTATTAAAACCATCAAATACCTCAATGTAATTGTCCGACTGTCTGTCTGAAGAACACATGCCTTAGTATGGTAAGAAACAAATTATTACGGCGAACCAACTCACGGTAATAATGTGTTTCTAAACATGATGATTATCCTCGAAGCGAAATCTTCGCCACGGCGGCGGCCAGTCTCAATGGAGACCAGCTAGGTGCGCAGGACAAATTATAGTGCCCAAGTGTGTGTACAAACACAGGTGCATTCTCATTTCCCTCACTTTCATAATCTGATGGGACAGCAGACCAACCAGAGAGGTCAAGCGCAGGACCAACGGCTTAGCGTGCTTTCCAAGACACGGGGGTGTAACACCGCTAACATCATTCCGCCCCGGTCCTAACCGTACTAAATGCTGGTATAAAACCCAAACATTTAATACTTCTGACGCGCTGATGTTGCATCATGACATGACACACCACACCACAAAAGTGTGGTTCTAGCTTCATAAAAGATTTTGATCATGAAGTTATAGACGTAGTGCTAAGTTTTGCTGACGAAAGTCTCATTTTCGTGACACGAAACGTGTCTTAAAGGGCCGCCATGTACCTACTGCTACTTAAATTTTATAGTTTTGTAAGCTTTGTATAGACTTTGAGGAGTCTGGTTTACGGCTCATAAATATCGTTTGAGTAAACACTTTAAGCGTTTCTTAATGTAGATTAGTCTGAGACACTCAACACAGCATTTTAAGGTGTGGAAACATCTTTTGTAGATAAAAATGAGTACAAAAAATTAATTCAAACGACTCAGCATAGGTTAATATTTTAACGTTTAAAGAAGAATAAAATTTAAAATAGGTTTTTGTAGTTCACGAACGATTTACTAAAATAAACTAGTTCCAAAAAGTTAACTAGTACTATCTATTCAGCTTAACTCGTTCATACTAGTACCATAGCTCACTTGCTCATTCAGTCAGGAAATCGTGGAAAGAACAAAAATGTTTGCGGCTGAATCACAATTTTCTGTGGCATAACGCTTAAAATCCGATAACAAAAATAAAACAAGATCCGTCAAGTGCGAATGTTACTCGCTCGCGCGCCGAGGGTTTCGAACGCTTGTCAATTATACATGTACTAAACGTACTAGCTATTGATCAATATCTACCTAAAAATAGTAGGTCTTTTTTATCATTTTTCAAAAACTGTTAGTTTTACAGACTTCTCTATATTTTTCCTGTAAAATATAGATTCATATGTACAAACGTTATATACATTTTACTTGGATAACTCTGCAATCTTCGGAGATAGGGAGGGGGAATGGATATTTTTTTGACTTTTTTTCGAAATATTACGAAAAGTATGAAATCTACAGAAATTTCGAAAACTGTTTTGAAACGTACAAACCAATATCTTTCATTTGATACTCCACTCGGTGAGGTAGCCTCTCCTTTTGAAAAGAATTCCCTCTCCTTTTAACTATTTTTCAAAAGTATTATTTTTACAAACTTCTCTGTATTTTCCTGCAAAATATAGATTCATATCCTACAAACGCTACATACAATACATACTACATGGATCACTCTGAAATCTTCGGAGATAGGGGGAATGGGTATTTTTTGACTTTCTTTCGAAATATTTCGAAAGTATGGAACCTACAGAAATTTCAAAAACTATTTTGAAATGTACAAACTGAAAATGAAAAAAACAAATTTAATTTTGTTTATTTGTTTAACAAATCTAACAATTAAAAACTGATACCTTTCATTTGATACCCCACATGACACTGTATTCGTCATTACAATTTGTATGGAAAATGTTCACTATCAATTTTAATTTTTTTTTGTCTGTACATAATCTACCATAATTTTAAATTTCAAGTTTATAGCTGCGGTAGTAGCTAAGTTATTAAGGAGGGAAAAAAGGACAGACTAAGCGAGACCTTAAGGGTTTCGAAACCGATCTTCGATCTCGAAACCCTAAAAACTGTTTGACATTCCATTTCGTTGATAGATCCCTCCAGGAGATAGCGTAACAGACGACGGGGGATGTAGTAACAAAACATGTTATAAAACATATTTACTAAACTTGTATTACTAGTGTGGACGAATGACATAACAAAATAAATTAATGAACATGCTATTTAATCTGGACGACCTTTCCACGGAATGGCAAGACAAAGGAATGAAATTTCTCCGAGCGAGGTAAGTATTTTTAGTACTAGAAGACGAGTACATCAGTATGTTTGTACTAGTACGGAGCGACCCCTTACTGACCGATTAACAACAGGCCTAATTTAAAATAGAAAGTTTTATTTATCTGACCAAGTAATATTTTTCTACTGTACCCAAACCCACGATGCAATTAACTCGAACAGTAGGGTTGACTCCGACAACGCATAAATATTATCGACATTCTTACTACCCGTTGTCCTATTACCCGTTTTCCCGTAGGAATGAAGCATTTTCCCGCGGTAAAAAGTAACCTATGTTCATCAGGAATAGTGTAAGCTTCTAATGTTAAATAATTTTTCAAATCGGTCTAGTAGTTTCGCAGCCTATTCAACACAAACAAACACACAAACAAACAATCAAATCTTTCCTCTTGATAATATTAGTATGGACTTGTTACCCTACTCCTCCTTTGGTTTCAGGTATAAGTGTTTTTTCACCAGAAATGTATACAGGCTGATGATAATGATGAAAGTGTTATGTCGTTAAGCGGCGAGATTGAAAAACCCAACCAATGAGAGCGCTTGAATTCCATCGCTATGCCCTGCTATTGTTAGGTTCGACGGTCTCGACACAGCCTATCGCCTAGCTACAAAGCACACGTGGTGAAAAGAATCTTTGCGGTGTGTTTTATGTCCCCAGACCCTTCACGTGAAGCCACGTAAAGGGTTGAGTTCTCTCGTTGCTATTGTATTATAGGTGAGGTAAACTGGCGTTTTTAACAATAGAGCTCAACTGCAGGCCGCAATTAGCGCTGAAACATTGTGTATTTTTCAAATATTCTTACAGCTTCTGAACAAAGCACAAAGGCTGCTGCAGTTGACAGCTTGATATGCTCAGTAATAATGTGAAATTTCATTTTAACGTTATTTTCACGATCGATATTTTCTCGTGGGTGGAGTGCGGCTTTCATTGAACTACGACAATCTTTGAGTTTTGGATCGTTATTGTAAGCTCATCTTTCAAAAGCTATCATGAAGTTTCTTAGAAAATTCAATAAGAAGCGTCTTATTGAACTTTCTAAGAAACTTCATGATAGTACGATATGAACGAACATATTTTAATACTGCTGTGTAGCGACACAGCAGTATTAAAATATGTTCGTTCATATTTCCATGTTGCGTCAAATCGAAGAAATAAGTTGATGAAATAAGAAATTTACCTGTGAAATATGATCCGGTGTTGTTTGTTGAAAACGACTGTGATTTCGGCAACATTTGACCACACAAGAAGGCATTTGTAGGGTTCCGTACCTCAAAAGGAAAAAAGGAACCCTTATAGGATCACTTTGTTGTCTGTCTGTCTGTCTGTCCGTCTGTCAACCCTCTTTTCTCAGGAACGCGTGGACGTATCGAGTTGAAATTAATGTCAAATACTCAAGTCTGTAACCTCTAGACGCCGCGATATAAATAAAACTTCTAAGTCAACGCACTCAAAAGTTACAGCCGTTTATGTCCGAATATTTTGAAATTTCCAATGGCATCACATGCACACAATACCTATAGGGTACTCCCGTAGACCTATATTTATGAAATTTGGTAAACAGCAAGGCCTTATAGCACAAATAAAGTAAAAAATCCGAAAACAGTAAATTTGTAGTTTATTCACAAAATTATAATTTTGATTCTCGCCATGTACCAAAACCTTTAGGGAACTTTCCTTTGACGTAGTAACATAAAATTTGGCAAGAAGCAAGGTCTTATAGCACAAGTAAAGGAAAAATCCTAAAACCGTAAATTTGTAGTTTATTGACAAAAACAATTTTTTTTTATTCTCTCCCTCGACCAAAATATACAGGGTACCTGCTTCATGTTGACCTAGAATCATGATATTTGGCAAGAAACAAGGTCTTACAATTAAACGGAACCCTTAGTGCGCGAGTCTGACTCGCACTTAACGTTTTATTAATTTTCAACCGACGAAAAACGGAGGAGGTTCTCAAGTCAACGCGTATTTTTTTTATATGTATGTATGACCACGCATAACATTTTACAGAGTAGTCCGATTTCGATAATTCTTTTTTTTATTAGAAAGGGTATACCCCGAAGATGGTCCCATTTAATTTTGAAAAAAATCTAATCCTAAGAGTAGGAAAACAGGGGATGATTGATTGTTCACTCACTGATTGTAATGTTTGACCACGCATAACTTATTACAGAGTAGTCCGATTTTAATAATTCTTTTTTTAATAGATAGGGTATACATCGATGTGTCATCAAACTAGATTAGACTTGAATTTTAATTAGATGTTGCCACTAGAAAATTTTAAAGTCGGTTTATGGTTTTTTAAAACACGCCATATTATTCCATTATTGTATGCAATAGTGTCAGTCTTTAAGGGTCCGGCGACGGATGAATTTCCCATACAAACGTAATACCAAAATGATTTGCAATTTTAGCATATTTTCACCATGGTCTGCTATTATATGTATTAAAATAGTATTTATCTAGGTTCCTGTCACAATTTTTTTTCAAAATACCTTTCTGAAATGAAATTAAACCGAATCGCATTTTTACACTAAGGAATGAATGTTTTCTTAGTATTGTGTAGATGAGTATTTTGAAAAAAGCTTGTGGCAGGAATTTAAATAAATACTATTCTAATACAAATAATATCAAACCATGGTGAAAATATTCTCGAATAACAAATCATTTTGGTACTACGTTTGTATGGGAAATTCATCCGTCGCCGGACCCTTAAGTGTCTCAAGCCCCAATGTCCCATTCGCAAAACGTCCCGTCCACTGCTGAACATGCCTCCCTCAAACGAGGTGGACTTAGCCACAATCGCCACGCTTGGCAGAATAAATCTGAAAAACTTATTTATTTAATAACATAGAAAGTTACAACTGATTGACAGTACGTAGGTACATGTATTTATAAAATGCACAAAATACATTACAGTTAGTTGCAGACTGTTGCAAACAATCTTATTTTTACCAAAGTAGCATAAGATAGGGACTCCTACTTTGTAAAAACTACTCGAATTAAATAATGTTTTATTATTTATTATTATTATTATTATACACGTACAGAAAGACAGCTCAACTGACCCAAATAAAAACCATGAATCTTAAGGAAGTACCGAAAATGAATCTTCACTTCATGTGAATAAACTATTTTCCAATTTAAAAACAAAACCCTAAAGTACCGAGGCTCGGACTAAAAGCATCCTGAATCTCCCGGTTCGAGTTTAATCCAAGTTCGGGATGCTATTGACCACATGGGGCCCGAATCCGGAGAGAAACTTACTTAGTCGGTCGCTGTTTACTTTCGCTGAATAGTCGCTACTTTGGTGTCTAAAATGCATTGATAATTTTCATTAGCTTAATGTACCGCTCGAAATCAGCTATTTTTGTTTTTAGCGTTTCGAGATCGAAGATCGGTTTCGAAACCCTTAGGGTCTCGCTTTGTCTGTCCTTTTTTTACTCCTTAATAACTCAGCAATTACTGCAGCTATCAACTTGAAATTAAAAATAATAATAGATTTCGTGCGCCTGTAGATTTAAAGAAAAATGAAAATGAATATTTTTCATACAAATTGTGATGCCTAAATTTTAAAAGATAATTTTTGTATGCGTCATACTTTTTAAAATATTTCCAAATAAGTCGAAAACATAACCACGAAACCCTCGGCGCGCGAGTTACACTCGCACTTGACGGATCTTGTTTAAATACAAGCGCGCTCGTCCTACCTGGTGTGGCGCGCGATTATTCCTGATGCGCCCGGAACTTACGTTTTTTGGAACACGACTCTGAAAAACGTATTTTCCGTGTCAGCTCCAAGCGACTACCTACTATACTGAAAGGCCCCGCCCTTTGTCCCAAAAAACAACGGAGTGGGTGGCCGGAGAAAACCAGAGTATCCATTTGTTTCCAGGTGAAATTCAGGATTGGATAGCCCCAGATTGAATTCGTTTTTTTCGGGTCCAGGAGAACCCGGATCAGGGTTCAGTTCTAGAAATTCATTCTTTCTGCCCAGATTTTACTTGTGTTTCTGTACGGTAGTAGATTATCTTGCTTCACGAGACATCATCCATCTTTATCGAGCTTTATACGACGACGCGACGACGTTCAAACTTCAAGGTATCCAGATTTATGGCAATTACTTTTCCTTCAGTTATATTCCATGTAGAACGCTGCTATAGTTGTTTGTTATACAAGAGTGCAAAGTTGCTTTTTAACCGCGTGCTCAATTTTGATGACCGAGCAAGCGTAGGATTCTAAAATTAGAATCCTGAGCGTTGGAGCGCGAGGGAATCAAAAGAGCACGAGGTACAAAAATCTTTGCACTTGAGTGCAACACGTAACTTTTCATCCCACCTCAGCGAGGAAATTACTAAATGCAAAAAAGAAAATGGCGCGCGCAAAGCAAATTAAATAAAAAGTACACCAAGAAGATTCCGATTCTGAGTTTTTGACAAATTAAAAAAGGTTGTATGATAAATTCGGCACCATGGAGGTAGAATTAAATATGTTTAATGATGTTTTGAATTCACAAACTTAGTGCACACGATGTTCTTAATTCAATTTACTTTATCTTCTACGATTAAAATGGCTTTTGCACTCGAAGAGCAAAAATACTCTTTCCAAGATGTGAATTTTTTTTTATAAAGTTTTTGTTTTTATAGTGCGTAAGCCTCACACTCTGGCAAATTTCTAAGAAATTAAATAACATCGCAACAGTCCGTAGAAAGTCCCAAAAGATTTTAGACTCCAGCGTCACTTGACCTCGTGGTGTAGTTGGTTAGCACATTCCGGTACTGACGGAAGGATGCGGGTTCAAGTCCCGCCGAAGTCGTAAATTTTTGCGATGTTATTAAAAAAATTATATTCTGCGCAATTTAAATCGAAGCCTCTAAACTGGGTGAACTATGGCACCTCGACGCACGCTATCCGACAAAAAATAAAAAGTGAATGTTATCCCGACGCACGGAATCG
Source organism: Eupithecia subumbrata (assembly GCA_949316285.1). Taxonomy (NCBI): domain Eukaryota; kingdom Metazoa; phylum Arthropoda; class Insecta; order Lepidoptera; family Geometridae; genus Eupithecia; species Eupithecia subumbrata. The sequence continues at coordinate 17,175,240 of OX438642.1, forward strand.
CGACAAAAATACGTAACATGAACGTTATCGCGACGCATGGAATCCCGATAAATGTTAACGGTTCTCTAGGAATAAAATATTTTATGTATTTCCGATGCAACAAACAGGATCAATTGCAATGTTTTCACTATTTGAAGAATTTTGACATGATAGTCAAAAGTCTTGAAATAGTAAAAAAAAAATGCAATAAGCACCGCCCTAAATTACGATTTTAACACGTTGGAGGTCAAAAAAATTGTGACGTTGTGCGTTGACGTAACCGTGGCCAATTAGAGCTACCAATTCCATAGTATTTTTATATCAGGTGCAGAATGGGTGAAGACAAACTTGTTTTTTCTATTTTACCTAAATACACTTTATGAACCTACACTGACAAACTGACGGGTTATGTTGTCAAAATAGGCCTACAATAGATCTCAGTACCTACTCACGGGATGCCCGTGGTAAAAACTCGAATTACATAATAACAATTGTTTTTGTGGTTACTTGATAGTGAAACCAAAAAAATATAATAACAAATCAAAGTGCAGTGTTCCGCACATAATTTGGTCAAGATCTCAGGAACCCTGCGGCATTGAAATGGCTTGTGTTTTGATTCGTAGGTTATTATAAATTTGTTTCCTTGAAACAGTTGCTTCGTAAGTTGGGTCGTTTTTTTTGAGCAATAACTAGATTTTTGCTCTTACGCCGTTGCAAGAGCGTATGCTCTGTCCCGTTCCTATGAACGCGAAATCGTATGCCTATCCTTTTCTTGATTTATATATTCATATATTCATCTATCATGAATTCGTAGTAAATAAATAAAATAAATAATGCTGGACAATTCACACAGCATTAGCAAGCCCCAAGCTAACCAAAGCTTGTGTTATGGGTACTTGATAACTGATATATGTACATAATACAATACACTACATAAATAGATATCTTTATTATACATTAAAAAACAACCAGATAAAAAAAGACCACCCTGAACAAATATTTGCAGATCGTACAAACATTTATCCCGAGGTGGGAATCGAACCCGCAACCTCCTGCGTCGCAGGAGGACCTTCGAACCGCTGTGCCACAGAAGTCGTCTAATAACCGTGATAGTCAAAGTTTGTTCTGTTTCTGAGTCGGAAGGAACATTTCTGTTACGCCATGGTAAGTTCTCAGCGATGTTTGATTTTTGTGTAACTTTTAATTAAGGTGTACAACCTCAAGTGCTTACATCTCTTTCAAAAATAGAACACGTACCATTTAACATAATTGATTTCGACTGACACCTCGCCAATTTTATATGATGTAGAGTTTAGCTACTGAGATTTATGATTGAAAAATCACACCAATATGTAAAAATAATGTACGACTGCCAAATATATAGGGCAAAAACTGGAATAACCAATTTAATACTCCCATCGTGATCATAATCATTAATTTCATTGAGACAAATAGAAGAGATTAAAAAAATATTTATTTGGACATACTACAAAGAAAAGTAAAAAATAAACAAACGGAAAACAAAAGCAGTAACAACATGGAGGTAAGTGATACGAAAGGGTGGTAGTTTTAAATATAGGGTGGCTCTTCCTCCAAGTACCTGTGACGAAATAGGGCATGGCTCAGCGTGACCTGAACGTTTTAAGCTCAGCTGGGTACATGTCAGCTGAAAGTCAATTATAAATTTCCACTTATAGGTTACTAATTAGATGAAAACAACCCCATCACTAGACCCTACATTGTTTTTGGTGCGCAACGAGGAATATAAACTTCATATTTAAACTGAATGAAGCGCACCAAAACGGGTGCGCTATGTGGAAGTACTTTGGTGCGCTTCATCTGGGTGCGCTACGAGAAATGCCTCTGTTTTTCAGCCAAAGACCTTAATATTAATTGTTATACAACAGTGACCTCAATAAGAAAAACGTAGGTAGAGTTTTGAAGGCTTAGTACCAGTGCACACTATTTATTTGACGAGATATTTTTAACAGCTCAATAATCTTTAACTTTTACTCATACTTTAACAAATAAATGTGACTGACAAAATTCCGTGAAAATTACATCAAATTTCTACCATTCGAATACTAATAATAAAGTTCGTATGAAACAAAGATCAAGCACCCTGCATTCCTTAGATATGAAACAATGATTCTAGTGGACAACGAGCTTCAAACTATTCAAGCGCGGTCAAACGAAAATTAGTTCCTCTCCATCAAAGAAGTATTATTGTTACTAACTCTATCCATCCGGCAAGTCGGCAAATGTATGGTAAGAGATAAAAACTTTTTTCATCGTGGTACACATTTACAACTGGTAATATGGACTCTGGAATCTTGAGACTGGAAATAATTGCAAACTTGAATGCTTGAATGCATTCAATCCAGGAATCTGTATTAGAAAGGACTGTTTCTTTTCGAATAAATAAATTTGTGTTATTATACCTCACGGACTCCTAATACATCACTTGGTTAATTATAAAATGTTTTTAATCAAATAAAAACTCGTTAAATGATCAAAAAACAATAATAATAAAATGGCAGAAGCCTTTATTCACAAAGAAAATTATAATATAATTAGTATTTACAATTGAAACAATTGAGCTAACTGCAGACTGTTGCAAACAATCTACAGGTAGCTCAACTGATCCATATCAATACCAGTCGGAAGCGTCCCCAAAACGCTGGCTGCATTGCCCCGCTGTATGGCAATGCTGATGCGCTGTGCCAGATACTGACCAGCTCTCGGGTCACGCGTCGCTTCGACCAGACGCTCAGATAATTTTTTGAAAACCCGAAGAGCCTCGGTACCCCACGGACCTAGGGTCTCGACTCCAAGAGGAGCAAATGTGTAGGCTCTGTCGAGACCTGCATATTTGCGCCTCTTGAGATCTTCGGCCAAATCTGCCGCCGCGCCAGCCCTCACGGATGTCCTCGGAAGATGGGAAGGCGCAAATCAAAAAACATAACAATAAAACCACATCTTGACGATTTGTTTAATAGAAATCATTTTGTCGCACTGCCATTTCAAACTTTGCAAATATTTCAGCCAGCGAGCAGTCTTGCTCAACTTGGCTTTTCGTTCCACAAATTCAATGCAATTGCTTTGCACACTACGTTGTCCTAAGGATATATTGTCTAATCGTGATACATGATCACGATTAGCCATGATGATTGATGAGATTCAGATCTACTATAACTATACTTTTACCACTAGCGATCATGACCAAAAATGACATTCCCCTCATCTCATGTTTCACATTTCCTCGAGCTTTGCAAGATAAAGGTTAGAAAATACTAGGAGTATTCACCATTCTACAAAATTCAGGTCTGAAAATGTCGCTTTTCAGATACATTTTATCCGGACTAGCATTTTCCACGGTTTATCTAAACACCCGGCTAGACTTCCTGCCGGCGCACACAAGTGCCACATGTTCCAATGTTTCCAAGAGTTGTAACCAAGCTCATCCAGACATTTTATCCTTATATTTTTCTCTTCTTCAAGATAACAACTTTAATATTCTAGAAAGTCTCAAGCAGTCAACACAATGATCTCTACATTGTTAAAATGAGCACCACACTAAATCTCAGACATTTACGGAAGGGTGATGCTAGTTTTAGTTCCCCTATGTTTCAGATACATCGTTGGATAGCTATTTTTGAGCTGATCAAAAGTTAGTTACTATGACGCCTATACACTCTAGTTCCAGATCTGAGTTCTTCAGAGGTTAGTTACCATGACGCGCATACACTCGAGTTCCAGATCTCTGTTTGTTCAGAGGTTAGTTAGTATGACGCCTAAACACGCTAGTTCCAAATCTGAGTTCATTCAGAGGTTAGTCACTGTCAGCCTATACACTCGAGTTCCAGATCTGAGTTCATTCAGAGGTTAATTACTATCAGCCTATAAACTCGAGTTCCAGACCTGAGTTCTTCAGAGGTTAGTTACTATGACGCCTATACACTCTAGTTCCAAATCTGAGTTGTTTCAGAGTTATTTAGATAAATTGTCAGTTTTGAAGTAATAACCCAGACAAATACGTAATGTCCCAATGGAGTTAGATACCAGAGTTTCAGTTATCTAGTAGGTACCCATAACATAAGCTCTGCTCAGCTTGGGACTTGATAATGCTCTATTAATTGTTCAGCTTTATTTATTTATTATTTCTTTCTGGGTATCATCCCTTATTATTCTGAAACTTTATTGCAACGTACTTAGTACGTCACAATAAAGACTCATATTGTTAAGCACAGTTCGTACATACGTACCAATCAAAGTGAGTTGATCAAGTCCAGTGTTATGATATGTGATTTTATAGCATGATACAGCATTAATACAGAGCAACTCCTTTAAATTACATCTGCCACTGGATATCTACCGATCTTGATTGATCAACCGATTTGGAGAGCAACTTACCTTAAGGACTTACGTTATAAGGGTTGCATACCTCGAAAGGCAAAAATGGAACCCTTTTAAGGTCATTTCGTTGTACTCTTTTTGACGTACGTCCCTCCATCTGTAGTTTCTTTCATCTAAGGTGTACCAAAACGTACCATCATATTTACCTCCCAAACGGATGAATTGATTCCAATTTTGTTAGGTTTTTGAAATAAATTTAATCGCTAGCTTTTGAATCTTTGAAGAAAATCGGTAGAGTCGTTCTAATGTCAAGATTATTCACAGACTAATGGTGGGTACACACGTACGTACATGCGCGATGAGCATTTTTCATCCAAGCATGGCTATTTACAAACATGCTCGACGCGTCTACACGTAAAAAGCTTGCTCGAAGAACATGTTTAGTGGGTATTCGTTATTGTGTTTGGTGGGCATCGCCTGCTACATTTACTGCCGGGGAAAATCTACGCGAAGAAGGCGTCGTCGTCGTTGGGTTGGGCCAATGTTGCAAAGAAGAGAACGACATAGTCATTTTGATAAAAGAAATAGAACCTGAAGAGTTTCGTAACTATTTACGAATGAATATGTCTCTATCCCAGAACTTACTACGTTTGGTATCGCCTAAATTGGAAAAACAAGGTACAGTGATGAGAAAATCTATTTTTCTATGTGGATTGAACATCGAGCAAGAATTATAGACGTTTGAATCTTGTTCGGATCGAACATTTTGGTTGTCTTCGAGCATTTATCTTGAGACTTGAATGGTACACACGTTCGTACTTGCTCGAGATCGAGCAAGTTTATTTATCGAGCATGTACGCAAGTGTGTACCCACTATAAGTGTCGACAAAGGTTTTCCCAAGTTTGTATAATTAACTTGTTATAAAATAGAAACGACCCACTGTTTTGGTTTTTAATAAGTCAGTCGTAAACGACATTGCCCTTGAAAACTCCAGAACCTTAGAGTTTTATTCATGAAGTTTATCGTAGAGTAGTAAGATCCATAAATAGAGTAAAACGCTCTATTTATGGACCTCAATAGATGTACAGATTTGCAAGTCTATGTTGGTTGGATATCGTCTGAAACGGGGTGGCAGTGGAGTGGGAAGGGTGGCTCCGCAGGTGGCCCCGAATCGTTTGTGTAAATATACACAGTCGCCCGTTTCTTTCCAACTTGGAGCTGGCATTTTGTCTCGTCTCTATATTTTGTATGTAGCCTATACGAAACTAGCTTACCTTACACCCACGGCTGTAAGGCAAATAATACCACGGTATTATTTGCGTTTTCAATATAAAACAAAATAATAAAATAAAATAAATAACCTCATAAAGTATCATCGCCTTTTTCAGGAGGAGGGATTTTCGAAAGTAATGATATAGGTACAACTAGCTTCTTCATAGGAAGAAAAAGAAAAGAAGAAGACAGATAAAAAATATTTATTTTTCTTTTCTTTTTCTTATTCCAGCTTTACTCGCCCTTTTTATCGAATAAAAATAAGTCTAATAATTTAATTTGAATTATGATAACGTCATTTCAGACGAGACTGAGACGTGGACACTCACGGTAGGGCTGATCCACCAGTTCAAAGTGGCTCGGCGAGCTATTCAAAGAGTTCGAAGTTTCTGTTGAAGGATAAAAATTGTAACAAAAGGATTTGTGACTAATACATACGACAGAGAACCAAAGCTATCGACATAGCTCAAAGAATTAGCAAGCTGAAGTGGGCCAACCATATCTCGCAAAGAACCAACAACCGCTGGGATAAACGTGTTATAGAGGAGACCATGGTTCGGCAAACCCAGTGTACGACGCCCTCCGATCAGTTGGGATGACGATCTGCGAAGGACTCCAGGAGACGCTGGTTGCAGCAAGCTGAAGACAAGGCGCTATGGCTCTCATTAAGGGAGGTCTATGTATTGTATACCGAGTGTTTAAATATGGGGCTTAAAAGGCCGCATCTAATGATTGCGTTCACTTTGAGTTGATTTTTTCATAGCTCCAAGGGATTCCAGACCAAAGTATTTGATATAAATTATTACTTAATATCTCAAAAATATCTTGACATACAGACGGCATACGGACAACGAAGTGATACTTCAAGGATTTCTATTTGCCTTTTGAGGAACAACGGAACACTAAAAAGTCAAACTATTACTAAAGATATTCGTAAATGCACTCACAGCTATTTTGCCTCAGGTGTGCCTGGTTTGGAGATAGGACATTTTCCACAATGTCCAAAATTTATGCACCCTACCTACAGCGATGCGATGGTGTAGATTAAAATACGAGCGAGCATAGCCTATTTTACCAACTTCTACGGAAACAAATTCAGTTGTTCTGTGGCAATAACATGTTTTTTTTTAATGAGACTACGCCTTCGTTGCTTGTTCATTATCATCTCATCTATAAAAAATAAATAATGCTGGAACATTCACACAGGATTATCTTGCCCCAAGCTAAACAGGAGCTCGTGTTATAGGTATTTCATAACTGACAAACTTAATGCAATACCTACACTATATACACAACATAGATAGCTTTTACTAATATACATAGAACACCCGGAACAAATACCTCCAACTCGTACAAAAATCTGTCCCAAGGCGGGAATCGAACCCGCAACCTCCTGCGTCGGACCTTCGCTCGCCGCGCCACAGAGGTTGTCTAGTCTCTCTCGTCGTCGAATATATTTTGATATTATACAGCCCATAAATTAAAATTAAACGATTCAGCCTACACGGGATGCATCGGTCATAAAAGACTGAATGAGTTGAAAAACTACCCCCAGACAAGACCTAGACCTCTGGGTCACGGTCACCCCACGTTCAATAACATGGGAACTACTGCATATTCTGCGTCTTAGTTCAAAGGCCCCGATCGACCTTTGCCGTGCACTTTGTAACTCTATTTGCGACTGTACTCGTTTGAAAGACTTGACAGAATGGTTCAGTTAATTATGTGCATAATCCAATTATAATATTTTTTATTCGATAAAGCGCTTTTTACCCACCTTACGCGTGGGTGAAAATAACCAAAAGGAAATCAAAGAGCTTATTTTCGAGTTTTTCTATGTGGTGGGCGGACATTCTTTATTACGTCCAAGGTTACTTTAGTAACTTCTTTGCGTCCAAGCATCAAGCGTTTGGATGCTACTGATTTATATCAAAATACTTGTCTGGTCTCGTTTAGGGTTTTCAGCTACACTTTGTAAGCCTTCTTATTTGGCGGAAAAAATTAATAATCTAGAATCGAGTTTTTTATAGTGTTGAATTAATAGCTTCATAGCACTTAATGACTCTGTGAATATAAAACATACGTAATGAAATATTTAAATTTTTTTTTGGTAGTTAGGTATATAAAGCACTAGTTTATGCCCGCGGCTTTGCACGGGTTGTTTCTATGGAAACGTTTAAAGGTGATTTCTATCCCATGGGAACTGATTTATGGGATAAAAAGTAGCCTATGTTTGATTCCAGGATTAGAATTACCTGTGTGCAAAATTTCAGCCCGATCCGTTCAGTAGTTTTGGCGTGAAGAGGTAACAAACGTCCATCCATCCATCCATCTATCCATCCAAACTTTCGCATTTATAATATTGGTATGATTATAATAATACACAATTACAGTTTATGTGATTTCAAGAGTGCACGTTGTTGTTAGTGAAGTTTTACACTCCAATCAAAATGTTGTTTTTAAACTTTCTCGATTTGTTAACATAGTTAATGGTTTAATCGGGTATATAACGCGTACCTTTCGTTATTATTTCCGGTAAAAAAAGGTACGCGACAAATACCCGATTAAACCATTAACTAAAATGTTGTTTGTTTCGAACTTACAAATTTTTGTTTGAAGGTATTTTGATATACAGGGTGAGGCGTAAAGAATTGGCAATGATTAACCTACGGGTAGGGGGCATCAAAACTATTCTAAAAAAAATTGTACCCAGTTAAAGTCTCACGGTTTTCAAGTTATTGGACATTTTCCAAAAAAAAAATTACCCTTGTCCATTCTTTCAATGCCTAGGTTACAAAACAAGGAATTTTCTCCGTTTCTTTTTGTTATATCATTTTTGGATAACTGTGCTATCAATGCTACCTGCCATTTGGGTGCCAAAGAACACTTTTTCTTTTACAACATGCTTAACATACAAAAATGTGTTTTACTTATTTTTTTTCTAAAAGTTGACTTCCTTAGGTGACAAAATATGTATGGCCACCTGAGTGACCGACTAATAAAAAACTTGCCAACTTCAGTGAGCCACAGTGAAATTACCAATAACCGATACAACCGATAACAATAACAGATCACGAACACGTTCGAGAAGACGCCAGGTCTTCTTCCTTAAAGTTGGTATTGGTAGTGGGTAGTAGGTTACCCATGTCCATTCAATAATCGTTCATGAGAGGCTTTATTTGAAACTAACCTTAAAAACAGCTCTGCCCTGAATAAACAGTGAGTGTGGAAGTGGGAGATCGGTCGTGGGTTCTCGACAACCGTGTTTTTACATTTTGTATTGGAGGTGATTTTCACAAAATTTTAGGAATTAAGTCCTGGCATCTTCACTTACGTGTTCGTGATGATGGGCAGAACCTTACACACTGTCAGTGAATTACCCATAACCCTGGGAAAGGACGTAAATTGGCTATTTCATATCCCCTTAAAACCGCGGGCAGAAGCGATTTCGATATAAACAATCTGTTTCAAGTAATCTTTCACACTAAAAAACTTATTTAAAATTGGTTCCACGATTCGTAAACTTATATCACTTGTCTGTACGAGTCAGGGGTTAAAAACTTTATTTGTTTAAAAACTATATTTGTTTTTAACGCGACACAAATAGACTAAGAGGAACTTGCAATCTAGAAATAATGAATTAATTCCAAGCCCTGAAATACGTCTGAGCTGTAAAAGTGTAACCCTTTCATCGTCTAGACTCGTCTCATGTAAGTGCACTCAATGACTCGGCGTCTGAGAGGCTTTGCCAAGTTATGAATGCTTGTTTCACTCTCATTATGTAGGTACACTGGATCCTCGTGAGTGTACAATAGTGCAGAGATTGTATATGATGTTAGGTTGTTGAGATAGATTGCCATGTTTTGTTGAAAAAACGTCATATACTCGGATCTAGAACCTTTTTGAGTAAAGATATTTCTTGCAAACAAAAACTCTTATGCGTGTTGACATAAAAATTACAGTAAAGAACAATGTCGCAGCAAGGTTACCAATAAAACAAAAACAAATACTTCAACAATGCACATTTACACACGTGTAGCGTAAATGTTTCAAATTCAAGTCCAACAACAGACAAGAGATGTACCCTAACCCAATTAAACGATGTATGGAAGCTACAAAATCAAAAATTGTTTTGAACTTCAGCAATTCGTTCCGATTTGAAACTAATAATATGTAGGATTGTAAAGAGCACTTTTTTAACGTTACCTACGTACCTAACTAAGCTGTCAGAATGGTTTCGTCGGTGACTTCACCTTATTCTTCGTGCCTAGTCCTGTAACCTATACGAGAAGCGATAAATTTCAGTTGGTAGGTAATTGGTTCCTAAACACTCTTGAACGTGTCAAAAGATCTTATCAGGAGCAGCATCCGGCATTGATGCCTCAATGATTTTTTTTTTTCATTTGCATAGTACATATACGTATCTATACAGACGACAAAAAACATTCCGTTTCAAAAACGTTCCGGCTACGGCTTTAGGAAATGTTGTATGTGTAACAATTCCGAAAGCCGTAGCTGGAACAACGTAGTAAAGACACGTTTTTGTTAATTTACAAACATAGACAATGATAACGGCTCAAACAAAATGTTTTATGGCGTTCGTGTAACAAAATACTGTATTAATACAATAAATAAATAGTTCTGGACAATTCACACAGCATCACCTAGCCCCAAACTAAGCACTACACTGATGATTTATATACAATATATAACTTTTCGCGGCGGTCGAGAAGACGTATCTGTCCGGGAATTTTGTTTTTATTACTCTTAACATTAGTGCAGAATGCTGGTACCTTTATGCTAATACAAGTTGCAATTAATTCTTATTTTCAGGATACTTATTTCTTCGAATGAGATGCTTCGTATTATTATGATTGAACTTCATTTGGTAAGTTCGTTTTATCATCAATTATTACCCAGCAGCGTTGGTGAGTGGGCACGTACGAGTTTCCAAAGTAACAACTACTAAGTTGCGAAACTGCATCTCTCCTACGTATAAATGAAGACGTTCGAGGCTGGCGTGCGGGTTACTAGTTTGTTAGAAAACGCTGAATTGATAACCAGACATTTTATTTTAAAACTGCTTGGTGCGGTTTCTGCAGTTGTGGTAAAACTCAACGATTTTCTTCTGGGAGGAAATGCAGGTCATATTGGTTTTCCCTTCTCTCAATTTTTTTAATTACTATTCATACTTTTTACGAGTACCTAAATAGAAAAAGTTGGATAACGTGTTAGTATTATTATACAGAAATGTTCGACACAACGTTTGTCCTGTTTGTTCTTAAACCTGGGAGGCTTTATGTAAAAGATGAATGTCTTGTACTACTGATGTTTTCATACAAAAATTAAAAATACATCTTTCCAGAGTGCTAAAAATCTAATTTTACTCCCGCTTAGCTACGCTATAACGACACAACGTTTTTGAGCAAAAGCAGGACTGAAAATAAATTAATAATGTACAACGGATCTCTTCCATTTGCGTGGACACTTATTTACCACTTGGTTCGCGTGCTATAAATAAATTGCTCTGCTTCTATATTAATTAATTGCTATCTCGTGGTACAGATAGCCATAACAATGAACATTTCTTTTCATAGAAATCATGAGTAAAATCTTGTTTATATATTGCTACACCCTTTATTAAAATACCTGATTATTATCAATGAAATAATAAATCAGGGATTTTAATAATTTGGAACCTAAGCATCACACAATAATTTTAATATTTTTTTTTAATTTTGTCGCGCTCTGTAAAATTGTAAAAAGTGAGGTACCATGTTTCCTTGGGGTGTCGATAATCGACTAGCTGATGCAAGCTGATGCAGTGTTTCAAACTGATCCTTGCGGTAGTTATGGTGTCGTCTTGCCTTGCCCCAAACATTTTAACAAACATTCAGTTTAATAATATGATACCTACGAAGTAAAGTAAAGAAATTTAATTTTCTATGCTCACTCCTGGCATGCCATTGGAAAGAAGCTTTAATTATGATATCGGACGCGGCTCTGATTTTAGTACACCTCTCTTGACCAACATGTATAACTATACAGGGTGACCCACGGCCATGGGATATGCAGGGCAAGTGCCAGAAATATTAACGACAAGAAGATTTACTGAAAGGAGCCTTTAATTTAAAAAATAAGTAAAACTGCATTCATATAATTTAGAAAAAATATTTTTCTTAACCGATAATCTAACCCACTAAAATCCAAAATATAACAGACTGTATTTTTATGGCACCTATCGGTAGAGTCAATCATAAGATGAAAGCTCAAAACTCAAATCATGGTAAATATCCCGTTATAAATGACTTTAGTGTTAATAACCATGATGGATTTAAAAGTTTTATCAATCATAAGAATCAAATATTTATAATAAATATTGCATTAAGCACCATGAAATCTGCCAAAAACTAGGACGAGACGAAACACTGATTGGCTCGTTTACACCAGTTGGACCAATCTGCTGCAGTCGATTGATGGAAACCATCAATCACTGGTTTTGCGGTCTGTAGACAAATTTTGCCTTTGACAATCGCCTTAGTGTATTCAGACAACGCTTTGTCTATCGGTGCGGTGCGGCGAAGGCGCTTCCTTTCTTTCGTTAAAACTTCTAACATAGTTTTCTTACAATAAAACTTCTTATCTTCAATATTTCTAGTACTAACCTCCATGTACCATGGTCGTGAGACAGCCTGTACCTATATCGATTGCGATAGTAATTTGTGATGAGACAACTTTAAAAAAGCTGAAAATTATCAGCGAGTGTTCGATGTGTGCTAAAATAGATGCAGCCTTCACATTATTATAGCAATATCCTGATAGTATACATGTTGGCCGAGTCGTCTTCGTACGTTTTTAATGTTTGATTTGAAGACTGCATAAGTTTACGCGACCAACATGTCGACACAGATATTAAAAACTATATATGAGAACGTATGATACGCTATGATAAGCGATGTTTATGAATTGAGACAACTGTGTAAATTACTTTTTTCGCCGCGGACAGAAGCCAGTGTAATTGTCAGTAAAATGGTTTGATACCAACCTAGCCATGAACCCAGAAGTTTTTTGCCTATGCCAAATTGCGAAACATGGCATCAGCAAGTCGAGGTGATTTACGCTCTGCTTACGTTAAAAGACAGTGTTTTTTTCTCGCTATTCAGATTCCGTAATGTTAAAACGGTTCCACTCTACAGATAAGTTCTCGCGAAGATTGCTACAGACTGATATTTCGTTTGATCGGCCAGGGCACTTGCAGGCTTTGTCAACCGAAGCAAAAAGACACGCTGAAGAGCCCTCACTTTATAAGGAGAACAATAGATTCCTGGCTGTTCCGAAACATGACGCCACTTACGTCACCTGCTCCAATAACGATCTAATGTAGGCACAATGTTCCTTTAAGCTTTGTTATGATGTTATAAACTTACATATCTATTGTTATATTTATATTTCAATTATTTTCGCTCTGCTTGTTTAACAAGCGAAGCGTTCTTGTTTCAGCGCCGCCAACTCATTCGGAGATATGCAATCGCGCTAGAACAAATTTATTTACATATTTTTAAATACACGTTAAAGTCTACGTCATCGAGTTTGTGTACTCTAGAAGGAATGTTCTGTTTTGATGTTTAATGGCTGAGAATATTGACTTACAGCAAAACATACAATCGAATTACGAACGTATTACGTGTATTAATATCGTAAGGTTTCTCATTGAATGTGATGTCATAGAGAGCGGGAGGTGGAGAGCAGGTGGTACGCGGGTCAGCGGTTTGAACACCTAGGAGTCCTTGCCAAGGACGAGGAAGGTGACTCACCAAGCGGCTGGTGAAGCGCAGCGTGCGCGTCGCAGTCGGCACAGATGGCGGAGCGCAGCATTCGTTCGCGCTGCAGCCGACGCAGCAGCTGCAGGTGCTGCGGAGTGAACACCGTGCCCGAGCGCTCGCCCACCAGCAGCACATCCCCGGCCTCCCACCAGGCTTGCTCCCGCAGCGTACCATCACGGTTGAACAGCCCCAGGTCCTTGTACCCCTCGGGGGGACTCAGCGCGCCCGGCTCGCCCTCTTGGTAACGCTCACACGACCCGCAGCCCGAGCACTCCTCGCCCTCGCCCTCGTCAGAATACCCGCACTCGTCGCGGACTACTATTATGTAGTCCGCTTCGAAGAACTCGTTAGCGCTCTCGTCAAAAACGACTCTATGTTTTTTGGATTTTTTGGTATCCTTATTATCTTTTTTCAGTGACGATTTAAGATTATCATAATCTTTGTTATGTCTCGTATCACGAGTAGCGGCTCGGTCGGCGCGCTCCGCCCGGTCGGCCCGCATCGTTGCGAATGGTTCGCGACGGAGTGAGGGCTGTGAGGGGAGGCGTTGGCCGACTGATACAGCTGATGGCGGCGCGAATGTGTGTCAGAGATGTCAGTTCTCGCGCCAGCCTGCGCGCATGTCGTGCCCGAGAAATGGACGCAGAACTACAATTTCGTGCTTCGTGGACGAGGTCGTGCTTTCTATGGCGGAGTTCGAGTTTTGCGCGTCCACCAGTGTTTCCAAATCGGATTTTCGTGGAATACAATTCGGATTTCACGAAAATCCGGTGCACGGTATTTAAAATCAGGGATCCGAATTCAGAGTTGAATGTGAAACCTGAAATCTCTGTATCTCCGAAACTATTAGCAGTAGACCGTCGAAATTTAAAATGCATGTTCCCCTTTCTAAATAAATAAATACTCAGCTCTTTCAAATTTTCTTCTTCGAAAATTTTCTGTACATGGTACGACACCAATTTGTTTTCAAACAAAATCCGTCAAGTGCGAGTGTAACTTGATAGACTACTACCTACATATTATTACTCTATATCTAAGATACCTATTTCAGAATTAAAAATACAATACCCTATGTTCGTAATATACAGGATGTCCCATGCAACCTGTACCAGCGAAGGTCTGTGGTCAGATGACACCAATACCTATCGATTGGACTCCCATGTATGTTCCGCGATTTTTGTAGTTTTCGAGATATTTTTTTTTCAAGATTTTTTTTAATTTTAGACGCCTTAAGCTAATATTTTTTTTGGGAAGCGATTCTTTGAGATTTTTTTGTTTATATCATGGCTAGCATACGTGTTTGTCTGTAAAAATACTAAATACCAAAATTTGCATAACAAGTAGCTTAGATTTTAATCACGAAAAAAAAATCTGTTTTAAAAAAAATTTTACTTGATTTCAACTTGAAAAAAAAATACATAACCCTGACTGAATAAGTTCTTGGTAATTTCAAAAACTTAAATGGTTCTTTATCTCATAAAAAACACATAAAATTTGGCACTTTACTAGGCATTTTTATGCGAAAACTGAGTTTACAGTCGAAAAAAGTTAAACATGTTTTATGCATTTGAAATTACTTTTTTCACAATTTTCCGTTTGATATGGTGAATAATTATGAATATTAGTTAAAAAGATGTTGTGCGCTGATCAACGTGTCGCACATCAGGGGGCAATGACTTTAGGTAAATAAATAAATAAATAATGCTGGACAATTCACACAGCATTATCTAGCCACAAGCTAAGCAGAGCTTGTGTTATGAGTACTAGATAACTGATATACTTAATACAATACACTACATAGATAGATACTTTTTATTATACATAGAAAACACCCAGACCAACGGAACAAATTTCTGCAGATCGTACACAAATTTGTTCCGAGGCGGGAATCGAACCCACCACCTCCTGCGTCGCAGGCGGACCTTCGCCCGCTGCGCCACGGAGGTCGTCAAGTAAAAGATATACTCGAGTTGAATACGAGTAATTGGCGCCAGAATTTGAATTTAGAATAAATAATGATGATAATCTACGAACTATCAGTTCACGATCACAAGATAGTTGAGTTGTTTGTTGTTCCAGGGAATAAATATTGCAAATTAGTATGCACTTAAAGTTTAAAACTACATTCCATATTTTTTGATGTAAATACTACGCTATTTAACATGTGTATTGTCATCGCCTCATTTATCTATTATATACTCAGACTCAACTCGAGTACATCTTTTTACCTAAGGTCATTGCCCCCTCATGTGGTTTTTAACTAATATTCATAATTATTCACCATATCTACCAGAAAATTGTGAAAAAGTCATTTCAATTGCATAAAACATGTTTCACTTTTATCGACTGTATCAACTTTAAACTCAGTTTTCGCATAAAAATGCCCAGTAAAGTGCCAATTTTTTTGTATTTTATTATGAGCTAAAGAACCCATAAAGTTTTTGAAAATACTAAGAACTTATTCAGTCAGGGTTATGTATTTTTTTATTTCGTGATTAAAATCTGAGCTACTTGTTGTGCAAATTTTGGTGTTTAGTATTTTTACAGACAGAAACGTATGCTAGCAATGATATAAACAAAAAAAAATCTCAAAGAATCGCTACCCAGAAAAAATAATAGCTTAAAACGACTAAAATTAACAAAATCTTGAAAATAAAACATAAAATTCATATCTCGAAAACTACAAAAAATCGCGGAACATACATGGGGGTCCAATCGATAGGTATTGGTGTCCCCTGACCACAGACCTTCGCTAGTACAGGTTGATAGATAGATGTTTTATTCATGAACAATATTTACAATTGTATTTGAATGTTATGAGTAGGTCTTAAAATATAATTAATTAAACGATTACAAAATTGATTTGATTATAAAAAAATTGAATATAAATGTCTCTTAAAATCTAAGGAATACCATTAAAATCCAGATGTCGCTTACATAGTCAAAACTTAAAATTTTAAATTTAAAGTCATTTACTGAGTACAAGCACTTTTCCAACAAAAGCTTTTTTAATTTTTCTGGTGGCATGGGACACCCTGTATAAATACAATAAAAACACATTATGTTAAATAAGTAGAATAAATACATAAAATACAACTGTCATGAAGATAGGTAATGCTCTTTAACTTTACGCTTGAAGGTAAAGAGGGGCTAGCACGAATATTGTGGGGGAGAGAGTTCCACAAGCTAACCGAGTCGACAGTAAAGGAGCCACCATAACGGCGGCTGGACGAATGAACGAGAAATTTAAGAATAAGGGACAACGATGTTCTACCTACAGGGAACATAAAGAAACTCAAAACATTCACGGAGGTAAGAAGGTTCGTTAGGTTTTGGTAGTAGTTACTTTAAGATAATACCTTTATTCAAAGAAAATTATAATCAAACAATAGAAATAAATTAGAACAAGTATTTAAAATTGAAACAATTGAGCTAACTGCAGACTGTTGCATACAATCTACATGTAGCTCAACTGATCCATATCAAGTTCAAGACCAGTAATTGCCCCGCTGGCTGGCAATGCTGATGCGCTGCCCACTATGAATAAGAATAATTTTAAGATCTATGTATGAACCTGAAACAGTCTCCACTCAAGAACAAAGGTCTATAGTATCCAGGTAAAGTTGATAAACCGTCTGAAATAGAAGCAAACGCTTTCGATCGAACAATCGGACTACTCAATCGAGTTGACTTTACCTACCTATATAGGATATTTTACTTGAGTAAATGAAATTTGAAACTTTATGGATTTTTGAAACATCTTGCCTGTTAGGTACACGGAACGCGAGATTTGATTGACTTTAAATTATGAGGTTTCGATGCTTTTAGGGGAAAAGGCTGGTGTGCACTCAGAAAGAAATATTAAAAGTTCTAATCCATGAGGGATAAAATGAGGAAAAATAATAGAAGAATTTTGTCTTTACTTTCTTTTAGCAATGTGCCCCTGTCTACGGAATTGAAGGCGTTTTTGACGTCTACCTTCAGAATTACCGTAACATAATTTTGGTCCAAAATGTACGAAGGGATACTGTGGCCTCACATCCGCCTCGCAAACTGTGTCCTAGCTGAAGTGGTCGGAAATAGTCGCCCACGTAGTCGGCTTCTTTCCGACAGCAGGCTTTAGCCGCAAGGCGTAGGGTGGCACCTCGGCTATAGATCTTATACCGACATCCTTCTTTTTTAGTGTGCAAAGATTCACACCGTACTGGAGTTCTGTAATTGACTTAGCCTAAATCAGGTTGATTAGAGACGTCAAGTCCTCCAGAAGACGAAAGATCTTTAAGATGCTGTGGAGTCACAGAATCCAGGCCGCCAGCAGAGCCACTCTAAGACATGACAGCTTTAAGCACGTACTGGCTACTGTATTGTATTGTGTATTTTGATCCAGCATTCGTAAGGGCCTCTGAGAGAGCGGAAAGAACAGAGGGCACATCGAGGAATGCGTTTATAAATAAGGGTTGTAGACAGGGTTGCCAAACGTCCTATAATATAAATAGTATTGTACTATATTTCGAGTCTGCGTACTGTTGAAGAAATATATAGTGCGCAATAATACTATATTTTCAACACCAAAGTTATTTTTAGTTAGTTCGGTTATGAATTTGAAATGGCGAGAAGAAAGAAACTGTAGATGTAGTTTAACATTGATAAATAAAACGTCAAGTGCGAGTCGGACTCGCGGTTCCTCAGGGTTCCGTTAAGTTGTAAGACCTTGTTTCTTGCCAAATATCATGATTCTAGGTCAACATGAAGTAGGTAGGTACCCTGTATATTATGGTCGAGGGAGAGAATCAAAAATTATTATTTTTTTGTTAACAAACTACAAATTTACGGTTTTCAGATTTTTCTCGTTAATTGTGGTATATGACCTTGCTTGTTACCAAATTTCTAGGTAAACGAGAAGTACCCTATAGGTTTTGGTCCATGGCGAGAGGCAAATTTTTTTTTTTTGTGTATTAACTACGAATATACTGTTTTCGGATGTTTTCCTTTATTTGTGTTATAAGGCCTTGCTTCTTGCCAAATTTCATAATTCTAGGTCTACGGGAAGTACCCTATAGGTTTTGTGTGCATCTGGTTCCCTTGGAAATTTTAAAATTTTGGACATAATCGGCTGTAACTTTTGAGTGCTTTGATTAAGAAGTTTTATTTATATTGCGGCTCTAAGAGGTTACGGACTTTAGTATTTGACGTTATTTTCAACTCGATACGTCCACGCGTTCCTGAGAAAAGAGGGTTGACAGACGGACAGACAGACAGACAGACGGACAACAAAGTGATCCTGTAAGGGTTCATTTTCTCCTTTTGAGGTACGGAACCCTAAAAATGAGCTTATAATCTATATTAATTTGAAAATTGGATATCATAAAGCACTCTATTAAATATTTGTCAAAAATAGTTTAAAAGTTTCTGCAGATCGTACACAAATTTGTTCCGAGGCGGGAATCGAACCCGCAACCGCTTGCGTCGCAGGCGGACTTTCGCCCGCTGCGCCATTGAGGTCGTCCAATACGTAATTTTCGAGTTTTTTGGCGTTCTGGCTGAAAACATCAGCAAAGTGCCTGAAAACATCAGCAGATCTATTGTGTATTTCAGTGGAGCTGGCGACACCGGCCTCCGCCCTGCTATTGATCGCTTCGCGGCTTACAGCCCAAAACATCCGAAGCGGTGCCCGCCTTTTCCGTTTTCTTTCTCTTTCAGGAGGAAAACGGAGGTTTCTAATCTTAATCTTGCTATAACTTGTTCACTGGTGGGTCCACCAAAAATCATAAACGTATTAGGGGGTGAAATTAAAGATTTTTTTTTATTTGCTTTTTGCTTCTTAAAAAAATATAAACAACTTTTAAATAACCTCTAAAGAATTTTTAGTCTATGGTTTATGCAAGAAGAAGCGACATCTTGCTGAGATGAATGGAACTTTTTAATACACCATCGTACAACGCTCGCCATCTAGTGTAAAATTTTTAGACTAAATACTCAAGCCTGGTTTATCAAAAGTTTCAACAATTCAACACTAGAGTGCGTTAAAGAAATGACGCCCACAGCTCGGTAATAAAAAAAACGTTTTTATTATTGTTATAGATCAGTTGAGCTAGGTACCTGTTGTTTGCTTACAACAGTCTGCAGTTAGCTCAATTGTTTTAATTGTATACAGGGCGGGCAAATGTTTGGCCCCAGCTAAGGGTAGCTTAGGAACCTTCTATTTTATTTTGAATAAAAAAGTGCCATTTTTAGATTTTTTTAAATAGGTACGTTTCGCCCAAAACATGACATATTATTATGTCAAAAAAAAACAAGTTTATCTTAATCGACTCTATTTCTAACCAGGAACACTTTTCCCGAAGTAACTTACCCAATCAAATCGTAAGTTTTGGCAATAATTAAAAAAACAATTAGGTAGGTACCATACATTTTTCTAAGAAGCGCCATTCGTCGCAACAAAGTCAAGCAAGTTTTAAAAACCATGCTAAGAAATTTGGTTGAGCATGGGAGCTTTCGAAAACCTAACAAAAAAAAAAAATTGTATTAGTTATGATATTGAGCTAGCAGTCCTCACATACTTTGAAGCAGATTCAAGCAAATCTGTACGTGAGGCAGCGGATCATCTAAACCTGTCTACTCGCACGATTAGAAGAATTTTAAAAAAGTAAGTATGTATCTAGGTATTAAGTACCTACCTGGAACTTTTATGTAGCGTTATTATTTAACTTTATTTACATAGCCGGCCTTTAGTTGATATAATTACTGTTACCTATGCTTAAAAATTCAAGACAGTTGAATGATAGAATGATAAAGAATGATAGTTGACACAAACGAGGTAAATCTTAAAAATTGCGACTAAACGTCGCAATTTTCATTTTGAGCCGTTAGTACAATAGGTACTTCAAATGACGCGAAAAGCAGCTCTTGCATAAAAATATAAAAATGATGTGTTGTGCGGTGAAAGGGTATTTAAACACCAGTAGCAAGAAAAATAATACTGCAAATAACTTATTCCACT
Source organism: Eupithecia subumbrata (assembly GCA_949316285.1). Lineage (NCBI taxonomy): Eukaryota > Metazoa > Arthropoda > Insecta > Lepidoptera > Geometridae > Eupithecia > Eupithecia subumbrata. The sequence goes on from OX438642.1 coordinate 17,195,671, forward strand.
GCACACTGGTCTACACACATATTACATTTGTAATATTGCCTAAAACAGGCATCAAAACTCATAAGTAAATTTAAAAATTTCGTTCACCATTTTCGTGAAAATGTTGCTAAAAAAACAAAACAAAACAAAACCGGGGTATTTTTTCCCCAGTGCATACTGGGGAAAAAATACCCAGGTAATACAAGTGCTTTCGTCGAGGACGTCTGGTCCAAAAATTGTTACTGGGAGACGACCAAACCAACGACGGATGAGTTTCTGCAATTGGATAAGGTCGAACGAAATAGCGAATCGCTTGATTCTTCAAAGAATTATTTGGTCAGACGAGACAAAGTTAAGCAACAATGGAATGTAAGTACAATAGGCGAAATTCTCTCCACTGGTCTCGCGAAAAGCTATTGATGGTTACGGAAACAGGTAACAGATCCGCTTTTCGTTCAACGTATACTGTGTCCGATCATGGATAACAAGATAGTATCCATACAATTCTACAACGATACGCTCAATACCAAAAATTTCAGCCCGATCCGTTCAGTAGTTTTGGCGTAAAAAGGTAACAAACATCCATCCAAACTTTCGCATTTATAATATTAGTGTGATGTGATGGTACCTAGCTACCCGAATGTAAAGAAATCAAGCCCGCGCTAAGCCCCTTGGTTTATTATAAGAGAAACCTACCTACGTAGGTAAGAACTACCACAATAAAGTTTTTCAACGAGTGGAATATTAATATCAACTGCATACTTACTTGATTTCGTCAGCATCTTCTTACTACCCATCGAAGCCCTCCCGTTAAATAAAATCTCCACCCTTTTACAGATCCACGATGATGGTGATGATGATGGACTCATGGGGTAGTGCCCGTAATCCCCACGCTGGCCATGCGGGTTGGGGCGACCCCCCTACAGGACAATTCTACTGCCGAACGCTGCTGCCCGACCCTGGTGGACATCCCTTAGTCGCCTCCTATGACACCCGCGAAGAGTTGGGGTGGTGTAAACTCTAAGACGGGACCACACATCACAGTACCTTCTTACCCGAAAAGCACAAAAGACAAACGCGAAGAAAGTTTGCGCTAATTAAACTACAAAAGTACTATATCATCTACTTAGGTAATCTCTGTAATTTGCAATTTTCTACGACCACTCTCTGAAAATCGTGAATTTACCACTGTCTAGCAATTATAGTTTTACTCCTTAATCTCATATTTCAAATTATTTAGTTTTTCTCCTCCAAAGATTAAAGATAATATTCATTTTATCGTAGAGCTATCGTAGAGCCTTCGTAGCACGTGCTACGGCTCTACATCGCCAAAAGACTCACGACGTTCCTACAAACTAATTTCATCACAAGTATCTATGAAACTAAAAGACGTACAGAGTTGCACTTTTCACGATAATAGAGGCAATTCTTATTTCTTTAGTTCCATTGTTTTAAATTTTCTCTAAACATCTCCCTATCATTCCAGCGGCATATTTTGGCGGTAAACATTGTAGAAAGTGCTACGAAGAAAGATATTTCAACGCGCATCCGCTTTTAGACAAACTTCATCTATCAAACAATAGAACATCAAATAGAGGTATCCTTCCTATTAAACTAATACTAGCGTCTGCCCGCGGCTACGCACGCGTATTTTCGGTATAATAAGTAGCTTATTATCTAAGTTACGCTTTGTTCTAAGCGTACGCCAAATTTCATCTTGATCAGCAGGGGTATTTTAATTAATTCGATTCGTTACCGAATCGAATCCGACGGATCTATAAAACGCTATTTTCATTTCGCCTCGGGTTGATGATCGAAATAAGAAGCTCCTCCTCATTGACATGGCCATTTGGCAACATATTCGCTTCGGATGTTCGATCATCAACCCGAGGCGAAATCAAAATAGCGTTTTACTGAAACGAACCGAATGAAATAAAATAACCCTGCTGTTCAGTAGTTTTGGAGATCCTAGGTAACAAAAATTAAGATTTCATGAACTTTCGGCTTTGAAAATGTCATAAATCAACTTTTTATTTATATCCAGACATTAAAATTAAATTAAGTCATCTTTATCATCATTTTAAATGTAACTAAGTACCTTAACAGAATCTTTATTAATTTTACATTTTGTTACAAATTCTGCTAATTATCTATTGAATACATTTTTTTATTCTTCAAATAAAACACAAATTGTTATACTCTGTTATGAAAACAAAACCTTATAAAAATATTAACCCACTTTCAACAAACTTAAATTAAATTTAAACATAAATCTTTAAAGTAGAGAGTGTGCGTGTTTCGCGCTGCCGCCGCGCCGACTTGAAATTTTTAAACGCGGACTACAAATGAAACCCCACCCGGACACTCCCCGGACGCCGCCGTCTAAACTAGGATAAATCCGGGGAAACCCGGACGGATGGCAGCCCTACTTAAGCCTTCTTAACTAACCAAAGCCAAAGTGTTTTTTTCTCTCGAATTAGGAAAACTTGAGTCGTGGAACTGCAAAAGGAGATTCGAGGGGGGAGGGGGGATGAGGAAATGCTGATTAACGAAATTTAGTAGGTACCTACTGCCGGTAGGTAGGTAGGTATAAATATGCCACTCGTTCAAAAACTTTATTTTGGTAGTACCTACCCACCCTACCTATGTACCAAGTAGGTAGGTTTCTCTAAAAATAAACCAATGGGATTTGGTCCCTTTTGGTTTATTTCTTTACATTCCAGTACTTACCTTACTAATATGAGTTTCAAACCGGGCTTAGTCCGTCGTCATTACATAAACGAACTCTAGTATTGAATTGTTGAAACATTAACGGAACAGTAAAGTAAAACAACTTTAAAGTAAAGTAAAACAACTATAAAGTAAGTTAAAACAACGGGTTATGGTCTTGCCTAGAGTATTTAGTCCATAAATTTTACACTAGATGGCGATCGTTGTATGTTGAATATGATGATGCACTAGAAAATGTCATTCATCTACGCAAGATGTCGCTTTTAAACTTAAGAATACAACAAATAGATAACGCTGACTATTTTATCTTACTTGTCAAAAATGCTAGATGGCGCTCTCAGACTTTACATTACCAGTCAGACCTAGGTCTGTATCTGTATGTACACATGCACAATGTACCTATCCTGCTTTATTGTTTGAGGATTCAGGGTAGGTATTCTCCGAAATTAATAATTCCATAAAGTTCAAATAATGCGAGTTGACGAAAAAAACATGCAACGTATTTGCGGCAAGTCATATCTGTTTTACAATTCGTATGAAGAACTAGTTTCTGCCCGCACCTTCGCACGCGCTATTGGAAACGTTTAAATAATTTATTTTTGGAAACGTGCAAAATTTCAGCCCAATTTGAGTAATTTTGGCGTGAAGAAGGAACAAACATCCAAACTTTCATATTTATAATATATTTTAATATTATTAGCTGCGCCCCGCGGCTTCGCCCGCGTCTAAATTTCAGTTATTTATTGCACAACAGGGGGTGTGCAATAAATAACTTTAGGGGTCATTTTGTAAAATAAGAAATACGCAATTTAGTGTTTACTTTATACACTTGTGAGCTATAAACTGGAATCACTTCATCGCTGGTTTTTGCAGACCATATTTTACAGTTTCCATGCAATAAACTGTAGGTTGTGGTATATTATTTTAAAAATAATTTTATTAGCTTTCATACTCTTTCGATATCATAGCGAAAAAAATGTTCATCATATGTCATGGAACGGTAAAACAAAAGACATAAATTTTTGAAACGAAACAGAAATTTTTTCAAACTCCTCAATTCCTATAAAAACTGGGATTTTGTGCAATTTTGTCATCAGTCCAATCAGTCACGTCACTCAAAATACTGGAATTAGAAGAAAATGGAAATCACACCAATAGAAGCCGCTCAAATCGTCACCCTAATCCAAACCTCAGCGTACTATCGCTCGACAGCTTCATCTGAGCCAGTCCTGTGTCTCCAAAGTATACAAGAGGTTTACAGAGACTGAAAACTTAGTCCGAAGACCAGAATCTGGACGACAGCGATGCACTTCGGCGAGAGATGACCGATTTATTGTCAGCACTTCTCTCCGAAATCGACATCTAACCGGCGTCACAGATATTATAATACTATCCGGAGTTGACGTTCAGCGGGAGCTCGGAGAAGTTCGAGGGAGAACTGTCAGCGAGTGGACAGTGAGGCCACAGATATTATAATATTAAACTGGTGAGGCGAAGACTCAAAGAAGCTAACTTGACCCCAAAAAGGCCAGCAACGGGACCCAAATTGTCTACAGCCCACCGACAAGCCCGACTTCAGTTTGCTCGTGATCACTTAGATTGGGATATACAGCAATGGAGCCGAGTTTTGTTCGCGGACGAGACTAGGATGTGCCTGCATGGCAGCGACCGTCGACGGAGAGTCTACAAGAGACCGGGAGAGCGATACGCACAATGCTGTATAGCGGAAACAGTGGCATATGGGGGTGGGTCTTGTATGATGTGGGCGGGGATTTCAATTGAAGCTAAAATGGAGCTGGTATTCGTACCCGGTGGAGGTCGGGGAGGAGGACTAACCGCAGAAAGGTATATCAACATGTTGATCGCCAATTGATTAGACGATCAGTCATCAATGACGACACGAATGGAAGTCACAATCCAATTTATTTACCGTGGGCTTACAAAGAACATTTAGTCCAATTTTATAATTATCTCTGTTGAGCCTGGCCACCGTGGCCTAGTATTTGGATAGAAGGACATTAATTTGTTTATTATGTGGGTACGTAATAAGGTGTTTCTAGATAGATGTATTCGCTTACAGGCCCCGAAAAACGACGGGAGCTCCTCGGTGTCACTCTTACAAGAACTCTGAATTTCAGTACATTCATTGGATTACAATGAAGAAACGAATCAAAGCTAAAACGGTGGCCACGAAGCTAAGCGTCTCATACTATACGAGATCAGGCGATATTTCACACAACAACTACTTTCTCTTCATCAAGCTCAAGTCCGGTCTCATAGAGTATCAGCAAAGCACTTTGCTGAGCAACATGACAGCAAATGAATGTGTAATGCTGGGTTCAGTCACGACTCTATAGAACGAAAAGCCTTCAGGCTTGTTGTCGAACGAGGGGACAAAAGACATGGACCTAAGAATTTGTTATTCATTTTATTAACATCTCAAAAGAAATACAGCTTTAAGTAACATACCTAATAACGCATAGGTACCTGATATCAGCGAAATGCCTAAAACGTAAAAAGTGAAGTATATTAAATTATCTTATTTCGGTAGTGGTATGACAGTAAAAATATTTTTCCCGAAAATTCCCGAAATTCCCCGGGAATTCCCGGTTCCGACTTTGAAACTTCCCGGGATTCCCGGTTCCTCAAAACGGCCCGATTTTGGAATCCATAATCTGTAGGTACTCACTACTACTTCAACTATGCTCAAGGTACATTAAAAATACAACAACTAGATGGCACTGGCTATTCAATCTTGCTCGTGATAAACGCTAGATGGCGCTCTCAGACTTTACCTCCATTTAATTCCCAATTTATTTATTAGGGCTAGGTACCAACTAGAGATAACACAAAAAGAAATGAAATAACAATGACTAGTGTTCTCTAAGTAATAGGCGGCCTCTTATAAATCTAGGTGCCTACTTTAAATTATTTTAAATTAATTACTAAATAGCTTTTAAATAAATAATTCTTAATTTTAGTTATTTTTAAAGAATTAACATTCTGCCTTCATTATTAGGTACGTACACTACCTACTATGCTCAATGGTAGATATACTTAGTAACTATAAAATACTTCATTGTTGTGTACGCAAATAACCAATTCTATTATAGCTTCTAGAAAGTGGAACGCTCATAAAAGGACAAACCTCATGATGGAAATCCTACGAGACCCTTTAATATCTTGCTTTATTTTATCTATATAAAGAAGAATTTTGGGACAAGCAGCTACCTACTTTTATTTCTATGTCATACGCTACATTTTATTTTATGTCGCGAAACATAAAAATATAAGTAGCCGATCTATGTGGCGAAATCTATAAAAAAATTAGTAGTTTCTTTGTCCGGAAACAGAGAGTCATTTGTAGGTTTGTTGAAGAATTATCCTACTGATATTATGAAGCCGAAAGATTGTGAAATCTGAATTTTTGTAACCTACCTATCTCCAAAACTTCTGAACAGATCAAGACGAAATTTGGCGTAAGTTTAGAGCAAAGCCTTACATAAAGAATAGGCTATTTATTATAGCGAAAATACGCGTACGAATTGCGGGCAGAAGCTAATAACCTATGAACAACCCGCCTCGGAACTTTGTGTACGATATGCAGAAATGTGTTCCGTTGGTCTGGGTGTTTTCTATGTATAATAAAAAATATCTATCTATGTAGTGGTATTGTCAGTTATCTAGTACCCATAACACAAGCTCTGCTTAGCTTGGGGCTAGATAATGCTGTGTGAATTGTCCAGCATTATTATTATTATATTATATCTATATGAAAGGGTTTCGCTTGTAGGGCTCTATCGCTCTATCAGAAATTGACCTACAATTTTCTAAGTAGCTCTTCTAGTACCTATGTATTGATATCTCTCTCACAAATTTATCTCTAGCTTCATTCAGAATCTAAAATCGAACAATTTGCAGACCCGGTATACCTACCTAGTTCATCTTGAGAGAACTGCGTAAAGAGCGTGTAAATCCTTAAAACAGCTTTATAAACTGTAGATAAATAGGTGGACAATTCACACAGCATCATCCGGCCTCAAAGAAGATATGTAGCCCTACCGATTCATACTAGTATTATAAATGCGAAAGTTTCGATGTATAGATGTTTGCTATATACCTTTCAACGTGCCCATGGTATGGATTCATTTCATATAGGTATTTGAATGGAAGAGCAAGACATCCTGGCACAAGTATATTTACATTATATAAAAGGATTTCCTACCAACTTCTTAACATGTAAAACATTTTTTTAAACAAAGAGACAATTTACTATTTAAATTTTCAATGGAATACCGCGTGCGAAACTAGTTCCAATCCAAATACTTGTAATATACTAAGTCAATAATAAGTCTTTTAATAAGTCCGGGCTTGCAAGTTGCAACCCGCAAGCAGGTAAACAATTTTGTACAAAACGGTCACCCCCTCAGAACTGTCTGATCGTGATCACCCTATCTTTATTCATTCGCAATTTATTGTTAAACGGACGATGAACCTCATCGATGGGTAATAATAATAGGCACGTATCGTGTGCGCAGCTGCCGCCTTTGAGGGGTGGCAACTCAACCCTCCTATTCGAAGTCTGGCAGCAGATTAATTATCTAAGGCCGCACGCTCACGGCGACTTTTTGAAGCGATACAAAAGCGTGACTGTATCAATGCAAACGCGCGACCGTCTCAGACAACGTGATTAAGTGAGCAATGACGGGGTTCCCGTCTTGCGACTGTAGCGGTAGGAGAAATTTCTGTATCGATGCTGAATCGCGAAAGCATTTTGATAGTTGCGATACAGAATCGTGATTACGTGGGCGAAGGTACACAGCCAGCGACAGAATCACGACTGTATCGATGCGAACGCACGTCAACATCGGCAAAACATCACTACAAAAAGTCGCGCCGCGCGCCGTGTGGGCGAGAGCGCTCTAAAACGTTCTTTCGGTCTGGCTCAAGGAATTTTAAGTAAATCATTTCTATTCTGTGGTCTGGCTGGTAAGTTTGAATAGGCGAGCACCCGCCGCTATACGCATCACATAGATGGCGCTAGCAGTAACAGGGGACGTTAATTATATAATTAAAGTAGGTATAAATTTTATTAAAACGTTTAATTGTTTATTTTTAATTTGCTGTTTCCTTTTCACTGTGAGGGTTAAAACCCCGCGCATTTTTTTGGTTTTTTCTACAGTCATTTTATTATTAAACAAAATATCAAAATATTTTGCGGTGTTGTAGATGATGGTTATATTTTGTGATTTGTTTCAGTACTTCCTTTAAGTTGTACAGATTTTCGTAATTATTATAAGATTCAATGCAATAATAATAAAACCCCGAATAAAGTCAATTTTGTAAAGCGCCTTGCGGAAAAATTGGAGCAAATTCAATATTTTTCCAAGAGAATTTCAACCTTTTTGGTCATATATTGGTATGATAATGGTTATATTTCGAGATTATTTTTCTTAATTTGAATAGATTCGTTTCGATATTTAAAACGGTGAGAATCGTATTGGGCAATTTAACGCGGAGCGGCCATAGCTTTATGGCAATAAGGTTACTTCAGTATCCAAAATACTTTTTATGTTAAAAGGTCCTAAAGATTCGACGACGACGGGAATGTTGCGGGTTCGATTTCTGCCTCGCAAACGAATTAGACCTAGTATTTACAATTGAAACAATTGAGCGGACTGCACTGTTGCAAGCAATCTACAGGTAGCTCAACTGATCCATATCAATAGGTACCAGTCGGAAGCGTCCACAAAACGCTGTAATGTATTGTACATAATATAACAGTTATCTATTTGGTACCCATAACAAACTCTGCTATTATGTTACCTTATGAGACCTTTAGGGCTATGATTCTTTCGTCCGTGATTTGTATAGATTTTTTATTTATTGACTGCGCAGTCTCAGGCACGCAACAAGTTGCAGCGTGCGCAAGTCCATAGATAGATGATGAAAATAATTCGACCAAATTTAGTTTGACATGACATGACAATTTTTTATTTATTTTATTTAGCGAGGAATTTCTTTTACGAATAGACTGGCCTGGGGGGACCATGACACGACACCTACTCTATCAATTGAGTTCCAAGGTAAATGTTTTTTTCTTTATGGACAACGCCTCATGGCTTTCACCTTGGAAGACAGGAGTAGATTACGATACGACGCTCCATTGCTATTACTTTATATACCTACGTAGGTACCTACTTACGTCTCTTAGGTTTCTTGTTAAGAAAGCCATGTACAGTCATCGACAAAATAGCTGAACAAAGCCACTGCGTAGGCCACAGCTCTAAATGCTCTAATATAGAAGTCCGCTGGGGGTCCTATTTTATCGTTATCAGATTGATGATCATTTAATTTTCGCCATTTTGGCGCTGAGCGTATGTTTCATTTTTAACCCACTGATGTGGGAGGGTTAGGTCAACTAACTCTGGGCTAGTAATGTCAAAAATATGAAAGCTGCGATGTTACTTATATAGGTTTGGTAATGTTGTTTTGTCATATCGGTTTTTTTGTCCTGAACAATAAATGACTGGTTGATTGTCTGATGATAATGAAGAGATCATTAAATACATTAGTTTGGACTTTTATAATAGAAGAATTGCGGAACGGTCCATTCATATCAAGTAAGTATCTAGCTACATGCGTTTTAATCACACTAATATTATAAATGCAAAGTTTGGATAGATGTTTAGATGTGTGTTCCCTCCTCACACCATGATTTCTGAACGGATCGGTCGGGCTGAAATTTTGCATTGATGTAGCTCTAAGCCTGGAATCAAACACAGGCTTTTGATCCTATAGAACAGTTCCAATGGGATAAAAATACCCTTTAAACGTTTCAATTTAAACAAAGCGTGCGAAGCCGCGGACAGAAACTAATTAGAAAATAAACAACAGTCAATACTTATAATGCGATCAAGAACCACATGACATGTCATTTCAAATCTGACATGAAGGAATAGACTTATTAAAATTAATGTAGAGCGAGAGAGAGCACACTAAAATCATTCAGCATTCGTCCTACTATATTTGGCCGGATGTAAAAAGAATAAATGAACATGACATTAACCTCGGGTTGGTTGACTCTGGGATTATTTCCACTGGTGAAATATAAACTGTGAGCTGAAAATTCAAAACATTAACAACGAGTTACGAAGCCTCGAGTTATTTATTTAACTCTCAACTTTTGGCACAAGTAGGCCTAACTCTAATAGCCCGGTCACACACTCCGTCTTGCCTGCGCAATCCAACTTCGCAGTCCAACTTTAGCATGTCAACGATTACAAAAGCCGTGCTTCCGCCGCGCCCGTCTACACGCGCACGTTCTTACCTGCGCAAACAGGTTTGTGCGGGCATACTCGCAGGTAAGACGGAGCGTGTGGCCGGGCTAGGTATTAGGAATCTCAACGCAGGAATAAGGGCGATTTCGTTCGTCCGTGTAACGGAACAGAGTCGCCTATCGATTCTGCCTTTAGTCTCTGTAGAATCACTATAGGCTTCATCTAGCAAATTGCAAGGTCGGGAATCGAACCCTAAACTTCAATGTATCATACTCGCAGGTGTGACGGACCGTGTGGCCGGGCTGTAAGGAATCTCAAAGGAGGAAGGGTGATTTCGTTCGTCCATGTAACGGAACCTTAAGGAACAGACTCGCCTATCGATTCTGTCTTTAGCCTTCCTCTAGGCTTGATCAAGCAAGTTTTAAGTCCGGGATTCGAACCCTAGACCTCAATGTACCCCTCTCTAAGCCAACAGTGCGTTTCTCGCCCATGTTCGGCCAACAACAGATAGGCTTGATTTTTACCTGACTACCATCGGAGCAGGCTTTTAAATATTTCTGTTTCATTATTAACATCACTAATTGTTCTGAACTTAAACCCCGAGTGCTAACTGCCTATATATTTCTTAAACCTTAAAACCCTCGATTAAACCTTATGGGAAGTATGTAAATGAAAAATATTAAAAACAGTTAAACATTTATTTAAAAAAAAATAACAAAGTAAAAATAATTTGAATGTATCTTTTCTATTTTTTTTATATTCTGTTTCACAGCTACACTCTTCGTTTGCGACACGTCTGGTCCCGATGTTTACCTGGAAAATAGAATAATGTAAATTTTGTGTCACTGACGTCACGGAGCATAAATTACTACGCCAGTGTTGGGTAAAGGCCTGCCCCTATTATTTCTGACTCTCGTTTTATACCATCGTTGGCCTAGAGAAAATAAATTTAGGTGCAGAAAATACACAGGATTTCCGATATAATTAAATGACGATTAAAAAATTTCGTTCACCGGAGAAAATGCACAGAAGAAGTCTTCAAAGCTGGCTGTCACCGGAGAAAATGCACAGAAGAAGTCAACAAAGCTGGCTGTGATATGAAATATAAACACATAGTCACAGCCACCTAAGCCGGCTCCCTCATAGCACACGACGAGCTCCTCTTCATTATTCACTTCTGCAATCCCTCCGACTCTTCAGTATTCACTTCTGCAATCCCTCGTCGATCGGTTGGTTGCAAGCGCTGATACGGGGCGCCCCTCGCTCATCAAAGCTGGCTGTGATATGGATACGAAAACACACGACAGCCACTTTGAGAGCGACGAGCGCCCCAGCTTCCAGGTTCTTAATCCATCTTCAAGATTGTCAAAGGAAGGGTTGTCACGCAGTCCGACTCGTCAAAATGGCTGTGATATGAATATGACAACATTGCACAACCATTTTCACGAATGGGCTACGGACTTTTTAACAGTTGGAATCTGTAAAACATTGACAGCGGAAATATAAAGATAAAAATGCATTGATACAAAATAATGGCGTTTATATATAGTTACAATATTTCCTTACATTATTTATGAGCAATTGATTGGGTCAAAGGTTCAATAATCAATCAGATCTTTACTCGGTAAGGCGTGTAAAATTTTCCGTCAGAGTAAAATTTAATATCTGATAGCTTTTCAACCTCATGTTTAACATTGATACATAGTGACAAATTAATCAGATAATTGCTATGTCGACAGGTCTCAGAAAACCGACCACATCAAAGTGGCTGTGATATGAACACGGAACACATAATCACCGCCACTTTGACAGGCAAGGCCAGAGAAGCAGTCCGCTGCGTCTTCGATCTTGATGTTCGCTGAATGATGATGGTGGTAAGAATGTGGCCATGCTCATCAAAGCTGGCTGTGATAGCTACGCAATGACCTATGATCAGCCGACTTTGACGACATGGCTACATTGCATCTTCTGACTGCATCTGTGAATTCACACGTCGAACAAGAAGACATTATAGATGACATTATAAGGCGTGTCGCTCTCTGGACGAAGAGTTGCAAGGCAGCGTCGAGGCGCGGGCGCAAAAGCGACGCACATCTACGTTTTCTTTAGAAGAACTTAAATGGCAGTGCGCTCTTACTCTAGAGTCGCGTCACAGGCGTATTTAAGGCGCGACGGGGTCGTGGTTAAACATTTAAAATGTGACTTGTCTAATATCTTATATTGTGAGCCTGTAGAAATAAAATTCATTGATTTCTGATTGAGGCGGAAGCGTTTTGCCCGAATACGCCACGACTCCGCCGCCATTTTGAAGTGATTTGAATGAAGGAAGCCCAACCGCCCGCATCTCGACTACAAAGAGAAGCCTCGACCACGCCGCAACGCCGCCGTATTGCTGCCTGGTAATCAACTCGACTTACTTACAACGGTAAGCGACACGCCTAAAAACACAGATATGTACACGAAGAACAAGAACATAAATAGAAAACATAAAAAAACAGAGAGATGTACAATATTTAGATAATATACATAACATTGGTAGAAAACTGATAACCACACAGAAAAATAAAATTTTTAAGAATTGAGTTAATTGTATTAAGAAGACAAGGGAATGCCTTAAGTTGATAGACAATAAACTCTTATTTTTATAAAGTACGTACAATTTAAATTTAACAAGATGAAGTTATCACGTAAACTAAATATTATTTCTACTTAATACATTTCTGCTACGTGAGGTTTAATACCATTTTTATTGGAAATAATAGACAATACGTGTAAGCGGATTCAGAAAAAGGCTTATTATGCTCGATTATATTCAAGCCTTTAGCTTTCGTAATTATGTGGGAAAGGAAAGACAACCAAGATGTTGCTCATAGGTACTTTTTTTTACGGTGTTAACCTAGACTGCGCAGCAATTGTTAATGATTTTTCATGTCAAAATCAACGAAGTTCTTTCAACATGGTACCAATTTATATTAAAAAATAGTAACCTATGTAAGGATATACCAAGGCACCGGAATACTATATATCTCGATGCCAATTTTATTAAGATCCGTTCAGCGCGGCGTGACGAGATAACAGATTAAAATTCTTGATTCTTGAGTTTTTAAAAAAATGTAAAAAATTCGTCATCTTACAGACGTTGATACTTCTAGACTAGTCTATTTCAGCTACTTCCATAGTATTATGTCTTATGGCATACGGCTGTTGGGGAACGCTGCAGATATTAACACCGTATTTGTGCTGCAGAAGAGAGCTGTTCGTGCAATCTATAATATGGGTCCCAGAGAATCCCTGCGTGATAAATTCAAAGAAATAAACATAATGACAGTACCATGTCAATATATTTATGAAAACTTGTTGTACGCTCTTAGAAATATCAATCTATTCCCTAAAAATAGCGACATACATAATATAAATACTAGAAATAAGAATAAACTCACTGTGCCCACAACAAAGTTACACAAGATAAATGTATCTTTTAAAGGGCAATGTATACGCTTCTACAACAAAACTCCAAGTGACTTGCAAAAATTATCAATAAATAAATTCAAACAAATTGTCAAACATATGCTTTGTAAAAAGGCTTACTACAAAATATCAGATTATCTAGAGGATAAAAAAGCTTGGAACGAGTTTTGCTCCAGCTCGAAAAATAACAACTAACAGGCTAAATGTTTCTTCGTCGCTTCTTTACTTTAGTCTACATACCGAAGCGACAGAAATCAAAAATATTACTTTATTTCCGTGTCAGTGTTTAGTTTTATAATTTGACCTTTTCTAAGTGTACATTTATTGTATTTATGGAAATAAAGAGTCTTTGATTTGAATTCTTTGTAAGAACTGAGCCCCGAATCCATTTGACGTTATTATAGTAACGAGACATGACGTCTCCTTTTTCCATACAATTTGGTACAGCGCCTCTAACGTGCGTACCTACGATCTCGATCGCTTTACGGTACCAAAGTTAAGAGATGTTAAATCCCTAGCAAAATGACATGATGACAGATGTTGAAATGAATTGCGAGTACGAATAATGCTTACGTTACTAACGTAAAATTTTACATATTATTATTTAACATAGAACTGTATTACGTTACAAATAATGTCTGAAAATGCTTATCATATTATAAGTAGCAAAAATTTAATTTTTCGCATTATAATAAGAAAATAAATTGTGTCGCTTCATTTGAAATTAAGACTTGAGATAATCTATTTTCTTTATTGTTTTTGAAATATTTCTAAGAATTGCCCTATTTTGGAGTTTGTTGATTAGCAATGAAATAATCCGTAGTTGGTACAATCTTACATGGTTTATGCTCAACACGTGATCCGTGCCTACCTAAATTACAATAGACTGCGTTATTGCTTGGTTTTTATTTTTGTTTAAAAAAAAGTAGCAGTTTTTTTTTAAGAATTCTTACTCTACTACATTGGTAGTAAAGAAATATCCACACTACCTACCTCTGATCAATGTTTAGTGATGAATCAATTTCTAGGTAGGTACCTCAGTTTTGTCGGAGGGTTATTATAAAGTAATAAATAATAAGTAAGTACTTATAGTAAAGCGTAACTAATATTTTTGCAGAATCGCGACTCTAACGCCATCTCATAGAAACGAAACCACAACTGCCCCCTAGGTTCATAGACCGCGAAGTTTTTTTATTTATTTTACTTTTAACATTGTAGGAATACTAAAATAACGAAGAATTTTCGGCGAACTTATTTTATTTTACAATAAAATAAGCAATAACATATATCATAATTATGATTCATAATTTAGCCTCTATATATATGAGCTGCGTACCAGATAAGAACCATTTTCACCCTGCTCGAAAACTACTCGACACGTCGTGATCGAAACGTCGACGCCTCGATCACGCCTTGCGAAACTCACACATCTGGTTTTGCAATGTTCATTACAATGTTATATCGACTTCCCGTACGGTTCTCTGTTATCCCACTGCGTAGTAAAACAACTTGATTTACTGGTAATAGAAATGTTGGCAAACCGGTGTGCGCAATGGTTCATTAATGAAACCGGTTTTTTTTAACTGATCTGACGAGTTCTTGTATTATTAGAAATAGTAGGTCTTTTTAAGCACAAAGGGTGAACGGTACATTAGATACTCGACAATCGAGGTAAAATATTGGAAGACCAAAGATCAGTCTTTAAAAAGTTTTTAGTTTCCGGTTAAGTAGATCCGGAAATTTACTCTATAGATGAAAACTCAAAAAAAATCAGTCAATGAGAGCCAGCAAACTAACTTAAACAAAGTTAGCTCGTAATACCTAATTGAATGAGTCACAAGTGACTTCTTCGTAGAACTTCTGAATTTAGCGGAAAGATTAGTCCCATGAATAGAAACTAGCTTGTAAGTTTGTCATGTTTTTTATATAATATTTCATGTGTATTTTATTATGAACTAAAAACATGACGACACGAAACACTTTATTGATAAATTTCAATATTCGTACGACGAATAAGCAACTTCAGCATTGCGTTAATTAATTTCCGAAGCGACGTAGACCGGGCCATGGAATATCAAATTTACGAAGAGCCGAACCAATTTAATTGAATAATCCATTCGAACCGACCAACGTGTCTGCATGCATCCCAGTTCATTAAAATCTGTCAATGGAAACTGGTTAACTCTGATTTAAAAAAGCTTTCAAGTAGAAATTTTAAATTAAATCCCGCAATGGAAAACTGGCTCCATTCTTACGCTCGCCGAGATGAATGAAAACCGATAACCTCAGGAAGTTTAGGTTTCTCGTGGTCGTTTAATGCATTAGCAGCACCCTCGGGCTCGGTTTTTAATGAGGCATTGCAGATCGGCTTATTGGATATCACCCCAGAACGGTTCGTTTTGCGGATTTATTTCCTTTCGATATTTATCGTGTGGAGCGCAGCGCAATAATGACGATTACGAATTTTAAATGAAACTCATGCTTAAGCAAACTAAATTCACATGTTTCTACATTACCCTGAATATATTGTTAATAAAAATTATAAATTATAACAAGCTTTTTCTACATTACCCTGAATATATTGTCCAAATTAATTACAGATACATTAACATTAACAACAATTAACCGACTTGAAAACGGAAAGAATACGTTTATAATTTAAGACTTTTTTTATTTTATTTCAGGACTTTGTAATTTTTCTTTGGATAGGTATTATTAGTGCCATTTGTTTCTCATTTCAGTCATTCATGATACATGACTCAACAGGCACGGGTCGATTCCCAATAAAATAGCATTCAAAAACAAACTGTTTTAAGTTGACCAATAACCTATTCAAATAATAAACGTACCAAAATAAACTATCAAGCTGGAAAAAAAACAGAAGCTTTGTCGAAACGAACATTGACCCCATGCTACAAAATGTGGAACGAGGATGCAGTTTACACGCGATTTACTACAAATCTACTACGAGCATTGACGCCACGCTGAACGTAGCGCAACAAGTGGCGACAGCGGTACAAACCAATTCATGAAAGCACACTGTGCGAGCGAGAGTTCTCTTACCTTACCATGTGTAGAACGGCATTCTGATTAACGTAGTTGGATTTTTTTATAAACTCATAGCGAATAAAAGGAATATTAGAAAGTGAATTGGAAAAGATTTAATTGAAGAGATAATATATTTGCCGCGATGAGTATTTGACTGAGATTTTTTTTATTTAACAGAGTATTTGCGATCATTTGCGAAAATAGAATCACTTGACCGAAACTATACTACTCGTAACTAGAAATTATTGAAATAAATTTACCGCGACTACGATTTCACTGAGAATTTGTCAGAGTTTAATATTTGCGAAAATAAAATCACTCAACCGAAACTATACTTACTAGAAATTATTAAAATAAATTTACCGCGACTACGATTTGACTGAGAATTTGTCAGAGTATAATATTCGCGAAAATAAAATCACTTGACTTTACTAACGAGATATTATTGAAACGAAACGCATTTAAATTCCGAAACAATTTACTAGGAATGATTTAAATTCCGAAAATATTTAATTGAGAATCGGAACGCAAAGACTTGCAAACCGCGCGCGATATCAACTTGTAACTTGATTTGTATTGTTAGCGCACCCCTCAGGTAAGGCGAGCAGATGTGTCGGGTGTAGCTGATAGTGGTCGGAGGAAGACTGTGCGCCTCGCAGGTAGGGCGGGCGTCACCTGGCCGGCGCAGGGCGCAGGCGCGCGGTCCACGCGGACTCCATGCCGCGCCGCGCCCTGATCTACTCCCCGCCGCCCGTACCCGCGAACCTACCCCTTGCTTCTGGTATCGTCGCTAGAAATTATCGTCCGGCTAGCTTATGGGCGTTTCTTCATTGGCCGGTCCGGTCCGGCACCGATACCGACACCGACATCGGTGGACGCATATTTCTATGAAATTGTATAGCACACTGTCTCATTGGCCCGGCCAGACACCGACATGCCGGCGCCGGCGACGACATGTCGTCGCAGAAAATCTCCCACTTGTGTCGGGCTGGCATCGTACGTATGTGTAGTGTACCTACGCAAGCTTCTATGTGGGCGTGCGTGCGAGGTCTCTGTGGAATTACAAAGCTGTCGTGACGTGTCGGTCAAATGAAGAATGTAGCCGGCGGTGCAGTGTCGTTGAGTACTGTCGGTGTCGGTATCGGTGCCGGGCCGGGCCGGCCAATGAAGAAACACCCCCTCATGTCCCGGACATTGGTATCTCAGAAATTAAGATGACTCGTGCCTTATCTAATTAATTAGATTTATACGAATTGCAGTTCTTAGCTCATATCATAATCATAGCCCCGAGACTATCTGAGATAAGTAGGTATGAAAATTAAAAAAAAAACATTTGGTGTTGCTACAAATTTTCGTCTGGCTCTATCTATAGATAGATGGATCTCAGAAATTAAGACTACGGCATCTTGTCTGAGGAAACCTTCTTAACTAATACAAGGTTGATTTGTGTTGCAGTTTTCTGATTACAATCATTCATAATCAGACTATCTGGGATAAAGTAACTTTATTTTCCTATAATTGTGGCAAGGAAGAAGTCAAAAACGTGATTAGTTGACTTCTTCAAATTCTATTAACTTGATCCCTAATCTTCCAAATCTTCAATGCCCGAGTAAGATCTCCCTCATTCATATCATTTGACGTTAAATAACAATGGATATATTTATAAAGGCTTAAGGAATTAATTCATAACTAAAGCTTTAAAAAATAAAAGCTTTATGGTGTATTCCATAAAGCTTTTAAAAACGCAATGTTGCTATGAAATCACGAGCTACAGGCAATCGGTCATGCCGGTAATGCGATTCTCTTTTTCGAGCGACCAATACGCTACGCTCAAAAAGATAAAAATGTCGCCTGCAGCGAAATTAAATCCTGTCACATGATCGAGTATCATATAACGAATACAGAGTATTTATTTAAGCCAATAATACATTTCCTCTCTCGTTGATGGCTTTCGAAGACGTGATAGCGCTCATTGGATTGGAGTGCTGAATGCAATCACGTGATGCCGCGTTGGTGGTGGTTGGGGGAGTTGATGCCATATCAATTTAACAAATTAAAACAAAAATATAAGCCGATAAGTTCAACGAAGGCGTACGAGAACGTGATTGCATTGATTGGATTGACACGGGACTATTGTCAAATTGAAACAAAAATGTATTGATTTGAATTAATGAAATTAATGATATTAAATACATTAATGATATTAAATACATTTTATGAGATATAGGCAGTCATCAATGTGTTTGTGTGTCAACGTGTTGGCAAGAGCCGAATCGGAAAATATATACATCAAAATGTGAGACGAAAATCCGTTCTAGGTTTGGCGATGTTCACGAGTTTTGAGTATCCGAGGGTGAAGCAAGTAATCAAAAGGTACCTTTTTAAATTACAATAAATTCGATTATTTTAACATTATTTTTTAATATAACGTACTTAATCTTGGCTATTTTCATACATGTATATTAAAATCCTATTAAGCTAGCTTAATCTCTAAACCTTTTAAACACTTTGAGAAACACTCTACTATACAAAACATATTTATTATTTTTAATAAATATGTCTTAAATATGTCTATGATATATTCTACTGTAACACTAAAACAGTGACACCCCCACACTATGGTTCAAGACGATGAATTGACTTGTCTAATCTAGTTATTATCCTACAGCTTTCAGCAAACAGCGAAACGTCGTTTCTGCTAAGAGCCTTCACTCACAGTGATGCATAATGCAATTAGTCTGGTTGAGTGGTGATATTCTAGGGCCCAAATCTACTTACCAATCGCTTCACTATGACACTGGTATAGTCGCAGAATCGTCACTTAAGAATCCTTAGATGAAAGAAACTTCAGATAGTGCGTGCGATGCTATTTGCACGGAGAGACTGATGGAAAGTCTTGTGTATTGATAAAATGTTTCAACGTTGAAGTTTTTGACGGGCGTGTCCTTTCATCTGTACTTTATTTCATTAAATGTAGAATACCAAAGTGTGTAATTCTTCCGGTAAGCAACTCGCAAGCCAGGTTCGCCACCATCCAACTTGACAAGGAGTTGACTTAAGTTACAGTTAGCGCGCAATGGATATCCATCCATTGCGCGCATCATATCGAGATGCTGTCTTCGTCGATTTCTCCGTCAATTATAGATTTTTTTGCAGTTGTATACTAAAAAACAGATAAGAGAAGTTTTATTTATCTATTATGTAGGTAATTTTCAAAGAGATTTATTTGGTAACGAATACTATGGTTGTCGTAACTATTGGAATTTGATGATGCCCGCAGTTGTTTTTAATAAAACTGTGTCGCAGACAATTAATGGTTTGTAGTACATTTAATTTAGTAAATATCTAACACAAGAGGCGAGTGATCCGTCTCTTTAATAGTAGTAAATCGTTGTAACAAAGGGCGTAAAATGATTTTAAATTAAAAAATAATATAGTTTCTGCGAAGTTAAGCAAGTTATCGTACAATGTTATATTAAGCTTACTCTACTTAAATAGAGTGCCTTCGTCGAATCAATTATTTCGCATCCTATACTCGCAACAAAATTGTTTTTGTAGCGCATTTCTTTTATGGCTGTCATAATTTATTAAGAACAACAAGGAAAAGTCTGAAAATATATATTTTTATACGCATGTTTGAAGATGAAGGATTTCACAGGCAGACTAACACATAATATTATGTTCAGAAGGCCGGAAAGTAAATCGGGTGGACAACAATATGCAAATATAAATAATTATGCCCGGAGAATTAATAAGAGTGACGTATTTGTTTTACGGCTGTTATAAATTCTGTAGAATAACATGTCTGAAAATATAATTGTGCCAGAAGAAACACTAAGGAGTGCCATTGATATATTTACAGAGGTGTATAATATGTCGTGTATTAGTTAAACGCATAAAACGTGCATGATGCATATTTATTTTAAACGAATTGATTGAAACATAAATAAACAATGACACATTCATGACTCAATACACAGAGGTTGAATTATATAAAATAAAACTTAAAGGGCTAGAAGGGTTCGTGGAAAACGTAATTGACTGGAGGTCTTCAACCTCACATCGATTCAAGCTGGAGCTTCATTAATAATGCTAGATACCCAGAATGCATAATATTAAATCAAATCAAAAATTGTTTATTTCCATAAATACAATAAATGTAAAGTTCAAATTATAGAATTTAAAACCCATTAAAGTGCATCATGGCATGTTTCAATTATCTACTAATAAATTCCTAAGTATAAGGCCATGGACAGGACGCAAACCTGTGTTGCATGGTATAGAATATTTGATTAAGTCAAATTATAGAATTAAACCCCAGCCTAAGTAATGGCATGTTTCAATTCTCTACTTATAAATTCCTGAGTATAAGGCCGTGGACAGAATGCAAACCTGTGTTGTTATTACACAAAATATAGAATTTTTGAGTAAGTTATCATCGAGCAAAGAGGGCTTGCACGTGCAAGCCAATTTAGTAATTTTCAGAAAAAGGTCGCGAACAAAAACTTCGAAACAATTTGAATATTGAAAACCCTAGCGTGTATTTACCATACTGGTTGATGAAAGTATGGAACCAATAAATTTGTAAATCTGAATGTTTAAATTTTGCTCGAATCAATTGAAGACTGAAAAATCTCAGAAGAAATAAGGCATTTGCTGTACTTCATTTCGTTTTACGAATCTAGTTGTACTGAAAAGTATTGTTGAGTATGTTGTAAGATATTGTTTTTCGGATTGAAACTCCGATCTTATAGGACAAGACATTGTGTTGATAATTCGATAGGTAAACTAATACGGATTACCGTGGCGGCAGGCGTGCTCTAGTATCCAACGTGCTCTGAATTCATTAGCTAATTGAATCAGCAATTTGCTGAATGCAACCTCATCGACGCCCCATTGTTCGAGTGTCGTATCTGGAATGTCTGTATCATTCTCCCCGTTTGTCTACCTAAATTAGATAGATCCTTTGCGCTTCAATTCCCATCGCAGAGAATATGCACGGCACTAATTCCATTAGATCCTATCTCCTCAGGTCGGCTTGTATACTCTATCAATAATTCAGTTTGTGGTAGCAACCGCAACTATTTAGATGGAGCAAGGGGAGATAATGCAATTATAAATAACCGTCCACTGTCACGTTACACCCGGGGGGCGTGAAAACGGGAAGCTTTTAGGTCCATTTTCGATGCACAGAGGCCCTATCCTCCCCCTAGGACACTCGTAATTGACTGAAATCTAATTCTACCGTCGCGTCTGTCGTTTCTCGCGAACGTCCGATGAAAATTTGATTAGGATTAAGCATTTAACGGGAACGCTTGAAGCGAAAATTGCAGCTTCAATCGGTAAAAGCGACGGTGATTTCATATTTTTGTAACGGGAAACGGTGTGGTCAACTGCCTTGCATTTTTTGACGAATTAGCTAGAAGAGCAAAAAACCTACACTAAGCATGTAGGATTGTATAATGTAATGTCACATCTTGTTTTTTTCATTTAACAACCTTAAGCAGACCCCCGGGCTAAAATACAAAAATCGATTTAAAAATGTTATTAGACGGTTCACGCATTAGCTGTCAAAATAACAACCCAGAATAAGTATTTTGTCAAGGTCACACACGGTGGAAGATGTAGCTACTAGAAACATAGATTTATCAACAAACGGAACAGAACGACGATGCAGTAAGTGGTACTCGCACAAGAGCTCTCTACTAATAAAATTTCCTAGCGGTGAAGCTATTTGCAAGCAATATGTTTTGTGAACGATGTGAGTCCATACAAAAAGACATGTTTCTTCTTTTTAAATGCGACGACAAGAAAAGGGCAAAGAACAAATTACAATTATGTACCTATATTATTAAATAATTAAAATAAAGATTTTTTTTTAAATCGTCTCGAGTAACACATCAACATTTCTAAATATAAGTACAGATTTAGTCTTAAGATACCTGATGTGTGAAAAATACCAATTTTACGGCCTCGCTAATGAGTTTTCTACTAATGAGCGCTCTTGTCATTAAATGACAACTAATATTTTGGGGCTTGATCCATAATTTCAAGTATTCGTCACTACCACCAGTAAAAAGAGGATGAATGAAGAATAACCCTTTCTATTACTGACGTAACATAATACCTACTCCTGCTTGCGGCTAGAAGCGTTTAGAAGCGTTCTGCCTTATCCTAATTTTGAAATTGGATGTGTACGTAAATGAACCTAAGTCAGTCTGTTTAATATAATATGTAACAATAGCTAATATTTGAAACGAAGATAATGAAAAATATATAAACATATAAAAATATAAGAAAATTGACGTTATAGTAGACAACCATTAGGCATATTACATATTCAATAAGATTAGGCATTCCAAATTTTAAAACAAGTTCGTGCAGGTTAAACTTTAAACATAAAACTTAAAGATAAATGATGCGTGAGGTCCAGCGATGTCTTCTATTGGTGAATGGTGCTCAATCCGCATGAAAGACAAGGTAGTGAGAATTGTGATGTCTTAGACATCTCACTACTCATGTCTGTCACACGGCAGAGAGCAATCGTGTAGCATTCGGCGCGTGTCGTGCTGTTGAACCAGTGGATCTCTCTCAAGAGTCTTCCTATCGTTTATCGACGTGGAATCGGTTAAAGCTGGTCAGGAAAATCTTTATTTACCTCGCAAGGAAAAAGCTGTGGCGCGTCGTACATGGCGAGCCAGGCCGAAGCGTGTGTGAGATATGTACATCATTATTTTGTAGACAAAAAGCTTATCCTGACCGGTTTAGGCCGATGCCGCGTTGATAAATGAGGTTAGATCTTTACTTTACTTAATGCCCTGGTGATTTGAACAGTAATATGGAATCATAATGAGCTTTTCGATAGATCCCTTTTAATTAGAAACAACAATATAACCCTCGGGTCAATTAGACAAACCAATTAAAGTACAAATGCAACCGAAAAAATTCGGTGTTGTTTTCTTAACAGCGTCAAGTTGCCTTGTGCGCACAGTAAATTTATATAAGGCACCGATATTTTATACATGTTTTAATTTATGAATAGTATAGTAGCTTATGGTGAATAAAAATAAAGGGTGCCCACAACGCAAATAACAAGTAGGTACATCTGCGTTCATTTTGATGCATATTTTTCGTGCCATTGTACAGGTACTTGAACGTGAGAATACTGTTAAAGTTATCAAAATGAGTTAAAATTGCAACAGACTAACTCCAGAAAATTTAAATCAGACTTAGATAATAATCTAGAGTTCATTTTGTGATAACCTCAATCAATTCTCAATTTTACATAACTTTTGTTTGCAAGACTTTTAGAGAAGAAATTTCGATCCAATAAAAGCTTTGAATGGAATGAAATTTTATTTCATAACTTTTGTTTGAAAGACTTTCAGAAGAGAAAAAAATCGATCCAAGAAAAGCTTTGAATGGAATAATTTTTTGTCTATCTCTATCTGCTAACAGGGTCAACATTGAAACAAATATTTAATACTATCAATAAAAACAATGAAACTAAAACAATCACACTAAAGCAGTCACACTGATGCTCACACAATGAATGCAATACAATGTGCCATCATAAATTAAAACAACATACAAACACATATGTTTACACATTATACCATATTTGCCATTTACTAGTAGCCATTAATATTTGAAATACTTTTATGATATATTGAGAGCAACATTATGTTGAAAGACAATTAATTTATAATTATTAGAATATACATCCATATAATACTATTATTGGAAATTTAAGAATCTGCTTGTGCTGGAGAGAGAACTTATAATGGATATCCAGAAAGGACTTGTTTTAAATGTGTTATAGTTTCAAAATTAACCTGTAAGTTTTAATAAAGATTCATTTATACAGTTTTTATACATTCGTGGATCTACATTAAACTTACGCAATGCGTCACGGCATTTACACATTAAAATCACATTTGTATAAAACTTAACATAGATTAAGTTTCATTTAATGTTTCATTTAAATAATAGGTCATCTAAATACAAATACCTAGTTGTCATATTTTTTTTTATTCATATTACATCTGCCAAAACTCAGCAAAGCTGCGATAAATTATAGAACCAAAAGTCAATCAGTTAAGTAACAAATAAAGCCATTACCCTCAAAACGTTTTCCCCTCAAGATTCCGCTACCCGTCGCGTATGCAATGAACAAAATCCTTTTCTACATCATAATAACAATAAACATTAGGATCCTTCGAAAGTTGTCTTAGACCTAAGTTCGCCAACAGATGGTTAACTTTTAAACAGTTGTTTTGCAGGTTTTGACACGAGTTTTCATACATTAAACGTCAAAGATAACCGACGAAGCTGCCTGATTGAACGATTATCTTTTGGTGAACACCAGCATTAGTTCAACAGCTAAGATGACAAGTCATTTAAGTTCAACCACTAAGATGCTAAGCCTTATTGCTTTTTTTGATTACTCGGTAAGGTTTCACATACGAGACCACTCCGTACCATGTGTCGCCCGTTTTAATCCACCATAAACGCGGTTTCGACGCGACAACCGTCTTAACTGTTGTGTATTGACTTGTATTATAAATAAACTTGGTCAAATAAACACGAGCGCCAACGGCATGGCGAGCGCTGTGAATGCGATTCCTATTGGAAAAAATCTATTTATACTTTTTTATTATTAGTATATTTATTATTGTTGGCAATAGGAGTAAGGCTTTATACATTTTTCGTTCCATTTTGTAATAAAAACGACCGACGTCTTCAGTCTGGTAGGTACCTCGATAAAACTGCGATCGCCGCCGTCGTCGTCGGGCGACCGTGCGTGGTGTTCATGTGAAAAGGCCTTAGGTTTGAGTGATGAAAATTATTTTCTTTGTTTCGTCCAGCTCGGTAAAATGTTGGATGACGCGTGCAGTACAGATTTTAATGTTCGCGTTATCCAACATTTTACTTACGGCTTAATCAGGAACAGGAATATTGGCGATGGGTAAGGTTTCAGTATCACATATTATACCGTAGATGCGTACCGAAACGTTATCGAGTAATCAGAAAAGGCACTTAGGAAGAAAATGTTTTGCAACTTTTCAATCTTTATTTATGTTTTATTTCCATTTCGAGCCAAGGAAGGTAATCTTCGTTCAACCACTAACATGACAGGAAGAAAAAGACTTGCAACTTTTCAATTTCTTTTTAAATTATCTACTCGAACCTTTTCAATTTAATCATGCGACATGTTGCCTTGCTGCAGCGAAGAGGTGTAATGAATTTGCAGGGACACAAATAGACCGCGAGTTTTCAATTTACGTTGAAGTTACGAGAAGCTCGGGAAAAGCAGAGAATATTGAATTTTATTTGCGACTGGAAATAATTTATTTGCTAGAGTAGTTTCATTTCTACCGTTAGAAATTGCCATTTCGTTTCCGAGGAATGATTCGCTATAAGCTTTGATTTCAATTAACAACACCTTACAAGAACCAAGGATAATTTTATGCAAGTTTCTTTTTCACAAGAATAAATTAATTGGCAGGAGCTTTGTTGCTGTTACTTTAGTTCGGTCGAAGTAATTACAGTAAAGAAACGTAATTATTGAAAATATAATAAAACTGGAGCTATTTTCGATAAATGAAGTATTCATTTATCGAAAATAGCTCCAGCCGTTTTGAGGCTAAAAAGGTAACAGAGATTTCAAGACCGCGCGAAAAATCGTGAAAAATCGTAATCAATGAGCGGGTAAAAATCAATGTTGCCTACTACCGAACGTCCTTAGTTACTAAGGCAAACTTTTATTTCATGCAAGAAATGTGACATACCGGAACGATGTTAGACCTACAACCATTTACACATCAGTGTGAACTGAATTATTATGAATTAAAATTAAGGGTTATAAAGTCTTCAACAAAACAGACTACAGCAGTACTAACAGTTAGATGGAGAACAAATAGAAATGAAAAAGAAAATGATAAAATCAATTAAGAAAAATTAATTACTTCTGTGGCTACTAGCTAAAGAATGTTGATTGGAAATTTTTGGCACGCTTTTTAGTATCAACTGTAAGTAACCAGACTATTCGTTTAAACGAATTTACAGGTCTTTCTCGTAATTGCTACAGCTCTCAAAAATATGAACGTTATTATTATGTAGTTTATACAGGGAATGAATTTTGCAACTGGAAAATGTATAACAACCCTTATTCATTGAGTCCTGTGTTTTAAAGGCCCAACCTTACCTTAGGGGCCATTCATTTATTAGTACGTAAGACGATTTAGAGGGGAGGGGGGTCGACCATGTCTTATTTTTTCTTACAAGGGGGTGGGAGGGAGTCTCGATAGTTCTTACGTAAGATAATAAAAAACCAAAGTTTATTACTAGTCTACCAAAAAATTAAAATTATTAGTACCTTTGTAAGTAGGTAGAAATAAACATTTAAAAAAATGGTTACTTTGAGAAATTAACATTAATACAAACCGAAAGTGTATTTCCTTTAAATTCTGACGAAATAAATATTAAATAGGGGGAAGGGGATCGGGCTATTCTTATTTTTTCTTATAATAGGGGGGGAGGGGGTCAAAGACTAGCGAAAATCGTCTTACGTAATAAATGAATGGCCGTTTAGCTCGACACCAAAACTGCTTAGTGCGTTCTTAGAATACCAATCGAATTGTTTGATTTTCAGTCCAATCTGTTTTTAACTTAATTCTCGCGAAGAATAACTGCACTTTAATGTGAATACGTGGTGTGTGAATTCTCCAGCATAATGATTATTATTATTTTAAGTTAAATCGGCTACATATGTAGTATGTACATATAACTCAGACAAAGTACGAAGTCATGCATAACGAACACGTACGCCGCTGTAGACGCAGGGCACGGCTCCTGCCAGCGCCGTCCGATACATTATTAGATCACAGGTTAATTGCAATGCCAGAACGTCAAACACAGTTTCAGCAACTCAATTAACCTTCGAAACAAGATTACGACCTGCAGCGGTGCAGCGCTGGAGGACTCAGACCTGGCTGGTGATATAGTAACACAACACGGCTAGTTGGTAGGAAATGCGAATAGAACACACACATACACAGGCAGCACATAGACAGGGTTATTGGTAATTCACTTACACTATGTTAACTGCAGGTTCTGCCCACCATCATAACCACGCCCGTGAATAAGCCAGGTCTCAATTCTTAAAATTGATGGAAAAGGAATAATATTAAAATATACTCCCTTCATTAAAAAATAGTCCATTATGGAGGTTTTCTTTGAAACTAATCGTAAAAACGGCTCTGCGCTGAATTATTAGTGAGTGTGTGTGTGTTCGGATGATGTGGATTTAAATAGGAGTGGGAGATCGCGTATTCAGTAATTAGTTAGGATTAAGACATTATTTAGTATGCGAGGCGTTAAAAAAAATTAAATAAGACGTGGCGTCTTCACTAACGTATTCGTGATTGTGGGCAGAACCTGCAGTTTACGCAGTGTCAGTAAATTACCAATCACACTGTATATCTATAACGATAGATCTACCCCTACGGAGGTTCGACTGTAATGATTATCCAGGGGGCCCACTCCGAAAAGGAAAATCGAAGTTACGTTTTCGTTGTCGTGCAAACCAACTCTTATGTTATGTCGCATAATATTAGCGTTGGCACGAAAATGAATCAGAAACTTTGATTTAGTTTTTAAAAACCCTGATCTGACCCTGTAATTAATGTAATTATACGGTTTATGGGTTACTTCTTCATTCCTGTATTTACTATACGGTCTTATGGAATTAAGAACTTTTACTTTTATTTCTTGAAATACTATTAAAGAAATACATGTTTCATAAGTAAATATTCATATTAAAATATGGAACGCAAGGCAAAAGATTCGTTTGATTGCGATCATTCGATTATGTTATTTTTATAAGAATTATTATTGGACCACGAAAGTGGTGAACTAGATCAAAATGAATTTAAAGACGTAGAGAGCGAGATTAAATCTACATACACGACAGTGATACTGAGCTTTTCAAAAATTGATAGCTGTCGTAAAAATAGCTTACAAAGGTGTAATTAGAACCTTCTGAACGTGGGAAAGTTTGTGTTATTTCTACCCAACAGCGGAAGTACTGAATTAAAACAAATAACAGACAATGATACGGAGAAGTGACAAAAATGGACGCATAAGCACACTCAACAAACAGAATTCAATATAAATAAATAATGCTGGACAACTCACACAGCATTATCTAGCCCCAAGCTAAGCAGAGCTTGATATGAGCGGGATAGCATGATTTTCTATCCCATTGTTTAAAGTACGCAAGTTAATGCTTTTACCAAGCACTAACTAAAATACTTATGACAAAACAAACACATAAACATAAAATAAAAATCGTGTAAACTAAAATTATGCAACCAGTGAACGTACAAATCAACTTATGTCAGTTCCTATTAACAAACATAGTTTCAATGCAAAATTTTACTTTTCTTAGCTTCAATGTAAAATTTAATTTCTTCTTCTTTTTTTAGCAAACGATCCGAGCCGTTGATAGGAACTGTGCAGTGTGATTGATTTGTGACAGAAGGGTGATAAATACATAATAGAATGAAGTTCCTACCTTCTGATGAGCTCGTCCAGGGTCTGTCAGGTACCCGGGTGTCCTTCCGCTGAATGCCAGCTGTCAAGCGTATTACAAAACTCATTCAAATAACTATGATACAAAATTTTTCAACTAAATTATTAGACCAATTTATATAGCGCAATCGTACCAAAAGACCAAAAACTAGATGACCCCGTGAACTTCGTATTACCTACAATGTTTATTTTAGTTTTTTTTCTTTTAAACCATCCTGTATTAGAACAAACAGTACAAAAAAAAATTTAAAATTGGTCAAGCTGTTTTAAAATTTTAGTAAGGACGAACAGCTATTGATTTTTATAGATGCAGCTGGTTTGTGGAACTTACAAGTAGGTAAGAATTACGCCATTTTATGTAAAAACAAAGATTAATAATGAAGATAACTTAGGGCATTTGCTTGCTGAAACAAATTCTGTTTACCCATTCAAGATGCTTACTGAATAAAGTAAAAAATTTTGATATCACAATTTTAACTATGAATGAAAACTAAGGGCCGTTAGCGTAATGATTCTTGAATGAACCTGAAACCTATAAACTTAAATTGCATAAATTCAGGCCATACTTAAGTATCTTTAAAAAATTAAACTCCAAAGTGGTTAAAAGACTTGCTTGCAAGCAAGTTTTGTAACCATTTTGGAGTTTAAATCCATATTCTTGTGAGACTTGCCAGCGGATGCGCCATGTTATTATTATTTTTTGCGCCCCTAAAAGGTCGTAAAGCTTAAACTTTATTTAGACATCTCAAATAGGTAGAAACAGCTCCTATATACGAGTAAGTCATTTTATAACAACAACATGACATGCCAACTCGAACTGATTATCTTTTTCAATCTACGCAAAAACCATCTGGCATCATGTTAGTTTGAACTTTTTACGCAAGCCACCAGTTACCAGTTAGTTTTTACCCAGTGTCTAAAAACACAATTCGCGATGACCATGTTCGCTTTAGGCTTTAGGTACAGATTGCTCAAGCATATGCCATAATTAGCTTATGTCATACATCATATAAGCCCACTCACGTCCACAGCTGAACTTAGGCCTCCCTCTAAAGATGCCACAAATAGCGGACCTAAACGGCCTCCATCCATAAACTCCCCGCGAACACACTTAATTACTTAAATAAACTAAGCTTATAACTATTTATCAATTAACAGTCGACCTGTCCGAAACTGAAACTTTTTAAGGTTTTTAAGAAGAGCATCCTTATATGGGTTTTCAAATTAGATTGTTTTTCAGTATTCGATACAGTTCGAAAAGAAAAATATGAAAATTTCATAACTACCTGAATTTAAAAAGGAAACATCCGTATGAGTTGTTCACCATTCACGGTTTTCTTTAAGGCAGTTTAAGGTGATATCCATCTGTAACAACAGAGAGACATTCTATGACTTCACGACATAAAAAATATAAAAATGGACACTAATTATAATGATTAGCCCTGGTAATCCCACTGTTGGGTAATGACCAGCCTAAGCCCATTCCCTCCTAATGATGACCGTCGACACAAACAAAAATTATAAACAATACTTAGGTAATACATAGTACAAATTAATGCAGCGAGCAGCGATAACTAGAAAAATAAAATAAAATAGCAACGCAAAAAATAACATAAGGTTTCATTAAATTTCTTTTTACAATAATTGACGTATTAACAATTATTAAAAACAAAAATAAAAAACGTCATCATCACTGTAATTAGAAATCCATGAAAAACACAAGGTAAAAGAAATAGGCAAATAAAAATCGCTATGCAAAATAAAGAAACAAAAAAGAAGCAAAATGCAAATTTTCCGATTTAATGTTTTTCAAGTCTTGCGTATACATTTTTAATGAGTAATATGACATACCTGTTGTGCAGTTGAAGTAAAACGTTGTCGCGTTTTCTGATCCATCAGCTATCGAGTACCTGTGGATAAAATAAGCATGCTTCAGATTTCGTCAACTAACATACTATATGTAGTAATATCGTCAATGCATCAAGAAATCAAGATACGAAATTATAACATAACGCAAGAAACCTCTCAATTACGAATTGACTTTCTGGGACGTACTCGCTCTACGTAAATCGTCAGTTATACCTATAGATTGAGGGAATGAAATATGAGAAATTATTTTGCAAAGATTACAATGATAATTCCTACGTGAATATCAAGGAGCACGCCTTTTCAGAATCGATCGTAGGCATAGCGCTTGCGCGTTCCATTCTCCCATTCGTAGGCGTTCGCCACGCCAACCCTACGATATACAGGATAAGATGAATATCTGCTCTAATGGTTAAGATTTAAAACTTAATTTTGAACAAGTTTTTCAGCATCACACTTGGCGTAGTGTCGTAGTATGTGATTTTGATGAGGAGACGTTTTTAGAGCACCGGGAAGTAGCGCAGCGTTTCGCTACGGTGGTGGCAGTTTGGACAAGATGGGGTGGTTCTTGAGAATATATTCTGTGACAGCATTTCCCTTCATTATACCAAGTGGGAAAATAAAATTCACGTGATAAATATTAATTAATTCGATGGAAGACGAAACAGATGAATACTCGATAGCCGCTATATCATGTAACACGTCAATTGGACTTGATTTCTAAATAATAGTAATTTAAAAGCAAACATAAGCCTGTAAGATTGAGTAGAGTCCCTCAAGGAACCCAGCCACTCAAATGTCTTGTTTCCTGTCCGTCTGGTGAAGATGGCAGCGACTACATACAGCCGAGAACCTAATTGGTTTTCGGCTGTATGTAGGAAACTAGCGCTTCTGATCAAAATTATTTGGGAACTAGAAATGATCGCAATACGTTGCACACCACTTTTTTTTTAAACTACTTATCTGGAAACAAATAATGAAATTAGGAGACTTAAATAAGCGAAGAACAATCATAACTTGCGGTTTCCCCAAGACAGTGTCTAGTACCTACATATTTTTTTTAACTCACTCGATGAGAAATTCGGATCACATTATAATAACAGGTTGGGGAAAAAGTTTCTTCGCATTTTTTAAGAAAATTTAAACCATTTTTTAATATAATTTATTTACATTTAACTAAAGTATGTAGATACCATTTTGTTTGATATCTTTTGCCATTTTGTAGGTAGGGACATGATCCCATTGCTATGGAAATTTTGGGGCTTCTGATCAAAACACCGCACCAAGTGGGTTTGGCAGTCCTCTCGTGATGATAGCCTGATACTGCCTAAATAATTCTGAAGAGACCGAAACAGGTGGAGATCTGAAGGTGCAAGGTCAGTACTATACGGCGGATACATAAACACCTCCCAGCCAAACTCTCTTAATTTTTGCTGAGTGGCTAAAGATGTGTGAGGTCTAGCGTTATTATGATGAAAAACCACACCCCTTCCGTTCATTAATTCCGGCCGCTTTCTCTCAACTTCTTGCTTTAATTTCTTAGAAATTTGCCAGAGTGTGAGGCTTACGCACTATAAAAACAAAAACTTTACTAATATGCCGAATGCCGATCTTGCTCTACCTTTTCAAAAATGGCATGCCTTTTATCCGTAATAGGGCGACCAGAGCGACGTGCATCTTTGATATCAAAATTTAGCACAGCTATAATATATTATTGTCAGTGTTTAATTTTTTTTTATTTATTAAAGGAGCTTTTTAGAGCAAGATTTTTCATCAAATGAATAAACATTTCATTGAATAACAATTTGCATTGTTTCGTTGCACAAAAAGAAGCGATAAAGCACGTCAATTTGTTATTTTGCTCAACACTCGGCGTAATGTGCATTTAGCTATTTTATTAACGTCGGCTTAGTTTTTTATTTATTTATGAAGTATCATCTGGGTTTAATTTATTGTTTACTAGCTTCTGCCCGCGGCTTCGCACGCGTTGTTTAAAAGTGATTTCTATCCCGTAGGGACTGATTTATGTGATAAAAAGTAGCCTATGTTTGATTCCAGGATTAGAATTACTTGTGTGCAAAATTTCAGCCCGATCCGTTCAGTTGTTTTGGCGTGAAGAGTAACAAACATCCATCCATCCATCCAAATTTTGCATTTATAATATTAGTGTGACAGTGTGATGTAACCCGAGTACATCCGGTTTAAAAGACAAGTACGAGAAAAGAGACTGGTTTAAAATGATTAAAATACAGTTTCATTCAGGTTCACGGAGCTTTATTTGATGAAAAATCTCAGCCAACAAAAGACTGAGACTGCTTGCTTTTGAGCAAAGAAAACCTTCATATTTTCGGCAAACTTCTATTTTATTTTATTTTGAAGAAGATATCGTATGTTTAGATAACATATTGATATAAATAATATAATAATAGCTTTCTAGGCAGGGTCTATTTCTTCTTTTATTGTAGAAAAATCTGATGGCATATTTATTGTTGAAGGCTACGTTTGAAGATGATATTTAATCTTGATATATCTGGCACTTCATACACCATACCCTTCATGGATGTGACAAAATAGAATGGACTAACTGTGCCCGCAGATTCGCTTGTGTAGAAAATACAATTTCATTGGTTTTTTTGCGCAGCCCATTACATCTTTTTTTTTTATATAAGATACTAACCAGATGATGATAATCGATGGTGATGTCATAGCGGACATCGGCATCTCCAGTGAAAGTGCCTTCAAAATCGGTCCAGCCATTTTAGAGATAAGCCAAAACAAACAGAAGGATACAAACATTTCAAAATTAAGTCTTTGGTCTTTTATATGCATTTAGTAAAAGGCTGATATTTTACTGACACTACAATTTTATTTATTTTATCGATGAAAACACGAAAAGGAAGGAAGCGCCAGTAATAGAGACTCGCGTCTCACATCCTGTTCGACGTCGTAAAAGAAAATACAATTAATTAGCTCAATCTAAGCTTCTGTAGGTTTACTGAGATGGAATTCTCTATCCCAGGGGTGCTAAAACTTATGGTGTCTGCGATCTACCAAAAAATATTTTGAAAGCAAGAGATCGACTAAGCTACTATGTAGGAAGGATTTTTTTTAAATATCATTTTACTGCACTTTAAAATTGAACATTTACAAAAATGAAGGAATCTTAAGACGAAGTGGGATCACACAAAGCACAGACAGAAACTTTGCGATTTTTTGTATCAAGTCAAGTTTTATCAATCGTGTTTCGACTGCCATAACAAAAATCGTGGGTTTTGCTTAAATCATGGGTAACTTACGAACTAAAAATTCACCTTAACGTAATTTACGAACTACAAATTCTGTGTGACCGTCGATCGTCGTCGCGCACCGTTCAATGATACCTATTATTTTAGGTATGAGTAGGTACTAGGTAGGTATAATGAGTATATTGCTGGCGATCGACTAGAAAAGCTTTCGCGATCGACCGTTTGAGCACCCCTGCTCTATCCTGTCTCTGTAAATTTTTGCCATGAAGCGTCTTTAATATTTTACTTTATAGATGTAGAGGAAGGATGCGCCAATAATAGATCCTCGCGTCTCACATCCTGTCGCCGTCTAACAAAGAAAATACAATTAATTAGCTCAATCATACGCAGGTTTATTGAGATAGAAAGAAGCTTCTTATTAATTACTGCTGAAGGCAATGTATTTATAATTTTATCTTAATTCAAGTTAAGTATGAATTTCTTTTCAAATAAATCATTCTCGGTGCTTATATCATGGTCTCAATGATTATTTAATTTGATCACGAATGAAAATACAGTTAAACAAGGTGGATGTCAAATTACTTTTTAACCCCCGACGCAAAAACAGGGGTGTTATTCTTTAACGCATAACGTAAAACCACAGAATAACTTTATAGTGCTACGGTAAAACACTGAATTTCGTTGCACTAACTGATGAGTAATGTGGTAAGCAACTGTTTAAATATTGAATTGAGTTTTCATAAATACTTTAGTTTTCAAAGTATTTTAAATGAATCCCTATCGCTCCGTTTTTAATAACAAGCTGGTCCCCAACACTACATTAGTATTATTAATTATTCTCTGCCAACACGATCTAACTTTCATGAAATGAAATATGCATGGAATACGGAATTTCAACTGCAGGCTGCATTTGAAATTCCGAACAACACAGCAAACACGCTCTCAACTTTCAATATTTCGAGCGTGAAACTGGAGTTTTCGTCATAGTTGTTCTGTGTTGAGAGCAGGTTCGCAGTTTCGCAGGTTTTAATTCGTTGCACGCTGTTTGACGTCAAATTTTTGACAATGGGGAACCAGAACATTGTTAGTTGCTTATAATGACTTTGGCAGTCTGTATACTTCAGGCGAGTTTCGCCCCGTTCTATTGTTTCCTCGGTCACAAATTCACATTGTTCCTCTCAATTCAATTCCTCAAAAGTTTTAATGATGTTCGCGCCACTGGTCGCTGGACCAATATGATACGAGACGCAGTGCACCGTGAATTACAGAATCATCTAAGCGTTACACGGCATACACCGTTGTGTTGTGTACTATTTGTTATACGCATTTTGAAAGTACTTGCGTGTAACATGATATCACAATGATGGACAAGGGGCCAAGAAAGACGATGGAAGCTAATAATTTTATGATATTAGAGAATGGTTCATCGCCTCATATAGGTACAAACAGTTAGGGGGCATTCACTAGATAACTAAACCGAATTAATGAATCACTGAATTAGTCAAATGTATAAATTTGGGGACAGTCAGTTAATTTGTAAACTTCAATTCATAAAATATCAAAGATTATCAAAGATTCAATTCATAAAACTCTTAAGTTTTCGTATACTTAGTAAAATAGACTGAGTATACGAAAACTTAGAGTAAAATCAGTGACATCCATATTCATAGAGACTTAGTGAACACAGCCTGAATAGTATTCAAATAACTTTACTGCTGCATTGTATTGGAGAAAGCGACTTAACGGACCCGGTAGGTAAACCTAAACCTTGCGTGTCGATCCTGTCCAAACCGGTTCCATTTATAGCAGGAACCAGACATTCCTGACGTGCCAACTCTATCTCATGAATCGTAACAAAGACAAGCTTTGCTTATACATATTTTTCCTACCTAATACAATAATACATCGTCGTCGGTTTTGCTTACCCAGACACCTACCTGACCTCGGTTAAAGCTAACGGCCCCAGTGCATTCGCCAAGAGTTCAACGGCACACGTTTTTTCGCTAACTTTTACAATCAACGCCATTCAGTCGTCCCCTACGTCGAGCCTGCCCCTCCACGTACTCGTGCCGACTTAACACGTGGCTGGCACTAGCGTAACCGATAGATGGCATACCTACAGTGTTCTTTCATGCTCTCATTAACAAACCAAACGTTTATTTCCTTGCATAACTTCAATCTTGCTTGAACTTTTTTGTTTCGAGAATATTCATGACATGACAGATGAATCCTACTTTACTCATTTTATTTATTATCTGCAATTAAGTTAAAACGATCCCCCAGTACTTAATCTAAAACAAACTTTCTTGTTGTTGACTTTAAAACACAATCTAAAGTATGTACTTGTGGATTTGAGTTCCTTTCTTCGATAATATTGTTAACAATTATCATTATCTCGACTCTACTGAGCATGTGATTTTATTTGTTCGGTAACTTTGTCAAAATTTGCAACAACTAGAGTTAATTAAGATACACGCTGAAGTCTACTTAAGTACTTAACTAGTACTATTTAAGTCATACTTAAGTAAAAAACTTTTTGTTTCAATCTGAGCTCAAATGAATTTCCGAATTAGGAAATGGTGATTACTGGCGTAGTGAATTGACAATGATTAGGTTATTCTAATGGCCTAGGTTTAGGTACCTAATTAGTTGATTAAATGTCTTTTACTAATAAAGCCATTAGACATGAGTTCAAATTAAAAAGGACTAAATGATGTGTGTGAAAACGAGATAAGTAGGTATAATTTTATTTACCCACCAATAATTCAATTACGATCATAGGTATTATATTTCAAAGCTTCATTCGACGCGATCTCTTCTTTCACTTATCGTAGCCGAGTCCTAGAAATTGGTTTCTAACACTTCTGGACCCCAGGAGTATAAATTTCAGAATAACGATTTTTTTAATTAGGAATACTTTTTTATTATGCAAAACATAACGTTTTTTTCTTCCAATACGTGTTATTTTACACTAATGCATATTAACATTACAAAATATTTCTCAAATGTTTTTTCCTCTTTATTCAGCTACACCAGTGTATATAGCCTGCCATTAAATTAAATTACAAAAAGGTGATGTACATATTTTAAATTTCAAAACAATAATAATAATGTAAGAATATACGTAAAAGGACACGAATATAAAGAAAAAACGTATATTTTTTTTTTCAAATTTAAGAAAAAAATTATCGAAATTTAAAATATTAGAACAAACGCTGACCCTTCGATGTTCAGAAACACCCCCTTTCGACTTATAACTATAAAACAAACTGTAGGTATCGTTATATGTTACGAAACGTAAACAATTCCGAAACAAAGTTGTTGACATTTGGCCAGAGCTTGACTTTGACATTGGCATCAACCTTGTTGTTAGAAGTTGATTTGTTCATTCGGTTTCATTTACTGATACTTCAAAATTATTTAAAATGAGGGCATTTAATTGGTAGCTTGTGTTTGTGATAAAAAATACTAACTTATATTTAATTCATAGCTAAGTACCTCCAGAATCATAGTCAGTTCATACAAGTAGGTATTTTTTTATTCAAATGTGTGTTTATATCTAACTAGCTGCATTCTTACAACCCGTTGTCTTATTACCCGTTTTCCCGTAGGAATGAAGCATTTTCCCGCGGTTAAAAGTAGGCTATGTTCATCAGGAATAATGTAGGCTTCTAATGGTAAAATAATTTTTCAAATCGGTCCAGTAGTTTCGGAGCCTATTCAATACAAACAAACAAGCAATCAAATCTTTCCTCTTTATAATATTAGTATAGATTCATTAATTGATTTGAATTTTTAATAAAATCTTCCTCTACGTACTCGACGTAAGTAGGTTCAATTTTTGTGCCGCGTACGCACCGAAAATTTTATTACCATCATATAACTATCATTTCAGTTAAATGTCAATCGAGTCTGTGGTCTAAATAATTTATTTTTGTATTTTCTTTGATCTAACGAAAGTTACAGATATTGTTTTGATTTAAATTTTTATTTGTCGTTCGATTCGTTTCTATCACCTTCAGAACCGCATCTAAAGGTATCTTCTTTTTGTTTCTTTCAAATACCCAATTAGCGCCATTATTTTCTCACACGTCGTCGATGACAACTAACATAATGTATTGTGTCGCTTACTTTTAAACTTTCTATAAATTATGAATACATGAAAAAGCCTGTGATATGACGAAACTATAAAAGTGCCTTGAGAGACTCGGAAACCCTAAAGAATAGTCAAAGTACTTATCATAACGGTAAGTTGAGTCACGAACAAAGCTGTTGTTTTTGGGGCCAGTAGAGGTCAAATTCTTTCCTGGATAAGAATAAATAGGCATTTTTTCCCGCTCGCGATTTCATACGCGCGTGGACTATAGAGTAAAAAAACTTCTCGAGATCATCTGAAACCTGTTATCAATAAAAACATTCTTTAGTAGTGTTAATTTGTTGTGTATCATTAGGGCAAAGGCACATTGAAAGGAATCTAAGGGAGTTTCTGATGATTTGATATACAATGAGAATGCCTGCGACTATTTTGTAAATTATTTAAGTATTCATACAATGCTGCAAAACAATCGGAGTCAAATGATTTTTTTTATCAGAAATCATATTGAAAATAAGCATATTATTCTAAAAAGTATAATACGGAACGAAATTACGAATCTCCAACTTTAATAACCGGATTAACTATGTGATCTAACAGAAATTATTTTAAAATCCTGAAACATGACAATGTGTTCAATGATTTTATATTTTTAGTATTCTCTATAAGTCGCAAGCAAATCGGCCCACTGGTTAAAGAGTTACAAAATCATCACAATAACTTCAACCCCCCTTTTCATCCCCTTAGAGGTAAAATTTCCAAAAATCCCTTAGTGGAAGATTGTGTAGTAAGAGGTACCTAACCTACCCTCCAAATTTCAGCTTTCTAGCTTAAACTGTATGCGCTTGGGCGTTGTTACCAGAAAAACGCTTGTTCTTTTATACCTATTGGTTTTTTGAGAAGGGCGGTGATGACAAAGTCCGAAACCACGTGAGTTGAAGAAAAATTGTGAAAGGAGTCGTTCCCTGGATTTATAAGAAAACAATAACTGCATGTTTAGTTTAATTTCTAATCTTTTACTTTTGATGGAAATCGACCCAAATGGCTTATCAAAAAAAGACACCTTGCTATTTCCTTTCAGTTTTAGTAACACATTTCTTTGCAAAGATTGATCCATATCAGCAACAAAATCTATTGGTTCATTAATACAGGCTGTCTTTGTTTTGATAAATTATTCGTATCGATTTTCTACATAGGTTTAAAAAAACGAAATATGTAGTTATTGTTTTCTTATAAATTGGGGGCATGTCTCCTTTCACGACTTTTCTCTAAATCTCGTGGTTTCGGAATTGGCCATCACCGCCCTTCTCAAAAAACCAGCCTGTATATTACATAAGATTAAGCCTATACTCTAGATAAGTATAACCGTTGTCAGTAGACAACGGTTGTTGTCTTACTGTTCTTAGAATTTAAGTACGTGGTCCCACATCCACGCCTGTTATTCAGAATAAACATTGCCTCAAAATCGGCATGACCTATTTTCATAATTTTATTTAGTTATTATTATTTATTAATTACTAGTTTCTGCCCGCGGCTTCGCACGCGTTGTTTCTATGGACACGTTTTAAGGTTATTTCTATCCCATGGGAACTGATTTATGGGACAAAAAGTAGCCTATGTTTGATTCCAGGATTAGACATACATGTATGCAAAATTTCAGCCAGATCCGTTCTGTAGTTTTGTCGTGAAGAGGTAACAAACATCCATCCATCCATCCATCCATCCAAACTTTCGCATTTATAATAATTATTAGTATGATGATTATTATTTTAATTCATTAGATTTAATTTTCTTTCTTTCTTTAATTTTCTTCAGTTTTTCATCAAGACACCCGAAAGGTTCCCAAAATACAAGTAGCTAGAGATACGTTTAGTTTGTATGACGCAACAAGATCCGTCAAGTGCAAGTCTGGCTCGCGCGCCGAGGGTTGCGAACTTTTGACAACTACTATATAAAACTATTATACAAAATAGGTACAACAAACAAAGAGCTGCATACAAATATCAACTCAATAATGTGCAACCAGTGGACAACTTCATAGAACTGTCATGGAAACATCATAAAATAAATACAGCGCAGTGACGTCACAACGATAACAATATGCTTTATGTATGAGAGAACATGATAATCAGTAAT
This sequence comes from Eupithecia subumbrata, assembly GCA_949316285.1. Classification (NCBI taxonomy): domain Eukaryota; kingdom Metazoa; phylum Arthropoda; class Insecta; order Lepidoptera; family Geometridae; genus Eupithecia; species Eupithecia subumbrata. Next base: position 17,236,110 of record OX438642.1, read on the forward strand.
AATAACAACGTCACTCGTTATCGCACGCAGGCGATACGAGAAAAAACAATGTAAAGGCTACACTATCGGGCGTGCGTGAGTTTAATTTTGAGGAGCGTGGAGTGAATCATGTCTACAGTCACCCCAATATCAGCGCAGACAAGCAATACATACAAAAATTGTATATATTACTATATTGTATAATTAATTTGACACTGTTTAAGGGGCGCACCTAACGGGTTTGGCTGTCAAGTCAAAACTCAGTAGGTACTCACGGGATCCCCTTGGTAAAAACTCGAAATACATAAAGTTATACCTATTTTCTTTCGTTCCTTGAATTTGAAAACACGATTTTGAAAAAAAATGCAATAAAAACATATGAAAGTGCACAGTTTCACACATTATTTGGTCGAGATCTCTGAAACCCTGCAGTCTATGAAATGACTTATGTTTTGATTCGTAGATACATTAGATTACATTATTCCTTAAATCCTTCATAGGTTCACCCTTCTTCATAAGTTGTGTAGTATTTCATTTCTTGCAAATAAGCTGAAACTTGACTTTGTCGCTTACGCCGCAGTTCCGAAAACGTTATGCTCTGTCCCGCTCCTATGAACGCGAAATCCTATACCTATATCCTTTCAGAAATGACGCGCATTGACGAGACGGTTCTCGGTTATTAAGGCGAGCTCTGTAGGTACCATTTTTGCTTTGAGGGCGTGTAGGCAATTTGCAAAACGACTCTTTTATCCAGCACGTAAATACATGCATGACTGTCTATCGAGTTATACCTACAGTGTGGAATGCCTAGCATTACTTATTGTAGTAAGTTACCAATCATCGTGTTATTATGTCGGTATCGTTCTGCAATTTGTTACTTGTTTAAGTAAGTGATTACTGTGTGTAAGGCCTGTATTTTGTCACGATTGAGTTAAATTTTATGAATTTAAAATAATAAGCTGTAATTTTTGTCACATAAGCGTTTTGCAAAAGACAATAAATCCTTTACATAAGACCTCAATAGACGGCAGAGATCTTTCGGAGAAGAATAAACTTGTAGAGTCAACTGTCAACAACAATGTCAACCTATTTAATTTCAAACTGATAGCGCCATCTTTTCAGTCGTGTCGAACAATTTTTTGACATTAAGAAAACTCCTCATTACTATCAATTTCTAAATAGTTTTTTAAATTTTCTGAATTAGATGACATTTCTGAAAATCACTGTCATTTTTTGGTTTTAGCGTAAATTTTAACAGTTAATCAAAGAATCACTTAATCAGAAGGCAAAGAAATAGTAGTCCATGGACGTATCCATCCATAGACTACTATTTCTTTAATTTTATAGTTAGGGCGTACCCTAACTATAAAATTTGCGTGTTTAAAAATAAACAATTTTTCCGTCCAACATGGCGGCTAAACCAGTGATATGCCGTTTAAACCATAGGGCCAAAAAACATGGCCAGACTGATCTCGCCATGGAATAAGTTTTGAGTTGTCATACTAACTCTGCGATAGGGCCCTTCGTGTACCAAAAGAGTTCTCTTTATATTGGTTGAAATCAATTGTGAATTTTCGACATTCACTAACATTTTTCAAAACCTAATAACCCAATAAAAAATTAAACTACATATGCTGGACAATACTAAAGTTAAAGTAGTAAAAATTTTATAAACTGCGTAACAAAGAATCACGATGTTTTCGAACTGTTTAAGGCATATCTCCGACTCACACTAGCGCCGCTACCTATTTATTCTTATTTTTCTTTGGACCAAGAAATTTTCAAAAATCCTTTATGGACGAACTATCAACAAATCGGTCTAGTATCTGTTTAAATTTACTGTGTACTATAAAATAGAGCGAAGACTGGACAACAAATTTAAACAGATAGATGGGCAGACAAGGCCCATGCAGAATACGGGTCAAAAATATAACAGCATCTAAAGATCAATGTATAAGCATGGTAGCACCCTGTACCTACATAAAATATGTCGGCACATGAACCCACCCGAGCCCCAACCAGCATCCGTGCGGTCATAGGTAACGAACAACGCTTATCACAGCTTCACGTATATGCCAAACAATACACGATAACTGTAGAGATGATAATGAATACCGAGTGAATAGGTTCTTTCTGGAAAATCGTGTTCCATCTTACGTCCACATCTTAACTTTCTCCTAGTGAGATTTTGTTCAAACGCTTTACCATCCATTCAAAAAATTTCCTTTTCATGTCTAAGCGGCTGAAGGGATCTTAATGAAATTTGGGAAGGAGGTAGACGGTATCCCAGAGACGGACATAGGCTACTTTTACTATCTCGTAAAAAAGTGTGCGAAGCCGCAGGCAGCAGCTAGTTTCCAATAAAATCTTAATAATGTAAGAAAATCTGTAAATTTAAACCGCAGCGATATCATTTGGACTAACGTAATGATTAGATTGGCAGGCATCCAGAAACAGAAATGCGCATGGAATAAAATCAACTATTCACTGAGAAACAATGATAATTATGTTTGTCAAACAAATGAAATTTAGCCGGGTGTCGTAATTTTTTAGAGAGCACGTACGAATCAAACAAACGAATCCTACTAATATCACAACTAATTCTAAAGGCGAGCGTTTGTGATTCTGAAGATGTTTGGCTCAAGACAACGTCAAAAGTACTGATTGTATCTGCCTGATTTTGCATAGATGAGATTATGTTTTATTATTATTAGCTGAGTTCATCCCACAGCTGGGCAAAGGCCTCCCCCACTCTCTCCAGACATCACGATCACTGGTTAGCTACGTCCAGTCGGCCCGAAATTTGTCTTATTCGTCCCGCCATCTCCGTCTAGGTATACTGCGTCGCCTTATGTTATTCCGAAAAAAACGAGACCATTTGCAAGAACCCAAGGGGTCGTCTCGTCACCCCTAGAGTTGCAGCCGGGTAAAAAGGCACAGCCTCGAGACACTCTCCGCGCTCCCAAAGGACCGGAATAAGAAACTAGTAGGATTTGTGGAATAGACGGGAAATATGACGGGAAACGTCCCAAATTGACATTCCGGTAATAGCACACACAGGCACCGGAAGGGCATGTTTCTGCGGCGGTGGCGGCGGCGTCTCGTCATTGTCAACATTTCCATACAAGTAGTGTATTACAAATAAACATTTATAAATAAAGCGTCGACGATAGATGCGTGCTTGTGCTTACATTCCGACTATGTAGTCGGAATTTAAGCACGCATCTATCGTCCACGCTCGTATAATGTTATACTAAGTAAGAATCCCTGACACGATAACGATAATAGTGCCTTCGGTACTTAGTCTACCTATTTATTCACGGGCTAATTGTGTGAAGCAAAAATGAGACAATGTAAATCAACCATGTTCGTAGAATCGCCTGATCCTTCCTGTTAGCGTCAAGACAATAAGAATTATAATGGCTAACTCAAACACATGGCATTCAAGGCACCACTTACCTGCGAGTGCCAACCGCTGCTAAGTTTTAAGATAACAAAAGCACGGTTAGTGAAATAACAAAGAAATTTAACAAAAAGCATAAATTTTATCTCGGGTTGAAAATCTGGCCTGGTACCCTTGCACCCAGGCGCGTGGAATGTGTTTCACGATTTTTAACCTGGTTTTTATCGCGCCCTCATGGCCTAGGGATGGCTTTTTCTATAAGGAACCGCACTACAGCTACCTGCGGTGCGCTTTCTTTGAAACTGACGCTTTACTTTAAGGCGAATATTGTTGCGTGCGTGCGATAGAAGTCTGCAGGTTCGTGCCTGGTTTTACCTTTTTAATATTTTGACTGATGAAAAGTAAAAACGGATCTATGACGTTATGTGTTACTTGGTTTTTTTGTGTACAATATGATGATATATAAAACATTTTTGATCTTCATACCTAGCATGTGCCAAAGACACATTGGTATAATAAACCTTCGATAACTTTCTGGTATTAATAAATTTTAGTTTAGATTATAATTATAAACCTCTGGTTTTCCTTGAAATAAATACATGAATATTATACTATATACACAAATGTATATTATATATATATACAAATGTATATTATACTACACTGGCTCAGAGTTGTATTGCTTTTCCAAACAAGTAGAAAGTACACCGTTGCAGGCGTACCTACTAAAATGCGGGACGGAAAACTATATGGAATTTCATTTCTCACGCGTTTAGCGGCAGAGAAAATTTTATGGAAATCCATTTTTAAGGTGTTATTTTTTTTATTTTCTGAAATATCAGCCGGTAGCCATGGTTATTTTCATAACAGGTCAACGACAAAAAGTTTTACTTCGAATCAGCCGTATGATATAGGCTTGGTTTAATACTCAAAGTATAGGCTTGTTCCATATCCGGAACAAAGATTCAAAAAAAAATACATTTGGGTTTACAATTCGAAGTTACTCGAGTGATTTTGAAGATTCTAAAATTGTGATTTTCCATTTTTTTGTGTCGTATATAGCACTATGTATCGTATGTTTTTAAGGCCCTCCGCTGCGCCTAGGGCCTCAAATGACACATTCGATACGAATTGGGCACTTTCTCGCCTAGATGAATGTACTAATCCATCCTAATGAATAGTGTCAAACGTTTACGAGTGTTAATGAAGCGGATGTATGACCGGGCATCAGCTCATAATGCGTTAATTGACGAAATTAATTCACTAATGACTACACTCTTTCAAGTAGCTACAATGCATTATGTTAATGAAAACGACAAGCTGCCATCAAAGCTGTCTCGCCAAGTCTGAATGAGGAAACCATAAAAGTTTGCGACAAGGTTATGTTTAAAACTGGCAAAAACAACATAATAATATCCCAGCAACTTAAAGCCGAGGAGCTAACTTTAATACTGCTTGAAATAAGTCCGCTCAGAGGATTTATATACTGTTTCCATTTTGATTTCACTTTGGAAAGACGGGGAGTCATTGAGTAGACCCTAGACCGTTTGGCGCGTTCAATATCCAGCTAATAATGTATATTTGTATTGCTCGATAAATTATTTACGCACGTAGGAATCGGAAGCTAGGAGATATGTTTATAAATCTCTTGGCGTATTGGCCGTCGCATTTGTAATTAATGCGTTATGACACGCTCTACTTCAGATAACGGCTTGTCGCGTGTACCTATTGCTGGAGTGTACTGTTTAACTTGTTATTTCCATAACTCAAAGCTTTGAGCATATTCCTGAACACAGAAATAACAACACCGCATTGATCGAATTGATCTCAAAACTTATCATGTTGTTGGTGTTGTCACAAATAAATCAACTGTGGGAACCCACACGAGTTGTGTGATACGTTTTTTTTAAATAAAATATTGCTTGTTTATCCTGGCCCTAAAGACTTTGAGCTAGGATATAACTATCTAAACGTGGATCGATGTCCAAAATCAGTAAGTAACGCTCCTATTCACACATTTATTAGTGAGCTAATTAATGAGCAAACACTATTTGTATAGAAAGCCCTGGAGAACAAGAGAATTATTACGAAGGAGGTTAATAGATTTCCCTAGTGAATCCCTGACACTAGACAGAAGGCATCTTATAATGTCCCGTTCCACAAGATAATATCTTATGTGCTCATTGATCAATGAGAGTTTCAGCAAAGATCAGCAAACGTTTTAGTATTTTTAATAACTTCGTTGATTTTTCCCGTTTCTCCAGAAAGTTTAGGATTCGGATTCCCTTACTGGTCGTGGCTACCTGAACATTAAAACGCTGTGTAAATAAACCAGTATTTAAAAAATACTATAAAAAGTATACGATTGTCCCAAAACAAAAACAGTATTTGCGACTGACCAGTAATCATATTAAATAAAACCGGCCAAGTGCGAATCAACTTGCACACGGAGGGTTCTGTACCATCCTACAGCGCACAAAATTATTTCGTAAAGAAACCCTAAAAAACGGATGTTTATGATTAATCGAAAAAAATAATAAGTTAACTTGACGCGGTCACCCAACCATGTACTAACCGCGCCCGTCGTTGCTTTACTTTTACTCAACGAGGTATGGACGTTGGTTGGTTCGTTGTTGTTATAGCGGCAAAAACAATCGATAACCTGACAAAATTTCAACAGTCTACCTATTACGGTACGGTAGATACAGCCTTGAAAAACATAGAGCAAAACTAGCAAAAAAAAGAGTCAAGTGCGAGTCGGACTCGTGCACTAAAGTTTCCGTAAGACCTTACGTCTTGCCAAATTAACATGATTATAGGTCAACGGGAAGTAGGTATAGGTACCCTGTAGGTTTTGGTCCATGGCGAGAATCAAACGTGTTTTTTTTTGGTGAATAAACTACAAATTCACGGTTTCTGTATTTTCCCCTTTATTTGTGCTATAAGACCTTTTATCTTACCAAATTTTATGTTTCTAGGGAAACGGGAAGTACCCTATAGGTTTTGTGTGCATGTGATGCCCTAGGAAATTTCTAAATTTTCGGACATAAACGGCGGTAACTTTTAAGTGCGCTGATTTAGAAGTTTTATTTATATCGCAGCTTCAAGAGGACTTGATTATTTAGTGTAAATTTCAACTCGATACGCCTAGGCGTTCCTAAGAAAAGGCGGATTGACAGACGGACAGACAAACAGACGGACAACAAAGAGATCCTATAAAGGTTCCTTTTTTCCTTTTGAAGTACGGAACCCTAAAAACTCGTTTTTGTATGAGAGACCCCTTTTATTTAGTATTTATTTTAATTATATTATTTGTTGTTATAGCGACAAGAGAAATACACTCTGAAAATTTCAACTGTCTACCTTTCACGGCTCATGAGATACAGACGGACAGAAAGCGGAAGTTAGTAATAGGGATCCATTTTTTCACCCTTCGAGTACGGAACCCTAAAAATTATGTCTGAGCATCAAAAATTCTGAATGTTGAAATGGTCGTTCGCATCCTAAATGGCTGCAAATTAGATACCACATTGATATACCGGATGGCCAGCTGCGCATGCAAAATCAATCATTTAAATTGAATGACTATGATGCACGTCACGTAAATTGACAATCCACGATGCGACCCCAGCAGCAAGAGCTACAAAGAGGTGCCTATTTAGTCCTATATAATTATGCGAAACTAGTTATTGTGTTTTTCATTTGAGCTTAGATACTAATAAAAATCCAGATTTTCATTAGTATCCGAGCTCAACATAGCGCATACTACATAATAACGCATACTTCAATATTTTGGAGTATGTAGGTTTAATTTAGTAAACCTTCGTCGCATATAATTACAATGCAGAGCTATGTTCTAGTATTTCTAGTAAGATATGATAGGAACAGGATCTACTATTTTTACATTGGTGAGACTCGATCAACCGTGGACGAACAAGTATTACAGCTTTCGAAAGATGCATGACGCGCTACAAATGTAACATGTAGTTGGTACACCCGGAACTAACAAAGAAGACGCGTATTTTGATATAAAAAAAATGTGAAAGCAGAGTTGAACTTTTAAACAAGGGTGGTTTAGCCATACTTGCCAAGTTTGGAAGGCCAATTGATCGCGGTGAGGTAGTAAAAATACACAGACGGAAACAGCTGCCCTTCCTTTAAAAGGTTCCATTCGAAGTACAATTCCCCATTAGAACGTAGTCTGTTAATTTTATTATAAAAACTTTCGTAGTTTCACGAATTCCTTACGTATGTAAGCGGGTTGCACGCGTCTAGAACCGCACTCACCCTGAAGATGTCCCTCGTTAAGGGATGCATTACATCCGTAATGAAGTCTGTTAACAGTGCCTTCACAATAACAACTCACTCGCAGTGCCCTCAGTTATTCCGTGATCATGGCGCATGTAATTGCGCCGAAATATTAGAAAGTTCAAAACTCAAATCATGGTAAATATCCCGTTGTAAATGACAATATTGTTAATAACCATGATGGATTTAAAAGTGTTAAGTTCATTTTGCTTTCGATGAATAAATAAACCAACAGAACGCATAGCCGTACTCATACGAACTAGCCACTCTAACTTTCAAGTCGCCAAACAAGTAACTGTCAAATTATCAAATTATATTCCTTTAATTAAATCCCACGAAATCATTAATTCCAGAGTTAACAGTTTTCAGTAATAGCTCAGAACAGCAAACAACTCCTAAAATTGGACGTAGCGGCTACAAAATTGAAAGGTAAAATGTAACTGGACTAAATTAAATAATCTTGGCTCTAGATGAGTTTTCCTGGGGACGACAACGGTAAGTTTTTTTTTTTTGTAGGAATTATGTACTTAACTGGAATTCGTACCTTGCGATTTTGCAAGAGAGAATAAATTCAATTGGCAGAAGATCCGCGGTAAATTAAATAATCTTGGCTCTAGATGAGTTTTCCTGGGGACGACGACGACGGTAAGTTTTTTTTTTGTAGGAATTATGTACTTAACTGGAATTCGTACCTTGCGATTTTGCAAGAGAGAATAAATTCAATTGGCCGAAGATCCGCGGTACTGCCGCTTGATTTTTAATCTTGTGGACATTTCATCCACGGCCGCGCCGCCACGAATAATTTTAAATGGCTGCACCAATTCGCAACCAACAAATTGCCAATCTGCACTACAATAAATAAACGCTTAAAAATACGAGCCTAGGATCGGTATCTTTTCTTGCATGGAAATCACAGTTTTTAAAAGTTTCAGGGTTCAAACTTTCTTTGTAAAACCGTCCCTAAAGGCCGAAAGGCGTAAAACTTTTAGCGAAGAAAGTTTCGTATGAAGAAAACTTGATATTACAACCGAAATAATTTTATTCATGGGCTTTCGGTGCCTAAACGCATAAGGGAAATGAAAAGCGCTGGCTCACGGCGGGGCACGCAGTGCATGCTGTGCATGCTGTTCACGGGGCAGTGGACCAGAGCGGCTAAATCCGCAGCGTGCAACAGCGTGTGCCGCAATGGGGCTGTGGCTTTACGTTTATGTTATTTTAATTAAGAAACAAATAAAACGTTCGTGGTAAACATCACACATCATAATTATCGGCGACGGTAAAAACAGCATATCCAACTTCAGAAACAAATTACAGTGTGCGCAAGAACCCCAAGACAAATATGACTAGAGGGTTGAGTCAATTTGACGTTGGTAACGAGACGTGAACGTGACGTCTCCTTTCAACTCTGATCAACCTGCTCTCGAACTGGTGACACAAAAAGAGAAATGAAAATTCTTAGTTGGCTCATTGTCGCCTGTCTGCAGTTACATTATAACAATATCAGGGGTGAAGACACTGGGTATCAAACTCTGAACAGTCAAATGTACTAGAGTAGCAACACTAGCAAATGTCCCCCTGTCAATCAGTTTTGTTACGGGCGTAATAGTGTTGGTATCATATCAGAGTCACCTGATCACAATAAACACTCGTCATATTACAAGGCAGACAAACTGGACATTTATCAGGATTGACAAAACGTGTGGGACTTTGCTTTGCTACCCTAGTATATTTCCCTAAGATGTCTTGATATGTCCTCATTGTTGGTACATTTTCAGGAGAAGACATTCTTCTCTCTTCGCAGTATCTGTTTTTGATTGAAGTCTTGCCACTTTAGCAGTGTCCAGTTAAAACGTGTTCTGATCATATGGTCTAGCGTTTTCAAGTGTCAAATATAATTTTATTGGCATAACCTACGTTGTATGCATATCTCGAGAAGCTTTCTTCACATTCCAGCTATTGCGTGTCCGAGATGCAGCGGCGCTGTCTTCGTCGTTGCACTCTACTTCTCACGAGGCTTGCGCTCGCGCATCTAATGAGCTCGAACAAATCTTCTATATCAGCTCTATTAATTTACTTTTTAACACGCATCCTTGTTCATTATTAGCTGATTAGTAATAGAGTAATTGGAATTATGGATTGAACCTCCTTCTTTGGGCCATCAAAAAAGCTTCAAAATACCACGTGTTAAATTTCAAGACTATGATTGCACCTACATTTGAACATCCTGGCAAAATGATAGCTTATAAACCTTCTGCATCAAACGACTAAAACCCAAGTTCTTGTTCAGTTTTATCAGGTAATAATACAACCTCTTTGTCAGAAGTAAAGGGGTACTTGGCCATTCTCGTGTATAGAACTGACCTAGACTAAGCACACCGTCCGTGCACACAAAGGTCGCTTTGCACCTGGCGACAGGACTGGGAGCAGTTTTTTGTGCGGTATCTGTCGGAGGTAGTTTATTTTAATAGCGCTTGCACAGATGGCGCGAGTGCAGGGGTCGCTCTCACACAAATTTCGCTATAATGCACCCTAATACAAGGAGAACAGGGTGCAAGCTCATGAGTTGTCTAAGCTCAAAGCTGAAGTTGTAAACAAACCGGGCGAGGGCAATGGCTGCCTGCCACTCCCCGCGCTATGCCACCGATGCCGCGGCAACGGCCGACGCCATTCAACCGGGAAGTTCACCATTTATTTTTAACGCTTCAAATAGCCTGTTATGATAGCGTATATAGTACAATCATTTTATTTTTTGTTTCCCGGGTGTATTTCAGGCATTCATGTTTGGATACGAGAATAGGGCTTATAGGAAATGGATTTATTTTAAACAAGGCTTCACAAAGGCAACAATGTTAAATATACTTTGTGTCCTTAAGATTTCAAGATTATCGGCCTCTCTTAAATAAACAAGTTACGATAAGTTAGCATGGTTTACAAGAGCGCGACATTATCATTGAATAAACATAGGTACCTAACAGTGAACTGTCGTCGTCGATAACCATGGCCAATAGATCGATTTTGCATACAACATCGTCCACCATGTGTGCTTCTAGGTACTCCATTTTGTCTCAATCTTTTTTCGGGGTCCTTCAAGGCATGGTCTTTTGTGCGTGCATGCCATGACTCACATTTAGGTTTCAATTTCAACCAATAGTAGGTATTGAAATGACGGAATAATAAATAAAAAATGCTGAACAGCAATATTTTTGTATGTACCTAGGTATCTTCTTCTATTACCTATCTATCGGTTATATAAACAGTGGTTCGTCCGATGACGCCCAATCATCATAATATGCATTGACATTGAAAGTGGCGCGAATGGCATCCCTCCGAACTGCACCACGGCCGTGGCCGAGGCCAAGATCTAGGTGTCACTTCCTAGAATTAGTTGTCTTCGAGAGCGTCGGCAACGGCACGGCCGCCGCAGGGCCCGAGTCAATGACCCGAGGGCGACGAGGGCGCGGGATGGTGCGCGCGCACGCAGCCGCGCCCCGCCTTTATTTATTACGCTACGCGCGGCGCGATCAACGCCGACAACGCGCGACGGCGGCGGCAGCGGCGGCGGCGGGGCGGAGGCCGCATTCCGGCAGTTGGCGCCGCGGTCCAGCGTGTGCTGCGAAAATAACGCGCACACCGGTCCCGCCGACGTCAATGCTCTAGTCACACTTTAAAATAAACTAATTTAAACTTACTTTGAATGAAGGCAGGAGCACGTGGCGTCGACCTCATGCACCCTTAACACCGCAAAAGTCTCTCGAATGTTCACACGCACCATTTTCACTGTCCATTAAACTTGTTTTTAAACGTATTTATTGTTCAAAGTTCAATAATAAGTGTAAGTTAACACAGAGTTCCACATGGCGCGCGCGAAGTTCAGCGCGCGAGCGTCGAGGTACGCGTCAGTTAGGATTGCGGTATGACGCATTTGTGATCGCGGGCGCGTTCGTACAGCGTGCGCAGGCAGACGGGCGGTGGAACGGACGCGGGGATCGAGGGAGCGTCCCCCGCGGCTCCGTGCTGCCCTCTGCGTCGGGCTCATCGACCGCGCTCGCCCTCTCTTGCCGCGACGCAGAGCACCGGCATACTGCCAGCCTTGCCATGCCACGCCATGCCTTGCCACTCTTGCTATACCTACCAACAAGGCTCGAAACCCGCGCCCGCCCTGCCCCTTCATCATGCATAGCTATGCGAACGCTACGTTACATAGCCGCAGATCAGGAGCGCGCTTTATCTTATTAATTTACAAAATTTTGCAGTCTGTGCAAATTTTAAATCCTTTTATAAAAAAAAACTGCTTCTGAGTACGAAGCTAACAAGAAAGCAAAAAAGCTGATTGAACGTGATAAATGGACAAAAACATTACAGCGGAACCCTTACGGAACAGTATACATTTTTTATTTATTTATTAGGGAAACATACCTACAGTTATTATGAACAAAAAAAATATATACTTAACTACCAGCAAAGTAAAAATATAACATATAGGTACAGATGTTTTTCAAAGAAATTTTTATGTACATAGTGGCCATGAGTTGAATTGAATAACGGCAATTTGTCTTAAGATTAAGTACATGTAAGCGATTCAGGATCATTTACGCATTGACGGACACTAACCATACAAACAATACAATACTAATATACTTTATTTGCACACTATGAAATCAAAAATCACAGAAAACAAAAAACAAATAATGTACAGTGGGCGGCCTTATCGCTAAAAGCGATCTCTTCCGGGCAACCTTAGGATGGACACAACGTAGTCGGTCCTACAATTTCGGTGTGAAATCATTCTAAAAATATGAAGCACGACTACAAGCATTCCAAGCATGTCGACGTAGAGTGCAAAAGTTTGGTACAATACGTGTCATGCCCATGATTCAGAGATGGACAAAAAATACAAGTCGTCATTGCACGTGAATAGTATAGTCATGATGTGGTCAAACGGAGTCGAGGATATTGACGCCTGCGGGCGGAATGGCCGCACTGTTCTGCCAGGCAGCTCTAACGGTCTAACTAACGGACGAAGCTAACGTGTGAAGTGTGGACAACACCTTTACTATTTATAAGGTATAACTACTTAAGTATGCGTCCGAAAATGCGTGCTGTTTTACCAACACCTTTGACACGAGTCATCATTGCCCTAGCTAGTAAAATGGACCGATAGCAAAAAAAGGTCTCAAAACGAGAAATTTTAAAGTCGACTGTGTGAACATTGTAATTTTTTCTTGAAGCTTACAATAGGGGATGAGCTTCCGAATCGGAGACATAACACAGCTAGTTATTCAATCATGTCTCCTGGCGACCTGAGCCACGAATGATAGGGAGCAGCATTACATGCGCCGCCTACGCTGGGCGAGCAGAAATAGACGCGTGCGCAGCCCGTGACTCAGCACAGACAATGGTTGGTGTCCCCGCTTATAACAACTTTCGCCAACACTACTTATGAACGAGTTAGGGCGCGTTCCCACTATGTCGTAACGGTTAATTTATTGTTGGACGAAAATCGTCTCTAGCTTTTCCTATTAGGTACATATATCGACAATCTACCGTCACAAAAAACTCGTGAACGATCAGTTAATCATGAAGTCCTTACGATGCGTTCCCACTTTGTCGTGACGACAGATCGTGCATTTTAAAGCATCGTGGCTCGTACATTTACATGAAAGTGAAGTCTTTACGATATAGTGGGAACGCACCCTTACGATTTTGGAAGGCTAATTACCCCATTGACAATGTATATTATTTTTGTGAGTCAGTGAATCATGTAAACTATTAGCTTATTACAATTTGTCAGGTTCGGTCGGTATCCATGAGCTAGAAGCGCTATGACTTGTTAAATCTGAGTAAAAACGACACAAAATTAATGACTTACTTTTGCCAACTTCATATTTGTTGTATTTTGAAGCTATATCAATCAAAGTTTTCACACAGTGCACGAATAAAGATTATGAGACTATTTTTCTAACTGAATTCCACAAAAAACCATATTTTGCTGTTCGTGCATTATATTATAATATTTAGTTGATTTTTTGGGTTCCGTGCCCAAAGGGTGAAAACGGGACCTTAATACAAAGCCTGCGCTGTCTGTCCGTCCGTCTGTCAGCGGGCTGTATCTCATGAACCGTAAAAGGTAGACAGTTGAAATTTTCACAGAGTGGGTATTTCTCTTGCCGATATAACAACAAATATAAAACAAATTTTATAATTAAGAGGGCCAACGTCCGTACCACATTGAGTACCGATCATTGAAGCAACGTCGGGCGCGGTCCGGTGACCGCGTCATGTTGGCTTTTGCTTTTCTTCGATCCATCAAAAATCCGTTTTGTAGGATTTCTTTTGTGAAATAGTTTTTAACATGGACGGTACCCTCCGTGGGCGAGTAGACTCGCACTTGGCCGGTTAATCAACAAACAGACCGGTCTAACTAGCCCCAAACCAATTTATATGGAAATCAATAATAGCCAGAATATTCAAAACTTGTAAAATCTAAAGCTTGTTAACTCTAAAATTCTCATACTTTGACATTATAAAGGGCTCTTTACAAAACGTACCTAACCTACCTATCATTTTGTTAAATGACTAGTTTATGCCCGCGGCTTCGCACGCGTTGTTTCTATGGAAACGTTTAAAGGTTATTTCTATCCCATTGGAACTGATTTATGAAATAATAAGTATAGTTTTGTTCCAGGCCCACAACTACCTGAATGCAACATTTCAGCCCGAACCGTCCAGTAGTTTTATTACATTTATTACATGAAGAGGTAACAAACATTCATCCATCCAGGCATCCATACATCTAAGCCTCTAAAGTTAGTTAGTGTGATACTTTTTTAACCAATACCATATAACATTTCATACGTCATACATAATAATTGATTACAACATGTGGATGGATGATAATAAAAATAGGTATTGTTTTTGGGACGGCTGTGCTTCTTAAATATCTGCGTGTCTAGAGAATGTCCTTTATCTGTTTGTTTGGGTGCCGTTCCACCTTATTTATGTACACGTTACGCTCATTTTGCTTGTTTATTCCTGAAGTCGTCGTCCCAAATTATCTGCGGTCGATTACAAGACGGCATATCCAGCTGCCATTTCAGCCAGCTAAGTGCGGTTATTCAAATATTTCTCGAGCCGAGTGCTTCGCAAACATGCCTAGTAGCACATACTAATGTGATGCTAATCATTGGGTACGCCGGACACATATTAATTTCAGTACGGCACTTTAGCACGAAGACCGCACAATAAATGCCATCGGAAACTATGTCCACACAGCGCGCTCCGTACGCTTTCTTCGACTTTCAACTCTTTTCACCTATCAATTCATTCTGAAACCGTACTGATCAAACCGTACAGATATATTGCTGTGCTGGTGTTAAAGCGCTCGTGTGGATACAGCTATTCAGTAACGGTCTAGCTTTTCGTGGAAGGGTACCCAATGAAGTGGGTCAGCATCAAACCCCGTCAAGGCGATGAAGTCTACAAGTTTCACATAGGTATTTTTAAAGTTATTTTCTCAGAACTTATGGCAATTTAATATACGCCGGAAGACAGTGGATGACCTTTGCACAGGATCGATTAAGCTGGTGTGTATTTAAAAAGGGTGTCATTGGACTGATTAATGATCATATTATATTTACGAAGAATCACCAATAAGAAATTTCTATGGACGCATTGAAATTATTTCTTTATTTAATTAAATAGGTAACTGGCGGTCTTCCCCGTTTAATTTAATCTCTGACATTAAATTTCCAAGTAGTGCATCTACTTGGAAATTTAGCTATTGAAGGAATCCCTAGGTGTACTTTCAATTTTTTCACCAGGATTATTTCTTCTAAGAAACCTTAATGGTAAGTACTTTAGTTGAAAGACCGACTTCTGACATTAAATTTCTAAGTAGTTGTACTAGCTATTGAAGGAATCCCTAGGTATTCTTTCAATTTTTTCTCCATGATTATTTCTTCTAAGAAACGTTACTAGTAAGTACTTTCGTTGAAATACCGACTTGTGCTTAAACAAATTACGCAAATAATAAGGTAATTTGTTTTCTGATTGGTTCCCGGCATAATATTCTCCACTGACACTACTCCCAGGCAACGAAACTCCTAATACGGTTTGATAAATCTATAAATACAAAAAGTCAAGAACAAGACTAACAAAACGTTACAAAAACAAGTAAGATGATAACGAGATGGTCCGAATGCGGCCAAGCAGTTACGGACAGGAATGGCCTGTGAATAGGTATTGCAACGAGAATCGAGCAGACTTGTTCAACAGCATTCTCAGGCGTACACCACACCAAACAGCTTTTACCATACCAAGACTCAAGACCTGAAAATTTTAATAAGTACAATATGGTTGTGTCTAACTGAAGATGCTAAAACGTAACCTTCATGTAAGGCCTGGGCTATAGCTAAAATTACGGAATAATAATACTACGGTCTGACTCGTTTTTATCAGTTTTGAATGATGTTCAAGTGACACAATATTGTAAATTGATTTACATTTGAGTACTCTGCTCAGATCCGTCCCAAAACTAATTTACACGACATTTTGGAAAATATATGCAGCTGAAGGCGAAAATTTGTTCACCCTTTCAGTGCTTAAGGTTCTTGTTGGATAGTAACTTAGGAAGCCAGCCGTAAGACATTGTCGCAAGGCAGATGCAGTGTACGTACTGCAGAGAGCGTACAAAGAGCATAGGGAGACAAACGACTCAAGCGTGGGAAACAGTCTGGTCTCGACTATCGACGCATGGGCTGCATTCGCGTTTTGCCCGCGGCTGTACTTTACCAGCCATACAAGAAAAACTTGTAGCTGCAAGTATTCAGACAAGTTCTTTGAAACCCTGGTGAAATAACCCTAACTGATTCCAGCAAATACCTTTATAACATCCCTTCGATCAAATATGAACGGTTAAAATAGAGGGCAATATTGCGGGCTACAGCAAACCAGTAGCATACTCCATACCGCTTACATACAGGTGTCCCACGGCCATGGTACATACATGGATGGCAAGTATATTGAAATATTGAAGGTGGGAAGGTTTAATGAAAGGAAATTTTCCTTTATTTAAAAAAAAATTAACTGCATTTACAGAATTTTGAAAAAGTGCTAGCTTTATCCGGTAAATGAACCCACAAATATCCGAAATACATATCAACCTCTATTTTTTATGGCACCGATCGAATGTCATAGAACTGTGGCGAATTTACACATGCTTTTTTTCGTGACGAATTTACTTTGTGGCAAATATACAACAACCCTTATAAATATTGCATATCAAATGAAAGGAACATCAAGAAACCAGTCAAAAACTGGGACGAGTCATGAGACGAAGCACTTTCGCTGGGTCGTCACCAGTTAGACCAATCTTCTACCGTCGACTAATAAATAGTACATCAATATTAAAATAAATCATTGGTTTTGGCGGTCTTTAGATAAAATATGACAACGACAAGACATCAATTGCCTTGGAGTACTAAGACAACGTCTTGTCCACCGGACGGGGAACAGGGCGCGGCGTACGTGGCTTTCAGTGCGGTGAAGGCGGCAGTGTAACTTGTGATATGATATGATAGCCTCTCCTTGCCGAATTTCGGCTACGGTGGCGGCCAGTTTCAAATGAGACTAGCCATGTGCACAGGACGTTATTACAGTGAGCAAACACTGGTGCATTATCTATTCAGTGGCGCAACGGCGAGAGTCCGCCTGCGACGCAAGAGGATGCGGGTTCGATTCCCGCTTTGGAAGAAATTTGTGTACGATCTGCAGAAATCTGTTCCGTTGGTCTGGGTGTTTTCTATGTATACTTAAAAAAATATCTATTTTTGTATATAATGTATTAAATGTATCAAGTAAGCTACTCAAAGCTTGTATTATGGGTACTAGATAACCCATAATACAAGCTTTGAGTAGCTTACTTTGGGGCTAGATGGTGCTGTGTTGATTGTCCAGCATTATTGATTATTAATTTATTTATTCGCTCACTCTCATAATTCGATGGGACAGCAGACCGACACGACCGGGTTCCGAAGAGTGTCCGAACAAACCCCTTTTGTCCGCACACTCTTCGGACCCCGGTCGTACGGTCTGCTGTCCCATCGGATTATGAGAATGGGCGAATAGATAGTGCGCAGGATGAGCGCCTGACCTCTTAACTAGTATAAGGGAAGGCTTCGTCTCCCTAGTTCTTGGCAGAATTTATGGTCTTCCTCTTATTAAGTAAGCAATGTTGATTGAACAGATTTGATTCTCATGATTGACTCGACAGATCAGTGCCAGAAAAATACAGGCTGATATTTTTTGGATATAAGTGGGGTCTATATTTCCTTTTAGTAAAACTTCTTATCCCCAATATTTCTGGAACTTGCCTCCATGTCCCATGGCTTTGGGGCACCCTGTATAATATATGTGTTAGATAGATTTGTAGAATCTTATGAAACTAATTTAGTTTTAGTTTGACTGTTGCAGCCGTCAAAATCGGACATCATTAGAATGTCAACAATAAATTTGTACTTAGTTAAATACCAGATAACAACCATCATTATTTTCAAGGATAGTAAGTTTCTATACATTAGCCAAATGAAAAGAAACCATTAAGCACTCAGGTCAAAAATACTAGGTTGTTGGTAGATACTTGGTGCCAAAAGTTTTCAACCGTGCCGTAATTTTACTTTGTAATATTTCAAACGAATTTATCAGTTGATAATTTATACGTTGTGGCACTGTCCCCTGAGCCCTTGATTTATTTTCAAAACGGGTATCTGTTAAATAAAACATGCGAACTCTGATGTACCGATCGATTCAGCGTAAGTGGGCCACAAAGAAAAATTGCATGGACACTTGTGTGCCATCGGACATCGTTTGCTGTAACAAGCTCTGCTACAAACAACACGTTTTCTACAGAAATGGCAAATCTCAATTGTTTGTTGACCACACTGATGGGACGAAATGAACAGGAACTACACGGTGGCTGTAGTAAAAAGTAAGGTAAAAACACGAAAAAAGAAATAAAAACAAGGGGAGTGAGCCGCCGAAATTTGTCTTACTTTATTGGGTGGGGGTGCCATGCCCCACGACTGGCCGATTGACGTTTGTATCATGACCCGTTGATAGAATTATAGCATGTGTAATACTACTTATATATAACATTTATTTGTTATAACAACATCTGATTATATTTATTCAGTTGATAATGATTTTAGATGATTTAACATACTTTTTATAAAAAAATTATGGCATCATACTCATTTGGTACAAACATTCATTTGGTTGAAAAATCGGATAGAAAGAGCTGCTCTCTACACAGAAGCTAATAATGTATCAGTAGGTTTGAAAAACACCCAACAGCCGCGAGGCCGTGCCTCCCTACACAGAAGCTACTCAGTGACGGTAGCTTTACAATAACACCCACCCCTCCCCCCTTAAGCCAGTCTTAAATGACTATTTTTTGACATATTTTCAATGAAACCTTTCAAAAATACTTCAGATCTATAAAGTATTTGAAAAAAGCAGATTTTTCTTTTCGTTTTCGGGGCCGCTCAGATTGGTGGATTTTCCGCACCTCGGCTTATAAGTCTTTTACAGTCATATGGATATAAACAATTTTATAAGATTTGGATTGACCTCGAATGCGAAACTTGTAGGTTGTGGCCGTTGTAGACTACAACTTCCAACAAGGTACAGTTTAAGATACCTATCATAAGTTTTATTTTAATGCCTATGAAATAGTTTTCTTTTATTTCCTTTATGCAGAATAGCGAAGTTGCTCTTGGTGGCCACTGAACTCTGTTTTCGCTTCTCTGTCTAAATCATACGAAACTTCACAATTTCAGAGGGATTAAAATAAAGCTAATAGGTATCACAAACTATACAATGGACTTTTAAAAATTCCTTTGATTAGCGTTATTAAGAAAGAAAAGGCAGTAACGCTATTTTGAGTCATTGATGCGTACGTACGTACCTCAAAAAGAAAAAATGAAACTTTTATAGGATCACTTTGTTGTCCGTCTGTCTGTCTGTTGGTCTGTCCCCCTCTTCTCAGGAACGCGTGGAGGTATCGAGTTGCAAATTAACATCAAATACTCAAGTTCGTGACCTCTTGGAGCCTCGATATAAGTTAAACTTCTAAGTCAACGCAATCAAAAGTTACAGCCATTAATGTCCGAATATTTTGAAATTTCCAAGGAAAAAAAGTGCACTCAAAACGTATACTTCCCGTAGACCTAGAATCAAGAAACTTGTCTATTAGCACAAATGAAGGAAAAAATCCGCAAATCATAAATTTGTAGTTCATTCACTAAAAACAATACTTTTGATTCTCGCCTTGGACCAAAACCTATAGGGTACTTCCCGTTGACCTAGAATCATAAAATTTGGTAAGAAACAAGGTCTTATAGCACAATAAAGGAAAAAATCCGAATCCCATAAATTTGTAGTTTATTCACTTAAAAAAACTACTTTTGATTCTCGCCATGGATCAAAACCTACAGGGTAATTCCCGTTTACATAGCATCATAAACTTTGGCAAGAAGCAAGGTCTTTTAGCACAAATAAAGGGAAAAATCTAAAAACCGTATATTTGTAGTTTATAAACAAAAAAATTCTGTCTCTCGTCATGGACCAAATCCTACAGGGTACGGTCCGTTGACCTAGAATCATGATATTTATCAAGACACAAGGTCTTACGGAATCCTTAGTGCGCGAGTCCGACTCGCTCTTAACGTATTACTTTTTCAGATTCCATCTGGCAGCACGGGCCTTAAGACTATGTTAATAAATACTACCCAAGTACGTATTTGGATGAAATATGGATGAAACTGTTTACGCCTGTTGCCATGGAAACCATTAGGTTAATTTTACTATGTCACCCGAAGCACACCTCCGCTGCGGAATACGAGTAGCGGAATCGCTGGATGAATTCCGCTGCGATCAAGTGTAGTTTGAGTAGCGGAACAAGTGCGGAAATGCGGCAGACGTCGGAGCAGATCGGCGAAACCGCGCGAGGTTTGAGATATAATTATAGTCAAATCTATGCGTTAGAACAGGCAGTTTCGCTAGTGTTCCGCTTCGCCTTCATACGGACAACACATGACGAAATTACTGCGGTTCCGCTGTTTTGGTTTAGTAGTTTTTATTTTATTACTAGCTGTACCCGCGACTTCGTTCGCGATTGCCATAGGTACCTGCCGACTAATTAAGTTGACATTTTCACACCACAGTTTCTCTCATGTTATGAAACGCAGTGCAAAAAAACTTCGATGCCCAGATTTGGACCTGTTACACTTTTAACATAAGTATCTTTATTTAGGTACCTAGTTAAATTGTGTATAAATCGTGTAGAGTCTGCGGGGGATAGTACCTATGTTGTCATCTTCAATCCCATTCTTTATCCACACGACTTTTAGCTACGACTCGATCAGCGTCAGTTTTAAGAAGTATCATACTCGTTTCACATTCTTACTCATGGTTCCGTTGAGCTGGGGCCCTATTCTGCTAAACTAATCGCTTCACAGGCATGGGTATATCACAGAATGACACGTTTTGGTATTCTACCTTAGATGAAAGAAATTATGATGAATGCAGTTGGAGAAACGCGCTTCAAAGTGTCAAGTTTGAAACTATTAATTTATCTCGCACTTATCTGGATTTTATTATTGTAAGGATTCTACGTGATGATTCTGCGACGATTCCATTGTCATAGTGAAGCCATTGTATTACAGAATTGGGCTCTTGACCCATTTGACTGGACCACCGTAATTTTTTTTCGATAGTAGGTAGGTACAGTTGATTGTGTACCACAGGTAAAAATATTTTTCTGTGGTCTAGTTAGTTTAGTTGGACTACTTACTTCAACCAAACTCGGTGGTACAGTTAACTGGACCAGCTAAACCACCAAATATCATGTTCATGAATATCGCATGATCATTTATACATTTTACTTTGACTGAAATAGGCATTGACGCAATTAAGTTCCTCCCCACTAAGGTAGGAAGGAACCTAACTTATGGGTGCGTCTTGGAAAAATAAATAAAAGAACTTGCCTACCCTTGATCTACTGATTTTTTTCTTCAATCTACAGATTATTTCATCAATCTACTGATTTTCTACTCGACTTTCTACTGATTTATTGAAATTCCATCTTGCAACACTTTTTCTAACAAAAAGAATGCATGAAATCGGACGACGCGTTAATGAATTACAACTAAGAACACATTATGACTTTTATCCCCTCTCCCAAGAGAACCGTGCCTACTACACTACATAGATAGATATTTTTTTATTATAAATAGAAAACATACACAACGCCCTGAAGAAATATCTGCAGATCGTACAAATATTTGTCCCGAGGCGGGAATCGAACCCGCAACCTTCTGCATCGCAGGCGGACCTTCGCCCTCTGCGCCACTGAGGTCGTCAAATTATTATTATTATGTTGCTTTTTAAGTTTAATGGGATAAATAAAAATGTTATGAGACCACCTCGGAATCATACTCCTTAAAATACTTAGTGAAAGAATCAGCAACATCAGTTAACCATGGCGGGGATATAAGTAATTATACACATTTAAAAGTAGCAGTGTGTAAATTTATTTACATGAAGATCGGACCTAAAGGGATCATTGGAGGTAATTTTGACCCTCGTTATGCAGTACAGGCACTCAAACCAGGAGGACTTCATCCATCGTCCATTATATTCTTGAAGACTCATCAAATACCGAACACACTCCCAGAAACTTGAGACACGAAGGTTGAAAGTTAAAGGAAAAAATATGAACACAGAAAAAAATCTGAAACGGCATGAAAACGGACATGGCAGGTTGTGAAAACGTTATTAGAAGATTTACAAGAGAATACAAGAAACAAGATCGTGATCGACGAATCAACCTGTACAAGAGGCTGTTGCCGTGATGCGTCGTGCCATTCATCAAACTGAATTTTTATCACACAAGATATTGAATTTTGTAGACAAATATGAGAAACAAGAGAGAATATTAAATGCAGCTCTTCACAAAGCTTTCGACAAAATAAATACATAATGCTGGACAATTCACACAGCAATATCTAACCCCAAACTACGCAGAGGTTGTTTTATAGGTACTAGATAACTGATGTACATAATACAATGCATTACATAGATAGATATTTTTTATTTTACATAGAAAATACCCAAAACACCCGAAACAAATATTTGCAGATCGTAAAAAACATTTGTCCCGAGGCGAGAATTGAACCCGCGACCTCCTGCGTTGCAGGCGGACCTTCACCCGCTGCGCCATCTAAGTTGTGGTGTTTTCTCATATTAAATCAGGAACACAGTATTGAATAAATATTTATTTTATTTATCACCGATGTGGGGCGACGGCGTCATGACGGTATGAGTCTTATTTGTCTCAGTTTAATATGATATTTGCAGAAGCTAAATAATAGCACACACAGTGTACAAGTACAGTCATCTACAGTTATATGATGCAGCAAATTTGCGGTATTTATCCCTTTGAAATTGAGTTACTCGTCGACCACGTTCAGTCAACCACTAAACCCTCTTCGGTGTAACCAGGGACCCGTATAACTATTAGATCTCGGCGCAGACGAGTGTACCTAGTTCCTACACTCTATTATTCGTCAGTTCGTAGCAATATGCTATTTTTGGATCATGGCATGAAGCCAGCACCGGGCGCTCACTACACAATGTGTACGTAATGTACGTATATCTTAGAACAATAAGGTTTAACAAGTATTTGTATGTTTCCGCATTGGCTAACTGGAGCCGGTATTTCAATAGCAAAACATAATATTGATTTGGGCCAACATAATATTGGATATAGCATATTATGAATGTTTTAGTCTCATGCCTCTACTCTGTAGATTCGACTAGATTCCGCTTAAGATCCGACTGATCTTAAGCGGAATCAAGTCGAATCTACAGGAGAATCTAATACAGTCGAATTTACAATCGAATCTATATACAGTTGAATATTCAGTAGAATCTACAGTCGAATTTACAATTGAATCTTTATACAGTTGAATATTCAGTAGAAACTTAAGCTAAGGAATTGTAATAATGCCCAAGTATTAAAATTCTCTAGCTTGTACCCCCAGCTTCGCATGCGTTGTTCGAGGATAATGATTTAATTGTTTTTAAAAAACTAATAGTTTGGCGTGTTTTAAAAAACTATAACCCGACTTCAAAATCTTCTAGTGGCGACATCTAGTTAAAATTCGAGTCTAATTTAGTTTGATGAATGAAAAGACGAATGAATGAAGGCTTACTTTGAAACACGAAATACGAAGTCTCGGTTGACGGATCGCTAGAAACGAACAACCGCACTGCTGAACGTGCAAATGTGCGTTGCTTCGGACGCGTTACCGAATGACACCTTAGGTTTCTGATTACTAAAAGTAAATGTCAAAATCATTGTCATAAAAGGGCATCGAAAGAACTGATCGATCATCGATCCTTGGTTTTATGCGATCCGTCATTTGTCAACTTTGTAATTTGTTTTTCTAAGTAGACCTCTTGTTTACGCCCGTTGCCATGGAATCCATTAGTTACGAGTGATTGTGAAAATTATCATGTGATGATGATTATATTTTATATACGTTTTACGGCGCACATCATCAATTCCTCTTAAGCAAAATTTTTATGGGACCACCTAAAAATCAACCTTTAGACAACAACGAAAGAATCATCAAAATCCATTAAGAATTGGCGAAGATATCACCAAAATTGCTGTAGGTAATCGTGATTTTCCAAAAGTATCATGTTGTTTTTTTTCCAAATCATGTTGTTTTCCAATCATGTTTTTTTCCAATCATGTTGTTTTTTTTCCAATCATGTTGTTTTTCCAAAAGTATCATGTTGTTTCATTTCCAAAAGTATCATGTTGTTTGTCTACGACAGACCACCTCCACACAATAAATATTTTAATAGAAAAACACCAAGAAAATAACATCCCTTTGTATCTTGCTTTCGTAGATTATACGAAGGCTTTTGATAGCATTTTACACCCATATATTTTCAGCGCCCTCAGCAATCAACACATTGAATCCACATATATAAATTTAATCCGTAATATATATCAGCAAAGTACAGCATCAATCAGTTTAGAAAAATTAGGTCCATCCTTCAAAATTGCAAGAGGTGTCAAACAAGGAGACCCACTGTCTCCGAAATTATTTACCAGTACCCTAGAGGAGGCGTTCAGGAAGCTAGCGGTCGGATGGAAGGAAAGAGGAATCGAAATTGGTGGAACCAGGTTAACTAACCTGCGTTTTGCTGATGACATTGTTCTCTTCTCCTCCTCAGCTTCAGAGTTACAGTCAATGCTTGAAGACCTAAGCGGGGCGAGCCTTGAAATTGGACTGAAGATGAATCGGTCGAAGACCATGCTCATGACCAACAGCGTTAAGACCAGAGTTAGAGTAGACGGAGAAGAATTGCTCTACGTGGAAGACTACATCTACCTTGGCCAAATAGTTTCATTTGATTCCAGACAAGATAAGGAGATCGCTCGGCGAACCGAAAATGCCTGGAAAAGCTATTGGGCTAAGGGAGACCTAATGAAAGGTCCTGATTTTCCACTGTCCCTAAAGCGAAAGCTAATGGACACATGCATTCTTCCCGTCTTAACCTATGGTGCGCAAACTTGGTCATTGACGCAACTTCAAAAGTCCAAAATCAAGGTTTGCCAGCGAGCGATGGAGCGCAGCATTTTGGGTGTCCGACTAACGGACAGAGTCCGCAACACCGAACTGCGCTCTCAGACGCAAATCGCTGACGTAGCTGTCAAAGCCGCAAAGCTAAAGTGGGATTGGGCTGGTCACGTCTGCCGCATGCCAGGAGAGCTATGGGCAAAGGTAGCCACCGATTGGCAACCTGAACAGGCGAGAAGGCGACGCGGTAGACCTAGACGGAGATGGCGGGACGAATTAGGAAAATTTCGGACCGACTGGACGGAGCTGGCCAGTGATCGTGATGTCTGGAGAGAGTGGGGGGAGGCCTTTGCCCAGCAGTGGGATGAACTTGGCTGATAATAAATAATAAATAAATAATAATCATGTTGTTTTTTAAGCTTATTTATATTAATCCCTCGGGAACAACATTTATAACTAACCAATTCGGGAACATTCTCTATACAATAGCGAAATAATTTTCAAAATCGGTCCATAAATGACGGTGACATCGACGAAAATACAAGTAAAAAAAATAAAGAGTAATAATATATAAACAATATAATAATAATATATAATAATAATAATAATAATATATAATAATAATATAGTAATTATAATAATATATAATAATATAAACAGCCGAATTAAGAACCACCTCCTTTTTTGAAGTCGTTTAAAAAGTAGCTTACGATAAATTAATTTTGTTGAATGTTCATATAATTTAGATAGTGGTAAACAAGATCCCATAGACTAAGTTTCTGTTAGATTTTTTTGTTTCGTTACATAGCATATAATATTATTTTGTTGAATTAAGCACTATTGTAATTCAGAATTACGGGGGTGGCATGCCAAATCGTTTATTTGGTGCATGAGGGTTTTGCCGAGCGCAAAACCCACATGCACCAAATAAACGATTTAAAAAAAAACCTTCCAGGGCACACTATCTCTCCCTGTATTTCATTAATATCCGTTCAGCCTTGAAAAGATAACATATCAGTAGTGAATATGGATTATTGAACAATAAAATTGGTAGGTAAATATAGAATGCAAAATATAAACGTAAATAAATGTGCGAATAGATACGCACATTCAATAAGACAACGTTAAATAAGCATAGCAGTTAAAAAATATTTTTTAATGCACTAGCTACACTGCCAATACGGCCGCGGGTTAAATTGCATTTTTGCAGAACCTCGGAAGCCGACTCGCACTTGGCCGCTCTTGTTCTTGTTTGTTAGTCATGTTAGTATTACGTTAGGTCGATGACCAGCTCGGCGCTTCCGAAAAGCCCGAGCTGATGAGCATAAAAATATAGGAATTATTTAAATAATTAGGTAAGTTTCAAAATCATTCGGTACATATATTTATTTATCAAGAACGAATGTATTGTGCTAATTATTTTTAATATATCGAAGTTGGTTGCTACAGAAAGGAATTGACTGTAGAGGCCAATACGCATGTCTAAAGCTGAGTCAAATGCAAAGATCCGGGAAAATAATTTTTATTTTCTTGTTATCCACATTACTCACTGTTTCCTACAAAATATTGCGCTAAAAGTACAGAGTACAGTACAGACGCTTGGGTATTGTACTTTTTATATTCAGGCGTACGTGACGGGTGACTTGTCTTGTGATTGACTCAGCGCCTCACGGATTCGGCTAATATGGCAAGGGGATAATATTGGCTAATATTACAAGCTTTTGAGCTTGTAGCTTTTGATATTTGAGAATCAAACGATTTCCGTGTAAACGGGTGCCGTAGAGTAATAAGATACGGAGAAATCTTAACCGTTTCCTTCGCGGGGAATTCATATACAGTGATGGAAACTGTTAGTGTGTAGTATAAATTTTTTATTAACTGCACATGTGTTTGCATGTTTTGATGTTTTTGTTTTGGTAATGGATGCAATATATACCGGTGCACTTTTCTTGCAAGCTTTCTTAATGTCCCCTTTCTTACAACATAAGACTTTTTACATGTTTGTACAGTTCTGATGACATGTAGCGACGGAAAAATATTGATGCTGCACAAGACTGTCTCCTCCTCCTCCTCGACAGCCTTTATTGGTCCACTGCTAGACGCAGGCCTCCCCTGGAGGACAGCACTGTCTAGTCAGACACAAAAGTTGAATATAATTTTGACTTTTGATAGCTAGAAAAGTGCTTGTTTTCAATTCTAATTTGTGAAGTTTAATACGAAAACAGATTTTCGATCGAATACTCAAGGAACTACGGAACCCTAGAAATGAAAACAGTTCATAACAAGTCCGCAATGCGTCGTGGAAAAAAAGGCCAAAAACGCCCTAGGATGGCAGGCATGATCGTAAGGCGGTTGACCTTGTGTTGGGTGTTTACATCGAGGCATCGTGCATCGGTCACAAACGCGTCAGGGCCGCGCGTTGCAACGTGCGCTGGGACACAAACAACCTACATACCCATACCTACACTACCATGTTAATGCGTCTCGTATCTACATTGTGGTTCGAGTATGCAGGACGCCGCTCACCAGTGTCCGGTTAGGCGCGACGCGTTCCGATCCGACCCATGGCATCCATGCCACTGAACTTTAACACCATTAAAGCCTTCGTACAGTAAGAATAGCTCTTTGAGGGGCAGAATACCGCAAGTATTCTCAAGTCTGCATTGCATGGAACCCATATCATCCGACTATGACCTTCTTACTTGAGGCCTGTTGAGAAGTTTTCTAGCCAACGGTATTTAAGTTTGTCTTTGAGAAGTTTCCGTAAACTTTCGTCTTTAAGTTTTTTGACGGAACCAGGCAAACCAAAGCTTTATCTAGTGCAACTTTTGATGATGTGTATCAGAACAGAACGTATAAAACTTTTAAATCCATCATGGTCATTTCCATACCGTAAAAATATATCTTAGACGAATGTAAATAAGAGCTTTAAAATAGCGTATTTTATAGTAATAATAATAATGTTGGACAATTCACACAGCATTATCTAGCCCTAAGCTAAGCAGAGCTTGTGTTATAGGTACTACTAGATAACTGATATACTTAATACAATACACTACATGGATATCTATTTTTTATTATACATAGAAAACAGAACACCCTGAACAAATATCTGTAGATCTTACAAACACTTGTCCCGAGGCGGGAATCGAACCTATGTAAGATGTATATCCATATAAACGTAAGTTATAGGTCTTGCTTGAACGGTACGATTGTTTCCTGTTTACAAGTATCTTGTTACCAACTTTTTAAAAGCCAAGGTAGATCGACAACTCTCAGAAGTTTACAAAAGTGGGCAATCGAGTACGTACTTCAAGCCAAATACGGGTAGCACTTTCGATACTTAATGACAATACTAAATTTTTATGAGATAAAATTGTAATGCGTCATACACAATAAAAAGACTGTGTATTTGAATCATGCTCTCGTAGTGCGTAGGACTCAGAGTCATCAGCATCACAGTATTTGGAACGAGTGGAGGAAATATTTGATTGTTTGTTTGTTTGTATTGAATAGGCTCCGAAAATACTGGACCGATTTGAAAAATTATTTTACCATTAGAAGCCCACATTATTCCTGATGGAACATAGGCTTACTTTTTACCTCGGGAAAATGCTTCATTCCTACTGGAAAACGGGTAATAGGACAACGGGTAGTAAGAATGCAGCTAGTATTAGATAAAATACAGTACATTTTTGCCTAAAACTCTAAGGTTAATAAAGCGGTCACGTCCCATAAAGTTTCTTGTAAATTCATCTTTATTATACCTGATACCTTTACATTATGATTTTTTTTTTATTATTTATTTGAGGGATCTCTTAGCGATATCATCGCCATTAAGATGGAATACTTTTAAAGTTTATGTTTATTATAGAAGTTATTCAGGAAAAGTTGGAGTTGGAACAAGGGACCTATAATAAAACGTCAAGTGCGAGTCGGACTCGCGCACTAACGGTTCTGTAAGACCTTGTGTCTAGCCAAATAATCATGATTCTCGGTCAACGCGAACTATGT
This sequence comes from Eupithecia subumbrata, assembly GCA_949316285.1. Classification (NCBI taxonomy): domain Eukaryota; kingdom Metazoa; phylum Arthropoda; class Insecta; order Lepidoptera; family Geometridae; genus Eupithecia; species Eupithecia subumbrata. Next base: position 17,265,468 of record OX438642.1, read on the forward strand.
AAATTTTGGTACTTGGCGAGAATATTATTTTTGTGAATGAACTACAAATTTACGGTTTCTGGATTTTCGCTTTATTTGTGCTATATGACCTTGCTTCTTACTAAATTTTATGATTCTAGGTCAACGGGAAGTTCTCTATGGATTTTGGTCAAAAGCAAGAATCAATAGTATTTTTTTGGCGAATGAACTACAAATTTACGGTTTCAGAATTTTTTTCCTTTATTTCACCTTGCTTCTTGCCAGATTTTGTGATTCTACCGTCAACGGGAAGTACCATATAGGTTTTGGTCCATGGCAAGAATCATAAGTATTTTGTTTTATAAGAATGAACTATAAATTTATTGTTTTCCGATTTTTAGGGTTTCGAAGATCGAAGATCGGTTGAAACAGACAAAGCGAGACCATAAGGGTCGAAACCCTTATAGTCTCGCTTTGTCTGTCCTTTTTTCCCTCTTTAATAACTCAGCAACTACTGCAGCTATCAACTTGAAATTTAAAGTAATAATACATTTCGTGCGCCTGTACAGATTTTAAGAAAAATAAATGAATAATGAAAATGAATATTTTCCATACAAATTGTGATGCCGAAATTTTAAAAGATACCTACAGGGTCATGTGGGGTATCAAATGAAAGGTATCAGTTTGTGCATTTCAAAATAGGTTTTGAAATTTTTGTAGGTTTCATATTTTTTTAAATATTTCGTCGAAAAAATACCCATAACCCCTCCCCCCCCCCCCCCTATCTCCGAAGATTGCAGAGCGATCCATGTAAAATGTAAGGAGCGTTTATAGACATGGATCTATATTTTACAGGAAAATATAGAGAAGTTTGAAAAAAGAACACTTTTTGAAAAATGGTCAAAAAGGGGGGGAATCATTTTCAAAAGGGGGGGCTACCTCACCGAGTGGGGTGTCAAATGAAAGGTATCGGTTTGTAGGTTTCAAAACAGTTTTACAAATTTCTGTAGGTCCCATACTTTTTGAAATATTTTGAAAAAGGTCGAAAAAATCCTTTACTATTTTCCTTTACTTGTGCTATAAGGCCTTGCAGCAACGGTAACTCCCATTTGTTCTATAGGACTGTGACGTCATAGAACCCTTACTTTTTAATCCCTGTTTACCATCCATGGTAGACTATTGAAACGAAAACTGGCCCATTTGTTCTATAGAACTAATAATACTTGGTAACTTCTATCAGTTCTATAGGACTGTTGATCCATGGAACTGTTAAAACTTCTACGGGAAGTACCATACAGGTTTTGTGTGCATGCGATTCTCCTGGAAATTTCAAAATATTTGGACATAAGCTACTGTAACTTTTGAGTGCGTTGACTTAGAAGTTTTATTTACTTCGCGGCTTCAAGAGGTTACGGACTTGAGCGATAACGCGAGGACGTATCGAGTTGAAATAAATTCAACTAGATACGTCCTCGCGTTCCTGAGAAAAGGGGGTTGACAGACGGACAGACAGACGGACAGACGGACAGACAGACATACAGACGGACAACAAAGTGATCCTTGAAGGTTTTTTTTCCTTTTGAGGTACGGAACCCTTAAAAAAAACTTCTATGAAGGGAAACCAATACTCATTTTGAAAAAGGAAAAACCTATACTCAAATTTATTTTAACGACCTATTTAACGACATCCCCTACACGACTGGATGCCAAAATAAGTGACTAATTAGTAATTAACCAGATGTTATTCATATTGAATTCCTAAAATCTTTACTGAAGGCTCAGAAGGTTGTAATCTTACTTTCATCTCAGAGCAAAGCTATTTATACTCAAATACACTTGCGAGCTTTAAAATGGAATCGCTTTCATCGCGAGTTGATCAAAACAATTTTTTTTTTTTACAATTTATGTACAATGAACTATAGATTGTGGTATATCATTTGAAAGGTAATTTTGTTACCTTTTAATTGATATCAAGAAGATTTAAAATTAATTAAATTGGCTACCTAAATTTTGGGAATTATTGCAATAGGTCGAAATTGCATCTATCGGCTTCTATCGGCGCCGGAGCTGGATGAGCTGGATTTCTCCCTCGTATCCGCTGTTTTAGCTCGTCCCACATATGCCAGATTGGGTTCAAGTCAGGAATAAGGGCTGGCCAGTCTAGTGTGGGAATGCCGACATGGAAGACGTCTGTCGGTACTGTCTAGTCACTGCTGCGCTGTGGCAGCGGACATTATCGTCCATTAAATCAAAATTTACCGTCGCCAATAAATCCTGCGTAAGGGAAAACATAACTTAACTCATAGTTCACTGCAAAGAAATTGTAAAAATTAGTCTTGAACAACCCTTGAAGCGATTCCAGTTTAAAGCTCGCAAGTGTACATACAAAGTTTTGGTATTCGTGTCCTTTACTTAACCAAACGTATATTTTAAAAGCAAAAGTAATTCCGTTTGTCTATGTCCTTTTCACGCCTAAACGGATCTTAATGAAAATTGGCAGGGAGGTAAATGGTATCTCGGAGACGGACATAGGCTACTTTTTAAACTGGAAAAGCACGTGCGAAGCCGCGGGCGGAAGCTAGTTGATATAAACGTCATTTAGCGTCATTCCTTACAAACTTCACAGTTCTTACTACGACACAAACTTCACAGTTCTTACTACGACAACAATTCACGGTAGTGGGTATTGTAACGATGGTTAGACAGAGAGCAACGTTTGTTTTGTTTAGTGCATCTCACACTAATCACAGGCACATCACAAAGCAATCATAATGATAGGACTGTTATTTTCCGCTATGATCATGACCTAGACACAGTGGCCTTCATCGTATATAGATAACTAGCTGCCCGTCCCGGCTTCGCACGGGTGGACATTTATTTTGTTAACATATAAATATTAACTGTTATAGCATGTGACTAGTTGTAGCTTAAGTGACTCAGGTATACTGAAGCATTCTATTGGTGAAAGAATTTTTGAAATCAGTCCAGCAGTAGTTTTTGAGTTTCTTCGTTACAAACGTCAAAAATACTAAAATACAAATCTTTCCTTTTATAATAATTGCTAGAGACCCGCCCCGGCTTCGCAAAGGTGCAATGCTGATACTAAATATACTACAGAATCGGCCCCCCGGCCGGTACCGTCGTCGCAACCGCTATGTCCCTGCATTTTAAATGTAATATCTTCGAAAATATTCATTTAAATTACATGCTGTAAAGAGCCATATTGATCTATATTAAATGCACAATGTATTTAAGGTAAGTACTTAGACCTTTAAAAGGTGTACAATACTGTATTACATTATTTTGTTCTATCTCGTAGGGATAAGCCAGCGTTTGCAATATAAGCGCAAAAAATGTGTTTATTTACGACATCACATTAGAAACCTCTAAAATTATCAGTGTTTCTCTACTATATTATGCATGTATTATACATATGGACCTTTCTCTTGAATCACTCTATCTATTAAAAAAATCGAATTAAAATCCGTTGCGTAGTTTTAAAGATCTAAGCATACATAGGGACAGACAGACAGACAGCGGGAAGCGACTTTGTTTTATACTATGTAAAGATTAGTGTAGAAAACGTCAGTTCATTATGCAATGCAGGTTAAGAATCTATATATAAAAAAGACAGCACTGAAATTTAAATCATCTTGATGAAGTCGAGTACGAATACGAGTCGATATAGAATCTAGAAAAAGGCCTGTTAATCGGTATTGGATAAACGATTCATCAAAATCATGTAGACTACAAATAAAATCATGTAACTACATGTAGACTACCATGTAGAACTATTAAAAGTTGGAGCAACGTAATTATTTTCAAAAACGTAACAACAGCTTTACGATCAGATCAAATATCTCAAAGTAGGATTGCATTGTGATGCCCCCTGTCTGAAAATAATAGCACTAAGACATGCGCTGCGTAGGCGCAAGCGCACTGCGCACACTGCTGCAGTTTCATTCCCAACAGGACGGGGCGAGCTACAGCGATCCAGGCTACTTGAGTAAAGTAATAGAGATAGCGGCATCTCTCAAGTGTGACAGAGACAGAGAGGTGGTCGCGGAATGTGGCGCACTTAATTTTTGTAACGGACTTCGGGTCGAAAAGCGCGCGTCGATCCGAGGACCATGTAGTACGGCTACGGACTGGGGGGCAGGTGTGGGGGGGTCGAGTAGTACGTTGGGCCGCGCTTCTCGTAAAGGAAGCGACCCTGACGCGGTCATTGCTCGCCGCGACCGCATTCCTCTCCCGCGCCCCGCGCCCCGCCGCGGCGCGGCGCCTGCGCATCAATGAACGGCAACCAACCGACTGCGCAACCACTCGCCCTCTCGTTCCCTTACACTTACACATATCCGACATATAGCTTTTTGTTCAATTTGAAGTATCGTAAAACTCAGCAGAATTGAGCATGTGCTTTGTTTTAGAGATAAAATATCATCACTTATTGACGTGTACAATCGTACATGAAATTAAGTTTCTAATTAATTTTGTCAAAGCTTCTGTTTGTATAACTGCGTGGGTACTTTTTAATAACGACAGGGAGGTAAGGTACTTCTTACCATAGATTTATATCTATGCTTCTTACCTTACCTTTGTTATGGTACCTACCATATACCTGTATGGTAACATTACAAAAAAATTTAAGCACTAACAAAGACATGAAGTAGTTAAGATAGTACTCATACGCATAGTGTCGGTTTACCGGTGCCATCGAAAGCGTCCACAGGTAGGCAGTCGGACAACTTAGCGCAAGGCGCTGCGGTCAACGCACGGCAAACTGCCGGGTCCGCCGGACTTACAGGTTGGACATGGAGCAATGGAATCCGCGGGGGACAAAAAAGAAATGCGCCTGAGCCGCCTGCCGCGCGCATCAGGACTACTAAACAACGTCACACGGTCAGCGATGTCCTCGCGTCGCTCCATAGCTGCTACAAAAAATACGGACAGACTTCAAAGCGTTGTTGCTTCGCAATTGTTTCACTTGCATTTTATGATGAGCGTTTGTTCAGACAAAATTGCTAACGTGCTCCCAATGAAATTGTTCAATACTAGTGCCTTCTTATGAATAGATAAGAAAGAATCTTGACTCGTAATCTCTTTAAGATTACTACGAGTCCAGGTTTATGTAGGTACCACCAGAACACAATTAGGTATCAGAATGTATAAAATACTCTCAGTAACAAATAAACCTACATTTTGGGATATTCAAATATTATTAAACAGAACGATAAGCGAAATTCCAAATTGTAGCTTCGCTAAACCATTCACCAATTTCAGAAATTCCGATAAGTATCACGAATCCGTGCTTACGACGAGAAGCACAACATTCCTTGCCAAATTCCATGTTTCTAGGTCAACAAAAAGCACCTACCTATCCCTACATAAAGGCGGAGGACGTCGTCTGTGCAAAAATCTTTTTGACTTGTTATAGCCTACTGTGTTGTGGCTGAATAGTCCATTCTTGTGTCTTGTTGGATTTCGAAAGGTATTTCCACAGTAGAAAAGATTATTATTTTTTTATTGCGAGACATTCTGTACTTCATTCTATAAGTAACATTACAGTATCAAGCTAAATGTTGCTGGGCCCCAGCAGGGTGTACCTGCTAGGGCTCTGCCACATTATTGCTAGGTTACCAAAATATGAGTTACAATGTATTGTATGAAACATACGCACATATGTAAGATAAAATACCAGTGAAATTTAAACATTATTATTTACAGTCATGGTAATTTCGTAGTATAGAACTGAGGTATTTAATTTACCTCCATGGATTTGCTGAAGTACTTATTTATGTTTTTCAGGTTTATTTCTCATGGATAGCGAGCGACACAACCGAGTTCTTTTTAGGTAAAAATACTAATATTTGTAATGTACCTAATAATGTACGAATTTACGAAAGTACGCCCTATATCTGAGATGAGATTTGTATGTATCCTTTTAGTACTTTACTTATCTAATAATTTCAATTTATATATCTTTCCCCGTTCCCGAGACTAAGGTGTTTTACGCTAAAGCGGCTTTCAGACTACGCTATACTATTGTGCTACATAGCAAGGCAAAGGACCTAATAAAAATAAGTAAATAAATAAATAATGCTGGATAATTCACACGTCGTTATCTAGCCCCAAGCTAAGCAGAGCTTGTGTTATGTGTACTGATATACTTAAAACAATACACTAATTAAAGGAACGACGCCCGGGTTTCCCAAAAAAAACCGATTTTTAAATATAAATTTAATTAGTTTCTACAAAGGTAATTTTACTATCTAATTAATCTAAGGTATCGACTGGTTCGATGTGTGAACCCAAGTGCTGATGCGACGCGGCGCGGGGCAAGGCGGCGCTGTCGTGTCGCAATCCCGCGAAGTCATCAGATTCCGTAGATGCGAAATGTCTTCGTTTTATGTAGTAAATATAATGATCGTGAAGGTCGGCAAATCGGGTTGAGCCGATAGGTATAACATCTCCCCCCTCAGATCAACGACTATTTTTGAAGATTGGGAAAAAATGTCGTTGGCAGCTTCCTCTGATTTTGAGATGAATCTGGTACAGCATAGCTCGGGGCTGCCTGGGTGAGCTCTATCTCTGTCTTCGAGTTTTCCTTTTTCCGGCGTAAGTACAATCTTCGACTTAGTACGATCAGGGCGAGTACAAGTGCACCGGATAGTGCACCGTAGAAGGGGATGGTGGTGTGATAGAACGTTGAGGGTTGTTCTATCCGCACGGTCTCTTGCTGGTGTATTTTATCTTGGATATTGTGCAGCTTTCTCAGGTTGACGGAGTTGACCTTGAGAGTATAAGGTTCACCTACTTCATCTGGCTGAACAGGAATTTTGGTTATCTTCACAGGTTGTCCATTGATGTGATCGTTGACGTTGATTATGGTGAAGTCATCGGTGCGCAGCTTGCATTCATGGGGTATGGTTGCTAAGTAGCTGCCGTTAAGGGTGTTGAACTCCTCTCGTTCGCATGTGAGGCGAACCTGAGTTGGTTGCGGGAACACGATGGCGTAGTGGCGGTCATCCAGTTTCTCCATGGCGGGCTTCATCAGGTCGATGGTGGTCATTTCGCAGGGCTTTTCTTTGGGCATTTCTCCTTGGATAATATTGCAGATGCAATCGGGCTGAGATTTAAGTTGTTGGTTGAGCTGGTCTTCGCATATGTACCTCGTACCTGACTTCGGGCATTCAGCCTCTATGTACACATGAATATTTCTAGTGATAGCGAGGAGCGGGAAAGGTGGGATGACAGCCTGCCTATTTTTATTCATATTAACGTCGTAGTACTCTCTAATCTCTAAATCTATTAACTGATCTTTATTATAATAAGATTTCAGTTTACCTAACATACCTTTCATTACATCTATACCTATCATTGAATGATGTGTGCGCGAGGCACCGCAAAATGCAAGCGCATTTTCTAACCTACTTATTTCACTTACCAAGCTACCTACATTGTTGCTGGTTATCGCCAATATCTGGGCGAATTTCGCAACTTTAACTAACTCGTGTTGAGGATACGAATCGGGGTCAAGTAACATATGCAAAGTCTTATTTATTGCGACTTGATTATCTACAATTTTAGAAATAATCTTATTTTGTTCATCCATCCAATCTTTGCTAAGATTGATATGATGATTTTGTTCAGTGACGATCTTATCCTGATTTTTTCTTAGAACTGAAAGGGCTTCATTGTACTTTACAGCATCCGTATAGTCTAGATTCCCTGTAATACTCTTAATAACTGATCCAAGACCATCTACTAAACCTCTTCTAAAACGAGTTGGCTCTAAAGATTTTAATTGAAGCGATGCGTAATTTAATTCGTTTTGTAAGTGATCTAGCTGAGATTCGTAGACTGCGTACGTGAAGTTATCTACTTTACGTTTTATTTCCGATAGTTGCACCCGTACTAAGTTAATGTTAGAGTCTATTTCTTTTAGTTCTATATATTGTAAAAATGTATGATAATGAGTTGTTAGTCGCATGGGGCCCAATTTAAAAGGTAAAAATCCTGGTCCATCTCCAAGTCCTTCAAGTTTTATCTCGTGTCCGTGAGTCAGTGTTAGACTCGTGAGAGTCAGCAACAGGATCAGCATCCTGTAACAATTTTGCGGTCTTAGGGACACGTTTTAATCTATTCTTTGCGATGGGACCTTTTTTCTTGGAGGTATAGATATGAATGGGAAGGTCCGCTAGAACAGTATCCTGTGTGTATCTAGATGCGAGCTTAGATCTACCAGCACAAGGATTACTAATAAAAATCTGTTGGTCCGGTTGGTACTCAACCTCAGATTCGCGAGACCTGTTACGGTTTTCAATGATCGCGGTCCTATTAGCAAGAGATGTCTCGTTTATGAGATCATAGACTTGTTTCATCTGTTCTCTATGGGACTCTGAATATTGCTGTAATAAGTGTCCTGTTAAATCGATGTCAGTCGGATCACGTGGGTCAGTATGTCCTAATATGAGGTCATAGGGCTTACACTTAGTGAAGCTATGTACTGAACTATTATACCCAATCAAAGCGTATGGCATTAAATTAATAACGGGCTGATCTCGTTGTTTTAATTTTAAAATACGGAGATGTTCGAGCAAAGTCGAGTGAAAACGTTCTATATTTCCGTTAGCGTTAGGTGAATGTGCTAAGGTTTGATGATGCGTGATTTTATGAATTTTACAGAACTCTGAAAACATTTGATTAGTAAATTCGGTGCCTTGATCGGTAATGATAGTGAGCGGTAAGCCGTGATGTGTGCTGAATGTTAATAAGGCCTGTATTACACTAAGCGCAGTGCCGTCCCTAAGTAGGTAGGCTTGACCGTACTTTGAGAAAACGTCTATAAAAGTAACGTACTTCTCATTTTGGGCAGTGAAGCTGTCCATGTGAACTATCTCAAAGGGCCTCGTTGCCGGTGGCACGATGTTGAGTTTAGGCCTAATGGGATTCCTGTCATACTTAGCTTGTCCGCATATCGTACAGTCATTTATGAACTTGGTCACGTGATCTTTCATTCGCGGCCAGTAGTAACGAACTGATAAGGAAAGATAACATTCGTTAATCCCGCGATGGTTAGTTTTGCCTTCGTGGTAATTACGAATGATCTCCTGCTGTCGTAGATATTCTTTGACATTTTCTAATTCCTTTTTAGCAAGTACCAATTTCATACATGAGCTTCTGAATTTTTCCTGTAAAATAGGGACAATCTTGTACATACCTAATGGAGGGTTAATAAGAATAGCTGTCTTAATTTTAGGGTTAACATATTCCTTAATAACGTTAATTAAATCCTCTTCCAAGTTTGATTCCGATAACTGCACGGATGTACGTGTGTGAGTGTCGAACGGCTTGGTTGCTGACGCGCGTTTCTTGACGTCACCTACTATCGTCATAATCAGCTGTCGATGGAATTTATTCAAAGGCTCGTCAGTTATGGGAATTTCAAGGATGGGGTTCTCCTCGGAAGTATGTGCGGTTTCAGTACGTGAGTCTGGGTCGTTTGTTACAGATGGAGGTACTTCCGATGTATTTCCGGCCATAGAGCTTATCTCTTCGTTACAAATCTCTACGCGAGAGAGAGCATCGGCGTTGGTGTTTTTCTTACCTGGCTTATGTACAGTAGTGAAGTCGTATTCACTTAATTTTAATCTCCATCTAGTCAATTTAGAATTAGGTTCTTTTAAATTCATGACCCATTGCAAGGGTTTGTGGTCCGTAAAGATTTTGAACTTACGGCCGTAGAGATAAGGGCGGAAGTACTTTGTCGCCCACACAATAGCAAGTAGCTCTTTCTCTATCGTGCTATAGTTTATCTCGCTCTCATTCAAGGTACGTGACGCGTACGCTATAGGTTTGTCTGAACCTACGGGACCTTGTGAAAGAATCGCACCTAAAGCGAAATTAGATGCATCGGTCGTCAGTATGAAGTCACGGTCAAAGTCAGGGTATCTCAATATGGGATCGTTCGTCAGAAGAGTTTTACATTTCTCAAAGCTATTAACATAGTCTGAGTTAAATGTAATTTTTCTTCCTTTCTTGAGACACTGTGTCAAGGGCTTAGTTATCTTGGCAAAGTCTGGGATAAATTTTCGGTAATAACCTAGAAGACCTAAAAATGATTTTATTTCCTTAGGAGTTTTTGGCATAGGGTATTTTTGAATAGCAGTTACTTTATCTGGGTTAGGTTTTATTCCCTCTCTAGTGATAACATGTCCTAAGTACGCGGTTTCAAGTTTGAGAAACTCTGATTTGTCGAGTTGTATTTTGAAATTAGACTCGCGTAGCCTTTGGAATACCTTTTCAAGGTTGATCATATGTTCCTGTAGTGACGTAGAGAAAACTATGATGTCATCTAGGTATACGAGGCAAATGACGTTTTGTAGGCCTCGAAGAACGTTGTCCATGACTCGCTGGAAGCTAGAGGGCGAATTTTTCAACCCCATGGGCATCCTTAAAAATTCAAACCTACCCTGTTCAATAGAGAAGGAAGTCTTATGGATGTCGTTCGGGTCCATCTCAACTTGATAAAATCCAGATGCTAAGTCAAGTGTCGTAAAGTATTGGCATTTCCCTAACTTGTCAAGTACGTCAGTGATGTTGGGGATAGGGTACCTATCGTCAATAGTCTTTTCGTTGAGCTTGCGAAAATCTATAACTAGCCTCCATTTTTGTTTTCCCGACGCGTCCATCTTCTTCGGGACAACCCAAATGGGGGAGCTCCATGCGGACTCCGATGGTCTAATAATACCCTGTTCTAACATTTTAGACACCTGATCCTGGACTTCCTCACGATGTATATAAGGATAGCGATAGCTCTTCGTATAAACGGGAATTTCGTCGTGAGTACGGATTTTGTGTTTAATTTTATTTGTGAAAGATAGCACTTCACCTTCAATATAAAATACGTCGGCGTATTTAGAACAAAGCGCGATTAAATTTTCTTTTTCCTCGACGTTTAGGTGATCGGTCCTTAAACGCGAGGTAACGTCCCTAGCGCGCGGTGAAAGCGGCTCCGACTCGGTGCGCGCGCACTCCATCGAGAATAGGGTCGCGTGCGTCGCGGTATCTAACGACAGAATGACGTCATTATGGGTCGTATTAATTACTTCCACGATGCCACGATTTTTACTAACTGTGGTAATGCACTCGCTTATCACACAGTTACAAATTACCTGTTCCGGGATAAAAACTTCGCCATCCAGGGCGTTAATAGGTAACCTAACCAATTTAGATGTTTCGGCTGGAATTATATCTTCGTATAGATTTAAGTTTCGCGAGTTATACATGCGAATAGGGTTCACTGCGGCTTTAGTAATAAGCGCGAGCTCCTTAAGATCAAGTTTAGCTTCCCACTTGGTTAATAAATCCATACCTATTAAACCGTCGAAATGATCGTGAAACCTATACACGAATAACTTTATTTCCTCCGAATCTCTGAACTCTTGAAAGCATGGAAGAGTTATAGAATACTCATTCCTACTTGTGGCGTGAACGTTAGTAACCTCGAACGGATCGTAGTTCAATGGTACGTGTGGGAAATAATTTTCCACTGCCTCTGGACTAATAAAAGATTGATTCGCGCCTGTGTCTATGAGGAAATTCAAAGGAGGGTTCGCTATACGAATATAGGGTAGCTGTCTTTGGGTCTGCAAATTAAGCTCTATTTTAATTTTTTTATAGATGAGTCCTCGGGAAAATCCTCAGATTTCTGGTCCGACTGGGGCTGCTCGTCGACTACTTCCTGCACTCTAGCTCCGCTGTTGGGGTGGCATGGGTAGTCGTACTCAGTAGGGTAGCCGTAATAGTCACCGTAGTAACCGTCGTCATAGTTATAGTCACCATAGTCATAGTACTCGTAACCGTCACAACCATAGTTCAAACACTCATTCATGTTAACATCCCTAGTCTTAAAATAATTAGACGGGGGCGGATTGCCTTGCTTAGCCCAGTTCCAACCACTGGGACCTGCTGGTGCTGGTCTCTCCCTAGACACAAAATGGGACACACCACTCATAGGCTTAGGGCCTTGGAATGAGGGTTGTGGTCTAGGCGCCATTTGAAAACCACGCTGGTAATTTGGTAGCGGCGCACTGAACATTTGTTGAGTGCGAGATGGCATTCGCGGTTGATTATAAGGCATTCTAAACTGATGTTGAGGCGGCGGAGGCTGCCTCGGCACGAACTGTGGTCTGAAAGACTGCGAGGTAGGCCCTGGCATATTGAAATTCATGGGCCTGAAGGGCTGAAGGCCTTGAAGAGGCACCTTAAATCCAGATTGGTTAATTTGACTATGACTATCACTTACCTTTTTATCCGGCAAATACAGGTTCCTGCTCTGGATATACATGGTGTTCATCTCGTCATGCACATACTCCAGAGCCTTTTCAATGGTTTCAGGACGCATACATCTAATGCGTGAACCAAGAGGGTCCTTTAACCCACGTAAAAAGGCTTGGAGGGTTAGTTTTTTATACAAATCCCGCTTAGCGTCTATGGTAGTAGGCAAGGATTCATGCAAGGACACGTATGTCATGATTGTGCTAAAGAGGTTCTGGCACCGCTCATAAAATTCTTGAGGGGTGCTAGAGCCTTGTGTTAGGATCGCCAAATCGTTATAGAGGGCGGTTTCATCCCTTTGGTCGGCAAAGTTGTTAATAAGAGAATTACGGATACTAGTCCAGTCATTCGGGATGCCATTTGCATTGATCTGTCGTGCTGCTGGGCCCACGACCTTGTTAAGGATACCATTTAATAATCCCGAATTAATTAACTGATTCCCATCCTGTCCGTAAGTTGCCACTAATTGGTCACATAAATTTACGAACCTAACTAACACATTAGGATTCCCATCGAAATCGGGAACCAATCGTAGGGCCTTGCAAATATCGTCTAAGCTGGCCATTGTCCTATTTTCTAAAACGCTACTGTCACTGCTACTACAATCGGAACTCGAATTTAATAAATCAAAATTTCTTGTACTATCAGCTAAATTATTTCTATTATTACGATTATTTAACATAGGACTCGTTAATTTTCTCGATGAAAAATTTTAGAGTATAAAAAAAATATTTTAAGGACTTAATTTTAGGGAAGGAAGCAAGCACTAGAAATTCAGTGGACTTACATGAACTGCATCTCGGTACTCTTGGGAGGTATCGATTTCTTGATTCCCGGCGAACGCTCGTGTTCAGAATAACCCGGCCCGACCTTGAAAAGTCTATCACTCCCGAATTTCTTGATGAATATCCTGGAATGACCCGGATTTTCCTACCGACTGCGCCAATTAAAGGAACGACGCCCGGGTTTCCCAAAAAAAACCGATTTTTAAATATAAATTTAATTAGTTTCTACAAAGGTAATTTTACTATCTAATTAATCTAAGGTATCGACTGGTTCGATGTGTGAACCCAAGTGCTGATGCGACGCGGCGCGGGGCAAGGCGGCGCTGTCGTGTCGCAATCCCGCGAAGTCATCAGATTCCGTAGATGCGAAATGTCTTCGTTTTATGTAGTAAATATAATGATCGTGAAGGTCGGCAAATCGGGTTGAGCCGATAGGTATAACACACTATATAGATATGTATATATTTTTTATGATACATAGCAAACATCCAGTACATCCTGAACAAATATCTGCAGATCGTACAAACAATTGTCTCGAGGCGGGAATCGATACCCGCAACCTCATGCATCGCAGGCGGACCTTCGCCCGCTGCGCCACAGAGGTCGTCAAAATAGTATGATAAGCCAACAATATATAGTACAGTGCGAACGTGTCTATCTATACCAAAGTATGGTGGTATATTATAGCGAAGTCTGAAAGCCGCTTAACGGTCCAGGCTGGAAGGTAGCGTAAAACACGATAAAAGCTTGCCATGGCTGTCCAAGCCCATGACAAGCTTTTAATCTAGGCTAGAATTGAAACATTATAAACAATGCGTAAATTATTAGTTTAATGAATGAATTTCAAAGATTGTAAACATTCGATGAGGATTCATAGTGGTTGTCTATTCTACCTAGACAGGGTCTTGTCCAGGTAAAAGGTTAAGCCTACAGATTGGCCGACAGACGGACAAAAAGGCGCTCCAAAATGGGTTCAGGTTTACCAATTTGGCCCGGAACCCTAAATTTCGATAAAAGTTAGGTGCTGCACTGGTGCGCTATTTCCGAGAAGTCCTTTCTTGCGAGCCGTGTTCTCGGAAGAGATGGCCGCTTTTTACGCGCCAAATTCTTATTACAATGAAGCGGATGCTTTTGCGCATTCCAAGACCTTCACTGCGAGCTCTGTTTGAGAACCGCTTGAAAGTTATTTATTGTTTTATGAACTTGAACTTTGAATCGTTTTTAGATAGTATTAAGGGTATTTTTGTTATAATAAGTAGCCTATTACCTAAGTTAGGCTATGTTCTAAATGTACTCCAAATTTCATGTTGATCTTTTCAGTAGTTTTGGAGATCCTAGGTAACAAAAAGTTCACAGTTCACAAACTTTACACTTTATAATATTAGTAGGATATCAGTCATATAGTACCTATAGCATAGGGTACTTACCTACCTGCGTGCGTACATTGCGTACCTATCAATTGTTATTTGTTCAACAAGTGGGCAAAATGATTTTTTGTTGAATGTGCCGATATTAAATCCCGAGCTGTGGCTATAAAATAGGCTGCTGAGGTAGCGAGGGATTTAAAAGGCACGAAACGAAAAATATTTGCCCTCGAGTCATTTTTCACCACAACTTTTCACCACGACTAGCGAGAAAATATTTTGTAATTTATGAAAGAGGTCAAATGTCAGAAACTCATTTCGGTCAACAACCTTGGAGGGTAAAAATGCTACGTAAACCTCTTTCAAACCATGAACGGACGAAATTTTACTTTCTATGAAGTATGAAGGTTGCCTTGTTTTGAATTCCAATTACTTATTTCAACTAGTTGATATTCTTTATTCCACATGTGAGCAAAACCCGGTTCTTTTCACTGTTTTTGAGCAGCAAAATCGCGGTTTTCGAGCGAGAGTGGGGAAAAGTAAATTTGGTGGGTTTTAACCCAAGTAACTTAACTTAACTTTTTAACTGACAATAGTGGGACGTCTAGATATATAAGAAGTTTACATTGTGAGATCCAAAGCAAACTGTCTATCTATACTCTGATCTCTTCAATCGCATAGGAAAGTTTTTAAAATAAAACTTAATACTTATAGCTTTAAACTCGTAAAAATTTACAAAGGCAGGACAGAAATGGGACCACTTCGGTATGAAATCATTCTCTTTAAAACCTAAAGAACCATATCGACTGTTTCCGATACAAAGGGCGTAAAGACCATTTTGGGCAAAACGACTTTTTGATGCAACCTTACATAATTTTTCACGCTCTTTCGATCTGTGTATCTAAAATTGCGCTACGACGAAAAAAATCTTACCACCTAAAATTTGTTTTTTTTTTACATATGCAAAAATTATGGTTTATACAACCAGAAGAATTACCCTTGTATGTACTTCAATGGCTGTTACTTCAGACTTTTTTAACAGGCCATTAATTAATGAGTCGTAAATAAGGTCGAAAATACATTTTTTTTACGTATTCAAGGGTGTAAGTCCATGCTAAATTTTAAATAAACGCTCGTATAAAACTGTAATTAAGTAAATGAAACCAAACCCAAATAAAAGAACTTTCTTCATAGAAACAACTTTAGGTATAAGTATAAAAAAGTTATGTAAAGACAGATATTTAATATTTTGTTTTTTGCTCATTGCCACAAGTAGGTATGGATTTGGAGTAACGCCCTTTGTATCGGAAACAGTCGTTATGGTTATGCCTAAATCGGCTAAAGTTTGCGAATAATGGTATGTTAGGTAGAATACTAATACATTGTAATATTCCATAGGTACTTATAGGTAACAAACAAACAAACATACCACCGAATTAAAAAACTTTTAATATGAAGACTTAATAATTATTTTATTACTTAATAATTATAAAGACTTTACAAAAAACCTACCAGCGGCAACGCGTTCCGATGAAACCCCATTTTAAAACCACACAGCGCCATACCATACGGTTCGACGATACTCAAACAAGTCTACAACAGAAACAAGACTAAACCAAGATGAGACTGCCAATCATTAATGGATTGCATGCACCCCACCTAATCGTTCAACTATGGTTCCGGATCGGTGTCATTGACCGGCATACGTCGGAAATAGATACTCCCCCGGTTCCGGCGCGGGTACGTCTGCGCATAAATTTAACATGCGTACTAGCTTGTGTGTGTACTAGGTACATATTGATCTACAATATTTGACCGTTACTTTCACGCCCGTAGTACACCTCCGCCGCGGAACACGAGTGGCGGACCCGCAGTAATTTCGCCATGTCTTGTCCGTATGTATGAGAGGCGGAACATTAGCTAAACTGCCTGTTCTAACGCATAGATTTGACTATGATTCTATCTCTTTCCCCGCGCAGTTCCGCCGATCTGCTCCAACGGCAGCCACAACTCCGCGCTCTAGCCGCCTTTATGTCGCGGTGCCGCATGTATTTGTCAAAAGCGACAAAAATTAATAGCAGAACTACATTTTTCATAACATGGACGTCGATTTTTCAGAAAAATTAAATAAATTAAAGAAGAAAACAGAAAGCGAGGAATCGACAGTAAAATTGATGAATCTGTCGACAGAGCGCTCTGATCGCCTTTATGTCGCGGTGCCGCATGTATTTGTCAAAATCGACAAAAATTAAAAGCAGAACTACATTTTTCATAATATGGACGTCGATTTTTCAGAAAAATTAAATAAATTAAAGAAGAAATCAGAAAGCGAGGAATCAACAGTAAAATATCTGTCGACAGATGACAAGACCTTTTCTAAGTGTACATTTATTGTTTTTATGGAACTAAAGAGTTTTTGATTTTGATTGATTTTTGATTTTGACGAAGAAGAAGATACAGGAACTTCAAGTAACGACGTCAATTGAAGTTTCTGTATCTTCTTCTTTACGACACTTAAAAGTATTGTGTAAGTACATTTTATGAAATTAAATATAAAATGTAATAAACGGATTTTTATTGACGTTACGAAATATAGAACAAAATTAATGTATTAAATTAGGTTCCAAATGCTTGACCCAAAACCTCTGACTGAACCGAAAAGGGCCATTATATAGTATATATATAAAATGTATAGTGAAAATGTACGTACAAGAATGAGGATCAGTAAAGTTATAGCAATTTCAATAGAACTAGGCATAACAATGATATATCTTTTTGAATTATAGCCGGCACTCTTACTTCACGATTCGACGGGTAGAAAAGTGAATTAGACACAAATCGGACACTTAATTTGTTTCAAAGTTCCAAATAACCAAACGAACGGCTAGGGACCCGAGGGAGTGACGACGTCACAGCGATCGCGACGGTCACTCGCTAGGAATTTGGTCATAACTTCGTCAATTTTTGTCGTAGAACAAAAATTTTATGCTGTTGTGTTAAGAATTTCTTAGCTCTATAAATCTGTATTCTCACCTAAAAACGTTACGGATCCTCATTTTAAGAAATAAAAGTGCCTTTGTGACTTGTGATCGTCATCTGTTTGATCTTGAATTTTATTTTCGAAAGTGTCGTGTGCATTTTATTAATTAATCCAGCGGTTTCGCTACTCATGTTCGGCGGCGGAGGTGTGCTACGGGCATCAAGCTTTCTGACGACGCGTTAATTTCCGACGGTAATTTTGACGTTAATTTTAAATTCTGACGACGGAATCAAAAACGCAAAAACCCTTAAAACGCAGGAGGAGCTAGTTGAAAGACACATTTTCTTTCACATTTACACATTTGTATGGGTGATGATTATTGTGGTAAATATGCTATCCACAGCGATCTCGGCAAAATACAGCTTAAACTCCTGAACTTGCCTAACAAAACGTTTCGTCTCTCAACTTCAACGACGACGTTTCTTCTTCGACTCGACTTCACCTCGAAAAATAACCAGTAACAGATTAAAGGAAAAAGCTTTAGTCTAGAATATAGACTAACGCGCTTTGGTATATTATACCGAAGCGACAGAAATCAAAAATATCACTTTATTTCCGTGTCAGTGATGAATTTTATAATTTGACCTTTTTTATGTGCACATTTATTGTATTTATGGAGTTTTTGGTTTTTGATTTTGTCATACAATAGAACCGTACGCTTCATAATAGTGTCCCTAATGTAGTCTACACATCAAAATCAGCGACACAACCCGGGGCGGGTTGGTGTGTCATTTCAATGTATCAGTGTCTGAATGTCGCTGTGTGGTGCCGGCTTAGAATTTGCACCACCCCAACTCTTCCCGCCGGTGTCGTAAGAGGCGACTAAGGGATATACACCGGGAGCTAGCAGCAGCGCCCCCTGCAAAACAATTCTACCACCGAACTGCGATCCCCAACTCGCATGCCCAGCGTAAGAATTATGGGTTAACCCCCATGTGATAAGAGCTAATAAGGCGCTTATCAGGGGGGAGGCCTGCGTCCAGCAGTTGATCAATACAAGCTGTTGAGGTTGAGGAGTGTTTGAATATTGTAGGCAGCCGAAACTGTTTTATCAATTTGTCCTGCCGACTTTGTTTAGACTTCATTAACATGACCGGGCTTGACGTTAACATGACAAAGGACGCTAGCGAAAAGGATGTAGAGGCGAGTGAGGCGAGACGAGGTGGTCAGGCAAACTAGACATTAGCGGTAGACAGAGCGCGTCAATTATACGGATAAGTGTAACTTGGGGCTGATTCGTTCGCACGCATGGGCAATCCTCAATAGCCGGGTACAGACTGGCCGAGTATTCTTTTAATTTATGGCACTCGCGACAGAGTCGTCTAGTACCTAGTAATTTTAAACATACAATCAGGATGATTTTCCTCGTAGGCGAGGTAGTAGCTTGGGGCTGATTCGGTCGCATGCATGGGCAATCCTCAATAGTCGGGTACAGACTGGCCGAGTATTCTTTTAATTTATGGCACTCGCGACAGAGTCTTCTAGTACCCAGTCATTTAAAACATACATCCTGTATGTATGATTTTTCTCGTACGCGAAGAGTAGCGGGGTGTAGTTTATAATTCGGGAGAAAGTGACCGATTCCTATCACATGTTATAAGTGTTATAACGGTGTCAAATGTCACCCTCGTTAATAATCGGTAATTTTTTTCTACACTTGGTGTAAAATATTGTACTTTTTCAGTCCGACAAAAGCAGACGCAAAACAAGTAAGTACCTTTCCCGTGGACACTCCATCCTCTAGTACCAAGCAGTTTTTCTACAGCCAAACGCTGCTTCGGCGATACGACTCTAAAGGCTAGGCTAGTATGTGTCTTACATGAAGCTACAAAATATAGAACGGACTGCCGCCGCCGGCTTCTGCCTTTATCAAAAGATGCCAGCTTGGGCCTCTTTAAAACAAGAGTAAATAGTACTTTCTCCGGTCTATGTTGGTTTTATCGTCAAAAAAAAACGCTCGGCTGTATCATCGCAATTGGCACTATATTAGGAGAGTAGGTAGGTGTGTCGCTTGATCTCTACAACCGCTTTACAATGCACATCCGGGGCGGTCGATACCGGCGGCGACTTGCGCGGTGCCGCCTCCCCGCTTCCCGCACAGTCAAAGTGTGCCCCTCTTCGTCTTCAGAACCCCTCGCCGACACTACATTTAGATTCGCACGCTTGTTATTTTAATAATAACTGGCCATAAATGTAATCCAACCAAAAAATTCAGTGTCACGTTTATTATTACACGGAATCTTTTGCCCCTTTCCACAATCTTTTGAAGAGATTTAGAAAACGTGACGTAGGAAGAAATAGCCCACTTTATGTCAGAACTTAGGCCATTATTAGAGTAGGGGTCTATATTCCTTGTCTGGAAACAACTTTTCTGGTAGTTTCATTCTATGCAAAACGCAGAAAATAATTTAAAACCGCTAATATATTTGAATTTCGCGCGAATCTGTGTCAGCAATCGGTAGCGGGGAGTCTGTTCGATCGGTTCGATTCTCGCTTCGAGCGCATTTTTACGATCTGCAGATATTATTTGAGTGTTTTCTATATAAAATACAAAATTATGTGGATCATATTCACAAAGAAAATTAGAATCAAATAATAGAAATAAATTGGAACTAGTATTTACAATTGAAACTATTAAGCTAACTGCAGACAATTGCAAACAATCAACAGGTAGCTCAACTGATCCATATCAATACCAGTCGGAAGCGTCCCCAAGACGCTGGCAGAATTGCCCCGCTTTATGGCAATGCTGATGCGCTGCACCAGATACTCACCCGCTGGTGAGTATCTGGTGCAGCGCATCAGCATTGCCGGGACAGCGGGTCACGCGTCGCTTCGACGCTCTGATATTTTTTTAAAACCCGAAGAGCCTCGGTACCCTACGGACGTAGGGTCTTGACTCCAAGGGGAGCTAATGTGTAGGCTCTGTCGAGACCTGCATATTTGCGCCTCTTGAGTTCTTCGGCCAAATCTGCCGCCGCACCCGCCCTCACGGATGTCCTCGGAAGATGGAAATGCGCAAGTGTGTCGGTCGACGCATGTAGCATCCAACACAATGGGCCTCCCCAACTCCCATGGGACTAGTGTTATACCGTCGATGTCAGACCCCGATAGATTTTCATGAAACATGGCTAAGAACACTCGGGATAAAATTATCTATGACACAAAAAAAAAACTAAACGAAAATAGGTGCATCCGTTTGGGAGCTACGATACAATTCACAGATATACAGACAGACACGTTTAACTAATAACACCCCTCTCTTTTTGCGTTGGGGGTTAAAAAGAGATATGTGGAAATCACACGTGCGCGTATTTATTGCTGCATTTTAGTTTATAATTTGAATTTAGTTGAGTGATGTTGAAGATTCTAAGACGGCAATTTTCCTCGAAGGTGTAGTCAAATCAAATCAAATCAAATCAAAAACTCTTTATTTCCATAAATACAATAAATGTACACTTAGAAAAGGTCAAATCATAAAACTAAACACTGACACGGAAATAAAGTGATATTTTTTATTTCAGTCGCTTCGGTATGTAGACTAAAGTAAAGAAGCGACGAAGAAATCTTTAGCCTGTTAGTTGTTATTTTTCGAGCTGGAGCAAAACTCGTCCCAAGCTTTTTTATCCTCTAGATAATCTGATATTTTGTAGTAAGCCTTTTTACAAAGGATTATTATGAGATATTTATCGATAATTTTTGCAACTCACTTGGAGTTTTGTACGTGTATAAAACACTATTTATTTAAATTACTCGGGCGAAAGGGCAATTTTTCGCTTAGATGTACAATGTACGTTTAACGCTCAAAATATTTCAGCAACCTTTTTTTGAACAATGTTTGTGCAAGAGAAACTACTTCCAAGCACCATCGCGTAACAATTACCAGCATAGAATAAATTATTGGTGTACGCGTTATTCCTCTGAGAATTATGAACACCAGCTACCCATTTACCGCCGCGCTCGTGTTTTTTGTAGTTATTTAAACATAGTGATTAAGAAAATCATTATATCAAGTCAAACTCTGCGAAGTTCTGAAATGTGTGATATCAGTAGTTCGCTAGTCATAGTATTGAAAAAACGTTAGAAAATGGGGTAACTTTGGGATTTTTTTCTATCGAGTGCAGTTCATTAGATCTTGTAACTGAATGCGGCTTTGACTAGACTAGATCCTTAAGTAATATATATCTTTTTGAAGAATTTTAAACACTGTATTCTAAGTCTCAGATGAATTTAAAATCACAAAATTGCGGCCTCTGCTGGCCTACCACGGCAAGCTAGCGCATACATACAACTTTTAGTTGAACAACTGTTTTGTTGTGTATCATATGTTTAAAAGAATATATTAAAGCGCACATACTGTCAACTCGATAGTTGCTCGACTAAAAAGTCAAAAAGCTTTATCGATTTGCTTTTGATTTAAAAGTTGGACAACTATCGATCAAGCGCTCAATTTGTATTGCATTGTATTGATGTGCGCAGACCACCGACTAAACAGTCGATCCGCGACTGACCGCGACTGTCAGTCTCGTATAACCATTTCGTATAGCATTCGTATAGCAAATTTCTATAAAGCAAAGCACAAACTAAAACTTTCTTGTTAATTGACATTGTTTGTAAACACCTCGAGCGTTGCTGAATAAAGACTGGTCGATTTGAGGAGATAAAAAAATCGATTGTATGCGCACTTCCATCAACTAAACTGTTTAGTTGAGTAGAAATCACGAAAAGTACAAAACTCGACGAAACAGTTTAGTTGATGCAACAGTTGTATGTATACGCCTTTGTTTGTCCTTTTTTCCCTCTTCAATGTCTCAGCAACTACCGCCATCAACTTGAAATTTGAAAATTCATTTTGTGCGCCTGTACAGATTTGTTGAAAAATAAATGAAAATGAAAATTTTCCATACAAATAGTGATGCCGAAATTTTAAAAGAGACATACTAAGTCAAGTGGGGTATCAAATGAAAGGTACACCTATCTGTTTCGACATATCTAAACAGTTTTTCGAATTACTGTAGGTTTCATACTTTTTGACCAAAACCTTATACCATAACCTTAGACCAAAAACCTGTAAACTTCCCGTTGACCTAGAGTCAACGCGAAGTCTACAGGTTTTTGGTCCATGGCGAGAATCAAAAGTATTTTTTTAGTAAACTACAGAAATGTGCTTTCAGATTTTTTCTTTTACTTGTGCTATAAGACCTTGCAGCCCGCCAAATTTCATGATTCTAGGTCTTAAAGGTTTTGTGTGTATGTGATTGACCCTTGGAAAGTTCAAAATATTCTGGAATAAACGGCTGTAACTTGTGATTGCGTTGACATAGAAGTTAAATTTCTATCAGGGCTCCAAGAGGTTATGGACCAGTATTTAATGTTAATTTCAACTTGATACCTCCACGCGTCTCTGAGTAAAGGGGTGTTGCCAGACGGACAACTAAGTGATCCTTTATGGTTCTTTTTTTCCTTTTGAAGTACGGCACCCTAAAAATATTAAAAATGCAGCCCAGTATCCACCAGTCGCAAGCGTCCCCAACGCTTCCGACTGGTATTGATATGGATCAGTTGGTTGAGCTACCTGTTTGCAACAGTCTGCAGTTAGCTCAATTGTTTCAATTGTAAATATGAGTTCTAATTTGTTTCTAATGATGTATAATTATTTTCTTTCTTGATTTGGGACATGGCAGTTTACTTAATTATCGACAGTAATAAATAAATAAATAATGCTGGTCACTCTACACAGCATCATCTAGCCCCAAGCTAAGCAGAGCTTGTGTTACGGGCACTAGATGACCGATAACCATAATACAATACATAGATAATAATAAGTCTTGGTAGACGGTAAAAATCGTCCACCACCACCACGACCACGTCACAGATCACGCACTATACAGTTTGCCATTTGCATCGAAGTAAAAGATAGTCACATATAAGCTAACACCGGACTTTATCAATTTACTCTGATTGATACTAAGCTTAACAATGGTGGGAATAGACATGTAAAGTGCATACAAGTGATCTTCACGGATAAATTAATAAATGAGTTCACTTGTTGAGCGCATAATTTTGCAGAGATCGAAGTGTGACTGACTGCGTGAGAGACGGACTAGAATTGTTTAAGTAGGCGCATTGCATCGCACTATTTTGCGAAAAGAATAGGCATAGGATTTCACGTTCATAGGAGCGGGACAGAGCACACGTTTTTAGAACGGCGTAGGCGCAAAAGTGATGTTTTTGCTTATTTGCAAGAAAACTACACAACTTATGAAGAAACTGTATTAAGGAACCAAAGAATTAGTAACAACCTACGAATCAAAACAAAAACATTTTCTATAGACCGCAGGGTTCCTGAGATTTTGACCAAATTTAGGTGCAAACAGTGCACTTTCATGTTTTTTATCGTATTTTTTTTGCTATCGTTTTTTTTAATTTTGCAAGGATAAAATGTTGAATTTTATGTAATCAATTGTTGTTTTTGACCGCCGCCGGGGATCCCGTGAGTACTGAGATCTAGGCTTAGTTTGACAACCAAACACGCTAGGTTCGCTCCTTAAGTGTCTTTATTAAATCATACTTATTCAATATATTACATTGAATCATACATAAGAGTTATCCTTGCTACTTCCATGTAGGTATCTAAGAATATATATTATATAACTTAGGTAATGTAACGGTAGGTACATCTACAACGTTTAACAATCTAGATAACAAAGGTCACAAACACGTACGTAAGAAATAAGTGAACCAGCAAAAGTTAGGTACATAATTAGGATTAAAATAAAGTGGTGGGTAGATAAGATAAACAAGATCCGTCAAGTGCGAGTGTAACTCGCGCGCCGAGGGTTTCGAACGTTCGTCGATTATAAGAATAATGTACTATAGGTACCGGTTATAGACTTCGCTATTATAGTGAATAGCTAAAAATAGTAGGTACCAACCCGCATTTCAAATGGATAGCTCTGCATTAAAGATGTAAAGAATATTCGCATTCGCCAAAATCCATGCGAATATTTAGCGAATGTTGATGTGGCAATAATATAATGTTTTTTTAAACTATTCTCTATTACCAAGTCAGATACATGGGGAATATTAAAAAACTACACATCTCGTGACATACCCACCATTAATATAATAAGGCACTCTTCTTACAAAGTTCCTATTAAAATAAGCTATTGCTTAACTTTGACGAAAGGTGCAAAAACCTATAAAAAATATTTTAGGTACAAACACAATTAATCAACAAAAAGTACAATTATACATTTTGCATGTTCCGCGTTCACCGTAAAATAATTCCAAATTTCAGTTGTGGTTTTAATAGAGGCACTCATTTTTCCCAAAATATATAACAAGACGAACAAATCCGACTCCAACCGACAGACAAATGTGAGGATAAAAATATTATCAAACAAACAATGATGAACGAATGAAGTGAACATTGTTACTCTAACGCGATTCATCTTTTATTTTTGGCTCTGCATTCAGTTTCAAATTCTGTGGTAAACATTATTATGAATTGTCAATGCCATGAACGAATGAAATGAACATTATTACTCGTATGTAATTGGTAGTTGAAGATAGCTAAGTGCGCGCGCCAATAAACAGTGTGTGAAGTTGGCGGCAAGTTCGATAAATCAACATTCACTTATGCCAATGTTGAAAATTTCACATACCTAATACATCTCTACTTCGGTGATTAGGGGATAATGGTAATATTTTCGACTTTGTTCAGGTATTTCAAAAGTATGTAACTTACAGTAGCAAGCGTTGGTAATAATTGGTCAGCGCGCGCTCCAATAAACAGGCGGCAAGTTCGAAAAATCAACATTCACATAAGCCAATGTTGATTTTTTCGACATTTTTGAAATATTTCAAAAAGTATGAAATATTGACTTTCGGTAAATATGCATCCCATTATCCGACCGATCTCCAGTTATTAATGAGGGGAAAAAGGACAGACAAAGAGAGACCGTAAGGGTTTCGAAACCTATCTCGAAATCCTAAAAACAGTGTGCGTCGCGTCGTCGTCGCAATTGCATTACTGGCGCGAGAAAACGTGGAGTGGTTATTAGCCTCTTATGTTTTTTATGGATTATATCATAAATAATAATAATAATAGTGCTGGACAATTCACACAGCATTATCTAGCCCCAAGATAAGCAGAGCTTGTGTTATGGGTACTAGATAACTGATAAACTTAATACAATACTCTAATAGATAGATAGATATTTTTTATTATACATAGAAAACATACAGAACACCCTGAATCTGCAGATCGTACACACTTTTGTCCTAAGGCGGGAATCGAACCCGCAACCTCCTGCGTCGCAGGCGGACCTTCGCCCGCCGCGCCACAGCGGTCGTCGAAGGTGATTGATTGAAGGTTCCTCAACCTCATAGAGATATAGGTAATAACCAATTATATACCACGATTGCATAAGTTTTAATAAATGTTTTTTTTAATTTCCACTTCTTTTTAATTTGTATCCGTTTTCTTGGGGACGCCTCCAATTGGTATTGATAGAGATCAATTGAGGTACCAGATTGTATGTAACAGTATGCTAAGTTCAGGTGTTTCAATAGTGAATTCCTAGTAGTTCCAATTTTATCATTATAGTGTAAATGTTTTCAGTAGGTATTTACAATAATAATAAAGAAGGTATTTTGCAATTACGATATGATGATTCATATCGTATACCTACTACGATCGTGGAGTAGGTATGCACGGTCCCGCCAATTGAGCTCCACACAGGTTAAAATAGTACGACCATGTTATAATAGCAATCGATACATCTACGAGGTTTTTTTCTCAGAGCGCCAGATGAAAGCTTTTGTAGCAATGCAGCTCTCCGGGTAAGTGGGTTGGTAGGTAAGGTACCCACTTATTTTTTTAAAAGGTGTGCTATCTTCGTGAACGCAAAGTATGTCATGCATTTCTATACGCCATGCCGGATTGGACTTACGTTATGAATGTTACGATTTAGGTACCTATTACTGATTTGGCCGCAGTTTTTCTTGTACGAGGGATGGCTAGAAGTCAAGAGAAGAGGAATTTGAGATGAACTGTGTGATCACAATTTCTCCCAATATTCCTGGATATAACAATAATTTGGCTTTTAAAAACTTTAAACCGACTTCCAATGTAGTTAAAATTCGAGTCTAATTTAGTTTGATTTGATATACATGGCTGAAAAGACGAATGAAAAGCCTACTTTGAAACACGAAATACGAAGTTTCGGTTGACGGATCGCACGAAACGAACAATCATAATGCTGAACGTGCACACGTGCGTTGCTTCGGGCGCCTCATTAAATGCCACCTTTGGGTTCGGATCTCTAAGAAATAAATTAATGTCAATGATTTTCATAAAACATCGAAAGAAAATATCGGTAGTCCTCTGTTTTATGCGATCCGCCATCCGTCAACTTAGTAATTTATTTTTCAAAGTAGACCTCTTGTTTACGCCCGTTGCCATGGAAACCATTAGTAATCATTGAAAATTGATAATGTTGTTGATGATGATGTTTAAGAAATGTTATAACGACCTCTGTGGCGCAGCGGGCGAAGGTTCGCCTGCGACGAAGGAGGTTTCGGGTTCGATTCCCCCCTCGGGACAAATGTTTGTACGATCTGCAGATATTTTGTCCACGTTGTTCTGGATGTTTTTGTGTATAATAATAAAATATGATAATGATGATGATGATGTTTAAGAAATGTTATGACGACCTCTGTGGCGCAGCGGGCGCAGGTCCGCCTGCGAAGAAGGAGGTTGCTGGTTCGATTCCCGCCTCGGGACAAATGTTTGTACGATCTGCAGATATTTGTCCATGTTGTTCTGGATGTTTTTATGTATAGTAAAAAAATATCTATTAACGTACTAAGTGTATTGTATTAAGTATATCAGTTATCAAGTACCCATAACACTAGTTCTGCTTAGCGTGGGGCTAGATAATGCTGTGTGAATTAACCAGCATTATTTATTTATTTATGTTTTATAGCGCACATATCAAATCCCCTAGAGTGAAACTTTTATTTTGACATGTTCCCACCTCAAAATCAACCTTTATACAACAACAAAAGAATCATAACAATCTATTAACAATTGGCGAAGATATCACGAAAACTGCTGTAGCTAGTTGTGATTTTTCAAAAGTACTTAGTTGATTTTTAAATTTGACGGGATATATACTAATTCCTCGGGAATAAAATTTTTATTTCGCCACCTCGAGGTCTTCTCTACACAAGAGTGAAAGAACCAGCAAATTCGGCTACCTTTTGCCCGGGATACCATACCGATATCTCCTTGCCAAATATCATCAAGACCCGTTCAGCCGTTAAGACGTGAAAAGGTAACAAGCAGACAGACAGAGTTACATTCGAATTTCTAATATAACAAGAGATGATAAAGATTTATGAGATGGAACTTTTATGTAGAAAATTTCGGAGTACACCCGAATTCGCCCAGATGAGAAGCATAGATTGCGGCGATCAAATGAACTTGCAAAAGGTACCTAGATGATTGCTCGCGCAACTGCCTATAAAATCTATGGAGTGCGACGCCCATCCTATTTTCCCACGGTGGTATAGCCATTTCTCCGAAGAGATGACAGCCTCTCATACTAAAACGACTGGAATTGGAGGGAACTGTGTTTCATACAAAGTTATTTTCTTGCGATTGGATATGATTAAATTGGACTTGGACACAAATAATAATTCCAAACAGATGAAAGTGGGTTTTTAGGTGAAGTAATCGTCAGACAAGTAAAATCCGTTCTAATCCAAACCAAAAATCTGTTAGTGCGAAAGCATCGAAATCTTAACGCCCAGTGCCCTTTTCACATACCTACATACGGTCACGGGCACGGCCGCCGCCGCCGCCGCCGCCGTGTAAAGTAGTTATATATTTATTTATTTATTCATAAGGAACGCCAACAGCGTATACATAAAGCATTCTTAAAGTATGAACATATTATCTAAGCTGGTTCTAATATATACGCTAATAATAGGCGGACACAACATTGTTAAAAATTCAGTAACTATATTATATCCTAGTAGTAGAAGTTAATGTATGAGCTAAACAGACAGCTTTCACATGGCACGGCGACCGTGCCGTGCGTGACCGTGTGTCATCCGTCACGTCACATATAGGTACAGGTGTTCGGCACAACGTTTGTCATATGAAAACTGGGGGTTAGGTGGGACCAAGTGCAATAGCTTGGCGGCTGTTTTAACCCTGAAAAGTCTGTCGGCTATTTTTATACTTCTTAAGATTTTTTCCCGAAATTTGAATAGTTAAGTGCTGTTACTTTATTTGTACGAAATAACTGGACTAACAATTTTTTTTAATTATATCTGGCATGTAAGTAAGCCTACTAAAATCAATATTTACGTCAGACCTGGATAAATAAAGCAGCTAGGGGGGGTGCAAAAAAGCTACCATACTTAAAATCTTTAAAAAATGTGATGCTTTTGAGGGTTCAAAATGCTACCATACTTTTGCGCTTGGCCTACCCCTACTTACCCTTTGGAAAAAGTTCTACCGAACTTATTATTCTTACATCACAATTAGGAGACAAATATTCGTCATTTTTAGGGTATTCAAAATTACCGATTTTTTAATAAACTCCTATTTTGGTATGTATTATTATGTTAGTTTTGACACATGTAGCATACCATTTGGAAAGGCCATGAACATTTCAGTTTTTTTAATTCTATAAAAAGTTGAACTCTCTCTCTAATCATCTAATGCCTTCTTAGTACTCCCCTACACTCTAAAAGGAACAAACACTCCAAATTTCAAGTCTCTAGAACCAGTGGTTCGGGCTTTGGGTTGTCGGTCCGTGAGTCAGGTACTCCTTTATAATATTACTAGCGACCTGTCCCGGCTTCGCACGGGTGGACAATTATTTTAAAACATTTTGGGATAAGCGAAGAGTAAATGTAGGTTAGGTACCTATCTAATATTTGTGGCAGGACATTTTATACTTTTATCAGACTGCCTCGTTGGTTTAGCGGTCGCGTGTTCAACCGCTGAAAATGAGGTCCCGTGTTCAAATCCGGGGTCGGGCCAAGATTTGTGTTGTTGGGTCTTTTCTAGCAAGAAAAATTCACAGTAGCAGCCCGTCAGGAAGTTGGCGGTGTTAGACGGCTTAAGCCGTTCGTCCTACGCTTGACCTCTCCCCGGTCGTGTCGGTCTGCTGTCCTATCGTATTATGAAAGTGAGGGAATAGAGAATGCACCTGTGTTTGCGCACACATTTGTGCACTATAATATGTCCTGCGCATCTGGCTAGTCACCGATGAGACTGGCCACCCCGTGGTCGAAATTCGTCTAGGAGAACATTATATTATTATTTTTATCACTGCGTTGCCCGCTGCGCTGCGGGTTAGGGTATACGATAATCCAAAAATATAAAAAAAAAACAAATCTTTCCTCTTTATAATGTCAGTATAGATATTGATTTAACTAGGTACCTAAATATAGATACGTATAGTCGTATATCAAGTGTAACAGGTCCAATTCTGTGCATTGAAGTTTTTTTTGCACGGCGTTTCATAATATGAGAGAAACTGTGATTAAATGTGAACATAATTAGTCGGCAGGTACGGCAATCACGAACGAAGTCGCGGTTACATCTAGTACATATCATAAGAGTGTGAGAAGCTAGTTCCCAATCTTCCGAATTTTACTAACATCGATGCATAGATAGATATTATTTAGATATTTTTTATACATAGATAACACCCAAAACATCCAAAACCAATATCTGCAGGTCGTGCAAGCAAACATTTGTCCCTCCTTCGCCTCGGCGGCGTCGTCAAAAAAAGCTCCTATTTAGATTTCGATTTTATGTTATTCTCAGCTAGAAAATCGCTGAAGTCGTTTTAATGTTATGATGGTTCGCTATTAAATTATCTTTTGTAGTTATAGTAGGTCACAAACGAAAAAGTCTGATTAGGTGTTTTATTATTGCAAATTGCCTGCCAAACGAATAAACTGTCGAAACAAAATTCGCAAAACGATCTTCATTATAACTAAACGAAAGGTGTTCCCTGAAAAGCATGTACTTTGCCATTATTACTGAAACATCTACTTTAAAATCAAAGGAACTTCAACTTTGTAGACTTGACTCGCGTACTACAGTTATAAAGCAAAGTAAGATCTCACTTTGTTGGATCTTCAATGAAGTTAATAACGTTCGAGACTTTCCGAGCAGACGGTGAAGTTGATTCCTTTCAATTACCTACTAACTTAGAATCAAAGAGTTCTTTCTCAAGAAACACAAGTTATTTTGCAGGCTGTTTCCGAAATAACTTTTATTTAAGCTGAAATATTGAAGTGCCAAACCTAACTGAGACCAATTTCCCCGTTAAGTGTCTTTGTTATGTATACAAAAAACACCTACCTATGTTTTTTTTACCTTTATAATTTGTTTGTGCTCATCATTTGTTGTTGTTTTTCTGTGTGCTAATTTTCATTTTTTATTTTTCTCTGTGTCCGTCCATATTTTGTATAGGTATATTATCTACTTAGTATTTCTCATAAGTTCATATCGTTACGCATTAGTTTGTTATGAAACTGTAATGTTACATAAATTATAAAATAAATAAACTTAGTTTAGTTTAAGTAAAAATGCCAACGCCAAACTTTGTCTGACATTGATAATTTTGATAAAACAAGATCCGTCAAGAGCGAGTGTAACTCGCGCGCCGAGGGTTTCGAACGTTTTTCAACAAAAAAAAACAAGTAGGTATGTATGTACTAAAGGTACCGGTTAGAGACACTTTAATGAATACCTAAAAATAGTAGGTACCAAACTTACATTTCAGATTGATCTCTCTGCACGCTTCGGTGGTAACGGTAAATTTTTCGACTGTTTTCAAGATATTTAAAAAAGTACGTAATTTATTTTCAAAAAGTGTTCTTTTTTACATACGTCTCTATATTTTTCCTGTAAAATAAAGATTCATATCTACAAACGCTCCATACATTTCAAATGGATCGCTCTGCAAACTTCGGAGATAGGGAGGGGGGGGGGGTATTTTTTCGACTTTTTTCAATATATTTCGAAAATTATATAAAACCTACAGAAATTTCACAAAATATATTGACTTTGTAGGTCTCTCTTAAAATTTCGTCATCACAATTTGTATGGAAAATTTTCATTTCATTTTATTTTTTTCTTTCTGTGCAGGCGCACGAAATGTATTATTATTTTCAGTTTCAAGTTAATAGCTGCGGTAGTTGCTGAGATATTAAAGAGGGAAAAAAGGACAGACAAAGAGAGAATTCAATATAAATGTAGGTAAATGTAACTACGAACCTAGTCTGTGTTGGAAGAACACCAACGTCCCTTCACGAGAGACTTCATGTCTTTCGATTAACTCGCTC
Organism: Eupithecia subumbrata; assembly: GCA_949316285.1. Taxonomy (NCBI): domain Eukaryota; kingdom Metazoa; phylum Arthropoda; class Insecta; order Lepidoptera; family Geometridae; genus Eupithecia; species Eupithecia subumbrata. The sequence goes on from OX438642.1 coordinate 17,297,339, forward strand.
ACAGTCGGAAAGTTACCTTTAAGAATATTCTCGGTGAGGGAACGCCCTAAGATTCCCCTGTTTTGTTCAACGTTAAAATAAACAAGGGCAGCGTAGCACCCAGTCCAAAAACAAATAGTAAAACGTCAATGGATTCCCGATTTCTAGTAAAATTTCGGATGTTTTGCCACGCTAGCGACATCTTTGGACAATATATAAAAGCTGATCGCGGAGAAGCGCCATCTATCTTTACTTTTTGCAGTTTAGTCGGTTAGTTTTCGTTGGGTGGTGGGTGTTTAACACAATGAGGAGGTGGATTTCTTCTGTATAATAACCGGATGTTTACCCACATTTTAATTGACGTTTTAGACGTCAAAGTTATTCAACGAAGCTGCTTCTCTTCTGCATCTTCAGAGAACATCACCTGCATTATTCCTACCTACTAACAGTGCAGATATCTCGTTAAAAGTTTATCATTTATTATTATTAATCATCGTCAATATCCCCAGCCAAAACACGAATGCACCAATTAATTTAATGTTTAATACGTCAACAATTTCCACCCTTACCTCCGCCGTTTATGACTTAGATAGGACTATAAAACGCCATCAGGAAAAACTACTAGCCCATGAAGGAGCTTATAAAGAGAAACTAGCTTCCAATGTCAATAAAACTGACAAGGTCTACAAAAAGACGATGTTCGAAGCATGCTTGGAGTTAAGAGGATCATCAGATCTTATCCCCAGCACCACTACGTTCAAAAACTGGAATTACCGACGTTAGGCTGAACAAAATGCACACTCGAGTATTTCTGGTCCATTGGTGCTTCATGGCAGACGAACGCGATTCTCGGAAAGATTTGATGGGGGTTTTTTCCAGCAACGGTAATAGAATAATATGTAATAGAAGATAGCTTTCAAAAACCTTTTGAGCTTTAAATATAACTACTAGGCCTGAACAATAAATACGAAAGTTACCTATCTAACCCCATTTCCTTGATCCAGTTAAGTAAGATTATTACTCATGTGTATAATAAAATTAATAAATAACAAAATAACACAGGGCAGGATTTATTTACAGTGTGCAATAACAAAATCATTAGGTATTAGGTATGTATGCACTCTGGTTTGTTTAATGAAAGTTCTCTGAAAGCCCCTGTTACAAAAAGAATATCAAATTTATCGTTAACATTCTCCGATTTCGATAAGTCACACTGCCAGGCAAAGAAATTTCTCCTTTCTATAATTTCTGAACTAGGACAATTTCAAAAATTCAATTGATGGGATTATGGGCATTACCCCATGTGATAAAAGCTAATAAGGCGCTTAACAGGGGGGGCCTGCGTCCAGTAGTGAACCAATACAGGCCGTCGAGGAAGGATCAAAAAATTCAATAATATAAATTCAATAATAAGACATCTTAAGGGTCCGGCGACGGATGAATTTCCTATACAAACGTAATACCAAAATGATTTGTAATTTGAGCATATTTTCACCATGGTCTGCCATTATTTGTATTAAAATAGTATTTATCTAGTTCGAGTTAACGACCTCCGTGGCGCAGCGGGCGAAGGTCCGCCTGCGACGCAGGAGGTTGCGGGTTCGATTCCCGCCTCGGAACAAATTTGTGTACGATCTGCAGAAATTTGTTCCGTTGGTCTGGGTGTTTTCTATGTACCTATAATAAAAATATCTATCTATGTAGTATATTGTATTAAGTATATCAGTTATCTAGTACCCATAACACAAGCTCTGCTTAGCTTGGGGCTAGATAATGCTGTGTGAATTGTCCAGCATTATTTATTTATTATTTATTATTATTACTATTCTAATACAAATAATAGCAAACCATGGTGAAAATATTCTCAAACAACAAATCATGTTGTTACTACGTTTGTATGGGAAATTCATCCGTCGCCGGACCCTCAAAAGTACAATCCTAGTGGATACAGTAATTAATTGGAATATAGTGTTCTTGGTAATTTGGTATTTCTGTAAGTTGACTCTGTAAAAGTATGGACACCGAATTGAAAGGTATCATTAAAAACACTTGAGTAAAATTAAGTAGAACCTCAAGATGCCCATTTACAAGCTACATTAATATAAATCTACTACTTACCATGTGATGAGATTGATACACTGTCCCAAGTTCTCCGCTGGCATTGGTATCATCTGCAGAAATGCAGTTATTGTTTAATTCATTTTAAAAGTTAGAAAATTTAGTGAATCGTAATGCATGAGGGATCAGGGGGAGGCCATTGCCCAACAGTGAGACTGTGTGATTGTGATTGATCAAAAAAAGGTTTGCCCATGCATTTCTTTCTTGTATCACTCTCTCATCAGTATTTCTATTATTGTGATATGGAGCCAGCAAATTCACCACTAATGGTAAACTTGGCCTCTTTAACACCATACCTAGGTATGTTTGATAGCTAAATGAACTGACAAACACTGTAACTACTGCTTGCCTAGAAAGTGTGAGAAGGAACCGTTTATCTCACACAAAAAATCTGCTCATAGTTCAAAACCCAATGTTCATGAATCCACCAGTTCTATGGACATGTTTAAGATTATATTTACCCTTTTCAATGCCCGATTCTTGGGCTTAAAAGTAGCCTGTAGTCTTCCAGGAATTATGCAAAATTTCAGCCCGATTTCTTCCATACTTTTGGTGTGAATAAACAACAAACATATATAATCTATCTTTCGAAAATTTCTCATTTATAATATTAGTGTGATTGATTGGTTGATTGTATTTAACTAGGTACAGCAACACCAAATTCAAATAAATAAAATGTGCAATAACCTCACCGATCAAACTTGCCCTGCATCTGCTAACATCAGGCCGCACAATCTGCTTTTATATCCTGTTCCAAGTGATCTGGAATAATGATAATTTGGGTTAATTTACTATATCCAACAGAATATTATACAGAATATACCAATTAGTTTTTTTTATAATTAACCACATCACAATGTCAGGTGGTATATGGAAAACCATATACCTTGAAACATCAAAGAGGTAACTAAAGACTAGGATTGCTGGAGTAGAATTCCATAAAACTATTCTATAAATTAGGATTTATTTTTATAAATTTATTTTTAGTCAGGTTGATTCAAAAAAATTACCAATATGTAATTAATAGTTAGGAAAAATGGGTGTGTGATTTGAGGGTACCTACATAATATAAAATATGTGAATTTATTTTCATAGGAAGGCACCTAATATGTGATGTGATATAATGTAGGTATGTGACGTGGACTTTGCGAGAAATCGAGAAGAAGAAGATAGACACTCTAGAAATGTGGTGCTGGAGAAGAATGCTTGGTATATCTTGGACTGAGTTCCGCACTAACGTCTCCATCCTACAAGAACTAGGTGTGAAAGAGTGTCTGTCTACGAACATACAATCTCGAATTTTGAAGTTTTTCGGGCAGGTATCGAGGCGAGACAATGACTCCATTGAAAGGCTAGTCGTGCAGGAAAAGGTTGAGGGTAAAAGATCGAGGGGTAGATGGCCTATGAGATGGACCGATCAGATAAGATCTGACGTAGCGATCCCCCTGCATGAATGTTCCAGAATGACCACCAACAGGGAGAGATGGCGATACATCGTGAGGCGAGCAATATCTGCCAATACAACAAAAGACTCGTCATGATGACCACGACCGTTCTGCCAAGAATGCTACGAATAATAAATAAAAATAATAAATAACGCTGGACCATCCACACAGCACCATCTAGCCCCAAAGTAAGCTACTCAAAGCTTGTGTCATGGGTACTAGATAACTGATATATTGAATGCATTATATACATAGATAGATTTTTTTATACATAGAAAACACCCAGACCAACGGAACAAACTTCTGCAGATCGTACACAATTTTTTTCCGAGGCGGGAATCAAATAAGAGAGAGATAATGTATGTAGGTAAGAATGTTGGTAGGTTTAGCTGGAGTGGAGTTCTTAGGAATTCATCTAGAATCAGTATTTATCAAATAATCGACATAATATAGAATAAATTTATTATATAGAGATTTGAGGGTAGGTCACTTTTAAAACAAGCATGAAGAGAGATTTGTAATGCAAAGTATTTTATGGTAATAATAATCCCTCATCCATGGTAGGTACCTACGCATTATTAATATTATTAATAATAATTAAAATACAGGCCTAAAATACATTCTATACCTATAGCTGAATAAATGTATGAAATTTGGGGGTAGTTATGAAAACATGCGTCCAACGTGCCTAGAAATATTAGATTGAAACTATTGATAAAAATGTTGGATAAACTAAAAACTTACATAGCAGCAGGGTATTTGGAGGTTTTCGCGAGGAAAATGCCCGCTGATAGTGTAATTTCCGAACCGGTTTCGCCATGGAATCATTTTCTTCATCCACAGAATAATCTAGGGATAGTCTCCATCCTCCTTTGATTTTTATTTGGACGAACCCGACGAACCAAAGAGAATACAAAGTACGGAAGAGTCCCACTGGTTACCTATTTCTCTATTTGTTTTTTCATAAAACTTTTCTGAAAGCAAAATGTTTGCCCTGCATGAAAACTAGGTGTAGGTATTCCCTTTGACTATTTGAATCTGAGATTTGAATTGAACAGAAATGTCAGAAATGAAATGAAATGACACATGCTGCGGTCCGTTGTTCCGTTGACCGTTCACAAGACTATAAGCGATAACAGCGCTCAAACTCGTTCCGAATTCTTTAGAGCGCGATAACGAATAGATATCGGGATATGTTCTACGGAACGGCTATAGACGCGCTCACATCGCTCAAGTAAACATACCTAACCTCAAGTTTATGGTGATTTTGTAAATTTCGTGACTTTGTATAATCATACTAGCGACCCGCCCCGGCTTCGCACGGGTGCAATGCTGATAAGTAGGTACTGAATATACTACAGAATTGGCCCCGCGGCCAAACTCCACGCACGCCGCCCCACGCCGCGCTGCAGCGTGTTGTAATTATTGTAATGCTTGCTGTGCCCCTTCCACACCACACCCTGATCGCGGCCCAGGACTGTGCACCCACGTGTTTCATTAAAAACGAGCCGAGTGAGAGGCCCCAAATTAGTAGTTCTAGAACGATGTCCTTATATATCTGTACTTACATATTTTACATAAAAGATATTGTATAGGTACCTACAGAAGCCTCGTTTTAAAAAACGAAAATTTGACACTGTTTTGACTTCTTTCTCTAATGTAGTTTGTCTTCCAAAAAAAGAGATAGGTATAATTCTTCCGGTTATATTTAAACACATTTAAGGTCAGTTTCTTTCGAGCCTTCTACAACAAACGATTGATGTAAAATAGATTTCCATTATTTTGAACTAATAATTGAAATTTACATTATATTTAGGGTTTTCAGGAATAACATTGATACAAATGTAGGTAAACTTTAAAGTAGCTCGCATTCTAATCAACTTACAATTCTTTTGGTTTTCATACGTTTGGTCACCCTAGCACAGTAGATTCAAAACACACACACATTCACTCAGATTCGAAATATTATTATCATACTACACTACACCCATAAAAAATCCTGCATCCAATCCATTCATTCATCCATTATAAATAGACAACTGGGCAGAATCAAACGCAAATGAAGCAAAAGCAAACCTAAATAATTAAATGGATGTACATAATAATTTTTTTTTAACTCAAAACAAAACAAGATGACCACAGACTGTGGTGAAATCACCACTTTCTTGGTCTATCCTCCGCACGGGCGCGAAGCCACCGCCGCCGGGGTGGGTCGCTAGTTAGTAGGTAAATATCACTTTTCTGTTTGATTGTACTTGAGCAGCTTTACTTCTGAGCCTAAATTCACAGAGCTCATAAAGTTTTGCGCGTACTCTAATTCCATGTTCATTCTTTCTTTCATAATAGGTGCATGTGAATTTCAGTTGTCAATTCTAGACAGGGTCGGCATCTTCCAATAGGTATCTATAGGTAAATTATATTGAAACAAGAACGAAGTGCGAGTGTAACTCGCGCGCCGAGGGTTTCGAACGTTTGTTGATTATACATACATGTAGGTACTGAAGATACCGATTAGACACATCGCTATTTGACGAATACCTACCTTAAAATAGTAGGTACTTCCCAAACTACATTTTAGATGGATCGCTCTGCATAGGTACCTACTTTGGAGATAAGATCAATGATCTCACATGAACACGGGCTGAACTTTTTAATATAATATAGGCGTTAAATTTGTTAAAACCTAAACATCTACTGTTTATAATTTTGTTTTCCCTTTTTTCCCATTTTACTGAGTTTTTCTATTTCTTTAATTACGTTTTATGACGTTTTTCTTTGTTTAAAGTATCTTAAAAAACGTGCACTGTATAAAAAAGATAAGTAAGCTATTGCCGAGGTAGAGATCCCTCGCGTCTACATTACAAGTTTCGAACTTAGTTAGAGCGAGATGTTAAAACTAAGACTGGTTAACTAGGTCTAAAACAATGTACTTGTTACTTTTACGACCTTTTTGAAATAAACGTTTTATTATTATTATTATTATAATTTATTGACTTTATTCAAATTATTATAAAAAGTGTTTACTCTACAGAAATTACGAAAACTGTATTGAAACGTGCAAACTAATACCTTTCATTTGATAACCCACTCGGTGAGGTATCTCCCTTGTAAAACCAAACCCCCTATTTTGCCTATTTTTCAAAAAGACCTCATTTTACTAACTTCTCTATTATTTTTCCTGTAAAATTTAGATCCATATCTACAAAAATTACATAGATTTCAGATAGATCGCTTTGCAATCTTTGGAGATAGGGGGGCGGGAAGGGGTAAAATTTCGACATTTTTCAAAATAGTATTTTCAAAAGTATGCAACCTAAAGAAATTTTGAAAACTGTTTTGAAATGTCCAAACCGATACATACATATTATATATTAAATTTATAATTATCAAGTTATTATAACAAGTTTTTATGACCAAAAATCACAGTTTCATACAGATGTATAGATATCCTTCCTACTAGAAAGAGATAAACTACTACTTTGGGGCCTCTCTGCACACTGCACAGTCTAGGTTAGATATTGTGTTAGATGACTGTTTGTTGACATGACAATCAGTGTTGTGTAACATTGTTTTACTTTGCGTTCAGGGTATTTTGTATTCTACTGCTACTAGCTGGCTTTTCCTTGGAACAACGAACATAAATTAGAAATTCACAATTCTACTTTTTACCTTCGATCAGGGAAAGTCTAGTCCGAGCTTTTAAACAGACAGCAAAAAATCTATTCTGGACACTGGTTTTGAGAAGTGAGTTTGAGAGTGGTGGATATAACTATTCTGTGGCTAACATTTACTGGCAGCACTGGCTCTTTGCGTGGTTGTGGTTCCGTTCCTATGTTCCGTTCCGTTTGATTGTTTATTTCCTAGGTTTATTTCATTCATCATTCATTCACTCACGCGCGACACAATCCAATCCACAAAGATAAATTAAAACAGACAGAACACGGATCCAATCTAGTAAAATCTCCTGTATCCATGAAATGAAATTTCGGAAATTTTCGATAAATTTCTGTTCAGATTAGTGTAAAAGTAGCCTAGCCCATCGGTGTTTAGACATAGACTTTAATAATTAGGCGGCGTTTCATTGTGTTTGGTTTCATTGTGGTAGTTGGTTTATAACCAGAAAATGACCTGGGGATTCGTGACCTGCGGGCCAAATGAGGCACTTGTTGTTTCGGGTAAGCACATTTAGCCAGTCTCTAGTTAGCCCTTTTTTCTTTGTATTAATAATAATAAATAATGCTCGAAAATTCATACAGCGTTATCTAGCCCCAAGCTGAGCAGAGCTTGTGATATGGGTACTAGTATATGGGTACTAGTATATACTATGGTAGTTAGCATAAAATACATAATATAATACACTTAGTTTCATATCTAGATAGATATTTTTTATTATACATAGAAAACATCAGAACACCCTGAATTATTGAACAACCTGATCTGCAGATCATACAAATATTTGTCCCAATAAATTTTTAATATAGTTGTTACATCCCAATACATAAATTATTAAATGTTGCTACCTAGCGATATAGTTCATTATTTTATTTCACGATATTGTACCATGCACAAAAGGCATTGCTTATTTATATTTTTTATTTTATATATTATATATTTTTTATTTGCCTATTGTTGTATCTAGTCCCTGCGAAATCAAAATTCATAATTTTTACTAACCGATGACATCTTATTAGTTTTGGTTGCTTTAAAGCTTGATATGATAGTAAATTCAATTGAAACCAAAAATGTGTTATAAAAAATGACAGCTTTTATTGGGTTCCATTTAACAGATAGGTATGGCAAGTAATTTTTAAAATTTCTCTGAATTCCATAATAATTAGGAATGTGTCCTTTGGATAAAATTTGCTATTTGACCTCAACATTAACCTCAACCTTATGTATGACAAAATTTACCAAGGAGACTCACACTCATTTGATTCTTTTCGAGTTTGGTAACACCTTCACCTTTTTCAGCTAATAGGGTTATACAGGTGGTTTTTTGAAAAGGGGGGTGATGGCCAGGTCCGAAACCACGAGAGTTAGAGAAAAGTTGTGAAAGGAGTCATGCCCTCGATTTATAAGAAAACAATAACTGCATATTTAGTTAATTTTTAAACCTTTTACTTATTATTGTATTATTACTATTACTACTGTACTATGGTGATAGATAAGTATGTAATATCAAATCTTTTTTTTATTTGTAAGTATTACCATAGTATCTCGCTATTAAGACAAATGAGTTTCACACATAAAGACCAAAATGTTTGGAAAGGAGGTAATTTTTATTCCGTGTAAAAATAATGAAATAGTGAAAATTTGCTTTTTCCTTTTATTTTTACTACTACATTTGTTTGCAAAGATTGATCCTTATCAGCAACAAAATCCATTGGTTCAATAATACAGGGTGTCTTTTTTTTTTTAAATCTTTCGAGTCCAATTTCCGTCAAAAGTAAAAGGTTTTAAAAAAAACAGTTATTGTTTTCTTATAAATCGAGGGCATGACTCCTTTTACGACTTTTCTCTAACTCCACGACAGTTTCTCCAAAAATCATCCATATAATCACTTGCATTGGGTTAGTTTTACATGATGTATAAATAAAGTACCTTTTTCGCACATGAATTGTGAAAACAGTATTTAACATTATTATCCCTCATATAAGATAGGGTTCCTATTAGTACTTATTCCTGGTAGGCGGCGGCGGTATGACATCACCATCTGTTAGGCTTGATTTATTCACAAAGCAGGCAGTCCGCCGTCTATCGGCACCGGTAGGCGCCTGTGCGGTTCGCAAACTTTTTTAGCGTCGGAACCCTTTTGGACATCGAAATATTAGACTGAGCCTTAAAATAAGCTCATTGCCTTATTAAATAAAATTAAACGTCGAGTTTGAGTTGGGCTCGCGCATCGAAGGTTCCGTATAACTATAAAAGCCGTCACACAGCCGGAGGCGGAGCGGTGGCGGACGGTAGCCGAACCAGGCGTAGCATTCGCGGTGCGGATGTCTTCATATTGCAGGCGTGCGAGAGCCGTGGCGTCGCGGAGGCGTTTTGGAGCCTTGTGTGTGTAGGTCACGGCGTCGCGTAAAGATGGCATTTTTATAATCTTTAATACGGCAGTCGTCTATACATCGATGTGGTTGAACTAGTACTACAATTTTTCGGTACCTATAGTCCATTTTATTTAGCGCTTTATTAGGGTCACAAGCTAAAAAAATAGTAAATAAATACAATTCGTAAGTAATTCAATTCGGAGTAGCACGCCTCCGCACCGCGACGCGTGGCGTGTTACTTCTTCCCTTGGAGATTCCCTTGGAAATTTCAAAATAGACGGACATTAACGACTGTTACTTTTAATTGCATTGACTTAGAAGTATTATTTATATGTACGCTCCAAGAGTTTACGGAGTTAAGTATTTGATGTTAATTTCGACTCGTTTCTCCACACGTTTCTGAGAAAAGGGGATTGACAGTTCCTTTTTTTCCTTTTGAGGTATGGAACCCTAAAAATAGCCTCGAAAATTTGAAAGACTTGCGCCTCTTGGGACATTATGTGAGAGAAAATACTATATGAAAACGGCGAGCAGAACGAGCCTCGAATTTTTTTAAGATTTTGTAGCTACGAATACTACGCATCTCGCAGTTCGAATTACAAATTTAATATTAATTTAATTAGTGACTATCGTCTGACGTAATATAATCGTATAATGTATAATTTTCTCTGCAATCTTACTATATTTTTGACTACTTAACCTATATTTTTTTAGTTTTGACCAGTACCTACCTATGACTATGGCTATGACGAGCCCCACAGAGGCTTCGCACACTTTGAGAATAGCTGGACTATTGATAAATATCATTGATAATTATCATAAACCTTAACTTTTCCAGTATTGCAGTTACCTCAAACCGAATTAACCACTGAAATATTATAGTTACATATTCTCACAAAAACTATGATATGAAATGTACGCCTGCTTTCTATTACCCGTATTTCGTGTGATGATTACCGTATTGAAACAAAATAACTCAGAACTAACCTTGGTATTGGTACGTACGTACGTACAAACGTGTAGGTACAATGTGTTTTGGGATTGTAAACCGAAATAAGTCGGCACTGTTTCATTGTTTGGCCACTTTGTACCTGTAGTTGACTGCCTCATAGGGCTAGCGGTGATCGAGTATTCGTACAAGGCCGTGCCCATCATTGACACACCTCTTAATTGATACTTGGTATCTATTAAACTGTCCTGTGCATTGCTTTCGTCGTCACACAATGTGTGATAAGAACTATCTGACTCATAGTTTCGTTATATTCGAGTTTTACGTAATTTTAAAATAAGTGAAAGATTTACGCTATGGCGCTCTTGAGTGGCGTTAACTCAATAGGGGATACCTACGTCCAGCTGTGGACAAAAATGGGCTGATAATAATGATGAAGGATTTTCATTAGCTAAGTTACGTTACATTATATTAAACAGTAGGTATTATAATATGACGCATAGATATCATAAAACATCGTTACTCGACAAGTTTTCACGCTTAATTACTAATTCATGATCAATACTAACGTGTCTACTACGTGGCTTTCCATGGGCTTGGTTCTTTCTGCTAGGCTATGGTTCGATCGATATTTTGTGCGATAAGTATAAGGATAAATAAAAGTTATATCTTTGTCTTACGACTCCTGCATAAGCTTCCTCGAAGCCTGGCTAATAATTAAATAATTTTGGAATACTTTTGCTATGTCTACGTATATCAGCACGCAGATACTAGATTCTGCTCGCGACTTTGCATGCGTTTTTCTGGGATAAAAAGTACCCTATGTCCTATCCCGAATTACCGTGCATGAGACACGCACACATGCAGGACCGATTAGGCTGGCGCGCAGAGGAGGTGATGATGATGAGGAAATATATCCTTGGCAAAATGTTGGTAGGTCGCTGTAGGTATATTTTATATCAGGGGCTCTTAACCTTTAAACCACAGTAGGACTACTAACTATTTAGTAATAAAACCTACGGCTTGCCTAGGCCCACACACTTGCAAAAGACCTACAAACTTTACTGGCGAGTGAATCGAACCGCGAAAATTAATAAATAAATAAATAATGCTGGACAATCCACACAGCACCATCTAGCCCCAAAGTAAGCTACTCAAAGCTTGTGTTATGGCTTCTAGATAACTGATATATTTAATACATAGATATAATTTTTTTATGAAACATTGAAAACACCCAGAGCAACGGAACAAATTTCTGCAGATTGTACACAAATTTGTTCCGAGGCGGGAATCGAACCCGCAACCTCCCGCGTCGCAAGCGGACTCTCGCCCGCTGCGCCACTGAGGTCGTCAAAATTATGGCCATTGATAGATTTTTATGTAATTTATTTGCGGTGGTGGTAAGGACCTTAACTGGGGTCCAGGCCCTGGCCTCAACCAAGTAGCGAGCGGAGCGAGCCCCGATTTTTTTGTTGTTTTGTAAGATTTTTGTGTAATTTGTTTGTGGTGGTGGGTAAGATGACATTACATAAAGATCAGATTTTGCAGAGCGATCCATTTAAAATGATGAAGCGTTTTTAGATATGGATCTATATTTTACAAAAATATAGAGAAGTCTGTAAAATTAATGCTTATTGAAAAATGGTCAACAAGGAATAATTTTCAAAAGGGGTTCTACCCCACCGAGGGGGGATATCAAATGAAAGGTATCAAAATCAAAATCAAAATCAAAATCAAAAACTCTTTATTTCCATAAATACAATAAATGTACACTTAGAAAAGGTCAAATTATAAAACTATACACTGACACGGAAATAAAGTGATATTTTTGATTTCTGTCGCTTCGGTATGTAGACCAAAGTAAAGAAGCGACGAAGAAACCTTTAGCCTGTTAGTTGTTATTCTTCGAGTTGGAGCAAAACCCGTTCCAAGCTTTTTTATCTTCTAGATAATCTGATATTTTATAGTAAGCCTTTTTGCACAGCAAGGTTTTGACAATTTGTTTGAATTTATTTACTGATAATTGTTGCAACTCACTAGGAGTTTTGTTGTAGAAGCGTATACATTGCCCTTTAAAAGATACATTAATTTTGTGTAGCCTAGTTGTGGGCACAGCGAGTTTATGTTTATTTCTGGTATTAAAGTTATGTTTATCACAATTTTTAGGGAACAGATTTTTATTTCTATGAGTGTACAACAAGTTTTCATAAATATGTTTCATAATATATATCAATTTGGACATTTCAAAACAGTTTCTAAAATTTCTGTAAGTTTCATACTTTTTGAAATATTTTGAAAAAACTCGAAAAAGTTACCATTACCCACTTTAACCGAAGCATGCAGAGAGATCCATCTGAAATGTAGATTGGTACCTACTAAAAGTCTCTAACCGGTACTCTTGGTACATATTTGTTGACAAACGTTCGAAACTCTCGACGCGCGAATTACACTCGCACTTGACGGATCTTGTTTTGTAGTGTAATTGGCAAAAATTGACAGTATCTGATTGTAACGGACCGGACAACACCACGGGAAAAAACTTCGGTTTGAATTGAACACATAATAGGTAGGACACAAATATCGGTATTATTTACAAGCGGAGCGACCTGCAACTTTATTGTCGCGTTTAAAAGCCATAATCAATATGATAGAAGATAACAGTAGGTAATAAAATAAATAACCCCTAAAAAAGCTGAAAAAGTGATGTGTTATTTGATTCATTTCGGGACGACTTAGGATGGCGCCTCGGACCATTTCGGGTCCTTCGCGGACCACTTCAGATGCTTCCAGGGACCACAAGTGGTCCGCGGACCACCTGTTAAGAACCATTGTTTGATATAATGGACCCTAAAGCTTGTTTTCGTAATACTAAACTAGGATCGTGCTCTATAGAATTTTTTTTAATGTCAAATGCTCATTCTGTTGAAAAGAATTTAAATAAAGGAGAATAAATCAAGTCTGTCATCACATCACTCAGCATGTGCTTATGGTAGAGCAGACCAGCTTTCCATCATCAATTCATGCTTTATTAATTTATTGCTTTATTTTTATGATTCTAGTAGCAGTATTTTGTTTTTGTGATGTATTTTAGGTATACCTACTCTCAAAATTTATATATCCCAAAAACTTACGACATAGACGGGACTTGAAATCCGCAACCTTACACTCAGTACGGAATGCACTAACCAATTGTGCCACCTGTTCAAGTAACTGACGAGTCACGAAGAGATGTTATCCAATCCTTTTATCGCAGCTCTTCATCCTGCTGTATGTAGAAACCTATACCTACTAAGCATGTGCCTATTGAAATTCTGAATCACCAAAAATCCTACTGCGCTACGGCTATACGATACATATCGGAGAATGCTTACCGGAACTTCATGATTCCCACCCCCTTCCACTCCAGGACAAGCAGAAGTACGCCGGATTACAACCCTTCTCTTGTGAATATTCCTTCCACTCTCACTAAGCAGTTCTCCTCGACCATTATCATTCGTGCCGCTATGGTTTGAGACTCGCTGCTTGCTTCCGTCCAACTACAACCTGGGTCTCTTCAGGGCTAGAGTGAATAGGTGTCTTCTAGACCTTTGTGATACATCGTCGGCCACATCGTCACCTACAATCACGTGAGATTGTGGTCAAGGCATATTCTAGTTCTAATTCTAATTCTGAATGGGGGTACCGGGATCTGCACTGACATCTTGCATAGGAGTGTATTGTGCATTGTCCCCCTGCCTAACCAGGCCCTAACCAGCCCAGCTCCTTAAAATATCGGAGCAGGACCTTTGGCGATTGACAGCTTCGTTTCAGCTTTTCTGTAGGCGTGGACGGGTCTGATTCCTCTATAAGAGTCTTCAGTCCCGTTTCCCGTCTGACGTCCTCTGTGGCTGTGCAGTGTACCACTACATGTTCCACAGTCTCTTCTTCCTGGAAGCATATTTTCAATAAAAAAGTTGTAGTATTTAGTAAGCTATTAGGCAAGGGGATAATACACAATACATTCCCATGAGAAATATTGGATATACCAGTTCCCTCATCTAGAATATTAGAAGTAAGGTACTTTTTTCTGAAAACATAAATTTTACCACTTCAGGATGCTGTTACTCGAAACCTCTACTGGTGCCAGGAGGGCGAGCTTTTGTTTGGCCGGCCATCCAAATGGTCCAGAGAATATCTCTCAACACTATGACGCTGCAGGTCGAATCACCCACTGTTTACACAAGTCAAGGCGTACCTATTTCAGTCACGGGAATTGCACAGGTAATTACTTACCGTATGTTTATTAAACACTTGGTCAGAGGAAGTGATAGCTGTTGGTTTAAGCTAAGGTTATGACGGAATGGAGGCCTGCGACAGGAATGAAAAGTATTAAAACAGAAGATGGTAGAAAATATCATGGGCAATTGCTGGATGCGTAAAGCTCACACACACGACCAAGATAATAGGTGTCAGAGAAAGAGATAAACTTACTGCCAACAGTGTGGTACCGTGGCCTGGGATCATGATGACGGACATTATCATTATAATAGGCAGTTTCCTGCATCCATGCTTCAAGTGGGCCAGGTGGGATGACGACTTACGAAAGACTGCTGACAAACGCTGGATGCGGCAAGCTGAAGACAGGACGCAATGGCACTCATTAGACCCATGGGTAGCAGTGGACCATTGTGGGCTGATGATGATGCTTCAAGTAATTTGCCCTCTACACTTAAAAACTAATATCAACTTTATTCCGTTCAATTTCAGGTTAAAATCCAAGGACAAAATGCCGAGATGTTGCTCTCAGCGTGTGAGCAGTTTTTGGGGAAAAGCGAGCAAGAGATCCAGCATATAGCACTAGTGACCCTCGAAGGTCACCAGAGGGCTATTATGGGGTCAATGACCGTGGAGGAGATCTATAAGGATAGAAAAATCTTCTCTAAAAAGGTTTGCATACTTATCACTTATCTATTACACAAATTTACCTCATATTGTTACCAACCATAATGTTGGCTAAGTTTGGATGGATGATTGAACTCCTTCACTCCAAAAGTACTGAATGAATCCGGATGAAATTGAAATTGTAAAGAAATAACATGTGGCAATGTAAGAAACGACAGCAACCCAGCCCGTGGATGGCGTAATAGTCGACTAAGGATTATTACCAGAGGAAGGATAGCAGCTACGGTATATATTTAACTCCTGCAATCACCTTTTTTTTCGAGGGCAAAAAATCTGCGAACAGATATCATACTGCATGTAGGGTACATTATGGTTATGTGGGGTTGTCGAAGATAAACTTCGACGACCCACTAAACAACCCACCGGTGGCCGGTCTCTAAGCGTAATCAATGGCCCTGAGAACACCGATGGACCGCGCCAGGCCCATTTCGCACGTCTCCGAAGGCGTTCACAACTACCGCCTCCAACGTCCCGCGAGTATTTTATTTATTTAATTAAAACAGTTATCAAAACCACATCCATTAATTAAAAGAAAAAAAAGAAGTCATATTATAGAATTTTGGTACAATTAATAACATAGAAAAAAAAAATTATTTATGACGTTCACAAAATAAAAAACAATCTTCCAATAATTTATTCCACCTGTCAGCGAACAAGTCAACATCGGGGTAGTCGTCCAGGAGAGCGTTGAGTGCGTTGAGTACTCGAGGGACGGGTGACATGGACCGCGCCGCCGTATGGGACTGCGGCACGGCCAACAACCTATGTTTCCGACCCCGGCAGTAATTGTTTGGGACGTAGAGTCGACACAGCTCGTCACTCAGATCCGAAGCGTCAATTTTTCCGTGGAGGATCTTGCAGACTATGGCTATTTGGTCAAAAGCACGCGGCACCTCTAGTGAGTTATAGCCTAAGCATCCCATCAAGAACTTGGTGGGATATAGGTAAGGGTAGTATCCAAAAAATTGCCTGTAGAGGAACCGCAAGATTTTTTTCTGCACCTTCTCTAGCATGAGGGCGTAAGTAACCTCGTGCGGGTTCCACACACAAGCGCTGCTCTCTAACTTGCTCCTAACAAGTGCCGAAAAAACAAGGCGACTAACGTGATCGCTTTCGAAGTCACGGGTTTCTGAGGACGAACCCAAGACGCCTGAACGACTCCTCGGCCAAGGAACGAATGTGGTCATGAATAAGACGGCACGTGTCAGTGCCATCGCCCTCCCTTAGAAACTCCTGCAATCACCTATCCGCATGCCAAGCGTGATGAATGGTTATGTTATGACAAAAACCCCTTTTTGGGGGAGACATGTTCAGCAGTGGGCGTAATTATGTGCTGATGAAAAATGTTGAATTGTAAGAAACATATCCCGTTTACTGAATTGATAATAGTGGATATAACTGCTTCGGTCTAGCGGTCAGCTTGTTCAACAGTTGATTATGAGGTCCTGGGTTCAAATCCCGGGTCGGGCCAATAGATGTTATTGGGCTTTTACTAGCAAAAAATCACATTTAGCTGCCCGGAGTCAGGGAGTTGGCGGTGTTACACCCCCGTGCCTCGGTAAGCACGTTAAGCCGTTGGTCCTGCGCTTGACTGTCGGTCTGCCGTCCCATCGGATTATGAGAGTTAGGGAATAGAGAGTGCACCTGTGTTTGCGCACACACTTGTGCACTATAATATGTCCTGTGTATCTGGCTAATCTCCGCTGAGACTGGCCAGGATTTGTTAATAGTAGATGGTATAGTAGATCATGTGTAGAAATAAGATTTCAATAATATTTTTTTATCTTTTCAGGTCTTCGAAGTTGCTTCAAGCGATTTGATCACGATGGGTATCACAGTAGTTTCCTACACACTAAAGGATATAAGAGATGAAGAGGTGAGATATGCATGTTACTCTATTCTATAAATATATGCAAGATTATCATAAGTTTTTCTTATTTTTCCGTAGATAGAGTAGGTATTTCTTAATATCTGATTGTCTCTTTTTGGACTATATTCCCCTATAATAATTATGGGACAACTTTATTACTAGAATAACCTGTCCTGTAATTATTTTCTCTGTGAACTTACATATATTACATTCAACTTCTTATGGTCAAAAATAAACCTTCAAACCGAAACTCTTTTATTAGTTAACCATTGTATATAACTTTGTTAAAGTTCGAAAGAGGCTTATTTTTGAACAAAAGAATAGAAAGTCAGGCTAATAATGAAATATAGTTACCTACGTCTTTGAATGCTACAACGAAAATAACCTGCATGAATTTTGTCCATCCTAAGCATGTGTAAAAAAGAACTTGCGTTTAGTTAATATTTTTCTTACATTTCATCATCAGGGAGCTAAGGTATGTGAATAGTAAATGAAAACCACATTAGATATAAGAGTGCTGCACTAAAAAGAATATAAGAAAGATCTAGCCTTAAAGGTAATTGTTAGTTTGCTGTTGCTATAAATTTAAGCCATTTTATTCGTCTGTTTTTCACGTAAGCGCATTCTTGAGTTTACGTAGAGGTTCGCTTGTATTAATTTTGAAATGCAGATGATATGTTTTTGTAGAAACGCATGACTAGAATCTACACGAAAAACTGGACTTGTTTCGCATTTTTAATTCTCAAAATCAATTTGCTTATTTTCTATGGTCCAGCTACCCAGTTAACACTTATTATAACTGCCTCGCTGATCTAGCGGTCGCTTGTTCAACCGCTGATAATGAGGTCCCGAGTTCAAATCCTGGGTCGGGTCAAAGTTGTCACTGGGATTTTCTTGCAAGAGAAATTAACAGTAACAGCCCGGAGTCAGGAAGTTGGTTGTTACATCCCCGTGCCTCGGAAAGCACGTTAAGCCGTTGTTCCTGTGTCTGGTGTCGATCTGCCGTCCCATCGGATTCCGAGAGTGAGGAGAATGCCTGTGTTTGCGCACACACTTGGCCACTATAATAATGTCCTGCGCAACTGGCTAGTCTCCGTTGAGACTGGCCGCCGTGGCCGAAGATTCGGCTAGGAGTCCATCATCATCAAACATTTATTAGCATGACTTGTTTCAAGAATTCGGATTAAGCTTTATCACATCTTACTAACGGCTTTTACATCCACAAAAAATGGTTCGTTTAGCGGCACGTAGATGACTTGAAGGCTTAGAAGTACCTGCTTTTCCATAAGTTTTAGGCTTTTTCATTTCTATGGACATCGCTGTAAAACTTTATGGGATAGTGATGATGCTTAAAAAAATACACAAAAAACCTCAACAGCCTGTATTGGTCCACTACTGGACGCAAGCCTCCCCCTGATAGGCGCCTTAGTGGCTTTTATCATATGGGGGTAATGCCCATAATCCCCACGCTGGGCATGCGGGTTGGGGATCGCAGTTCGGTGGTACAATTAATCTGCCCGCCCCCGTTGGATATCCCTTAGTCGCCTCTTACGACAACCGCGGGAAGAGTTGGGCTGGTGCAAATTCGAAGCTGGCACCACACAGGAGCTTAATCCTGTGTGAACGAAGCATGATATCGTAGAATCACCTTAGTTTATTCACCCTGTAGTCAAATACTTAGAGAGATAGGTCTGATGTGTGACGACTAAACACGGACTATCAAAGCCTATTATCCCATGATCAGGTATCGTTATAAAGAGATAAATCTTCATGGAATAATGATGATATGAAATTATCCAAACGAACTATGCAGCTTAATGCTATGTGTACAGCTTGGTATCGTAGAGATTCACTCATATACTGCGAGACTTGACAGGTCTGCTGTGTGATGTCACAAACACGTAAAAAGATCATAAGTTATCTTTATTCTCGCACTGGACACATGGCAACATTACAAGCGAATAAAAGTATTCAAAAAGCTGGTATGGCGAGTACTGACTTGGTAGATCTGGTGTGTGACGACAAAACGCGAATAAATCACAAGTCCAGCTTTACTCACCTATTTATTCTCGTACAGGGTTACCTAAAAGCGCTGGGTATGGCGCGTACGGCCGAGGTGAAGCGAGACGCAAGAATCGGCGAGGCGGAAGCTCAGGCTGAAGCAAAGATCAAAGAGGCAATGGCAGAAGAACAGAAGATGGCGTCCAAGTTCCTTAATGACACGGAAATTGCGAAGGCTCAAAGGGACTTTGAGTTAAAGAAAGCAGCGTACGATGTTGAAGTACAAACGAAAAAGGTTAGATTCATGTTTTGTTTTTCAATAACTAGCTGCTGGTTACAGGGCGTTGGCCCTACTCTGCTAATCTAATCGCTTCACTAGACATTGGTATCCTCACAGAATGACAGATTTAGGCTTCTACCTAACATGAAATAAAAATACACAAGGAGGGACTCGCGTCAAAAGTATCAATGTTAACCATTCCATCAATCTCTCCGTGCAAATAGCGCCGTAGAACGCTCTATGTAGAGTTTCTTTCATCTGAGGATTCTGTGACGATACCGTTACAGTAAAGCGATTGGTTAGCAGAATTGGGCCTCAGATATAATGCCTTATAAAGCGATCTTGCGCGGATTGCTAAATCGAGCAGTGAACGTCGTTCGGCTGAAATGATGATGACGATGATGAAGTATATCATACAGGGTGTTTTTTAGTGGGTTCGATTACTGTAAAAATCAGGTAAATTTTCAAAATACTGGGAATGCAGTTTACCTTACTTTTGAAAATAAAAGAATGTTTCCTAAAGTAAAACAGTCAGTAAAACTTCTTATCATAAATATTTCTGGTACTTGCCATCCATGTCCCATGGCCGTGGGACATGCTGTATAGCTACCAGCTTCGCTTAAGCTGTATAAAACGGAGCCATGCAGGGAGTTAAAACAGTGAAAGCTTGTTCAATTCAACAATATATATTTCTGATTCTTATCTTATACGGTTCGGGCACTCCAACTTCTGAATGAGTTCGTGCATGAGTTCCAGCATGTCGATATGTTCCACGACAAATTATGTGTATTAGTAAAAAGTCTTTTAATATACATATTTAAGTTATAACATGTATATATAGTCAATAGCATAGGATAGTGAGTGATTTGGTTCTAAACTGTAAACTTCTATCTTCTTTAATAAATAAATAAATAAATAGGAAGTAGGAACCCCAACACTGCGGACCCACCCTACCCCTGGGAGTAGAATGGGACGAAACCATAACCCATAGTACCCTAGTGCCATTTTTCACTACCAGGATTTCCCTAAGTACTAGGGTAGCATTATTTAGAAAATTACGTTGAAATAACCATTATTATAGTTCAACTTATGATGGAGTAGTTCGTAAGGTAAATAAAATATTTCATTTCATTAAGAAGGGCGCAGTACGCGCCATTTTGTGAAAAAGATTGCATAGGATTTCGCGTTCATAGGAGCGGGACACAGTATACGTTTTTGGAACGGTGTAAACGCTAAAATGATGTTTTTGCTTATTTACAAAAAAACTACATTAAGAAGATTGAGGAACCAAAGAATTAGTTATAATTATAGCCTACGAATCAAAACAAAGATCTTTCCTTTAGACCGCAGGGTTCCGGAGATCTCGACCAAATTATGTGAAAAACAGTGTACTTTCATGTTTTTTTATCGTAAATTTTTCGAAATCATGTTTTCCAATTATGGAACCGAAAGCAAAACGTTGAATTTTATGTAATTCTAGTTTTTTACCACGGGGATCCCGTGAGTACTGAGTTCTGGGCCTAGTTTGACAAGCAAACCTACTAGGTTCGCCCCTTAACGTGAAGGAATTACGTAAATCCAGTAAGTTTCATAATCGTTCACATGTTTTAGAGAACCTACTAAAGCTAAATCGTTTTTGTTATTTCAGGCCGAAGCCGAGATGGCTTTCGAGTTGCAAGCAGCGAAAACGAAGCAGAGGATCAAAGAGGAACAAATGCAGATCATGGTGGTCGAGCGCACACAGGAAATCTCTGTCCAGAAGTGGGAGGTGCAGAGACGGGAGAAAGAGTTAGAGGCTACAGTGCGCAGGTAATAAGACATTTTATGTTTTACATAAAATAAAAACCGAAAAATATTTTTAATGGGCATCATCAAATCGGTTCACAACTGACATAGAAATTGGTGAACATACATTAAAAAAAAATTATATACAGCCGAGCATAGAACCGCCCTTTTTTTATCAGACTTAGAAACAAGATTCTTCAAGTGCGAGTGAACTCACGCGCCGAGGGATTCGAACGTTTGTCAATTATACATTATAATGGAGTAGGTACTTTATCTGTCTCACTTGTGGGCATAATTGAGTAGTGTCAGTTGAAAATAGACCTCTGAAACACAGACACAAGGCTTGTGCCTCTGACTACACGAATCGCTAGACTGTTTCTACATGGTTTCTATGACTTTCCTGTACTTTCAGTTACGATGATTGACCAGAATTCCACTTAGCTGATTCTTCTAGTTCCTTCTGTCCTCTCGTAGAATTGGTCTAACGTCAAACAATAGACGTTGGTAATCCGCATAGATAATAGGCGCATTGCACGATAAGTAAAGAGGATGTACAAGACCCTTTAACACATTCACTGCGAGAGGCAGTGAGAGTGTTAAAACATCTGCGACACATATACGTACTAAAGGGACCGGTTAGAGGCATCGCTATTTAATGAATACCTACTTAAAAATAGTAGGTACCAAACTACATTTTAGATGGATCGCTCTGCGTAGGTACTTCGGAGATTAGGGCAATTTATTGACTTTATTCTAAATATGTCAAAAAGTGTACTCTACAGAAATATCAAAAACTGTTTTGAAATATACAAACCAATACCTTTCATTTGATACCGCGCTCGTTGAGGTAGTTCCCCTTATGAAAATAATTCCGCCCTTTTTGACCTGATTTTTCAAAGTGTTCGTTTTATAGACTTCTCTATATTTAGCCGATTATGGAACCTTTACAGGTTCCATATTCGGCTGTATGTATGTTTTTATGTATGTTCGTCGAATTCTCCGTCAACAATGGACCGATTTTGAAGATGCTTTTGGTTTTGTATAGAGAATGAATTTGTATAGAGAATTAGACCTACCCCGTGGAATAATGTGGGACTCGATGCTTTGAGAATGACGTAATACCCACTAAAAACCTCCGGTGTCCCTCTTTCGCCATTTTCGCCGAACCACGAGAACAATTAAAACCTCCGCGGCCCGACTGGCGTACCCTCTTCCTCCTATACATGGCCGCCGAACCCACCAATCCACACACTCACCGTGCCCATTCTTCAGCTTACTCCAGCCTGAGAATGTCGTAAGAACCGACTAAGGGAATTTACCAGAGGCAGCGGCTTCTTTCTGTGTATCTTTAACATCCCTACTACGATCACTAAACCGCCAAGCGTGTTCTGTTGATTATAAAATAATAAAAAATATAAAAGGGAATTTATTCATCAAAACTATATCTAGGATAAAATGAGACTTATCTTAAATCTTCTTAGTACTAACTGGTGTGGATTCAGATGTCGCCAAAACTAAACTATACTAACCTTTCACAACGATCAAAATAAAAAGGATGGCATCGATTTTAGTGCTGTCAAATTAGTTTAGTTACTTACTATTGGCGACATATGAATTGACACCACTTATACACTTGGTGGATGCAAAACAAAGAACAAATTTCATTTAAGGTTATACAAAGAAAGTATTTAGGTGACGTGATAATGATGAAAAGGTTAAAGACTCAGCTTTGCTGATTTTCAGTCCCACCTGGAAAATGTCCGCTGACACCACAAAGTGTAGTTAGTAATGCTATAATACAAATATTTGAGTTGACTTGACCGAACGCCTAATTGACAGCTTTAAACAGTACCATGTAAAAAACAAGCAAAATTATGGTACATATATATCTTAGATAATAGTGTTAAAGCTTAAGTAAATACTCAATTAATTTAACCGATGTCTATTTATATGTGTGGGTTTTTCAGTGATTTTGGCAAAACCCTGTTTGTTAGGGCAGGGACGATCCACAGTAGATGTATGTGTTCTGTGCTGATGGTTGCTTTCTGCCCAGGGCTTCACACGCGCTTTCCTGGATAAAAAGGTGCCTGTGTGAAGAGAAGGCTCTTGGATACTATTTTTGAGATCCATGTAACATACAGATAACTGTCACATTCAGTATTTCATTCATTATCACCGAATTTCATTATAACTAAGAAATTACATAAACACTCGATGTCGCTATTTATATTTTGTCTACTACACTTATTCCACAAGTTATTAATAGAAAAAAAGGCATTTATAATATTATTATGGATTTTGGAATACTAAGCAACTACTAGTTGGCAAAAGACAGCTCAGAACAAAGATGCATCGAGACATCTTGTGTCGAATGCATCCATTTTAGGTCACTGAGCCATAAGTAGCCATAAGTAAGTGGCTATAAGTAAACATGGTCGACCTCGGAGACCTCAACTTTTGGCTCTATCATAGTCACACAACGGAAACATTAATTCAGTTGAATTGAAACAGAACCGATAACATTCACAATCAGTTATAATAACTTTAGTACATAATACATTATGCTATAGTTTTCAGCTACAAATAAAGTAGGAATATCTTATCTCAACTATAATGAAATTGTCACTTTCCGTTCCTATTTCTCTTTTTTATTGTATAAATTAACTCTTTCATGCCCATTTCTAGGCCAGCGGAAGCAGAGAAGTTTAAACTGGAGAAACTGGCAGAAGCGCACCGTCTGAAGACTGTCTTGGAAGCAGAGGCTGAGGCAGAAGCTGTCAAAGTTCGCGGAGAGGTAATATTACCAATATTACCATTAACGTGACAAGTCAATAATGTCCCCTTAAGACATTTAACATTTATACTATACTAGCGTCCCGTTCCGGCTTCGCACGAGTAGACATTTATTTTTTAAACGCATGAAAGTAGCCTATCCTACTTAGGAATAATATAGCATTCTAAAGATGAAATAATTTTTGAAATCGGTCCGTAGTAGTAGTTTTTGAGCGTAGACTAGTCCACTGCTCTACGTCATATCTCACACATCTACAGCCTATATTGGTCCACTGCTGGACGCAGGCCTCCCACTGATCAGTACCTTGTTGGCTTTTATCTTATTGGGGGTGATTTTTTTTTTTTAGTTTGAACTCCCGAGTAATGCCTTTAATTTTCATAAATAGGTCTTTAGTGTGTAAAGTCTGAGCATGCTCCTCAATGTCTGGGCATATAGAATTCAGATACTGATTATGATCCCTGCAACATAAGCGTTGAACCTTTGCTGAGAGGGAGTGATATCGAGTTCGTTCGGAGTCACCTCTTGCTAGTAAATTTTTTCTCTCCTTAATCGCCTTCCACGTCTCTTCTGAAATCCAAACTTTCCGCGGCCGGTCCGTGTTCTGACACTGGCTGTCTTTTCGTGCTGCAATAATCATGCCTTTTACTCTTGCCCAGTTTGAATCTACGTCAGAATTCCGATCCACTTGAAAAAGTTTGGCTTTGTCATTGAAACTTTTCTTGAACGCCGCTAGTGTTTGTGGTGCGGGTCGACTTTGATGTTTTACTATTGCTCGTTGACATCTTTTAAGTTTGACGTTGATCTCTGCCACCAAAAGTTTGTGATCGCTTCCGCAGTCAGCACCCGGGTAGGTCTTAGTGTTACTTATGCAGGATCTCCACCGCTTTGCCACCGCGATGTAGTCAATTTGGTTCCTAAAGCGATCACCTGGCATCACCCAGGTGTACAGGCGTCGTGGGTGGTTCAGGAAGCAGGTGTTCATAATAGTGAGTGAGTTTTCTGCGCAGAACTGCAGCCACATCTCACCTCTATCATTCCTATCTCCAAGACCATATTTCCCTACTACATCTCTGAGGTGGTTATCCCGACTGGTTGATCCGACTTTTGCGTTAAGATCACCCATCACAATTGTTATATCTCTTTTGGGCAAGTCCTTAAGAGTAGTCTCCAGCGAGCCATAAAAATCTTCGATTTCTGCTTCTGATGACTGGGCCGTGGGTGCGTACACAGCAACAAGGTTCAGGCGACATGGTTTCGTATTTATTTTCATGCTTATTATTCTATCACTTACTGGGTTGTAACCAAGAATTGACTTTTTGATAAGTGGCGATACACAAATACCTACCCCGTTCTTACTCTCGTTCTCCGGTCCTGAAAAGTAAAGAGTATGGCCAGTAGGGGTGGTGTAGAACCCAGACCCTCTTTTGTGCGTTCCAGTAATTGCGAGTATCTCTAGCTGGTAGTAGATTTGTTCTCGACCTATGATCTCTTCTTTACCTGGTTGCAGCATGCCCCGGACATTCCATGTCCCGATCCTGATCTTTTTCCGAAGCTGTGGGCGTTTATCTTGGGCAGGCGTGTTGTTGTCACCAGTAGCATTCTGTACGCGCTGAGCCTGATGAGTCGCTACAGTGGAACCAGTAGCATACTTCCCACCATGTGACCTGGAATCGACATGGCGCCGGGTGGTAGCCGGATTGCATGCCATCGCTATCTCATTTCCTTGAACTTTCATTACGAGTTTCTTGGGAGGATAGTGCAGTGGTTTCCCATTGCCTTCTGCACCGCAGTAATGTTATGTGTGATCAGAGCGCCCTGCTGCCAGCGCCCGATATCCAGATTAAGTGAAATATTAGTCCGGACCCCCTATCTCCCTAACTGCTTGTCGACCTATATCTCCAAAGGGGTTGGTTACCACAATCTTGATGATAGGTTACTCGACGTAACAGGGTTCACCGCGAGTAGGCTGGGAGTGGAGTTGGCGAAGAGAGGCTAAGTGACTGTTCTTGATCCGGAGCCATGTATGACGCATCATCCGCCCTTGAACCCCAAATTTGAGCCCTTGAAATTGGAAATTAGCAAACATAAATAACTAGACTCATTGTGTTACTCTGTTCATTATATTATCATAATTGATAGTCAATATTGGGGCTATTAACCACCTGTGGCTACAATGTAGCAGAATAATTAACTGCAAATATTGAATGTTTATGTAGGGTAATATTTTTTTATTATAATCAATATTGATACTGATGTGTATATTAATAGAGCTTTTTTTTGCTTGCAGGCTGAAGCATATGCTATCAAAGCAAAGGCGGCGGCGGACGCCGAACAAATGGCGAAGAAGGCGGAAGCTTGGAAAGAATACGGCAGTGCTGCGATGGCTGATATGATGCTCGATACATTACCGAAGGTATGCTCATCTATAAGACAGGATTTAGGACTTAAGACAGGTTATTCCTAAGGTTTAATTTCACTTACACTTCCCTAAGTACGCGCCAATATGAGATGGTTTAGAAGTTAAAGGAAATAAGAAGGTTTGATTTTGTTTTGCTCAACCATATGACGTGATTAAGGACTTTAGACTAAGGAAAATAAAGCTGGTTTTGGGTACTCTAATTTTTGAGTCACAACCGAAGGTAGAAAGCCTATTATAGTTGATGATTTATGACTTTACTAGTTAATGTCCGCGGCTTCGCACGCGTTGTTTCTATGGACACGTTTTATGGTTATTTCTATCCCATGGGAACCGATTTATGGGATAAAAAGCCTATGTTTGATTCCAGGTTTAGAATTACTTTTATGAAAAATTTCAGCCCGATCCGTTGAGTAGTATTGGCGTAAAGAGGTAACAAACATCCATCCTTCCATAAATCCATCCAAACTTTCGCATTTATAATATTATAATGCGGTTCGTTGACGTATTTAAGACTTCTGTCAGTTCAATGTTTTTCATTATAATTTGATTGTTTTGAAAAATCTAAAAACCGAAAAAATATTCAATATTACACTAAACAGTAATCAAATCACACTAATATTATAAATGCGAAAGTTTGGATGGATGGATGGATAGATGGATGGACGGATGTTTGTTACCTCTTCACGCCAAAACTACTGAACGGATCGGGCTGAATTTTTGCACACAGGTAATTCTAATCCTGGAATCAAACATAGGCTACTTTTATCTCATAAATCAGTTCCCATGGGATATAAATCACCTTTAAACGTTTCCATAGAAACAACGCGTGCAAAGCCGCGGGTATAAACTAGTAGGTCCATAATTGACGGAGAAATCGACGAACAAAAAACATACAGACGAACATAGAAACTTCACCTTTTTTAAATCAGTTACAGACAGTTTAATTTTCGAAAAATGGCCAATAAAATGTCTACTATATTTCCTCAAACCGATTCAACCAGCAACATCTATTTATCAGTGAGCAGCATTTACAATAATATACAATGTAGCACAGAAATAGACAAACACTATTTATTATACGGTTATTACTGTTTTGACTCCCATTTAAGAGTCTGCACGTCCACCAATGATAATTAGTGTTTTTATAGTGTCTAGTTCCATTATACGTGATTGATAAAAATAACCTACAACCTACTTTGTACGAAAGACTGACACATCTAAAACTTCTCGGGAAGCATAGATTCTACGAAGCGCTTCGTGACACGTGGATTTATCACGTGGATATAATGCTGCCTAAAAAACGATGGGCCGGAAGACGCGTCAATATCCACGTATACCTAAACTAACACTTTCATGGCCAGATTTCCTGTGTGACGCAGATGTCCTCCTGTGGCTCAGTGGTGCGACGGCGCGCCCCTGCAGGTCGCACCGCCGGGGCTGGGCAGTGAAAGCGTTACGTGTTTGTAGTAGGTGTATGTAGTTAGCATGGACTGGACAGCCTAAGCAAGGCCAGAAAATATAAAAAAAAAAAAATAAGTATAATAATAATACTAACGTATAGAATGGAAACTCGCCGCCTCCCACCTAACGAAGTTTCCTTACCCCGCCCGCAACTATGAATCTATTGCCATTTGGAGTCGATGGTCAGTAAGAGATTTATTACCCGTTTTTTTCACGGGTGACCTTACCTACGTAGCAAGTATTTATCAGGAACGCTTATGATGGCGTTCATAATGCGTTTGACGATAAGAGCTAATTATGCTAATTTTAGCGAGTAAATGAGCATTTCACAAATGCTTCCCATAACTTCTGTGTACTAGCTACTGATAAGGCTAGAGAAATGTGGCTGATATAGCGCTTTATTATAAGTTCTAACGGTTTCATCATCATTATCAGCCTATATTAGTCCATTGCTGGACAAAGGCCTGCCCTAATGAGCGCCATAGCGTATACGATAACAGTTTACCTTATATTAATTTGAGTTTGTGAGGCATCCCGTCTACTGACCAAATTAGGATTAAAAAAAAAAAACAACAAAGAAATCACAATCAGGCAATAGAAACAAATTTAACTAGCATTAACAATTGAAACAGTGGGCTAAGCGTAGACTGTTGCAAATAATCTATAGGTAGCTCAACTGATCCATATCAATACCAGTCGGATATCAAAAAATATACAGACGGATTGACGCCAGTAGCACACCTCCGCTGCGGAACACGAGTAGCGGACCCGCTGGATGAATTCCGCAGCCATCAAGTGGTTTGAGTTGCGGAACTATAGCGGAGGTGTGGCTGACGTCGGAGAATATAAAGAGATATAATTATTGTCAAATCTATGCGTTGGAACAGGCAGTTTCGCTAGTGTTCCGCTTCTCCTACATACGGACAAGACATGGCGAAATTACTGCGGGTCCGCTGTTAAGGTTTCGCAGTAGAGGTGTGCTACGGTCGTGAGGACCTCATTTTGTTTTTCGTCGGTTGATAATAACTTTGTCTTAATATAAACATGTGTTTTATACGATACACAACAGCCTTATAATATCGTTTGTTCCTGTTATTTACCTAGACAAAATGCAAATACTGACATGTATTGTAGGGGACAATAATGTAGTCATTTCCAGTATAAGATATAAACGACGAAGAGAAGTGAAATGAAATCATTTTGGGTATTTTTAAAGATGAACAAAGTATATTTAAAGTAATTAAAGTTAAAATGAACTTATCTCAAGTGAAGTTTGACCATAATTACACGAGTCGCTGCATCCGAAGAGATTTTGTAATTGAATATGGCGGTGGCATCAGTTTCGTATTCTAATAATTGGTTTCTTTGAGTTTATTTATTTTCGTTTTGTTTGCAGCAAAGCCGTAGGAGAAGATTATCTATCAAACATTGCGAGCCTACTGGTTTAGGTATCCTAATGTATATAATTAACCGACTTCAAAAAAGGGGAAGGTTCTATGTTCGGATGTTATGTTAGTCGATTTCTCCGTCAAATATAGACAAATGTTTAAAATTCTTTCGCGATAAAGAATGGTCCCGAGGTGGTCCCATGATAATTTTAATACCGAGGGAATAGTATTATAATTCCCGCAAAACTTTGTATATTAAAGAAATTGTAGTCGGATTTTAGTTTATTCAATACAGTCATATTATTTTATTAAGCATTCATCATACATCTCAGCCAAAAGACTGCCACTGCTGGACACGGGGACGCAGACCGCCCCCAAAGATAAATTTTGGGAAAGTTTGCTGTAATCGCCGCGATCGGCACACGGGGTGTCGATCGAAGTTCGATGGTGGGTGGGACTTTTCTGTAGGGAGCGCTTTTGCGCTTCCTCCACCTCAATAGCCTATATTGGTCCACTGTTGGACGCTGGCCTCCCCACGATAAACGCCTTAATGGCTTTTATCTTATGGGGGGTAAAGCCCATAATCCTCGCGCTGGGTATGCGGGATGGGCGGTGGGGTCTGCTCTTCACCCAGTGTAAAAACAGTCTAGAATCACAACCAACCTATATGAATACAGTCGTTCGACGAAGGCGTTTGGACAGGGCAATCGTGCGGGGGCCAAAGGAGGGGGAAGATGGGAAGTGTGTCTGTGGGAAGACACCCCTGAGTTACTAAGGCGGTGATGTATGCAACTCAGGAGCGTCCCTCTCCCGTCTCGTCCCTTGCCCCCCGCACGATTGCTCTCTCCACGTCCACCACCACCACGACAAAATGCCTTCGTCGAACGAATGTATGCATGAAGGTAGGCTGTGCTAAAATACTGCTAAAAGTATCAACAATACTAACCACTCTGTTCTCCATAGATCGCGGCAGAGGTAGCAGCACCGCTCTCTCAAGCGCGCAAGGTCACCATGGTCTCGTGTGGAAACAGCGAGGTTGGAGCAGCCAAGTTGACCGGCGAGGTTCTTTCCATCATGCAGTGGATACCCGAGATGGTGAAAGGAGTCACTGGAGTCGACATCTCGAAGGTACGAGAAAAACAATTTGTAAATGAATGATGACCTCTGTGGCGCGGCTGGCGAAAGTCCGCCGCGACGCAAGAGGTTGCGGGTTCGATTCTCGCCTTGGGATAAATGTTTGTAAGATCTGCAGATATTTGTTCCAGGTGTTCTGAGTGGTTTCTATGTAGGTATAATAAAAAAATATCTATCTATGTAGTGTATTGTATTAAGTATATCAGTTATCTATTACCCATAACACAAGCCTTTAGCTTGGGGCTAGATAATGTTGTGTGAATTGTCCAGCGTTATTTATTTCATTTATTTAAAATACTTATCATAAATACGCAGCTGGATTTCATCTACCGCTAATTATTCGGTCTCCTGTTCGGGTCATTCTCCCAACATCCTGGGTTAGCCGCATACATTTTGATAATAAAAAAGGGTCTTAAAATACCTACTGATGAATTAGACCTAGTTAACCACTTTCTTCTTACTTTCAACTCAACTCCTCGCTCTACTTGAATTAAGTTATAGATTCGTAGACGCGTTTTTCCGTCTTTACTTCTGCTAAAGTTTAGGCATATTTGGATAAGAAAATGCCTAAGTAGCCATATTTGGATAAAACCACACATACTTAACCTAAGATTCAATCTGTTGCCGCGTCTTTTTATACGAAATTTACAGATCCTTCCGCTATAAATATTGCCTACAATTAAAATAACTGAAACTCTATAAAAATAACGGGAGTTTTAGTAATATGTTTCGTGGTTTGGTTACACACATTCTACATCGAGTTTGGCTAGTGTATAGAGAATATTGACAAAGTCATTTCAACCCCGTTTTATCGCCTGAGCCACTTAACATTTTCATCAATATTGGCTAAGTGCGTCGATTGCTGTACCTATCAATCTCCCCTAGGAGCTGATAAGATAAGGAAGTATGAAAACATCAGCGCAATTAAAATCAGCATTCAGATGTAATTATACCTTATTAACTTGTTGTCTTTACACGGGCTTTTTGTTTAAATAAATAAATAATAAATAAATGTTTATTTTCTCTCACAAAGGTATCTTATCTATATAAAGCTTACATATTTATAAATCAGGCTTAGGCTAGGTCGTGTTAAAGGTGGGAGAGTAAAAACAGTTTCCTAATATGCTTATCTACCTACTAGTTTAAATGTATCAGGCATACATTTAAACAAAAACTGAATATTATAGAGTAAAATATTCAATATAAAGCCTATTTAAATCAGTAATAAAAAAATAATAAGCTAATCTAATTGTTAATGTTGTTCAACATATTCAACATACATTTTATAAAAAATTAACATTACGCTTAAGGGCCTTGTTGATGTTCACATACGCTTTTTTCTCCGTGAAAATCTACGGTTTATTCGCCGTGAAAGGGCTCGGTCGTCTGTCAGTGTTGTATGGATCACTAAGGTAGCTTGTTGACGGCGCCGTGTATACGCACAAATAACCGTAGATTTTCACGGCGACAAAACCGTGTGTGAACAAGAGCCCTAATTTTGTCGGGTCACAGTTATTATTCTTATTAAACCCCACGTCGAATAGCTTACCTTATCCAATCACACAAATCGATTAACTATGCGTTTTAATTTTTTGATAAAATAAACTATACCTGCCGGCGACAATTAACAACTTGTTTACATTATGAAAGTGAGCTGGTCACAGAGAAAGCAATTAATTCCCTATGGTATAGCAGGGAAAGGCCCTATCCGCCATGTTTTGATCCAATTTGCTCGTACATAATGTCAATGAGCAAGGCCGCCATTTTAAGTTCCCAAGCGCGCAAATCTTTATGAATTCTCGGAAGCACGCGCGAGTGCGCACAAAAGTAGTTTTTCTCAAAAATGGCTCAGCCTAACTTTTCAACTTACAACGACGGCATTATGACAATCTATTTTGCTATCTAACCTACACTGTCCCACTCCAGCAAAGGCCCTTACTACAACTATTACTTTTTTGATTTTTCTATTGTATCCAATTAATGGAATTTGTACGCTCTGTGCCCGTGAGTCGATGTTTTTTTGCTACTACTAGGACTACTGCCGAATATATAAAATAGGTTAGCCACGTACCTAGTCTTAGGGGTCGTCCATTAATCACGTGAGGCGGTGAGGCTCGAAAGGGGGGAAGGGGTTCGGTAATAATCACGAAATATTACGAGAGGGGAGGGGTGTGTAGCGAGATATCACATGTATTTATCTTTTCGTTGAGCGCGCGATTCAAGAACCGGACCCATAGACATTTTTATGAAGGTGCTTAATTTTCTTAATTGAAGACAATATTCAAATATGTATGCTTTGCTGTATCCATAAAAAATACATGTGATTTTGGGTAGTACAGGATAGAAGTCCAGTCAACGAAGGATTGTGGTTGGAAAGGTCAAAAGCAGAAAGTTTGACTTCGAAACTTTGTTTGGACTAGTTAGGAGACAAAC
This sequence comes from Eupithecia subumbrata, assembly GCA_949316285.1. Lineage (NCBI taxonomy): Eukaryota > Metazoa > Arthropoda > Insecta > Lepidoptera > Geometridae > Eupithecia > Eupithecia subumbrata. The sequence continues at coordinate 17,330,383 of OX438642.1, forward strand.
TAAAAGTCCAAACCCCTGTGAGGCCTAGAGGTGACCCCTAGGAGGTGGGGCACAAAGAAGGTCCCGTTTTTAAGTTTTTTTGCTTACATCTCGTTAAAGATATGTCATAGGAAATGTTATTATACTGCATGGTGATCTGATAAAATTCTCAACAACTTTGTTTCCATACACTTTTTACCTATGTCCATTCAGTTGCGAAAAAATATCTCGTGATAAGTGGACGACCCCTTATACATCCTTGATATCTAAGTTTAAAAGGTCATCAATATTTTTTTGACCTCTGACTGACGTAATCGTTTCTAGACAAATACTGTAGCGGTAACTGTATCGAATTTTATTTTTGTCAGTATAACGATATCTTATCTATAATTATTTACGTTAATACACGTGTTACAATTACTCTCTTTGTTCGTGCAACAAAAACTACTGTACACAATGATTTAATTTGGATAAATAACATCCTGCGAGAAAGTAATTTGTCACGCCTTTCAAGCTTCATTAAAGTATGGCGATACGAATGAGTTCACTCTTAATGTCGTATCGCACATAATAAATGCACATTGTGTACTTACATATGTTTACCAACTTTAATAAGACAAACCAGATAAACAATAAAATCATCATAATATTTGATCTTTATTATATTTACACTGCTGAACATATGCGTCCCGCAAATGATGACGCCACAAAAATCAGCGGATAAAAACGACGTAATATCCAATTTTTTTCCTGTCAAAAATCTCTAAGAATATAATCAAGCCATATTCCTACTTCTACTATTCAGCATACATACATATGTCGACTGTTTAATATCCTCCCCCCTCCAATCAAGGGGGATTTTTCCATAATCACCACCCTTTGCATTCGGTTTGTGATCGCATAGCATAGATTCCCACCAATACACAAATAATTGAACCAGATAGCACATAATACTGTTATGTAATTTGTCACCTTTGTTTAAATAGCTGTGAATGTTTGAACACATTGCAATAACATAGTTAAAACAATTGGTAACCTCATCTGAAATGGTCTCAATCATGTTTTCTCACACTTGCCTACTTTTGTTTCTGTACATACACATAACATAGGTAGCAATCATTGCATAAATAATATTATCACCTTTTAACTTCTAGATTAAAAGAGCGTCTTAGGGAAAGATTTACTTTATAATTAACTGGCTTCTGGTTCTGCCCGCGGCTTCGCACCCGTTTTATGGAATGAAAGTAGCCTATATGTTATTCCAGATCCAGATCTTTATGTGTACAAATTTCAGCCAGTTCCATTCAGTAGTTTTTGCGTTGTCTTCGGCAAAACATCTTCGTAATGGCACAAACTTTCGCCTTTATTTTTTATTTTAAGAAAACGATTTAATTTACATCATTTCAGTGGTTATGAACTACAAAAAAAAATAATTTAACTTACTTGATACACAAAAAAAAGATTGTAAGACATATTGCACACACTTAAAAAATATTATAATATTAGTAGTAGGATAGCTTTCTGTCCATTAAATTAGGTACCTACTTGGTAGTGTTATTCTAAATACTGTTAGATAAGATTTATTGGCTTATTGGATGAATTTAGCGTTATCAATCGTAGCTACACATATCCCATGAAGTGTCAAAGTGAACGGTTTCGATACCGATAGCCAGAACTGATCGGGTATCCGTCATTTCGTTACCAACCAGATCATCAGTAATTGTTACCTACGCGCGCATACGTCAATACGTATGTAGAGTCCTGTGATCTGATATCAAGCAGCTTACAGTGTGTCCCACGGCCATCGGACACGGAGGGCAAGTACTAAAAATATTGAATAAATTAATAATAATAATGCTGGACAATCCACACAGCACCATCTTCAAATTTCTGCAAATCGTACACAAATTTGTTCCGAGGCGGGAATCGAACCCGCAACCTCTTGCGTCGCAGGCGGACTCTCGCCCGCTGCGTCACTGAGGTCGTCAAAATTGAATGTTTTCCATTATTAAAAAATTAGCAAAGCCGCAGTCACAGAATTTTGAAAAATTACTTTCATTACTCAGGTAATCTTGTCGTAGTGGTGTGATAATGCAGTTTTTCATGCATATATATTAAAAAAATATGGAATGTTTCATAACAGTAAAACTTCCGATCTTTAATATTTCTAGTACATGTGTTCTTTATCCAATGACCGCGGGACACCCTATATACCGGATCAGTAATATTACGCCACACTTACGTTACCAAATGACTGCGCATACGACCTAGTATGTAAAGTTATGTGATCACTGATCAGGTATCCGTCACCTAGATATCGAATCAATACCTACCAGTTTTGCCACACTCACATAACTAAATGAATTTACGCATACGATTAATCTCTTACCTCTTTCTTTTTCATTACGGCCATGTTGCGTGGACAAACAACATGGTGGCAATAAAAAATTGTAGCACCCTAGCCAGGTTCATCTATGTAACTAAGGTCGATCGTAAACAGTTAAAAACATGAACCCATCTGGTTGCTACAGTTTATGAAAAATCGAACTGGCTAGCAAAAGTTAAGTTACTATGTATGTATGTAAAATGAAGATCCCAATGTCTTTCACTTTAAAGCTAGAACCATACTATTGTGGGTGCACCTACACGGTAATAATGAGTATCTAACCATACCAACCGATATACGCTCCACACACCACATTATTATAGTTCCAGCTTAACACTATCATGGCCCAAGACGCACATGCCAGTTTGCTTCCCCGTGTCGCGGCGGCCGACGCTGGGCAGTGAATGCGTAAAGTCGCCACCTCGACTCACACTTGCGCGCCGCCACCTATGTTATCTTATTATTACGTTAAACAATAGAATTTTCAAAAGTCCCTTGGCAAGTTTGTGATTACTATCCTAAGCTTTTAATGAAAATTTTAATGCTTCTGTAAAAGTCTTATTTGGTTCAATGAAGGCAGAGATGCTTAATTGCTCTTTTTGGCCACCAAATCTTTTTGGCTCTGTTTTCGCATATAAAAAAACTTATAAATATCATTTAGACCTTATAATAAGATAAAATATGTCGCACGCTGGTTCGAGTCGGGGTTACCACTTTCCTTTGCTTGTCTATCACTAACACTAAACCTGGGCAGGCGGTGACGCTGAGCGAAGTCCCCTCAACCCTTCCCACGCCCACGGTTCGAGGGGATTCGGCGCGGAAGCAGCGATAACACCCCAACTAGCCTACTAACCTAATGCTCACGTAAGTACATCCTTTACTTCTAAACATTCTAGTTTTTTTCTGTAGTTTACTTACTATCGCTGATAGCATGAACAGCCTAGGCTAGTCTTTAATAAATGAATCTACATCTGAAACATCAGGCTTAGTCAATGAAAGTAGATAATTTCAAATCAGCAAAGAATTATTTGTCTTGAGTTGCGCAAGGTGAGCGACTATAGTTACAGTCTAGGGTAGAAGAAAAATGTCTTATTTTCTCAATGGTTCACCCCCGAATGCTCAGACGCAAATCAGATTTAGCCCTGAGTTCGGTTTGGCGATAGTATCGAGACGTCAAAAAATTCAAATGGATCAAGATCCACTTTGGATCGCCTCACTTTGGCCTCGCCTTTGGAGACCTCAGAGTATCGAAGGCCAAGGACTCCGATACTAGACTCCAGACTCTTCGTTCCGAGCTGTCTCTCGCCAGCTAGTAGAGTCAAGTCAAATATAATGCAAGGATTAAATTATTTAAGTTGAAGGGCTAAATTCAAATATTTTTGCATTAGATTGCGAAACGATGTCATTTTTGATATTCTACTCTAGACAAGTCGCAAGGTTGATCATGCTTATATCCTGTTATTTCATTACTTTGAAGTCTTATGTATGTAGGTAAACAAGTCGCAAGGTTGATCATGCTTAAATCCTGTTATTTAATTACTTCGAAGTCTTGTGTAGATAGACAAGTCGCAAGGTTGATCATGCTTAAATCCTGTTATTTAATCACTTCGAAGTCTTGTGTAGATAGACAAGGTGCAAGGTTGATTGATCATGCTTAAATCCTGTTATTTAATCACTTCGAAGTCTTGTGTAGATAGACAAGTCGCAAGGTTGATCATGCTTAAATCCTGTTATTTAATCACTTCGAAGTCTTGTGTAGATAGACAAGGTGCAAGGTTGATTGATCATGCTTAAATCCTGTTATTTAATCACTTCGAAGTCTTGTGTAGATAGACAAGTCGCAAGGTTGATCATGCTTAAATCCTGTTATTTAATCACTTCGAAGTCTTGTGTAGATAGACAAGGTGCAAGGTTGATTGATCATGCTTAAATCCTGTTATTTAATCACTTCGAAGTCTTGTGTAGATAGACAAGTCGCAAGGTTGATCATGCTTAAATCCTGTTATTTAATCACTTCGAAGTCTTGTGTAGATAGACAAGGTGCAAGGTTGATCATGCATGCTTAAAAGCCTGTTACTTCATAACTTTAAAGTCTTATGTAGATAGTAGACAAGTCGCATAGTTGATCATGCTTAAAGCTATTTCATCACTTTGAAGACCGCTGCTTTGCACGCGAATTAAAAAGTAGCCGTTATTCCAGTTCCAGATGTTTATGTGTGCCAAGTTTCAGCTGTCAGTGGATCGGCCATTTAGTAGTTTTGCCGTTGTCTTCGGCCCAAGACACACGGTAAAACGGCACAACGACACAAACTTTCACCTTTAAGATATAAGTATAATTCCCGTGATGGTCACATCAAGTCGATACGTTTGCTAACAAGCAAACCGAGGATAAATCAAATTGTTAAGCCTGATATGACTCATTCCACTTTAGTGTTTATTATTATGTGCCGAAACGATGCGGGAGTGGAATGTTCAAAACAAAACTACTGCCGGCTTACGTCTTTATCTGTCAGGTAGTGTTCCTTTGAACAAGTTTGCTGTCTAAGCAATATACACGAGTATTAAGGTATCTTGAGCTATCTTTCTAACTCCCGTATACTCAAATGCAACTCAGATTTAAGGAGAACGCACACCTGTCCGCGGCGTAGGAGCAACACTCGCCGCCATAGTGGTGGGAAATGTTTTTTGCGATTTCTGTTATTTTTGTACTCCAACCTCAGTTGGTCCGATAGAAGTGTTTAATCAGTATAAGAAATGGGATAGATTGACATCAAAAAAGGTAATCGTTTAAAATGCCCATCTTTTTGCTCGCTGTAAGTTTTTTGGAATTTGAGGCTGTCCTCAAATTTCAGAAAACTTAATATAAAAAATTCTCAAAAAAATATGGATAGTCTGTTAAAACAATTTTCCTGTAGCTAAACCGGTAAAGGCTCCTTCCCTTACTGCCCGTCAACAATCTGCCCTGTATACAGGGTTATTGGTAATTCACTGACACTGCGTGAAATGTAGGTTCTGCCCATCATCACAAGCTCATTTGTGAAGACAAAAGATTCTAAAACTTGGTATTGGCAGTACTTAGCTACCACCGTCTATTCAATAATCTTATTTAGAATAAATTGTATTTAGAAAGAGTTAACTTCAAACTAAACTTAAAAACCGCTCTGCTCTAAGGGTGGGTGTGGGAGTGGCAGATCTGTTTTTAGTGATTCATTGGGTTCCGCACAATCGCGTGTTTTCATTCTGTATAAAGGTAGTGATAAAAAAAAATGAGAATTATGACCTAGTGTCTTCGCGAACATGTTCGGGATGATGGGCAGAACCTGCAGTTGACACAGTGCTAATGAATTACCAATAACCCTGTATATTATATAACTCCGTTCCGCTTCAATAAGAATACAGTCCGTAACCGATTAAAGAAAGCATAAATAGTTTTAATTGTTATGTTTTTTATAGCAAGTACATGATGCCGTATCATGAACATAATAGAAAAAAGAGTAGGTATCGTCGTGCTAATCGGATAAAAGCAATTGTTGAACAATGCATCGGCATTTGCTTAATTTCTTTAGGTACCTATTAATTTAGATACCTAGTTGGACTTCAATTTGTAAACTACTAGCTTCTGCCCGCGTCTCTTAGCTATAATTTTTTGAGAAACAATGTAGCCTATAATTTGTGACTCTAGATCTAGCTTTAAATCAATGCAAGATTTTAGGCAGATCCAAATTGGATTGCGTTGGAAGACAACCCCAAAACAAATGATTGGATCATCCAATCAGTCGTTTTGTCGTTTTCTTCAGCCAAGCATGTTCACAAATTTTCGCCTTTAACCCCTCAAACGTCGCGGCCATAGTTATGAAATGTTGTAGAAAATCACCATCATTAGGTATTATTACAAAAGTCCAAACAAAGTTCCGAAGTAACCTGCTTTCGACCTTTCCATCCATGCTCCTCATTTGAGTACTCATTGGTTGGACTATTACGTAAAAATAGCTTAAACTAATTAAGTAATCAAAATTACGTTCAATTGAGTGGTGATCGATATGCAAACGCAATTATGTATTACTAGCGGCCCGTCCCGGCTTCGCACGGGTGGACATGTAATATCAAACATTTTGGGATAACAACGTACAGTAAATGTATCTTTACGCAGAGCAATAGTATGTTTTTTTCGCAACTTCAACTTTCAAAAAATAAAAAAGTAGTCATATAACATAACAACTATAGTTTTACATATGTTATACCGAAGTCTTATTGTAGATATTGATAAGTTATTTAATATTGTAGAACATTGTTTTATTCCATCATCAATAGTTTCCGCAGTGCATGCGAGAAAGACATTTTATAGTAAAAAAATTACACTTTGGGTTTTATTGAAGTTTTAGTACGGATCCCTATTTTTTCTAGTAATAAACGTAGCCTATGTTGCTCAGGGATAATGAAGCATTTTAATGATGAAAGAATTTTTGAAATCGGTTTGAATTTTTTCGTTACAAACATACAAAAATACAAATATTTCCTCTTTATAATATTAGTGTAGAAGTGTAGATTACAAAGCATGACGGATGTTTGTGATTACAAACTGCACGGTTACTTATTAATCAATCAAATTTGCGTTTACTTGCCCTTATCTAACTACCCTTATCTAAAGTCATCGCGGTTTTGACTTCTTAATTAACAGTTATGATTATGATCCTACAAAAGCAAATATTTATGGTCTACTACAGAAAATGTTAACCAATAGGTAGTCGTAAATTTAAGATACAACGTTCGTTAACCAACAGCCCACATTTAACTTAAAATTCACTTGTTGCTGTGTATTTTCTTCATATTTTATATTCCTTGTCGATTATTGCTACGAATTACATCCGAAACTACATCTACATCCGAAAGTAGCCACAACATGCGTAAAAATCAAGGCAACTCACATAAACAACTTATAGTACATGTACATATGTAATATATAAATAATATGTTTAAATCAATGATAAAAATTAAGAGATTTTATTTATACAGCCGCATTCACCTGATAATAAGAATGTTCCTATAAAATATTACAATAAATGACCCGTGTTTTAAAAATGTTCTTAATCATTAACCAAGTTGTTATTATGGTGACAGACTCGTGTCTCCCCTTATTGCCCCCCTCGGAGAGACATCAGGATTTTCAGTCCTGGGGTCTCTCTTAGTCCGGGGGAGATATTACGACTTATTTAATTTTTTTTTTAAAAGTCAGAAGCCTTTATTCACATAGAAAATTACAATAAAATAATTGATAAATAATATTTTAAAATTGTATTTTAAGTATTCATGTATCTGTCAAGCATCATGTAAAAATGTATTTTATTCTATCAATGAAACCTTAAATAAAAAACGTCTAACGTCAAAAAAACGTACTTAGTACTACCTACCTATTCACTTTTGTCTATAAGATCGCTATTTACCTAAGTAAGCAGCACGTATTCTTACTCTTCGTAAAACTTTTTCATATTTTATCCTATTATTTTATTTATACAGGAGTAACGGAACAGGTAGTCTTAAAGCTTTACAAAAAAATAAAACTTAGTCTCAGAACTTAACAAAAAATATAAAACTATTCATCGCAGTTGCATGGAAATGTACACGTGCAACAAATATTTACCGTGTGGTATAATTCACACAGAATCAACAAAGGTGTGTAGATGCTGTGTGTACTGTCCAGCATTATTTTTATTTATATTTCTATTTATTAATATAAATTTTCTTCCACAGGGTGTTCGTGCACTTTAATCTGGATTCCCTCAGGACTAACGGGTATTTCACTTAGTTCCAGTATTTTTTATATTATTATTTTTTTTCTACAGTGTGCCACACAAAAGAACTACGCCGAAATGGGGTGATTCCGGCCCCGAGCGGATCAACTTTTTTTCTACGTTTTTTTGGAATGTCGGAACATTTTTGTACTTTGAACAAAAACTATACATTAATTAATACTTTTTCATTCATACTCGTGTTCTTTTACGGGTATACATTATAAGTGTTACATTATTATTATTGTTTTGAAATTTCAAAGGATTTACACATTTTTTTTGCAATAATTTCATGACATAACACAGATTTTTCTGAAAAAGCAAGCAAAAAACATTTGTGTAATATTTAATAATGTTAAATAATCCAAGCGTGCGTGTAAAAGAACACGAATAGTAAGAGAAGAGGTTCATATAAAAAATATATATCGTAATTCAAAAAATCGTTATTCGCAATTTGGTCGGGGTCAAAATCACCCCATTTCGGCTTAGTACACAATATGTTACGTGGCTCCCTGTATAATATTGTTTTTGCCAGGTTCAACATAAAATATGATATAGCAATACCATGCTTCTTATGTCAGGTTCACAGACGAGATTGGTTATCGAATTTCTACATTTCATGCGCAATATAATTTCTTTGATATGAATACAAATCGTAATAAGCAAGAACACTAGAAGAGGTCAAGCCAGGTTATTATCAGGAAATCTTCGTCTATCGTTCTCGTCCGTGGACCAAACATCTTGTATTCAAGTGAAGATTTACGTCCTATATTTTTAATAGAACATCGTATTGTAATTATGTCTTTCGCGCTGTTAAATCGCTAGAGAGACCTAGTTATTTTGTTTTTATGTGGCCCATTACTAACGTGAAGCTACAGGTAACAAAAATAAGGTTCTTGTGACTATTTTTGTATCATTTATTCTTGATTATTTCAATTCCTTTCTGAAGTAAGATTACCCGATCTAATTGAAATTTTGCGCTGTACCATGAATTAGGCACTCGTAATTGCATATTTACTTCTTGCGTGTTGGATTTTATGTGCTTTTTTAGGGTTCCGCACCTCAAAAGGAAAAGGTTCTTCATCACTTTGTTATCCGTCTGTATGTCTGCCTGTCCGTCCGTCTGTCAGTCTGTCTGCCTGCCCGTCCATCTGTCAACCTCAGGAATCCGTGGAGGTATCGAGTTGAAATTAACATCATATCAAAAAAACTTCTAAGTCAACGCAATCAAAAGTTACAGCCGTTTATGTCCGAATATTTTGAAATTTCCAAGGGTAGTTCCCGTAAAACTAGAATCATGAAATGCTGCAAGCAGCAAGGTATAAATGCACATGTAAAGGAAAAAATCCAAAAACTATATGTTGTAGTTTACTCACGAAAAAAATGACATTTGATTCTCGCCATGGACCAAAACCTATAGGGTACTTCCCGTAGACCTAGAATTATGAAATTTGGCAAGAAGCAAGGTCTTATAGCACACATAAAGGTAAAAATCCGAAAACTGTAAATAGCAGTTTCTTCACAAAAAATAATTTATGGTTCTCGCCATGGGGATTCTCAACCTACAGGGAACAGTGTGTTATTTTACCTCAGTTCCGGACATCCTCGTTTTATGTTCGATTATGAGGCGCTTAATCATAATAAAACGTTCTAAAGAACAGCCGGTTTTGATATTTCGCTTAGTTTTGGTGTTACAGATATTTTTATAGTAAAGATGGATGAAGGCGGCTCCAGCTTGCTCCTTTTCGCGCTGTTGACCTTTGTTCAATAGTGGAAGTAGTATTATTTCAGTTGTGGTTGAGATGATAATGATGATGATGACATTGAGTGACAACCCTAAACTGAAATTTGAAAAATCAGTTTCTCTGAATTCCTGCGTTTGTAGCATCTGCTTTTTTGTGGTGGTGCTTAGCAATAAAGTAAACATATACGCACTGAAATAAAATGCGACTATGCAGAAATTTACTCAAACAAAAATTATTCAAAACTATGTAAAAACAAAATATTATCGCCTAAATAAGCAATATTATTTTAGTTTTTATACATTTATAGCTACGGTAGGTAAATTTTAATCCTACCATTACACATTTTATTAAAAAAATGTACCAGCAAAGTAGAGAATGTATTTCTATGGTTTCTGTGACTTTTGCTTAATGGATGGAGGTGGCTTCAGCTAGCTACTTTTCGCGCTGTTTGGAGACCTTCGTTCAATAGTGGAAGTAGTTTAATTTCAGTTGTGGTTGAGATGATAATGATGATGATGACATTGAGAGACAACCCTAAACTGAAATTTGAAAAATCCATATCTCCAAAGTCCTGCGTTTGTAGCATCTGTTATTTTTTGTGGTGGTGCTTAGCAATAAAATGAACATATACGCACTGAAATAAAATATGACCATGCAGAGATTTACTCAAAAAAAAAATATTCAAAATAATGTAAAAAAAAAATATTTTCGCCTAAATAAGCAATATTATTTTAGTTTTTATACATTTATAGATGCGTTTGGTAAATTTATATCCTACCATTGCACATTTGATTAAAAAAATATACCAGGAAAGTAGAAAATGTATATCTATGATTTCTATGACATTTTCTCGATTTTCTAAATATCTCTAAAAATATGATAGATAAAGTCGGGAGAGTTTTATTCGGAGTTTTGTTTGTAAGTTAACCATCCAAAAAGCGCATAAAATGAGGATATCCGCAACTAAGGTAAAATAACTCACTGTGCAGGGTACCTACTTGCCGTTGACCTAGAATCATGATATTTAGCAAGACACAAGATCTTACAATTGTACGGAACCCTTAGTGTACGAATCCGACTCGCACTCGACGTTATATTTTGTCTAAGTTTTCACACAAACGTTTATAAAGGTAACTTACGTACAAAAAACTCGGCATAATTATATATGGCTAGAATGTATTCTTCTCGTTAGATATTAATAATCATGCATTTTATTACAACCAGAATAGTTCAATTTACTCATATGGGCTAAAATATCTAGTGTTAATCTATTTATGACCAATAACGTTCATCTTATTTCAAAGTAGAAATTTACAAATGACTGTTGTTGTACAAAATAAAAAAATACCTATATTTTTTTATTTAGCTAATCTGTCTATAGGATATATTATTGTACCTAATAATCTATTTGGTGTTCAAAGTAAATTCGTAAATTAGGTAACGGACAACAATCGTCTTTTTCTAAAAAAAATATAAAAGTTGTAGTCTAAATTAAATTGTGTGAATGTTGTCGTTCATAGCTAATTCTGTTTTTGTTCCACCTAGCAAATGTATAAAAGGAAATTTCATGATTAACAATCCGTTGTGAACTATAATATGATTATAGTTCAACTTTTCAGACACATTCATATTATTGTTTCTTTGTGTAATATCCCGGCCACACTCTCCGTCTTGCCTGCGCATGCAACTGCGCAGTCCATCTTGTCATGTCAACGATTGCACAAGCCGTGCTTCCGCCGTCTACACGCACGTTCTGAACTGATAGTGATTGTGCAGGTGACGGATCATGTGGCCGGGTTATAAGGCTGAGTCCTCAGGGTCACGCTGAGCGGCGTTGCATCAGCGCTGAGCATTCAGTGTCAAAATGTAGCGTATCCTTGGAATATTCTGACCATCAGCGCTTGCGCAGCGATGCCCAGAAACCAGCTTAAATTGAGCAAGGTTTTTATAGTGAAGAACTTGAATCTCTCTTTCTGTTGATAATTTTTTATCAGAATGACCGTTGATCTGGTTAAATTACCTATTTCGTTTCGAAGTCGAACTATGTCAGTCAATTTAAGTTAAGTGCATTTATGATTATATATAATTTATAACCCAATTCTTCTTCGTTTAAGTGTCATACATCATTTAAGGGAGAATGTGACGTTATAAAAAAAACGGTTTTTTGTGATTCTGCTTCAACAAGGTAGGTAAGCTAGCAGATAATGTAGTTTTGAGTACATTGTAAGCCATTTGCTATGAATCTTTGCTAAAACAAACTTTAAATCAATTTTAGTTTTGGACTTTATCGACTTAATGTTGTTTTTTGTAACAAATCTCACAATTGATTCGTAGTTTGGCTTAGCAAAGATGAAGCAAATGGCTTACTATGCGCAAAACTTTTTATCTGCTATCTAAATTACTTGTAGAACCTAGAAAATAGTAAAAACCCAATTTTTTTTCACGCGTGACCACCTCTTATTTAAATATAATACGAGTAATTTAAATATTTTTTTGCATTTAAAATGTTGAAATAGAAAAGATAGTGCACAATTTAGAAATGTATTTTTGTTAGTAGGTATAGTAAATGCAGAATTATTTTATCCACCGATTTATTACCCACGTTATTATAAGTATAAAGTGTACTAATAAAACGTTGACCAATGTTAAACACTGTGGAAAAATACGTTAGCTTAAAATATCACTGAAAAGTTGACACTGCACGGTCTTTGCAACTTTTTTACCTACTTATTTGCTTTTGATACTATGTATTACCATATTATTTTGTTCTAAGGGCCAAGTGTTAATCTACGTTGTTCATACTATACCACTTTTATGAAATGTAACGCCGGGCCCGGCGTTACGTGGCGTATTGTACCATTCCAAAAGCCGGCTTTATGCAGCGAGAATAAAGCCGGCTTTTCACTATGGGATATAATATAAATTACATGTTGAGCTATATATTACATCCCGCGATTGCTGTTCACACTGTAAGATATATATTTTGGAACACACAATGATTAGTTGATACATCTGCATACGAACGCCAACATTCAAATGAGGGCGAGGCAGGGGGAGGCGCGGTGTCCGGGGACGTGAGGTAAAATATACACCTTCAAATGACCTCTAAATATCGCTCACTCGGTCGAAAAAATATTTATAGTTCGGGATGTAATATATATTATAGCACAGTGTAAACGGTCTCACAAAATGTATGACGAGCGATAAAGATTATATATCAAGATTTAATTTATATTATATTATATCCCATAGTGAAAAGCCGGCTTGATACGTTACGCCGAGTGCTTAAATCTCGTTGCTCGTTGTGATCGCCTTCTTTCCCAGAGCCGCGATCACGGTGTGGCAAGGCACGGCATTACGGCTCAAACGTTAGCAGTTGAAACGTAAGATCCGTACCTACTGCATGGAGCGGACTGTCGGCAACGCCAGCGAGGATTCTTGAAGGCAACTTTTCCATTTAATGCGAATGACGTCATTCGGTATGCCGATCAGTGGACGCACTTGTCAGCGGATTGTCCGATGTCGGCCTGTGAACGCGCACCCTAAGAGCGCTTGTAGACGTCCGTTTTTTTCACCGGATAACGGACCGTCAATAAACGGCTAATCCTTGTATACATACTTTTACCGGATGGATGGACTGCCGTCTATATGCGTTAGAACGCAGGTAGACGGCACTCAATTAACAGAAAACATGCAATACGTGCGGCAGCGTCAACACGCACCAATACACTGGCGTGGATGACCGCCCTTTCTTACACCGGACCGGTGTCCGTCGCGCCGAGGCGAAGCGGTGGTGCATCCGGCGTAAATTGTTCGCCGGACCGATGTCCGGTGCATGTACACACATTCATTATAATTCATACACCACCGCGAATCCGGCAAAAAACACGGTCCGTTATCCGGTGAAAAAAACGGACGTCTACAAGCGCTCTAACGCTTGAGCCGTAATGCCGTGCCTTACCACACCGTGATCGCGGCCCTGTACTGACTGCACGAAGGTTCGCTGTGTAACACGTTACATTACGCCATAACATCGGGCAGTAGCTGACTTAACACAAATGGAGATGATTTGTCAGTGCTTTTGGGTTCACATTAGAATAATTCTCTTGTTTTCACACTTTCACACTTTCACAAATTTTCCAATCTTTTATCATAATGAAGTAAAAAGCTTTTGAAATTTAGCTTTATTTAACATGTATAATGTTCAATTTTGTTAAATAATTGCTTGCAACATCTTTTGTCACACCAGCCTCGTACTTGTTAATCAGTTATATTAAAATGTAATAAAGGTAGGTATAGGTACTATAGTCTATATAGTACTATAGTATAGTACAATAGTATATTATATAGTACTATAGTATACTATAGTACCTATAATACACGTATACTATAGTCAACCTAGATGAGGTTTTCCTCAGATATGGAAAAAAAATACATCGAATGCCTAGAAAGTTGAAAGTACTTATACCCATTAAAAATCAAAATACAAATGTCGCATCTATCATAATTTAAATGATAAATTTTGGCGAAAGTGCTCCTTCAGCTTAATACGGGCCTTTATCTTAGTAGGTACTTAGATATTAGATATATAATATTTAAGTACTGAGATAGATGCCCGTATTATGAAAGCTTACTCAGTTATCGATCTATCTATGCTTGAGCAACGCTTATGTTACAGAAAAGCGTTTCTCAAGCATAGTTCGATGACTGAGTAACCTTTTATAATACGGGCCAAAGCCATTGAGACAAAACCTTGTCTAGGAGTATCATAGTAGATATTATCTCGTATTTCATGGCCTCACAAATGGCTGTACGCAGACCCCTATTACCTAGTTGAATCTTCAAAAGCAGTATTTATAAACTTTTGCTTAATCTGATAAGAAATTGATGCACTGAGAGTGTAACAAAAGTATTTCTTTATTACGCGTGGAATCACTATTTTAATAACTTAAGCATGTGTATTGACGTGGTTTTTATTAATGTATTCAATAAACATTTATGCGAACTGCTGTGTTTCATTTGATTACTTAGTTCCCTTTTCAATTTGTTTTTAATGTTTTGTTTCGAATGAATTAAGGTAGGTACTCAAGGCGGATCACGATGGATTTTAAATCATCCAGGTAACCATCGAAATACCCATATAAAAATTCAACCCAATAGGTTCAGCCGTTTAGAAGTTATGTGAAAAAGATTAGTACGGAAGGATAATTCTTACTACCCGTTGTCCTATTACCCGTTTTCCCGTAGGAATGAAGTATTTTCCCATGGTAAAAAGTAGCCTATGTTCATCAGCTTCTTTGAAAATAGCGTCGCGGCGAGCATCCCGTCTATTTCAATTTTAACCTTTCAAAATTGACCTAAAAATCTATGATATTTATTGTTAGAGGCTATCTACTATATATGTAGTTAATCTTCAAAGAGTTCGATGAAAACGGGCTATGGATGGAGTAGGTTTTCATAAAAGAAAATATAGACGTAGGTAATAATAATGATTTATTTTTTTTACAATTTGTCTCGATAAATCGTTGAGATCAAATCAGGTAACTTCTATATAACATTTTTTTATTATAATATTTGATAAACTACCTATATCTTAACATCGATGATTTTTTGAGTTGACTTTAATCTTCCAGTGGAATAGATTCTAACAGCCTGCTAAATTCTTAAGCATAAAATATAAAACGGTACTGCCAAAAAATAAAATAAAAACTAAATGATTAATTATCTATTATTAAAATTACAACCAAATATTATTTTAAAAATTGCCAAAATGTTGTAAACGAGAGTACTTTGATAATTAGTGAAAAAATTACAAAATATCGAATATTTTTCACTTACAACGTTTGAAATTCGACATGCAGATCTAGCAGGAAATATGCCACATTTGTACTGATTATTTAAAATCTATCCCCTTTTGAGTCTTGTTAGTTAATAATCTAATAATAAGTAAGTAGTACCTATTATTTTAACTGTTTTCGAGAAGAATTCACTTTGTCATGTATCTGGAACAAAAAAACAATAAAATTTTAGATTTTTTTTTACTAAACAGTGGAAAATTATGAGCCTAAACTATGGGTTCTTTATTTTCCAACACCACGCTAGTATATTTATAATATCTGTGACCATGTTAAGTTACGTAGGTACCTAGGTAGTTGACAGTAGGTACTTACCTACCTACCATAACGCTAGATCCTTACTAAGTAGGTAGGTAGTTATATGCATTGGGAATATGAGTTATAGTGAATCACGTTGTTTATTAGTTAGTACCTATAGCACTACGAATAAATAATAATTTATTCGTAGTTTAAATCAATGTTTATGGATGGTCATCTATAAGCTATGGCTACACCCAATTAAATTATGTAAGTAAATAAGCAATATCTAGTAAGCTAAATGAAATACATGATGAAATTAATGATTGAAATTAGTATGGATTTGATTTGTTTATTGAAGAATAAACAAATGTCATCAAATCCATAATTTATTTCCATTTTTTAATAACCCTATGAATTAGGATTCATTCTAACTTTAACTGTCTAACCGAGTTCTGTAAAAATTCGAATGCAAGCATTGTTAGATAGCATAATACCTACCTAATCTGTCCCCTAAATGCCTATATAGGTAGATTCCATTACCTACGTCTTCCAGTCTTGTGTAACATAACATTGGCGAATACAGGGGGGGCATGGGGGCCATGCCCCCCAAAAGACCCAGGAATTCCATACTTTCGACTAATTATTTCGATGCAATTAAGGTGTAAAAAAATCTTTGCAATTCGAACTGCGAGGCGCGTAGTGATTCACGGAACAAACCTACTACTCTACTAGCTTGTAATTTTCTGTATAGCGGGATAGGCGCAGGTGAGTGCTATGTTAGTATACCTCCTAGTATGCTCCTAGGACGTGAAATAAATTCAATAAGAGCGAAAGGACAAATGCACAGTGCAAGCGCGCCGTTATTCCTGATTAAGTCAAACCAGATATTTTAATCATTTTTAGAAATTTCACCAGTCACTAAAACAGAATTAATTTCGTATATTTATAACTAGCTTCAGCCCACGGCTTCGCACGCGCTTTTCAGGTAGCCTATGTTCGGGATACCGTTTAGCTCCCTGTTAAATTTTATTAAGATCCGTTTAAGCGCGAAAGGAGAGACCCATAATTTTTTTTTTATTTTTTTACTTTCTCTAGTAACTTAGTCTATCTAGTTCTGTTATTATTTTTCCTTAACTTATAGTTTCGGAGTAAATCACTAAAAACTAATATCTGCCTACGGTTAACGGGCGGCGACCGAGCGAGTGACGTCACACGCACCAACAGCGGTCACTTAGTGAACTTCGCTAGTAATTTGGTCATAACTTCGTCAATTTTTGTCGTAGAACAAAAATTTTTACACTGGAGTTTTTGCTATGGATTTCTTAGCTCCATAAATCTGCATTCTCAACTAAAAACGTTACGGATCCTCATTGTAGCGGCTCGCATCGCTCGTCAGCGTCGTTATATCGTATTTTCTTTTTTTTTTGTCACAAATTTCCCAACCGTCTCTAGTCTTCAAAATTTTCGAGGCTCGCTCCGCTCGCCGTTTTTATGTCATCCTTGCTTTTTTTCTCACAAATTTCGTAATCGTCGCTAAAACAAATTAGAAAATTTCGAGGCTCGTTCCGCTCGCCGCGCTGTTTTTATATCGTCACAGACACGAATTTAGAAAAAGTTGCGAAAAAATCTTTAAAAATTTCGTGGCTCCTGCTCGTCGTTTTTATATCGTCTTTTCTTCCGCTAATTTCCTAATCGGCGCAACGACTTCATATTTTTCGATCCTCGCTCCGCTCGCCGTTTTATGTCAGCCTTGCTTTCTTTTCCCACAATATTCATAATCGTCGCTGAAACTAATTTGAAACTTTTGAGGCTCGCTCCGCTCGCCTATTTTATATGTTTGGTCTGTTCTTTCACAAATGTTCTAAAAAGTCTTTTAAATTTTCAAGGCTCGCTTCGCCGCCGTTTTTATGTCATCCTTGCTTTCTTTTCTCTCACAAAACGCAATCGTCGCTAAAACAAATTTTAAAATTTCGAGGCTCGCTCCGCTCGCCTATTTTTTCTTTTAGTTGTGGTACCTTATTTTAGGGCTCTGTAACGCTATTTTACGCAACCTTTTGGACTTCGAAATATTTGATATTTCGATGCGTCGATAAAAGAACCGCTACCTTAGAGAATGAATTTTATTTCGACGCCGCCGCTCCGCCTTTCGCGCCACCCGCACGTGACTTTGTGATTTATTTTCTAAGAATGCTTATAAAAACCTCATTTTTTGGTTTACTTGTGATTTTAAAAGGTGAAAGGGTCACCGAAATTTATCAAAATGCCCTCCCCCCCCCAAAATGAAATCCTGGTTCCGCCCCTGTACCATAAGATAGTATAGGTAGGTAAGTAAATAACAACGTCCAAAATACCTACTGCTGTCCTCCTTCAACACCAAAGCAGCGGTAGTACTAAACGAATAATGAAAATACCAAGAGAAAACTGAAAATGATGATCCAGGACCAACGTCATAAGATGACGTTTCGTTAACTTATATTTGTTAGCATGTAATTGACTTCTTGTTTACTAGGTACCTACCTAATATGTTCGTTTCACCGTTGGCTTCATGTTTATGGCAAAATAACTGTCCGGTTGAAGACAAATTTTGGTTACGGTAGATAGATACTGTTTTGTGACGCCTTCGATCATACGGTCGAGGTATTTATAGAGCCTCATTTCTGCCCTCTATCACTAGCTGGCTATAACATTGACATGGGCACTAATGTCAATGTTATAGCCAGCTGATGTAGTTCTCACTTTGTCTTTGTCCCGAGGCCGGGGTTCAGTTTGACGATACCTAGTAGAGTATAGTCTTCGTGATTTTTTATTTTTTTCAACGCACTTGCTCATAAAGTGGCTCTATCTATGGTCACCGCAATTAGGCACAGAATGAGACCCTCAAACTGATAAATTTTTATTGGTTGAGTTGCTTTGTTTTTAAGTTTTTATTTAAAAACAAGATCCGTTAAGTGCGAGTGTACCTAACTCGCGCGCCGAGGGATTCGAACGTTTGTCAACAAATATGTACCAAAAGTACCGGTTAGAGACTTCATAATTTAAACGAATACCTAAGAATAATAGGTACCAACCTACATTTCAGATGGATTTCTCTGCATGCTTCGGTTAAAGTGAGTAATGGAAAATTTTCGACTTTTTTCAAAATCTTTCAAAAAGTATGAAACCTACAGAAATTTGAAAAACTGTTTTGTAATATCCAAATTGATCCCTTTTATTTGATACCCTTTTGAAAATTATTCTTTTTTGAACATTTTTCAAAAAGTATTCATTTTACAGACTTTTCCTGTAAAATATAGATCCATACCTACAAACGCTTGATACATTTCAAATGGATCGCTCTGCAAACTTCGGAGATAGGGGGGGAATGGGTATTTTTTCGACTTTTTTCAAAATATTTCAAAAAGTATGAAACCTACAGAAATTCGAAAAACTGTTTTGAAACGTACAAACCGATACCTTTCATTTGATACCCCACTCGGTGAAGTAGCCTCCCCTTTTGAAAATTATTTTTGACCATTTTTAAAAGTGTTCTTTTTTCAAACTTCTCTATATTTTTAATGCAAAATATAGATTCATATCTACAAACGCTCCATACATTTTAAACGGATCGCTCTGCAAACTTCGGAGATAGGGGGGGGGAATGGGTATTCTTCCGACTTTTTTCAAAATATTTAAAAAAGAATGAAACCTACAAAAATTTCAAAAACTATTTTGAAATGTACAAACTGATACCTTTCAGTTGATACCCCAATGACCGTGTAGGTATCTTTTAAAATTTCGGCTTCACAATTTGTATGGAAAATATTCATTTTCATTTTTCATTTATTTTTCTTTTAATCTGTACAGGCGCACTAAATGTATTAATATTTTAAATTTCAAGTTGATAGCTGCAGTGGTTGCCGAGTTATTAAGGCGGGAAAAAAGGACAGACAAAGCGAGACCATAAGGGTTTCGAAACCCTAAAAAGACCGTGTTCAATAGAACAAATAAATTAATGTTCCTATTGCTTGCTCATTTCATGCAACTTCTTATAATAAGTATATATATAATAGATAATTATTATTATTCTTATAGATAATTTTAACTCGTCGGTAGGTACGTGTTTAATAAATAAAACTTTCACTCAAATATAACTTGTTTTCTCTGTAATAAAATGAGTTTTTATTGTTATTTTATTCACGTGTGTGGAAAAACGTCGTATGATAGGTACACGTGTGTATTGATGATTACCGTCCTCGGCTCTCTTAAGACCCTCGCCCGGTTATCACCAATGTTACACACTAGTTCCCTAATGTACCTACTATTATGGGTTTTGGTACAGTCAGCGTCAAATTGATATGAGCGTCTAGAGTAGTCAAAATGATCGATTGTTTCATATTTATATGAGCAGTCAGTCACCCTGACGGCTCATAATATAAATGTGAAACAAGGAGTAGTAAGATATTTTGAACACCTTGACTGCTTACAACATTATGGTGATTCGAACTGCGTATATCAAATTGATTTTATGTTTTTTAGATCATTTTGACTACTCTAGACGCTCATATCAATTTGACGCTGACCGTACATCGTCTCTAGCGTGCGGATATGGAATTCCAATTTGTACCTACATAGCTACAGCTACAGCAGCAGCAGGCCGATAGCACCACGCTAGTCTAGTCGACTGCATTTTATTGGAACCTAAATACCTACATAATATTTACCTACTTAGGTTTCGATTAAATGAGTTCCGTCTATTATTACGAAACTACCTATCTATTATATGGCTGGTATACTTATGAGTTTAGTGCCTGCCTACCAAGCATTTTGTAGCATACTACACCAATTTAATTTAACCATAGTCAAATTTGTCATGCAACTCAAAAGATAACGCCACCAGCACCGATTTAGCAAATACAAATACCTTATTAAGTCTAGAATCCACTCTGCACCAAGACGCGTAGCATAACACTGGATCAAAAAAGATAACATTTATACGGGAACAACAACATTAGTAAAACAACATTTTGATACCGACTACCGGTATTTTTTATACAAGGTACTAGTGTATTTTCAATCTTTATTGGAGTAACTCCATATATTGATTAGGTACAACAGCACAAATTAATAATAACCAACCGGTATAAATATATAGTTATGTCGGTAATTGAAGAGGTGCTTATTAATCGGTAATAAAAGATTACTTGATCATAGGTTTTAAGTATCACCTATCAAATGTATAATAATTATATATTTACGTAGGCTCCGGAAAAGGTGTAGGAACTCTTGTTTAATATAAATGGTTTAAGAGTATAATCTTTTGAACATAAAACTAGGTAACTATACAGTTAAAGGTAAAAACATTAAAAATTCTTACTTTTAAGTTAGGAAATGTTATTAACGACCTAAATTTTTCGAATTTATAGAGCAAATTCTTAAGCCATGCTGTTTTAAGTAGGTAAAATGATAACAGCAATGATTAAAACGTAACATATCGATATTAAAACGTATAACATAATCATCTTATACTTAGTGAATATACCTCTATTGACAAAGAAAATTACAATCAACTAATGTTATAAATTAGAACTAGTATTTACAATTGAAACAATTGAGCTAACTGCAGACTGTTGCAAACAGTTTACCGGTAGCTCAACGATCCATATCAATACCAGTCGGAAGCGTCCCCAAGACGCTAGCTGCATTGCCTAGGTACTTAGTTAATTTCGGATAAGAGCACAAATAAAGGAGAGTTTATGTGGGGAAAGCATAGGTAGGTAGGAAAGGTATGTTTGTTTAAGAATGTAAGTTAGGCTATTAAACCTACTATTAAAATTGTAGGCACTTTCTTTGTTTTTATTATTAAGTAGGTACCTCAATGCATTTTCAGAAAAGTTTATTTGTTCTGAACCCTGAATTTGGTATGACAATAGTATCAAGACGTCATCTTAGGGTCTAATTAGGATTGCGAGATCGGTATCGAGACCTTTTTTTGAAATTTAAGCCAAAAATACATTTTAACCGCCAGTACAGATTTAAAGAACAATAAGTTTTAATATTTAAAAAACCTGTGTTAAGAACAAGATTTTAATGCATTGTCATCTAAACTAAACGTGTATACAAAATTTCAGCTCAATCAGTTGAAGATATCTGCTTCAAAATTGAGTTGCAAGATACCCCGTACAAACATAGTTACATACAATGTAGGTTAAATGAAAGCATGTAAAATGAAAATGTTCGGTACCTATGTATAAAGAAGTCGAAATTTAAAAGAGACCTGCACGGTCAAGTGATGTATCAAATGGAAGGTTTTAGTTTGTACCTACATTTCAATACAGTTGAAATTTCTGTAGGTTTCATACTTTCTGAAATATTTTGAAAAAAGTCGATAAATTTACCCCCTAATATCCGAAGTTTGCAGAGCGATCCATCTGAAATGTAGGTTTGTAGCTACCTTTTTTAGTATTTTTCATTAAATAGCGATGTCTCTAACCGGTACATACCTACCTTTAGAACATACGTTTGTATAACTGACAAACGTTCGAAACCCTCGGCGCGCATCTTGATTTTCTATGGGAATCCAATAGAAAAATGAGACGCCTCGACACTAACGACAAAACAAACTCAGGGCTCGGATTACGATAACAAATACCTAACAATACATAATCGGCTAGCTGCTAGTATCACAACTAGCCTCAATTTACTAAATTGGTTAGAAGGATAACCCTCACCGGGCGTATAAATAGAGTCAATTTATTTAGTACATATGGCTAGACGTGTCCTGAGTTAGTTTCTCGACGATCCATATAATCGTCTTGGAATTTTTCGAAAATGGGAAAAGCTAGATTTATCACAACGAGAATTGAATTGTCATTTAATTGTCAATCCGAAAAATGTGATTGTTAATTCCTAAGGGGCCGACTGATATTGCAAAACAATGAGCTGTCTCGACTTACTAAAAACTCAAAGTAAGTTCGTACCGTACAGAAATTTAGAATTGACAGTACGAATTAATAATAGTAGATTATAACACCGAGGGGATAAAGCAGTGTATTACGTCACGGGCGTCATATAATATCAATAGAAACATATTAATAAGACGAAGGCAGCTTTATCCACGACGAGAATACTTTTCACACTTTCTGCGAAAAATAAAAAGAAAATCTAGGTACCTATGCAGTTTCGCGGCACTGTTCTTTTTACGTTCTTCTGAACAGAAGTTAGTTTGAATTTCGAAAAAGATCTCACTGTATGGTAAATAAATCACCCTTATTTTGAGGTTCCAAATTCTATCCCATTATTCCCTTGGGAGTAATGTTCGTTATTCTCAAATTTCCAGTCCCAGTTTTGAATTTGGTACCTACCTCAAAATATGTATGAAAATTTTAACCAAGGAGACAAGAGTCGTCTCACTAAGACTACAAATGGTTAATTTGTAGTTAAGAATTTTTGTATAAACCTCTAATTCCTTTAACAAAGTATTAGTTCGTAGATATATTATAGTGTCTACTTCCAGTGTTTCACTCTCAAGCTTAACTATGTATTGTATACCTTTGTTTCTCTTCAAATATATTTACGTCCCGATTATTCCCGATTTACTTATCTCTCTCTCTTTATATACAATAGGTACTTTACTTAGGTTATCAAAAACTGTGTTTTGAAAAATTAATAAAAATTTATGAGTTTATTCGTTGTATTTAAAATCACAATGTAATCTGTATTATTATATCTGTACCTTCTAGGCCCACACACATACACAATACGATCTGCGTATCTGAAACTCAAAATATTACAACAAATACGAGAAGAAAATTGTAAGCAATATTCAGAGTAAGGAATTTGAATGGATTCAACAAAGTTAAAATTTTAAGTTACTGGAATAGTTTGAACCCCTTATAATTCTCTACAACATTGTGTTAAAAGTATAGGTACAGGTACTTACGCGACATATTATTTTAAATAACGTTAATTAATGGAATTATTTAACAATTACTAGGCACGTAATGAATTGCTTATGTTAAATATGGAACCAGTTTAGGTCATTTAATAAAATGTGAAAAAAGAGAACACAGCAATAGAAATAAATATTTGACTTACCTAAATATTTAATAAGGTAAAAGTTTGTTACATCTCATAGCAAGATATGCCAAACAAAAGTATTGTAAGTTAGTTTGAATGATGTTGTTTAGGATAAAAGGATGCATGTTACAGTTAAGGCCGATTCACACATATCAGTGAAGTCACAGTTCAGATCAGAAGGAATGTTGACGGACCTTATATGTTTGGTACCAAATTGGAGACTCACTGATTCATTATTATTAGTATTGTTAAACGGGTATTTATCGCGTTTATTTACCTATTTTTCCCGACGTTCACTGATTCTGATTTTCACTGATTCATAACTGTGACTTCGCTGATATGTGTGTGTTGGCCTTTACAGGCCTTCATTTTAGAACTAGGTAAGTTAATTGTTATAATTATCTATATTTATTGATTTAGTGCACTGTGTTTCTTTAAGATTTTTTTGAAATAAATTTGATGTATTATTGTTATAAACATCATCATCACAAACATAGCATGGAACATAATTTAAGCTAACTATTATTAGTTATTTGAATTAAAAATGCCACGATTCTAAGGTATTTGAACTAAAACTACTAGTTCGAAATTAAAGCCCGTAATATGCCTAACTACTGTCAATCCCTTGTCTTTACTCAAATAATGAATCTTATTGAATGTTAAAAACACAAAAATCTCTTAAGATTATTTTTTCGTCATGCATTGGTTATTGTTAGTAGAACTATAACGACATGCACAAGAACTGCATGATATGTTTTAATAATATTAATTTAACGATTTCACCATTTAAAATAATTTGTTTCCACATAATATTTCTATTGGAATGCATCCAAGTATTCAAGCTCATTTTAGAAATTCTACAGATTTATCTTATTAAATTATGCCATGATTTGGCAGATGCCTTGCCCACCTAAAATGCAGTTTAAAAGAAGTCCCTTGAAGGTACGGATAGTAATAAAATAACAATTCATTAAGTATAACGAAAAAACCTGCGATGTCATTTGTGCATATGTAAATCTATAATAGCAACACCTTATGAATATGACTTTATGGAAGCAGTGCTTATTATAATGGTTTATGCTGGTGGGCAAAGCATCTAAGAATAAAATGGAAGCAAAACTATACTTTACCCAATCCATGCTTGTAAAGTCTCTTTCTGTAAAAACCCCTAGTTAAAAAGTATTTAATGACTAGAATAAGGATGATAAAAGAAGATAAGTACAGGAGACTTAGCATTCCGATGTCCAGGTCGGAGAATGGGCTGGGAGCCAGGGCGTTGGCAGCAGAGCGCGTTCGGCGGACGTCCTTCAGGCTCTCCGCACCGTAGACTGACTGAAGGTACTCGTAGACTGCTGGCAGGTTCCAGGCGCCGCGCGACAGCCGACAAGCCGGGCACCTAGATACACTCGGGAACTGGATTTTCGGGAATTGCGGGTCCTCTGTCACATCACCCGCGAGTCGCAAGTTCACCTCGTTGTGCGATATCCACAACCATAGCACAGCTTTGTCATTCTCTTTCACATCAAACAATCTGTTTCTAGCGGCCATCGCTTGGAAATGCTCTGAACATTCTGTACAGCCGAAGAAGTGCTTGATGTATCCATGCATTGCTTTCAGAACTTTGGGACCTTCCAAGCCTGATTTCCTTGCAGCATTTACAGTAAGTGTGTGGAATAGAGACCATAGACCGCATGAGTATCCTCTGTATTTGGTAGCACTGCCTTTGCATGCTATGTAGTCATTGGTAGTGGTTAAAAAGACAGGTGAGTATGACTCTTCTAGTTGTTTCACTGTGTTGTAAAGCTCACTACCAGTCCAACTATTTTTGGTGAGTATAGTTGCTCTTAAACCTGTTATGTATTGTTTGAGATTGCCCCTGAATGGAAAAGACGTTAGAAGGACATCTAAATAGTCTAGCAATGCTTGCAAAGGTTCCCCAGTAAGAGTTGGATGCCTTGTTATCTCTGTGTGCAAACTGGTTTTCAAGGTGTTTTCTAGATCACTGTAATAAACAGCATCCACATTGGGGAGCTCTGGGGTGTTGGGATTGACAATATCCATAATTTCTGGTAAGCCTGGTTCTGTTTCTGGAAATTTGTAGTTTTTAGATTTCAGGAAGTTATGGGCAGCTAGAGTAAACCTTGGTGCTGTAGGAGTTTTAGGTGTGAGCAGGGTAGCCTCCAAAGATGAGCTCACAGCCACAAGACCTGGAACTTTCTCTAAATGTGCAACTTCAGCCAACTCGCTATTGTCATACACTCTTTTTACTTTTATATTTTGATAGTTGTGTAAGTTCAGGGCAAGTTCTGATCCCACTGTGGAGTTATCATTTTCAAAAACCAAAAATGTGTATAGTACCTGGATTGGCACATCATTTAGAGCATTTCTGTAAGAAGTATATGATGAAATATTGAATGAGGGTGCTTGATTAGCTCGACCCATTTTCTGTTCAGACATCAACTTTTTAATGATCACAGCTTTTAGATGATCATCTCTACCAACTTGCCTGACATCATCTCCAAGATTTCCATTAGCTTTCACATAGTTTTCATGAATGTATCTCATTGTTGGATAGGCCATCACTTCAAAATCACGACAATATTCGTTATTCTCTTCAACGGAGCAGTCAACCACAGCAAATCTCAATATGTCTCTCCATGGAACAAGTTCGGTTGCTAGACTCTTGTATTTAGGGGAAAATGATCTGCAATGACCACAGTAGCTGTTGTAAAACTGAACAATAGTTGCATGAGGTTGGTGGTAGACTTTTCTGTCGAAATTTAAGTTTGTTAGGATTTCAACATTATCCGACTTACTGTACAGCCCTTGTTGATCCAAATCCGCACCCGCCAGGGCGGCCCCGTAAACAGTGGCGCCGTAAGTCGCGATGCACAAAACTATGTAGCACCAATTCATTTTGACGGAGCGCACTTTCCTTGAATTGATAAATATTACCTTTCAGGAAATTGCTCTTTTCATATTAGTGAAAGGTTACGGCGCGTCACGGTCGTCAAAGCTTGTGTTGCAGCACCTATTCTGACCGATTATCTAAGCCGAACTTCATGAAAGTAATGTGTACCGAATATTTGGTCAACGATCTAATCAGCTTCGGAGCTGAAATTGACCACACCACCTGAATACTACGAAGCTGCAGGTGTACTGGCGGAGTACCTAGCTGTTGCGATAAATGTTGCGGAACGCAGATATTGGAATCGAATCAACAGTGAACAAACTCAGTGGCGGCTGTGTTGTGGACTAAAGGTAAAGGTACTGCTGGCCGCTGGGTACTGTACTGACTCAAAGAGATTGAATGAGACCTACCTAGGTACACTGACTGAAACTGACTGACAGCGTGACAGCTGTGGTGACAGCTGAGCTGACTTGACTTCTAACCTTTTGACCACTGAGCCAAAATCGCTTATCTGTGGTCGCTACCTACTCTACCCCAACCCAATCTATTAAAATAACTCCTGACACCATTATTATAGGAAAACATGCCTATAGAGTTGGGAACAATGAATGTTAATATATTGTATAAGTGTCAATATATTGTAAACATAATGATGTAGTGTGTGATGTAGTAACATTAATAACAAATAACAATAACAGCTTAGCCAGCATTAAGCTGAGTTAGGGCCTTTTTATAACAACTTTATGAACCTATATCCCATAAGTGTGTTTTCTTTCTTTTGTACCTACTGTGTTGTTATAAATAAATGTCTGTATTTCTTTCAATATATATACATATGTTTATATTATTAATTTTATTTTTTCAAAATCTAGTTTGTATTAATGTTATACCTACAAAATGTTGATAAAATACATAAATGTAGAGCTGGACCGAAACGAGTAGAAATTAATGGAACTAAACTAAACCTTTGCCCTGGCAACACGAAACCAATGTCAAATCTTCATCAGTGGTATTCAACATTCGACTCTACGTTGCTCTACGTTGTCAAATGCAGGCAGGAAACGAACTAGAGTTTTTTTTCCGGTTTCTACGTCGAGAAAAGCTTTTCTCGAGTCATGTGTTGTCGTTTCCCTATTGGCCTATTGGATCGAGTGTGGCATCCAGGCCTGATCCTAAAGCTGATGGCCTCTTCCGCACCAGCAGCCATCATCTAGGTGGTCGCATCTTTTCTTCGAGGATGAAGCTTCCACGTGGCTGTTGAAGAAGCTAAATCACGCACTCGACCCATTATAGCTGGAGTGCCGCAGGGAAGCTGTCTATCTCCTGCGCTGTATGCGATATACACAAACGACATCCCTACTCTGGAGGACCAACTATTACCTGGAGAAAAAGACGTAACATTAGCACTCTTCGCAGATGATAGCGCCTACTTTGCCTCCGCGCCCAATGCAGTCACAGCTGCTAGCCAGATGCAACGCTTGCTGAACCTCCTACCAGCTTGGTTAGACAGATGGCGTATTGCAGTCAATGCTGGAAAGACGGCAGCACTGCTTATCACCCGTCAGCGCACTGTGTTACCACCCCTAAAACTACGAGGACAAGCTCTGGATTGGCAAACCTCCGTTAGATATTTAGGTAGGTATCGACATAGACAGGTCGGTGTCGATGAACGCACAGGTGGAGCGCGTGTTACGACAAACACGCGCAGCCCGAGCCATACTCTGACCAGTCTTGACATCCAAACTGCCACTAAAAACAAAGATAGGGGTCTACAAGACGTACATTCGATCGAGGCTCACATATGCAGCACCAGCATGGTAGGTACTCCCTGTGCTCTGCAACAAATGAGAAAAGAATCCAAGCCCAACAAAACATCGCTCTCAGAGTCTGTACAGGCGCCGGGCGTTATGTGCGAAACAGCGTCATCGCACGTGACCTGCAGCTTAACACAGTTAAGGAGTTTGTGGTAAAGCTGGCGCGCAGAATGTACGATCGTGCGGACAACTCTCGCCACGTACACCTCAACGGAGTCGCTCCTCTGCACAAAAGACCGCCGGATGCAAAAAATACGTGGCGACCCCTTCCCCGGGTGCTCCTGAAGCCCCCCGAAGTCATCTCCCAAGAAGACCAGAACAGCCAACAGGCAAACGAACAGCTCTTGAGAAGCCAACAAGGCTCTCTGAGCGAAAACAAATGACTCGAGAAAAGCTTTTCTCGACTTTGAAACCGGAAAAAATAACTCTAGTTCGTTTCCTGCCTGTATTTGACAACGTAGAGCAACGTAGAGTTGAATGTTGAAGACCACTGATGATGATTGCTTTTCGCTACGACTATGCCAGTGTCTGTGTAGTAGTATGAAGTGACATAAACTTCGTAAACAGAAAATTATGATCGGTTTTACCATGGTTTACAAATAAACCTTCTTCTGGTTCATGGGTTTTACGAACTGAAATCTTATAAATATCAAAATAATTTTGCTACAACAAACGAACAACATAGCAAAAGGACAACTTAGCATGAAAAGCTCAATGATTATTATTCGTGGAGCTAAGTTTATGTTTATTTACATTGCGAGTGTCATTCAGATTTGACATTGGTTTCGTGTTGCCAGAGCAGAGAATAAAGTTCCAGTTCCATTTTAGAAAATACTCTTTTCGGTCAAGCAGACGTTGCGTGTGTAGGTAGGATTATCGATACACTGTGCGACACGATATTTCATCGGATTGTTAGACAAGACATCATGTAGACAAAACGCGAGAATAGAATCGCATCCCAGATGCAATGTGAACCCCGTTTCGAAAACTTTGCAATTCATCGATCGATATGTAGGAATTAATTTTCTGAATGCCAAAATGTCCATTATTGTAGTGTGAAGTTAGATTTTCTGTCGGATTTGCTGTTGTAGTATTCGTTAGCAGAAATAAAAGTACCGCTATGTTTATTTTTGAGTTGTAGATTGATATATCTTTTTAAAAATCTACAAGAAGCACAATCATGGAGGATCTACTCAAATTCAAGCAAATGCAGGAAGAAATGACCAGGTAGGTACTTAGAAAGCATAATTCTTTCTCATTTCAAATATTCACGCTGCCTTCATCATTTAGCTAAAGCCACAGGCCTACAGGGCTAATATTTATCTATCTATCTGTATCAAATACAACGAAAGCTGGATGAAGCTGTAAAAATATGTCCAGCAATATTTCCGGCCTTTGCCTTTTATTGAAACACAAACATACCTATTTTATTTACCTATTAAACTAATAACTTACCCATTTTAGGTTTGAAGCAGAAATATGTGTTTCGGACGCAGCTGTGGCGAATTATATAGGACCAGTGATGGCGGCAGGAACCTACGGGACTATGCAACAAAGTATGGATACGGGAGCCATGGCTCAATACCAGCATGCCGGTCTCACGGCTATGATGTACCAACCGATTCCCCCACCACCACCACCACCTCAAATGATGATGTTGCCCCAGCAAGTAAGAAAACCATGTTATTTGCTTTTCAATATATGTTCTGTTGTGAGGCTATGGTTGGCTTCCTTTGTTGTATGTTTTTCACAAAGTTGAAGTGTCAAGTCATGATTTTGGGGCCACATTATTACCAGTTTTAGAGTGAATCAGAGGACCGGTCACTGTGGAGTTTACGGGATGCAAGGAAAAATGATTTTGTTTAAGGTCGTTGACCTTTGACGTTAGTGACATTGAGATCAGGAACCAACCCCCACCACTGCGAACATTATGGCTCTAGGTGCAATTAAAGATATACACACCCTTTCAGTCACAGAGTTGTCACAAAAACCTCCCCCGTTCGGGTTAACTCAAATCGGAGCAACTTCAAACGAGGTCTCCTGTTTGACATGTGTTTACATTATAGCTCTGAAAAAAAGTATGAAAAAAAAGTTGTAAAATATTTTCTAAATCTTTTTCGCCTTGTAATTGAGCGACACATTTTGACCTCTAGCGCCAAGGTCATTGAACTTAGAGGTCAAGGTCACTAAGAATAGTTGCACCCTTAGTAACCCCCTCCACGATGGTATAAAAAAATATATATGTTAATTATGCTTAATAATACACAATAAAATTCTTTTTTCAAGTCTCTTTTGGCTTGTAATTGGCTGCATCCCGTAAACGCCACTCCAACCGGAGGACCTAAGCGGAAGTCAAAAACATTGACCTGTAACATTCCTTTCTATCTTGACTACATTTTCCCTATGCCAGTGCACTTCAATGTTTTAATCAATTACTTAATTTGGACAGGTTCAACAACTTGGAACCCCGGCATACCCTGTCCACCTGGGCCTACCAAACCACCATGAGTTACAGCCTATGCAGTTCCAGTACCACAGCATGCCAGACCCTCAACTAATGGGCCCACCGCTCATCCCGCTGCGTTCAAAACAGCCAAAAGTGCTGTCTGCCAAGCCTCTGCTCTACAATAAACCAAAACACCAGACAAAGAAAGAAAAACGCGAGAAGAAACAGGTAAAATATTGCTGTTGAGCATCTATTATATAATACTTTTACATAATTCTTTCTAAACAAGCTTAAGCAAACTAGGTTAAAAAAACCTTAGGGCAAGTTTTGCTCCATCACGGAAACAAAACCTGACAAGGTGAAGGTGTCTTGTTCACTTCTTTACTTACCTTAAAAGATGGAAGTGAACAAAAAATCAAAGTGACTACTTTTAGCTAGTCTGATTTATAATTTTATTTTCAATTTCTGATGTGTCCAAGAGTCAAGTAACCTTACTTGACTAGACCTCTAAAGGTGAGTATAGACTAGCTAGAACATATATCAGTAACTGAACACCAAGTAGTTGCTGTTTTTAAATTCACTCAAACTGCACTTTGAACTTGACGGTCAATCTTTTGTTACAACCAGATTTTTAAAAGCAACAACCGTTTTGGTGTTACGTTTTATCGAGCAAGGGCACAGGCGCAGATGACAGGAGACGGTGGGGAGTGAGGTGCGCGGACTGACGGAATATGTACGCAATGTAGAAAGAAATTTTATAGGGAATGCTCACTCACCATGCCTTATTTCTTCTGGTTCTCCCCTCTTCACTAGATTAGAACCAATGACTTATATAAAACTGTGTGTGACAATCTCTGTTGTGCAGCGGGTGTAGGTCCGTCTGTTGTGTATAATAACAAATATCCAGTTATGTAATGTATTGTATTAGTATATCAGATATCTAGTACACATAACACAAGCTCTGCTTAGCTTTGGCGCTAGATGTTGTTGTGTGTATTGTCCATCGAGAATTATTGATTATATATAATTATAATTTCTTGTTTATTGTAATTGCAGAAGTGCAAAGAACAGCTGCTAAAAGCCGGCGAAGAAGCTGGACTTGCACCTGAGCCTGTGCTGGTGCTACCACCACCACCGCCGCCGGCCGCTACTGGGGTGGTCGTTAAACCTAAGAAGGAAAAGAAAAGTAAAAAGGTAAATTTATTACAATTGCCGTGTCCTGCTGGCTTAGCAATTTGCATCACCACAACTCGTCCCGCGGGTGTCGTAAGAGGCGAATAAATAATATCAACTGATGTGAACATGTCAGTTACCCGAGATCACCAAAACGACTGATCAAATCAAGATGAAATTGGTATGGGTACATGTAGAATATAACCTAACTTATAATCAGCTAAATGATGCTGTGTGGATTGTCCAGCATTATTTATTGATTTACTTACTATCTTGCGAAGTCGCAAGCTGCTATCAGTTCACCCTAACAGTATACTAACAGCGCCCTGTGGGGAATAAGTTTGAACATCCCACGGAAACACTACACTTTTACGGGATCAAAAGTAGCCTATTAATCCAAGGTATAAGCTATCCTAGTCCCTACCGACTTTCAGGCGTTTGAGCGTAAAGGTGTAACAAACATAGACACCACACATAAAAATAGACATTCGCCTTTATGATATTAGTGATATGATAACTCTGAAGATTTAAGAACCAACCGCATTGTTTTAGATAATCATGTTGGCGTCAGTCTTCGAATATAAAAGGAGTGTATAGTACATTTCTATGTAAGAACGACTACGGTCACTGTATCCTCAATTACAATGACACTTATATCAACGTTTATTTTATCAGATGGTAAGAGCAGCTGGTGGTCAGGTTTGGGAAGATGCCTCTATGCTGGACTGGGCTGAAGATGACTTTCGCATTTTCTGCGGCGATCTTGGCAATGATGTCACTGATGAACTTCTGGTAAATAACATTCATTGCTCAGAGTCCAGCTTCATATCTTTATCTTCATCACTAGCACACATAAATCCACTGCTGCCGCAAAAATCACCACGCTTAGCAGGCGGATTGGTAATTTGCAGTAGAGGTGTCTAATTCATATTCTAAGTGGAGGAACTGAGATCTGCTCGGACATCTCGCATGAGAGTGTATTGTGCTTGGGCATTATACCCCTGCCTAAATAGACATTAACCAGCCCAGTTCCTTGAAGTACCGGACCAGGACTTTTTCTGACTGACAGCTTCATTTCAGTGTTTCTGTTAT
This sequence comes from Eupithecia subumbrata, assembly GCA_949316285.1. NCBI lineage: Eukaryota > Metazoa > Arthropoda > Insecta > Lepidoptera > Geometridae > Eupithecia > Eupithecia subumbrata. Next base: position 17,363,865 of record OX438642.1, read on the forward strand.
GGATGGGGTGGATGCCTCAATAAGACTCTTCAGCCCGTCTTGTGTCTATCCTCATCTGTGGCCAGTCGGCTGTGCAGTGTAATACAGCGTGTTCCACAGTCTCTGTTTATCCAGTGGAGGTGTTTAAGCTGTTGTAGGCTCGTCTAGTAGGTTAGTCGGCACTAATGATTCCCACGGGTTTGGAGAGGGCGATCTCACGTGACCGCCAAGGCCAATAACTTATTCCTGATATCTATTCTTTGTTCAACATAGATACTTAGTGTAAAAAATCCATACTAAAATTATATTTCCGAAAGTGACTCTGTCTGTCTGTTAACGTTTAACGCCTAAACGGCTGAACCGATCTTAATGAAATTTGGCAGTAAGGTAGACGGTATTCCTGGAATGGACATATGCTACACTTTATACCGGTAAGGTGTGTCGTTTTGGAGACTATTGATTTATTACTTAAATCAACATTATTTCGATAGACTCCTAAACTACAATTGATTCATAGTTTGTTTTAGCAAAGATTCATAGCAAATGGCGTATAATCTAAAATAAATGTAGAACCTTAATAATAAAACGTCGTGTGCGAGTCGGACTCGCGCACTAAGGGTTCCGTACAACTGTAAGACCATGCCAAATATCATGATTCTAGGTCAAAGTAGGTACCCTGTATATTTTGGTCCAGGGAGAGAATAAACACATTTACGGTTTTCGGATTTTTCCCTTTATTTGTGCTATAAGACCTCTTGCAAATTTTAAAATTCTAGGTCAACGGGAAGTACCCTATAGGTTTTGGCCCATGGCGAGAATTAAAAGTATTTTTTTCAAAGAATTCACTACATATTTACAGTTTACGGATTTTTTCCTTTACTTGTGCTATATGACCTTGCTTCTCAACAAATTTCATGATTCTAGGTCTACAGGATAGGTTATGTGTGCATATGATTCCCTTGGAAATTTCAAAATATTCGGACATAAACGGCTGTAACTTTTGATTGCGTTGACCTAGAAGTTTTATTTATATTGAGGCTCCAAGAGGTTACAGACTTGAGTATTTGATGTTAATTTTAACGCGATACGTCCACGCGTTTCTGAGAAAAAGGGGTTGACAGATGGACAGACAGACGAACAACAAAGTGATGATCCTATAAGGGTTCCTTTCTTCCTTTTGAACCCCAAAAATAGTAAAAACCCGATATTTTTCACGCGCTACCTTTAGTCAATGATGTGTTGCATTTTTATTTATGTTAATTTATCGTTTTGTTTACCTTACAGATTCGTACATTCTCCAAGTATCCATCATTCCAACGCGCGAAGGTGGTTCGGGACAAGCGCACGAATAAAAGCAAGGGCTATGGCTTTGTCAGCTTCAAGGACCCTGGAGACTTCATCCAATGCATGAAAGAAATGGATGGTAAGGAATATTTTTCTTTAGCAGATTATCAATGATGGAAAATACATTTTGAAAGTTTTCATACATACATCTAAGTTTAACAGGGGAAGCTGATAAAGTTGCCTGATAAAGAACACCACCCTTACTATTACGTATGAGTGATTATATTGGTTTTCTATAGCAACCAAAAGCTAAATTCATTGACCAATGCATGTCTTCAACTAAAATCTTTGCTGGTTTTTGGTGCATGCATTTTTTTTATTTTTTTATTTACCATACTCATACATTGAAAAAATATGTTATTGCAGGTCGTTACGTCGGAAGCCGACCGATAAAACTGCGCAAGAGCACATGGAAACATCGCTCGCTCGACGTCGTACGTAGGAGAGAGCAGGAAAAGGAAGCTCTGATCTCTTTATTCATGATGAGCTTACAGAATTGAATTGGAATTGAGAAAACTTGGTCCATTTCATTCCATCACTCAAGTGATGTCCATTATTTACAATATTCGGTTAAAATTATAACGATTTAACGGAGTTCATCGCGTTTAACAACCTGTTAAATAGTTATAATTATGTGTTCCTGTGTGATTTAGCTTTAGGTTAAAAATATACCTACTCATGACAAGATAGTTTCTTCTGTAGTAGCACGTAGAAGTTTTTCGATGAAATATCTTTATGTATGTATCGATACCTACAGCAGAGGTCTATATTGGTGTCAAAAACATTCTTAGTAAATAAGTTAAACTAAGTATAGTTGCCTATCATTCCTTTTAAAAGTGCTAACTATTAGTGCATATGTATCAACATTCAGTATTTTGTGAATCCATTTATGCATTCAATAGTTTTCCGAATAAAATTAAGCCCATAAAATAGTGTAGGTACACATTGGTTCATAATTTTTCAAAAACAAATGCTTTGACATGACTTTTGTCCAGGGTATTTTCACTCTATCGCCTTCATTATAGTAATTAGATGCGGTATTAGGTATTGTTAAAAATAATTGATTATCTAGTAGTAGAACTCTTGATGTATTTTTAAGAATCTATGTATAATATAAAGTTGTGCGCCCCAACAGGGTTCATGTTATGATCTCACTTTTCTTAAGATCTCAATGTTCATTGAAAGCGACTCAATAAAAGCCTCCACACACAGAAGCCGTGGCCGGGCCGGAGGCGAAGGCGTGCGGGTGTAATGCGTGAATTTATATGAGAGACTACACACACGCCGCCCGGCGGTGTATGTGTAGTCTCTCATATCATGACGATGACGATCTCTTTATTCATGACGAGCTTAAAGAATTGAAATGGAGTTGAGAAAACTTGGTCCATTTCATTCCATCACTCAAGTGATGTCTATTATTTACAATATTAGGTTAAAATTATAACGATTTAACGGAGTTCAACGTGTTTAACAAGCTGTTAAATAGTTATAATTATGTGTTCCTGTGTGATTTACCTTTAGGTTAAAAATATACTCATGACAAAATAGTTTCTTCTGTAGTAGCACATAGAAGTTTTTCGATGAAATATCTTTATGTATGTATACCTACGGTAGAGGTATATATTGGTGTCAAAAACATTCTTAGTAACTAAGTTAAACTAAGTATAGTTGCCTATCGTTCCTTTTAAAAGTGCTAACTATTAGTGCATATGTATCAACATTCAGTATTTTGTGAATCCATATAAGGATTCAATAGTTTTCCGAATAAAATTAAGCCCATAAAATAGTGTAGGTACACATTGGTTCATAATTTTTCAAAAACAAATGCTTTTACATGACTTTTGTCCAGGGTATTTTCACTCTATCACCTTCATTATAGTAATTCGATGTGGTATTAGGTATTGTTAAGAATAATTGATTATATAGTAGTAGAACTGATGTATTTTTAAGAATCTAGGTATAATTTAATGTTGTAGAGCGCCCCAACAGGGTTCATGTAATGATCTCACTTTTCTAAAGATCTCGATGTTCACTGAAAGCGACTCAATAAAAGCCTCCACACACAGAAGCCGTGGCCGGGCCGGAGGCGAAGGCTTATATCATACGAATCCGGGCGGCGTGTGTGTGGTCTCTCATATAAATTCACGCATTACAACCCGCACGCCTTCGCCTCCGGCCCGGCCACGGTTCCTGTGTGTGGAGGCTTTTAATGATAATAATCATCTCACTTTTTTAAGATCTCGATGTTCACTTAAATTAAAAATCATTATATTATTATAACAATCTCACTTTTCTCAAGATCTCGATGTTTATTTATAACAAATCAATAAATTATAACGATGATAGATTAGAAGTTTTAAGAAATAAAATATTAAATACCTACATCTTGTATTGACTTTCACCCTTGTGACTAGCAACGTAGCAACTAACGTATGTTTCTTAGGTATATTGTACATTAGAATTCTTCAATAAAATAAGAAATTATGATAGGTACCTAAGTAAAATACATAGCGTATGTACCTACCTATTAGAAAGCTATACATGACATATGCTAAATGAGCATTCAATGATTTTGTATTTTGCGATAGTGAAAGTACTTAAAAAAATACAATAGTTTCCGGTGTTTAAAGGCTCGTCGATTTCATACGATATATCGATAGCATTATCTAGCCCCAAGAGGGGCGGATTCAGGATCTCATTGGGGGGGGGGGGTCATTTTGACAAAGTTCGGAGAAAGGGTTAAAATAACAGGTAGGTAAACAAAAAATAAAGCTTTTATTAGCATTTTTATAAAATAAATAAACGAGTCACGCGCAGGTAGCGCGGGAGGATGAACGCCAGTGCGGCGTGGCGTCGAAAATAAATTCATTCTGTAAGATAGCGGTTCTCAAACTATTTTAGCGACGACGCGACGCAACCCTTTTAACATCGAAATATTTGACGGAGCCCTAAAATAAGTTCGTTGCCTAAATGAAAAAAATGGTTACCGTCAGGATGATGCGTCACCTGTCGTATTAAACGTTGCAATGCTATCCAAAAATTGCTTCCCATTTGCTTCTATTTGCTTCCCACAATAAGAAAATTGCTTCCTTTATATTTTAAAAGATATTCAACATTTCAAGGTGACCGTTCATTCTGACGTCCGAATGGCCGGTCACCTGGCCCGTAGACTATGTGCGGTGTTGAATCGCTGAAATTTATATATACCAATAATTGCTTTACTTTGTTTGATATGTCATTTAGCTTTGTACTCTCTCTCATACGCGAGATTCTTATTTTGTCCTTCCTTTTAATGATGATATTTATTTCAAAAAAGATCCAAAGGGAATCCAATGGTCAAAAGGTATCATAATTTCAAAAACTAAATTCCCTCGTTCATACATAGTCGAAGATGAAGAAGGAAATAATTATCGACGAAGCTCTCAGCATATTCAGCTAAAACATAAAAGTATAACAAACTCCCAGTCACAGTCAAGTCACTCACATCACACTCAGATAGTCAGTCATTCCAATAACTTACTTCAGTCAAATGAAACTTTTCACTCTAAGCCATGTCGAAAAACAAAGTCATACAGTCAGTTGGAGGAAAAGGAAGATGATGAGATAATTACTTATCTTATTCATAAACCATCTCAGTCTAGGTCAAGGTCAGATAGTCATTCATCAATTTCAGGTTTCTCAAACCAGTCAATCAAGTCATTTTATGATATTTTATAATCTATACATTCTGATGATGTGGAAATGGAATCTCCAATATTTGTAGATGTAAATGCAAGACAAGAAGTAGAGACTCATGATGATACACTTGAAGAGGAAACTAGTTCTAGTAATGATTCAAAAAGCAGTGTAATCTCAGTTCATTCTTCAGAAACTCAATCACCGTCAACTTCTTACTCAAATGTCCAATCTAATATCAGTTCTCATGAGTTAACTGAGAATAGCCCAACTCAAAACGTACCTCTGGCTGATACGCCTAAGTATAGCAGTCGAGGAAGGTTAATTAAGAAAAAAACAACCGTTTGATTTATAAATGTAATGAAAAACCTTGTTGTAAGTGCTAGGTACAAGAAACACAAAAAAGTAATATTCACTTCACTTCTTAGATTATGTATATAAGTTTACAAATAGTTTAGTCGGTAATTAGTTTAATTAGGTTATTAAGTCTAATGAAAAGCACTGTGTTCCTTCTAATTGTATCATAATTTTGTCATTACAAAAAAGTTTATTTTTGTAAATTGTAATTGTAAACAAGTTTGAAGGAAGTATTTGTTTTTTATTCCCAACTAGCTGCTGCCCGCGGCTTCGCCTGCGTAGTTCCCGTTCCCGTGGTAATTCCGGGATAAAACATAGCCTATGTCCGTCTCCTGGTTCTAAGCTGCCTCCCCACCAATTTTCAGCCAAATCGCTTCAGCCGTTCTTGAGCTAGAAATAGTGTAACTAACACGACTTTCTTTTATTTATATAGATGTCAAAGTAACTTCAACTTCTCAATTTCTTCTTCTTCTTTTTGTTTATGACTTGCTGTGCTTATTAGTCATTTCAATTTGTCAATGTCTCAAAGAGGGGCATGTTGTAGTCTATGGTCTTAGTGTCTAAGCTGTCAGTGTCAAACGTGATTGTCACCCGTCAAGCCGGCTTTTCACTATGGGATATATATTACATCCCGAGATATAATATTTTATCGCTCACCATACATTTTGTATGGCACCGTTTACACTGTGCTATAATATATATTACATCCCAAACTATAAATATTTTTTCGACCGAGTGAGCGATATTTGAAGGTCATTTGAAGGTGTATATTTTACCTCACGTCCCCGGACACCGCGCCTCCCCCGCTTCGCCCTCCGTTTGAATGTTGGCGTTCGTGTGCAGACGTGTAAACTGATCATTGTGTGCTCCAAAATATATATCTCACAGTGTAAACAGCAATCGCGGGATGTAATATATAGCACAAGATGTAATTTATATTATATCCCATAGTCAAAAGCCGGCTTCACTGGCTCGCCCTCACACTTGTGCATGTCGTGTCTTACCTTGGAACTGCCCTAAGCATGTACTTTTCCTGGATACCTAAGTAAACAAATCGGTTGACAAACATGGCGGATTAGGGATGTTCACTTGTTCGTCTAGTCGATAACATTATATCGATGGACGAGCTTGTCTTTTTAATCGAGGGCTACCGTTTTTGTGCTCACCAGTTGGCGCCACTGTAAAGTAAGGTCAGGACCAAATACTAATAGGCGACGGGAAAATATATTTACATTTATATCATACCAGCGACCCGCCCCGGCTTCGCACGGAAACCTCTAAAATTGTCAGTGTGCCTCTACTATATTATACATGTAATATACCTACAAATAAACCTTCCTCTTGAATCACTCTATCTATTTAAAAAAACCGCATCAAAATCCGTTGCGTAGTTTTAAAGATTTAAGCATACATAGGGAAGGACAGACAGACAGACAGACAGACAGCGGGAAGCGACTTTGTTTTATACTATGTTATGAAGAGCGCATTTCTGAGATAGTGCCATTGAACCAAGTCAGGATCGGATAGTGGAATCCCGGAGAAATCGAAGGAAACCCTCATTTTCAGAATCAGAGCTGGATCCGAGGGTTTACCGGAGGTGAAGCAAGAGCAGAATATGTTTTAATAACTATCATAGGTAAACAACAAACACAATAAATTTTTGTACAATCATTTATTTTCAAAGATATAATTAAAAAAAACAATCATACTTTTTTTCTGAAAAGAGTAAGGTAAGGTACCAGATAATACATTTTAAATTTCGTGACAGTTTCCTTGCAACAAACCCTGCAATTATATGTCACTACAGACCTTACCTAATTTATCGATAACGTTCGATGGTCGATGATGTTCGACACTACCGGTTTTTATGTCTTCGATGTGACTGAAATATTGAGAATATTGCGGGTTTCTACAGCTCACAACAAAGATGATTCAAAATAACAGGTTTTTTATACACTTTATATCAAATACATTATACAATAGACAACAGTTTAACGAAATGTTAGCCACTTGCCGGTGAAAGGTCAGATTCGGCCTGTTTTTGCTTTGACATAGGCCACAGCATGCTACAGAACACTTCATGGTACCTCATCTATATGATTTTCAATTAATATCACAGTTTGGCTCAATAAATAAGTCGAAAACACTGGGAAAACTTATATTTCTCACAATGACATCTCCTCGCATGTAAACAAAACCGTAGACTAAAATGGCGTCCGTGACAGCAAAAGTACATCGAAACCAGGAAGAGGGCGCTGATAAAAAGAGTGTGTATGCTTTTTCCTAACGTAAAACCACTGTTGTGAGAAAGAGACTGGTAGTCCATTATTGCTTCCGTGTCAAATTGAACAATAACGGCAGTTCCATAGGATCGTTCTTCTGAGTGTCTTACGTTGAATAAACTATGGTCTCCGATTCTAAGCCTTTCTTTATATGGAACGTCCCAGAAGACTCCGCCAACGACAAGACAAATAAATAAACAATCTTGACCCCACAAGAAGAGTTGATCTTGACGAGGTGGATTAACGCTTAAAAGGGAATCCCCATAACTAAGGAACTTTTATTGGAAACAGTTAGCAAAATAATACAAGAGGACGGTCGGAAAAATCCTTTTAACAGTGGAAGAGGGTTTCGAAACCGATCTTCGATCTCTAGTAGGTATATAGAGTGTCTTCACTTCACACAGAGTGCACGCCATGCGTTGCGGTGCGGAGGCGTGCTACTAGCGGACTTACGAATTCTATTTATTTACAAAAATTTTAGCTTGTTACCTGATTATGACGCTTAATAAAATGGACTTTACCGAAAAATTTATAGTATTCAACCACATCGTTGTTTAAACGACTGCCGTATAAAAAAATATAAAAATGACATCTTAACAATAAAAAAATTAACATCTCTACAATAAAGCCGTAACCTATACACAAAAGGCTCAAAACGCCTCCTCCGTGACGACGCACAATGTTAAGATATCGGCACCGCGAACGCCATGAACGCCACGCCTGGCTCGGCTACCGCCGCGCTGCCGTCCGCCACCGCTCTCCGCCTCCGGACTTTTTCCGGACTTCATCGTATGAAAACTGACATTGGCAGAATAATTGTGTCAAACCATGATGCAGAGCCAAATTTTAAAGAAGAAGATGAGTCTTCTTCTTCTTTAAAATTTAAGATCCAAAGATAAAAGAAGCAGCCGAAATTGAAAATAAATTATCTTTATTTACAGGCATACATCATTAGATGACCATTATCAGCCTCTAATCAACGTCATCACACCACAGAACAATAATGAACGTCATTTTTATATTCGCTATGTGAACTTCTGATTCCTCGGAAACCTAAATTGAAGCTACACGAAGCACGGCTAACTACGGCGTTTCATCACTCTCGGTGGAAAGTGCAGCAGAACCCAGAACCATTAGGTATAATTATTTTCGCTAATCGCAAAGGAAGGTTTAGTAGGTGTTCTTTTAATTTTTGTAAAATAAGTTTTCATCCAGGTTTTTAGTTTCGTTGCAATACCTACATAAGTACATTTGTTGCATAGATCAAGTGTGTGCGGCGCGCGTAACGCTTCTCAATTGCGGGCAGCGAAAGGGGTTTCGGGGTGCGGGGATGTTCATGTAATATTCTTGAGGCAAATCTGTTGGAGCAATTAATCAATAAAACAGCGCCGGCGCGTTCTGCATGTCGCATTGCGGATTGAAAATGACATATTCAGAAGTCTCTACATGTTGAATCTAATCAAAATCAGATAAATAGCCATCAATAGTAAAGTTGGTCCAATCATTTTCATAGGTATTTAAGTTTGACAAAGGTTTGTGTTTTACTGCTACCTAATAGAAATATTATTTATGTATCCCAATTTGCATGAGAGTGGCCCATATATTTTTGGATTTCATAATGTTAGACCTTTCAAACATTGCATGATTGTTATAGAAACAAAAAAAACATAGATTACCTACAATAATTGAACAATTAAATAGAATTATGTCTTTAGGGCTCTACCAATCTTAAAAATTTTCAAAAAATTAAATATTTCACTCATAATTTTCGGACTTAAAAATATTATCTTTTATTGTATGAATTGATTTCATTGAAATCCTATTTCCAAATGTACTACCATCGGCAAATATATCCCAAAATCAAATAAAATTATTCTTTTGAAAACAAATTAAAGTGATATAAAGAATCACATGAAAGAGTTTTAACATGTTGCTGCTAATTTGAATCTTCTGAAAGGGTATCTGGCTTTGCTGCTGGTTTCTGCTGCTGAGATACGCTTTATTTTAATATTGTTCGTGTTTAAAAGTGATAGAAGTTTTTTAATGGATCAAAATATGACAGGAAAATGGTCTTGATAAAAAAACAGCAAGACTATTATACGACAGCAGAGAGTAGATGAAGAGTCAGTAAGGGCAGCAAAAAAGTCATGTTCTACACAAGAAACCGATTCTGCCTCAACAAATTATTCTGATGAAGATTCGGTGCGTGAGTCTTCCACTGAAAAATACCTATCTGGATCTGGAAACAAAGGCATTCCTGACAAACACACCCTCGATAGAGACACCTGCAACTTCAACTTAGTAGTAAATTCGAGACAAAAAAGTTTTAGATTTTAAGTTTTTAACTGGAATATTAAGTTCTAATTTTTTGAAATTCTTATATTCTGCTATTTTCATCCTGTTTTGTAGGGCTTAATCAAATAAAGAGTATTTGTAATTTATGAAACTGAGTTTTATTAGAGAACTTAGCATAAATACAATGCACAACTTAAACAGGTAAAGACATCATAAGGAAACAGAAGTACAGTAGTGCCACCAGAGGGTGGTAGACATATTAAAAACTAATATGGATACATTCCATTTATATCATCAACCCAGAATGCAATCCCATCTTCAGATGATTATACATAATATAGATGATGAGTTGTTCCCATAGTTAAAATATCAGAAAAAATAAAATATCAGTCTTTACATTTTACACAACAGTGGTGAGTTTGATAGCACTTTGGGTATCGCTGTAGATGACAAGAGTGTGCTCATGCTGCCAGCCAAGCTCTCTCCTGTTGCTGCAGCCACAGTGCCTCCTGCGCCGCTGCCGCCATGGCCATGTATTCATCCTCCGCTGTAGAGAGGGCAACGGTTTGCTGTTTGCATGGGCGCCACGATATTGCTCCACCCTGCAAAATAAAAATGTATCCCTTGTGTGGTTTACGGTCACGAGTGTCACTTGCCCAATCTGCATCACAGTACCCGGTGATTTTTTCTTCTTTATCTTGGCCTTATATAATGTAGTGCCCTGTAGGTATCTCATTACTCTTTTCACGGCAGCCCAATGCTCAGATTTAGGTTCTTTATTATATCCACTGAGTGCATTCACAGCATATGATATGTCTGGTCACATTCCTTGAGCTACATACAGTACCTATGCAGCCTATGGCATGCTGATAAGAGCAATCATATGGAACTTCTTCGCTGTCATAAAATTTCAGACCAATTTCTATAGGTATTTTGCTGGTTTACAATTTGTGATGTTGAATCTTGACAGGATTTCATTAATATACTTCTCCTGGTCCAATGTAATTGTATCTTTTTCTCTATTTATATTTAAGCCCATACATTGTTTTGCTTCACCAAGATCTTTCCTCCATAGAGCTGAATATTATTATGTCATAAACCCAAACTATGATATAAATTCCTCTAATAATATTAGAATAAATACCTACAGGGTAGTCTTTGATTGCTGGATTCCCATTTCCTTCAAGACTATGCTTAACTTGATATTCCACAATCTGCTTGCTTGTTTGAGCCCATAGAGAGACTTGAGCATGTGACATACTTGGTCTACTTCATTACACATCTCTGGCTGTTGCATGTCAGTATCTATTTTCTTTATAAAAAGGCTGATACAGCATCGATTTGTTCTATGTGGAGATTGTTCTGTGCTACTATAGCAATTATGTAGCGTATGGAGGTATACCTTACCACTGGAGAAAAGACTTCTTGGTAATCTACACCTCTCCTTTATGCGTTTTACAACAAGCCTTGCTTTAAATGGAGTAATATTTCCCTGTTGGACAATTTTAGTTTTGAATAGGTACCTATTTGCTTGGCAATGCCTTTTTGTTACTAAGTAGGTCAACAATCTGCTATGTTTTATTCTCCATCAAGGAGTTATATTCCTTGTTCATCGCTTTTTTCCACTCACTGGCATGTGAGACCTATGAAATATTTATGTACAGTCAAATTTATCCCATTTTCATGAATTCCTCTACGTGGCCTTAGTGTGCCATTACATTACTTATCTCTTGTTTCTACTGTTGTAATGATCTCAGAGGCTGGTAACCGTCATCAATGTCACCTTGGTCAGTTTTGTACTTGATGAAATCTTCACCTTCGCCTCCTTTCAAATTAGGCTCAATAACTGATCCGCTTGACTGAGGAATGATGATTGATTCTTTCGTTGCTGACTTTGTTCTGAGCGAGCATGGCCTACCAACTTGACTGACGCGTTTTCAATAGGATCGACTATATTTGAACATTCATTAGTCTGACTCATATTTTCAATGAAAATTACATCCCTGCTCATTGTGACCTGATGGGTTAATGGGTTCATAAAGCAATTTCCCTTCGTTTTTCACATTAACCAACGAATATCCTCTCTGTTGATTTCCTGTCCCAGTTTAGCTGCTTTTCTTTTGGGACATGGACCATCACCTTTGAAGCAAATATTCTAATTTGATTCAATCTAGGTTCACTTTCTGTCCACATTTTATATGGTGTACTATCTCTTAGTGCTTTGGCTGGTGATTTATCAACAATATAATGCAGCTGTGGCTACAGCTTCAGCCCAAATAGGTTTTTTTAAAATTTGTATAAAACATTATGCACCTTGCCTTTTCTACTAAAGTGCAATTCATGCGCTCTGCAAGGCCATTTTGCTGGGGGGTATATACCCCATATGGGATGGAGGTCTGGTCTGTCATCCCACAACTTTCAAATATTTCTCAAAATTGCAGTTGCAATACTCCTTACCATTATCGGTTCTTATGACTTTAATTGTATGATCTAATTGATTCTCTACTTTCTTCTTATAGTCCTTGAAAACTTTCAATTTATGTTGTTTTCATTCTTTAGGAAATAGATTTGAACCATTCTAGGGTGATCATCAATGAAAGAAATAAAATATTTTATACCTCCAAGGTACACATTCCCTTGGCCCGCATAAGTTGGAGTGTATCATTTCCAAGGGCTTTGTCACTCTAGTCTAATTCCTGCATGCTTGAAAGGCAGCCTCGCTTGTTTTGCCTCACAATAAGTCGAACATTGTATACCTATCTGTGAACTCACCGACAGCATAATCCCCTCAGCACAATCGGGCAATTCCTTTAAAGCAGAAACATTCAAATGGTCCATCCGTAAATAATATCACCATCAACATTACTAGACATCAATTGGGCACTTTTATATGTATATGTTAAAACATATAATTTATTTATTAAACTGGCTAAGCATAATAATTTTCCATCAGCATTTTTTATGTTACAACCTTTCTCATTGAACCTTTCTCATTGCTCACTGACAATAGATTTGCTGCCAATCCAGGTACATGGAGAACATTTCTTAATTGGATTTTTTCCTGTTGTGAAATTTGAATACTGATATCTCCAAAACATTCCACAGTCACTGGCTCCCTGTTGGCCACTGTCATAATTTTTATTTTGATGGTTCTTTAATATTGTACAACAAATCTTTGTTGCAGACCATGATGTGCTGAGCATCCACATTCTCAGTATTTTTATCATTTATTTAAAAAGCTGAAAAGGCTGATAATGCTTTGCAATGTGTAACCGTTGCAATTATAACATCTTGGACCCTTATTCATATCGGATTGCTTTGGCTTGTGTTGATTATTATGATTCTTATTTTTTTTATTGAAATGAATGCTTTACTTGATCCTCAGTTTTCACTTCTTGGAACAATTTAGTTTTTATAAAATCTGCACTGATGTTTGCCCTGGAGTTTTCTAAACCCTTTATCATTGGTTACAAACCAGAATTTTGCTCATCCGATAAGCCTGCCAACATTAATGTGCTAAGCCACTCATCATTCACTTCGAAGCCAATATTTCTTATCTTATGAGCGGCACTCATAATCCTGCTGACAAAGTCTTCTATACCAGCACTTGATTCAAGTGAATTTATGTAAACGTTCCCAAACCTGCTTGGCAGGTTTACACTACCTACTGAACATGGACATGGTTTTGAGTATAAAACTTATCCTCGGAATTACTACGGATCTCTTTATTTGAACCACGCTCTGCTACCATGTAGGGTTTGAGTAGTACTGAGTTTTAATGGAGAAATTATAAAAAATGTAACGCACAACTTTGACAGGTACAGTAGTGCCACCAGAAGGTGGTAGACAGATGAAAAAACAATTCGGATGCGTTCCATTTCTATCATGTTTAATAATAAAATACCGTAATTTATAATAATGTATAATCGTAATTTTGATATTATTTTAGGCATATGGTTATGTCTATCTTTACGTAAAATTAACAAAACTTCAAAGAGCGGTAGAGCCCTCAAGATGGAACGCAATTTTAGTTTTTTTACCATTTTCATAATCTTTTACGTTAAAGGACCTTGAAATTTTTTTTTCTCATACATTGACGGAATAGAATACCCGTGTGTAAGAGACGTGCATGCATACTCCCGGCTATAGAAGTTTCTTTACCATTCAAACCAAAGATGACATTTTAATGACAATCAGAATGGTGGAAAGCTTGCACGATTATGAGTTAACTACTAATGTTCTGATTTCAGGTTTTTATAATAAAATTTTAGTTTTACCATCAATATGTCGAGAAGGCATATGCGCCGGATGATAGCCATAAGGGAACAGCAGAGAAAACTTGACAGTGATGATGACTCGGATGAAGAACCCTCTGCGCAGAAAAGGCAGACTTTTCAAGGGGTAAGTAAAACACCCGTTAACTTGCATTAATAAGGCAGGTCTTCTTCATTATGAAACTTGTATCTAAGGTATTCTTGTAACATGTTAAGTATTTATATATGTACTATATCTTGTTATGAATATAAATTATTAATAAAAAACATAATAGGATGATAAAATTTAATTTTGAAAGGAGTTTTCATACATTTAAACATCAAAGTGAACGGACTAAGGTGCTAATTGTCTGATTATCTTATGGTGTACACCAGCGGTGGTGTTCTTAGAGAGATAATAAGATGATCAGCAGCTTTGTTGGTTAACTTTGATCTTTAAATGCACGAAACTTTCAGTTATAAACGTTAACAAAAAACAAGGAAAGGAAAAATACTAGCTGTAGGTAACTAGGTACCTACCTATCTTGTAGAAGAAAACACCCTTCGAGTTCTAGAGATATGTGTGCTCTAAAAGTCTTGCTTGCAGTTGATTTAGAATATTGAATAATTTAAAATTTATTAGCAATGTTATGCATAACATTCTCATAATTCTGCATTACAAAGTAATGGCAATTTTCATTTGATTCTCAAGTAATTTGTGCTATGATATTCAACAGTTGGAGATCAGCTCAGGCAGCGAGACAGAGGAGCCGGCCCTAGATCCAATTCCACCAACAAATCCAATCCCACCAACAAATCCAATCCCACCAACAAATCCAATCCCACCAACAAATCCAATTCCAGGGCCGTCCAGACCGCAGGAACGTCAATCAGATATACCGGAAGAAGACAAGCATGGGGCAAAAAAGAAGATTTACACAAAAGCCCAATTAGAAAAAAAAGCTAGAAAGGCGCAGAAAGAAAAATCCAAGAAACTCAAAAAACTTAAAGTACCAGAAGGGGTTAGTATTAGCTCAAACAATTATAGTTGTATTTATTATAATAATAAAGGACCCCTTCTTGGCCTCCCCAATTGGGCCTATTTAATTTTGTTTCATGAAAGCGCTTGCACGGTACGGCGTACGCATGTGAGAAGGGCCTTAGGTTCGAGTGATGAAAATACTATCATTTGTTTCGTCCGGCTTGGTAAAATGTTGGATGACGCGTGCAGTACCGAATTTGTACTTCATGCGTCATCCAACATTTAAACGCCCTTACCGCCTAATCAGGAACGCTCCATAGAAATATAGGCACTCGATAAGTTTTCGGTACCGCGTATACCGAGCGTCCTGATGTCGTACCGAAACCTTACCGACTAATCACAAAACGGGCTTTATTGTTTAATCAATAGATTTCATAATGTAAACGTTTTCATTTCAGATTGATGAAGTAGACTGGGTGACCCAGCAACTAAATGAACAGTTGGGTGACCCACCACAAAGAGTGGGAGAAATGGTGGTTAATAAAAAGGACGAACGAAAGAGTCGCTTGTTCTACATAAATCCGGACCATCTGAATGTTAATAATGAACTCGTCAAGGTCTATGGCAAGACTGAGGTGTAAGTAATTTTTTGTGATATAATGTTTTGTGATACAACCAACAGTGGGTGAATGTGGCCTGAGTAGTTACAGATATCTTTATATCAATGCAAGTTGCTATAGATTTTCAACCTAAGAATAAATTTTTTTTCTTTTATTTTCCAGGAAATCACCTCATCCCCCAAATCGGAGAGCGAGTCACTGGATAGGATTGTCTCCACACATTCGCCCTATCCGGATAAAAGGTTTGTTCACGGATTTAAATATACAACATAATTTACTAATGTTGGATCCATCCGTATCTGTTAAAATTAACCTTTATTAATTTGCAGGTATAGTCATGACGTGTTACAAACTCGAAGAACGAATAAAGTACTTTCGGTTTACTCACACCCATGAGTACAGAGCGCGCTGCCAGTTACTAATAAATGAAATAAAAATACGATCGTCAGCTGTTGGACGTCAAGACACACGTTTATATGTAACAGATTGTGTTGAGGCATTTCTTGAGGTAAATAATAAATTGATTTTCCAACTCCAATTTCATATCTATGCAATACATAAATCATCCGTTACAATTTCTTTTAGAACTGCGATATACTCTACGCCCTAGAAGAACATAGTGAGGGTAGGCTATGTCTGGAGCAATGCTTATTCTGCATGCAACATGTTGCGGAACCATCCTTCAGTTATGTGGATGTGAGTACATACTTACAGATAAGTTTTAAAAGCTTGCTCGATCCCCTTTTGTTTTTCGTATACCTACATGACGCCTGTAGGTATTTGCGACTCTATCGTGGATAATTATAGGAAAAACCAAAAGACGACGCGTCAGCTTTTAAAAACTATCTATACCTACATAAAAGTACATACTACTTAAAAGTGCATTTTTATTAATTATACCATCTTAATTTTCAGGGAAATACCCGCCTACTCTACGAATTCGTGGAAAACCGACCATTCCATATTGCCTTGCTTAAATTTGTTCACGCGCTGTCGAACACAGCTTTTCATATTACGGCGCTGGCGCTAGCCAAAGTGTTGCTAAGCTTAGACCCATCGGATCCGCTAGCTGTTTCATTGATTATCGATACGCTGGCTATACGAGCGCGGGAATACAATTGGCTCATCGCATTTATCGAGGATTCAAGAAGGCTATGTGTAAATCGCCTTTTCAATATGAGATATTCGCGCGCCCTCGCTCTATTCCACATCGCGCGCAGGGCGCAGGAAAGCGGTGAGTCTATATTAATGCGTGTAGATAGTATATTTTTTAGGTTTTCCAGAAATAAAAGTTTTCGAAGAAGAAAGTATAAGAACTACAACTATGTAAAATTTCAGCCCGATCCGTATAAACATTCAAATTTTCGCATTGAATATTATGGTGATATTTTAACCGTTTTTACCTCGACCTTGGTCACCATGAGAATTTTATTTATAACTAGTTTATGTCTGCAGCTTCGTACGCTTTGTTTCTATGGAAGAAATAAGTTTCCATGGGATAGAAATAACCTTTAAACGTGGTTATTTCTATCCCATGGAAACTTATTTATGTGACAAAAAGTAGCCTGTTTTATTCAAGGCCTAGAACTACATGTATACAATCAGTCAGATCCATTCAGCAAATTTGGCGTGAAGAGAGAGATGGATGGAGACAAACATCCATCCATACATCCAAACCTTCGTATTTATAATAGTGTAATAATGTAATTTACAGAGGTCGAAGCAGACGCAGCTTTGAGTAAGGCAATATTATGCTACCCGTCGGTAGTCCCGCAGATCATCCAGATAGCGAATATTTCTGTTCCTGATGACATAAAGAACCATGAACTATTCAATCCGCCTCGAAATTATCCTGTGTAAGTATATTATCTGTTCACCCCTCTCGCTCGAAAACGGTGACACTGCTGCTCAAAAACAATCAGCAAAATCGGGTTTTGCTCACATGTGGAATTAAGAACATATTTTAAATTGTTGAAAAAAGTACCTTATTTGAATTCGGCACAATGCATACTTCATAGAAAATAGTTATTTGTTCAACAAGTGGGCAAAACGAGTTTTTGTTGAGCGTGCCGATATTAAATCCCGAGCTAGCGAAGCAGTCTAGAATAGAATCACGAGCGTAGCGACTGGCTCTAAAGTTGACTGCTGAGGTAGCTAGGTATTTAAAAGGGACTAAACGAAAAATATTTTCCCTCAAGTTAAACATACAACTTTTCATCACGACTAGCGAAAAAATATTATTATTTAGTAATTTATAAAGGAGGTTGAATGTAAGAAACTCATTTTCGTCAACAATCTTGAAGGCTAAAAATGTTTTAAACCTCTTTCATGAACGGACGAATATTTTTTCTACGAAGGTTGCATTGTTCTGAATTCAAATTACTTTTTTCAACAAGTTGAATAATATTCTTTGTTCCACATGTGAGTAAAACCCGGTTTTGTTCACTGTTATTGAACAGCAAAGTCACCATCGAGCGAGAGTATTGAAAAAATATTTCGCTCGTTCGTGGTTTGAAAGAGGTTTGTAGCATTTTAACCCTCCAAGGTTATTGTACAAAATGAGTTTCTGACATTCTTTTTTATAAATTTCATTATATTTTCTCACTAGTCGTGGTGAAAAGTTATAAGTTTAACTCGCCTTACTTATTAATGTTTATCTCCCCTTTTAAATCCTTCGCTACCTGAGTAGTCTACTTTTAATATAGGCACGTTTAACAAAAAAATGTTAGCCCACCTGTTAAACAAATAACTATTATCATCGGCAGGTTAACATCTGGTAGTAACATCTAGTGGGTGGTAAAATCTACTAAAATGTTGTATTCGTCTATGTTTTGTGTTGTTACAGCCCAAGCCGCGATCTTCAACAGTTGATTAACTTCTATGCGTGGCTCATAGCGCCGAGGTGGCGAGAGCCCTTTGTTACGAAGTGGTTTATAAAGGTGCTGACCAAAACGACAGAAAAGTATAATGCATCTTGTGATCTGAGGGTAAATATTTTTTTCTACTCTTAACTTCAAGTCCAGCTCTCACCTAGCTACCTACTTACTAATTTCATGTATAAGTTAGGCCTTCTAGTTGCATGTTTTTAATTCTCTGTATGTAACGCATATGGGGATAGCGCCGTGGGCTACATTGATAATATCGCTCATCCTTACTAGTAAAGTACTAAGAAATGTTTAACTAGTTTGATGTAGCCGTTACTTATTCCTCAATAAATAAATAAATAAACTTGCAGAACAATAAACAGCGATCGCAATCAGTGTTACAGATTTGGCTATGTTCAATCTATAATATTTTTGTTTTTTATTGATCATTAATTTTAAATTTGTTTACTAAAGTATTTTTTGTTTACAGGAACATACCTTAGATAATGCATCACTGGTAGCACAAATATATGTTCACCTTCCGACAGAACTATTACGTCATCTTTACGTCATTAGATCTATGGCCAGTTACATCGGCGGTGGGGTAAGATTTTTTTTTGTTCTCGCTTCTCCCTATAATTTCGCACCCATGTGATGGATGCGACGTTAGAATCTCCACATTCCGTGGATTCAATTCTATTAATTAATTCCATAGAACATAGAAAGACTCGGGAGCACTCGGTCAAGTCAAACAGATTTTTGGTTAAATTTCATAGCACAAATTAAACTAAAACAACACAGCAGACTTGCGGAGCATAGACAACTTTGCTAGCTGTAATAGCATTGTCAAATGCACGGTCAAATCGAATGTAAAAAAATATTTTTGTCCGCAAAAATTTGAATATTCTAAGAACATTTTAATAAATGGTAAAGTCGAAATTATGTCCATCAATATTATAGAATACAGTCTGCCAGTACAGTCCACGAAAGCCCTTCGACTCCCAAATCGCGGCAAAAGCCAGGTTTGAAACGCCTGGCGTACCTAAAACACGTAGGGTTCCCAACAATCAGGTTTTTAGCGTGGGAGTATGGTGGAAGTCCTCTTTAATTTTCATATATTTTAATCTTACTATTTGTAGTTATAGCGGCAAAAGAAATACACACTGAAAATTACCTCCCAATAAACATCCTTTAAAAATGTATACTCGTACATAATTAACAACAAAAACTGTCTAGGAACATACTTTTCTTAGTATGTTCATCGCTCGCTCTCTCCTTTGAAGTGAGATACGAATATGTAATGTACAAAATATTTTTTCTCTTTCAGAATATTCCGCCTATGACACGTTCGGTGTCATTTAACCCATTTCCCATGAGAGGTAGCAGTATCGATACGTATAACTACTATGATCAAATGTCCGAACCCGACCAGCCGCCCAGCAACTTGATAATAAGCTTACTTGGGAGTATCTTTCCTAACATTGATCAAATGGGGTAAGCATTTCTAAAAATAACGCATGGATGTTGAATGTAAAATTTAAATTAGGCATACTATGATTTAATCATTACTGAGAATGAGTGTAGCTTGTTTTTATTTTACTGTTGATGCTTTTTTGGCATATTTTTGAAAATACTTATTTTTTCCGATTAAACAATGATTGTCTTGTCATTAGTGTCAATTATTCAGACGACGCCAAAACTTAACTTTTTCGGCAGCTCTTAAAATTCCATTATTTTATTTTGATCGATAAGAAAGAGACGGCCACATTTTTAGTGCTGTCAAAATAGTTTGGTTATGGCGTCATCGGAATTTTGACACCATTCTTGATTCTTAGTCTCTGGTCGGCTCTGGTAAATCGTCAATGATTCCAGAAAGCTGCCAAGTGGTTCGCTATAGTTATATTATAATGTAGAGCCGACTACCTGTACTGATTGTTTGTGCAGATTAGATAGCTTTTCCAAAAGTCAAACTTACCACGTGTCTTTGGTGCTCAGATGTAGAAATAAACGTAAGTCTGGGACTGTTGAATATAATTATGAGAGACGCCTAAAATATACTTAATTCCAACGTAGTAGAGTTAAAAGAAATTTAAGACTTACTCTGAAACACTTTGAATTATTAAATTATTAACGCAAAACTTTATTTATTATTAATTTATTTATCTGTCCGAATAGAACCTCTTGTTCATTGTTAATATTGTTATTTTTTATGTTTATGTGAGCTTGAATTGTTAAAGCCGCTGCCCCACGATATTTGATATGCAATAATGTTCTGGGGAAATTTGACAGATGTTTTAAACATTTTTATTTATCAAAAGCGCTGCATTAGAACCATGTTTCACCTTAAAGTAACAGACTCTTTGTAAACCCTTTTTCCTTTAGTATAAAATGTTGACTCTACCATCACTGTTTTTCTTAGAGACAGCTATGTTTGTCAAGAATAATTAAAATCTCTTCGGTTGACTTTGATTTCATGGTCCGCAATAGGCGTGAAACAATAAAGTCTGTCATTCAAATAGAAAAACCACAATGATGGGGTAAGAGTTCCTATCTTTGCTATGGCACCCTCCATATATTATGTATAATTACCACAATTTATAAGACTATTGCCGAATATGGAGTTTCAGAGAAAGTTAAGAACGATTCTTTCAAATAAATGTTATTATACTATAAATGATTTTTTAACTGACGAAAGATTTTTCTGCTTCATGACATTCGCTATTTTAAGTTGCTTTCATCCAACATTAGTTTCAAATTTAGTTTTATTTTATTTTATTGCAAGCTTAATAATTGTTAGGTATTAATTGTAAACACATTGCAAACCGTAAAACGGGTCGAAATACATTGACTCACATACACATACGCATTTTAGCTGCGTATGTTCGTTCGTTTAACGTGGGTCTACATTTCCACTGCAGTACATGTTTAAACACGAAAATTAACTCACGACTATTTACAACTACCGCGTTGTTAGGGGAATGTATAGAAAAAGTTTGTAAAAGGCATATTTAATTTTATACCTGATAAGAATATTATAAAATCGTGTTAATAAATTTCACACACGTGTACCGCGTTGTTAGGGGAATGTATAGAAAAAGTTTGTAAAAGGCATATTTAATTTTATACCTGATAAGAATATTATAAAATCGTGTGAATAAATTTCTGATAAAAGTATGTTGTTTGGTTTTACCTGAAAATCCCCCTGTAAATTTTTTTAGGTGCGTGTCTTCAACACATGCTTTTTTGCACATTAAGTATTTATGTATTTCTTTGCTGTTTAAGTATCAAGATCGAAATTGCTCGGTTGTGAGTAGTTATTATGTTAGATTTTTATTTTTTGCCAAAAAGATAAACAATTCCGCAGTACTTAAATTTACTACCCTAAAATTTACTTTCTGGTTCTTGATTGACTTGACGATTGTGAGGTCCTTTCTTCAGTATATTGAAACAATTATATCTTTATCTCGACTGTGAAATTTAGTTTTTTTTATTCGGATTTGTTGACATAAACAGCTAAGGTTGACCTTGCGCCTGTTCTAATTCGCCGCCGAGTGCCGCCGCCCGACGGCAGCGCCCCTGACATAGCTTTGAGAATCGCAATGATAATACATTCAGTTTATTATTCCGGCATTGTGGACTGAATTTGATGATTCACTTGCTATTCTATAGAATAGCGACATTTTATTTACATAAATTTTATACATTTTATTCTCGACGATGGTATTTGTCCCGCAAAACCGGTGTTTATTTTTTGCAAAACATTAAATTCAGTATGTTCTCTACTACCTGATTGAAAACAACAACATTAAACAAGATCCGTTAAGTGCGAGTGTATCCTCTTTTGGGACCTCCTCTTTTAATTGCGAAGTCTCTAACCGGTACTTTTGGTACATATTTGTTGACAAACGTTCGAAACCCTCGGCGCGCGAGTTACACTCGCAATTGACGGATCTTGTTTTTAAGTGGGTTCAAAATACTGAAGAAAGTCGATAACAGTGTATCGATGAACTGCTGCATTTGTTTATATTTTTGGTACTTTATTACTTTTATTAGTTCTGTGTTGTGGATTTATATATGTGTATCTATAAGTAAGGTAGGTAGGTACCTACTTCTGTGTATTAGGTATGTTAATGAAATGTTTGATTCATGAAACAATACCTACTTTACTGGAGGTAATTCATTTTCGTTGCAGAGTGCTTTAAACAAGTTTGCTTTTGTCTTGTGAATTTCTTTTCTACACAAGAGCCGTCATTAAAAGTTTACATACATGGCTTCTTATTTATTATTTGGTATGATCAAGAAATTAGCTTCTGGCTGTTACCCGTACCTTCGCCTACTGAGCTGTGCACTGTAAGTTATCACCATTTACAGTTTTTTTATTTCACTTATACATTGGACAAACGATTACTACTGAAACTGATAGTATGGCGTCGATTTTGCTGTTACCAACGCAACGAATCAAATGTCAAAGTGCTTTATTTCCTTAAGTGCGAGGTTGCGGGTTAGATTCCCGCCTCCGGACAAATGTTTGTAGATGTACCCACAATCTGCAGGTATTTGTTCCGGGTAATCTGGGTGTTTTCTGTGTATAGTAAAAACTGTCGATCTGTGTAATACATTTTATTAGGTATATTATTTAGTACCTATATCAGTCATCTAGTAGGTACCCATAACACAAGCTTTGATTAGCTTGGCCTAGATGTTCCTGTGTGGATTGTCCAGCATTATTTATTGATTTATTCAGATCAGTGCTTTCACTCGGCCATCACTACTCAGGCCGGTGGTCCGCGGACCACTAGTGGTCCCTGGAAACATTCGAAGTGGTCCGGGAAGCAACCGAAGGCGCCATCCTAAATCCCCAAGAAATGTATCGTTCAACATTATCGCTCAATGCTAATTTGCAAGGTTTATTATTACACCTACTGTTAACTTCTATCACTTTGATAATGGCCCTCAATCGCGACATAAAAGTTGCGGCTCGCTCCGGTCACCGATATTACTGATTTTGTATCCTGCCTATTATCTATTGTGTTTAATTCAACCCAAGGCACAAATTATTTTCCCGTGGCGTGGCCCCCGGTCCGTGTCAGTCAGATTCGATTAAGTCAAAGTTAATTAAAAAAAAAAAAATACTCAATGTCTGATAATATCGTTTTTTTCGAAACTTACTCCGCTCGCCGATAACAAGGCTATGGTCGACAACTTGACCCCAGTTTGAGGTCACATTGCCCACGACACCAGAAAAATTACGTTTCGGTGCGGTAGATTACCTATGCATGTTCAGCAGTAAGATTATAGGTACTTGTGCTGATGAGGAGGCAGTAAGAGTGACCGTTGCCGCGGCTATTGTTGCAGGCCACGAGTACTGGCAGCAGTGAGACATTCGCGGGAAATCCGCATGGAACTTATGAATATAATGAATCGTAATCAGATCGAAATAATAAGAGTAAACGTTGAGGTATGTGAATTATTTCCTAATTGCTTCTGCCCGCGGCTTCGCACGCTCTTTACTAAGATAAAAAGAAGCTATGATGTTAATCCAGATGTATGACTACATCTTTATTAGGTAACTTAAAAAGGAGCTATTATGTCAATCCAGGTGTATAATTACATCTTTACTCACATAAAAAGAAGCTATTATGTTAATTCAGATGTATAACTATATATAAAATAAAAACTACATCTTTAATAACAAAGAAAGGAGCTAATCCAGTTAATCCAGGTGTATAACTACATCTTTACTCACATAAAAAGGAGCTATTATGTTAATCGAGATCCATAACTACACCTTTACTAACATAAAAAAGAAGCTATTATGTCAATTCAGATGTATAACTACATCTTTACCAACATAAAAAGAAGCTATGATGTTAATCCAGATGTATAACTACATCTTTACTAATATAAAAAGGAGATATTGTGTTAATCCAGGTGTATAACTACCTACATCTTTACTCACATAAAAAGGAGCTATTATGTTAATCCAGGTGCATAACTACCTACATCTTTACTCACATTAAAAGAAGCTATTATGTTAATCCAGATCTATAACTACATCTATGCAAAATTTCAGGATGGTGGCGAAAATGCTTTACTGCAACAGTTGTTGTTCGCCGATTATGATCCATACCTGACGAGCCCAGCAGGAATATATTATGAAGATGTCGAGGTCGCTTATACACGTACCATAAACGAAGACGATGAGTATTTCGGTGAAATTTTTGTAACTGAAGAAGAAAAGCAGATACCAAAGATCATCGCAGCACTCTTGTTAATATACTACTCTGTGGTACCTCATGCAAGACGTAAGCAGAATTTTGGTAATCTTAAATTGATGTTAATTCAGATTGCACAAAAACTAAACTTTACTTATTTTACAGTAGTAAAAATAACGCTGTTCTTTATCCTAATCATTTATTCAATCACATAATTTTAATCTAGAATTGAGATCAATGTTGATATTATTGGCTCGTTTGTTTGCTGCCCCTGCTGCCAACATTCTAGGCACTCAGCTTTTTGATGACGGCTTACATTTTACTATGTAGTTATACATTTTCCTTTTGTACACTACGTACATACAGTTTAATTTTGTTTTTACCTTGTTTTGTTAATAAGGCGTTTTATAAAAAAAAACCTTTTACCTTGGCAGGATTCTATCGCGGAAGAATAGACCTGGTTGACCTAGTTGAACTATTTTTTACATTAAGAAAACGCCATTAAATTTATATATTTCGTAGCTATTTCGTAGCAGTTGAATGTCCTCTGGCCCCCTTTCAATTTCTTTCATTATTTTCAACAACACCTTCGTTTACCAGGTCGCGCCGAAGCTGGTAGATATGTAACTGCAAACGCACAACTGGACAGCGAGCCTGCCTTCGAGGAGCCCCCAATCGAATAGAACGAACGTACGAACGTGGCGCGTGAAGGCCTATTTTTAAATCGTAGCGCCACAAGAGTATAATTATAAAAAATAAATTGCCAACAGCTTTTAAAAGGGTTTTTCAACAAAAACTTTGTTTTCTAAAACAATTTTTTTTCGAACGAAACGAATTTTTCGAAATGTGACTTTAACAGAACCACCATTTGCATAGTGGATTTTATTTATTTTGATGCGATTTTCGAGTGAAATTGAATTCATTGTAACAATTGCCAAAGCATCTACTACGAATACGTCAAAAACTAAATGTCAAAACTGTCATGCTGTTGGTGTTGCCCCAATTGAAAAAAAAATCTATTTGAAAAACCCTTTAATATCGTCTCGATCCTGTAAAGAGAGATTCATCTTTTCGATGTATCTTCATTGAAATTCATTGGGTGATTTCTTCCGTCCACGGAAGAACAATAATTGTATGTATTTGAATTTATTTTTGAAAACAATAAGTTTTGCCCACTACTACTAAAGACTACGGCCAATGACCACGACTAATAAAGGGATATGGTTTTGGCTGTTCAGACTCACGATGTACCGATTAGCTACCCAGTGTGTTAGACTAACTAGTTTAGGTAAGTTAAACCCATGAACCTTTATGTAATCTGTGGATTGAGCAGTGTTTCATAAAAACGAGCCGAGTTAGAGGCCTCAAAGTAGTACCTAGTTCATCTCTTTCTAGTACTTGCTTTATAAAAAAGTAAATTACTAAATATGATGAGTTTAAAAAAAAATAATTAGGTACTTTTCTTTCCTCGATAAATCGCCTTTTAAAACGACTCGCATATCAAATTTCTTTAATTTTGTATTTACTTAGTGATTCCAGAACCTAGTAAGGCTATTAGGATAATCATAATTTTATTCGTCATTTTTTATTTGCTTAAGTATTATCTATCTAAATATATAACTTTCATTGTACGAAAAAACATGTTAGGGCCACCCTCCATATAAAAATCTTCGATCCCCAAATACAGCTTTCACAAAGTACGATGATGGCATTTTATAGCTCACATAACATATCGTATCATCATAAGATGAAATGCAGGAAAGTTAAGAGGTTTAAATTTGGCCATCGGACAGCTAAAAAATATCGCATTGTACCTACGCAACTACCTGAGTTTGGCCTACCTAGCTAACGTAGCATCTCAGGTAAACTCAATAAAACTAGCTAGTTCCCACAGTTAGTGTATCAAAATTTTTCAGCGTTTTGTTTCATGGACACCCTACACTACACCGACACTTTATCAAAAATATGTAAAATAGCTCAGCTGTGGCAGTGATATGCTGCAACCGCGATACCATTCCTTTCTACAACCATTTACGCATCTGAAATAAAACATTTCGATAAATGAACTGAACGTGAAAACACAAAAAGAACACCGGTCACCGTTTCCATTCCAAACCTCGTGGCAGCCATGTTATTTTTTATCGTTCTTGGCGTGGCCGCTTGCAGCTGACGAAATACTACTAATATCACAATATGACATCACTAGATATTAAACTAGCATTTAGTTGCACTTTTACTTTATTATATAGTACGCTTGTTTGATAAAAAAATGTGTCATGATAGTAGAATTAAGATAAACTATTTGCGTTTAATTTATTGAAAAATAAGAAATCAGGAATCTCCCAAACATTAATAAAGATAATTTGATTTGGCGTTGGCGGACAAGGACAAACTACCTATTAATTTCAAGTCTCACATGGCTCTTTTTTCTACTCTGCGATTTCACCGCGACCCAGTTTACATAAAGATTCATGGTTGAACCTATTAGTTCTTTACGAGTTTTTTACCTTGGTTCCTTGTAGTCTACCAAGTTTACTACAGGGAACGAAGGGTTTTTCTATTAGTGTTGTAAGTAGTAGGCTATAATGGTGATAATGAATTGACTCTGTTTGAAATTTAAGATATGTGATCATCATGATGATTTTGTGATAAACTTGACTGAGTATCAGGGTATTTTTGGCTTGAAATATATAATAATAATAATGCTGGACAATTCACACAGCATTATCTAGCCCCAAGCTAAGCAGAGCTTGTGTTATGGGTACTAGATAACTGATATACTTAATACAATACACTACATAGATAGATATTTTTTATTATTACATAGAAAACACCCAGACCAACAGAACAAATTTCTGCAGATCGTACACAAATTTGTTCTGACCCGGGAATCGAACCCGCAACCTCCTGCGTCGCAGGCGGACCTTCGCCCGCTGCGCCACAGAGGTCGTCGTGAAAGAATAAGAGAAGAGCAGAATCATTCATTATTGCACCATGGCTATTTAATCCGTTTCGGGTTTCGGGTAAAAGTATCAAATAATAATAACCAATAATATGTAAACAGTTAGTAAAAAATTAGGGATTGCAATCTGCGGACTGCTGCATTAAATGCTGCCGGATCCGCCGTCTTACCGGATCCGGTTTTCCGGATTACAATCTCTAGGTACACACCTAGAATAACTAGATATGACCTATGTATATTTAGATAAGTGTCTTGTAGTTTTAAATCGGATTTTTAAGGCCAAAAGGTTTTGACTTTGTATGATTGTATTAACACATGATAATTCACTGCTGGACATATGCCTACCCTAATGAGCGCCATAGTGCCATTGTGTTTTATCGAAATCTACGCCAAGTCCGATGCATCGCCAGGCTGAAGCTCGGCCAGCATCCGGTTCAGCTCCTGTAGCGACTCGGCCATTAATATGTTATTGCCCTTGCCTCTCCAGTCCAGCGTCTTAACATATCTTCTAACGCTTGCATGTGTACATTTCGTGATATGACATACCCCTGTCTTACTCCTCGTGTGTTTATTGCAACAGAATGAGGAGTTTTCGATTTGCATTTTTATGAAGAAAAAAATTAGTAGGTGCCAACTAAATATCTCGATAGGTGGCAGGGCCGTCGATTGGCAATTTGAGTACCTATATCAATGTCAAATGAAAGGAAAAAAAAAACAAAAAAAAAAAATGATGCTAAATTGGAAACACAAACTAGAAACTGGAAAAAGTTGGTTTTCCTTGACATTGATATACTCTAATTGCCAATTGAGACACTGCCATCTATTAAGGAATATGGAACTAACATTTTTTTTTAATGCAATTTGGAAACTCCTTATTATGACCACCACTCTTTAGTCAGGTGGTATCGTTGCTTTTTGCAGTTTATTTTTTTAATTAGTTTACGACTCGTATATTTTATGAATAAACCTAATTCATTAGAAGAGTCGTATAAACTTTTTCGTCCTTACGATATGGACAGTTATATCGTTAGTTATAAGTCTACTATTGGATATTGTACACCCGATAGTTTTTAAACCTTATCAAATAGCTTGATGTCATGTTATCTTGAAATATTCCTCTAATTAATATAATCCTACTATTTTTCTGTTTTTATAAGTGCAAAAAACCTTCGACTTATTTGTATCTACTTTTACTATTACAATTTTTCGACAAAATTTAAAAGTCGAAGGTTCTGTGAGTATTGATTTT
Organism: Eupithecia subumbrata; assembly: GCA_949316285.1. NCBI lineage: Eukaryota > Metazoa > Arthropoda > Insecta > Lepidoptera > Geometridae > Eupithecia > Eupithecia subumbrata. The sequence goes on from OX438642.1 coordinate 17,392,942, forward strand.
CAAAAAAACATGGCTCAACCTTCTGTGATCAAAAAGTATTATTTCTTTCTACTGTGTTACAAGGCTGTTATACTGTACTAACGTAGATTACGCGATAATAAATGTCTGCTTTAAATGTATTTATTCAAATAAAGGATCGTACCTAGATGGAAATTATTATTTTATTTAGCAAGTGACAACCTTTCCCAACTGCGAATCAGTAGGTACCGAGTATTTTTTTAGTCTATAGTCACAGAATATAATACCCTGTATTGTAAGTTATGTCGGTGGCATTAGATACCCTGGTGGCTAATGCGACCGACATAACTTTTTGAAGATTTGGCAGGGTCATAGGCTTCATTTCTCTGCTGAACTCAATGTCCTAGGTAATTATTTGTTGCCGAGATGATTTTTAAAGATTTTTTGAAAGTCACTCAATATTTCGCCTTCAAATCGCCATATCTTTTTGTTTGTGGTTGTAATGCCACAAAGTAACTTGTGCTGTATTCTTCAATGTACCAATACACATTTTCGTACTATTTTAGACCATAATTATGGGGAGGTGATTCTGAAATTCTGTAGGTAGACGTCAAAAACGCCTTTCGTAAACAGGGACGCGCCTTGCTAAAAGAAAATACGGACAAAATTCCAGAAATTTACCCTTTTCCCATTTTCTATGGCAATTTTACGATTCACCGTCAAAATTAATTTACAGGAACAAAGACATGTCGTCCTCTGTTGACTGTCAGTAGAGCGACCCTCTTGGTCCGACCATAACTACCTTTAAACTTACCTTGATATTGAACTTGTCTATTACAATTGTGTAGGTATCTAAGTATCTGTTATGTTTCACACACATCTAGGTAAGCGTTACTACATGTGTAGGTAGGTACTATTTTATTAATGGTGGAAACACATTGGTTTTTGTATTAATTCTGTCTCCATTGTATTATTTATTATTATAATTGTTTGTTTCCTAAATAAAAACAAAAACAAAACCATATTTAGCCTTGTCATCTAACCTACTTATAATTCAACGTCTCCATTCTAAGCTTAAGCTACCAGCTCGAGCTTGGTACCAGCGTTCCTGTCTGCCGTCTACAGCACGATTTCTTTAGTTGAAATATTTGTAGGTACCTAAAGAAAATAAAAAAAATTAAAACATTAAAATATACAATAATGACGACAACTGTCAAAATGATTTCTGTATAGATAGTGCATGGCTCAAATGACGTCACTTTTCGATGACAGCTGTCAAAGTTCAAATGAATTTATCTCTTCACGTGCTAGACTTTCAGAAAATCGCTCTACATTTTTGACAGCTGTCAAAATCGAAACATCTTCAAACCCTACGAAGTCTCTAAAATTATCATATAGCTACCTATTTGGTCACTAGAAACGGAAAATTTACCTTATACATTATATTTAATAAAATGTAGAGAAAGCTCTCCAAAACAATATCGAAATATCTTCAAGGATTAAAAATTTACCTATTAGTTAGTGAATTACCAATAACCCTGTATAGACATCCGAGTTACTACAACGCCGCTAACACAACAACCGCTTTATTCACTCAAGTCAGTATCATCCTCCTCCGAAGAAGAATCCGTCGCGTGCTTCACGTATGGAGTCGTTTCCTCCAGCACGGTGATCCAACGACTCGTGCCAGTCCCAGTCGAGTTCTTGGAGAGAAATGCGAACAGGGGTCCGCTTAGCGCGTGGCCGCTTAGTTGCAACTTCACCAGGTTCCGCTCGGCGTGGATCAGGGCGGAGTACATTATCTGCTTGTCTGAGCTGTAAACACGTATCACTTTAGTTTCACCAGGAATCACACATGCATATCTTTGGGTTTCTGCTCGAGAATTCTCGAAAAGTTTGTTTTAGTCGAGACGAAAAAAAAAAACACTGTTTAGTTGAGTTGCCTTGTTATATTAGCATGTTGTGGCTACCTGTAATTTAGAGTGCACTAGTTTTTAAGTTTTGTCGTATTAATTTTGTGTTACTTCTAGTTGGTTGCCCTTAATAAATAAATAAATAAATAAACTCGAGGAATCAATTTCATGCGCTAGGTAACTAAAAAAACACGCATTTATCACATGACGAGTCTAAAAGTATCGCATTGTTGTCACCCGAAGACATTTAAAACACGTGACATATTATATTATTCGGCCAATCTCGCCCTCTATACCCCGTGTCAGTTTAGTAGCCTTTTAGCCCACTAAACCGAAATTGTCTTGTCAGTGCGTCTTTGTTTTCAATCTCATTTTCAATGGACAAACTTTCTTTGAAAAAAAATGACAAAGCACTCAGTTTTGTTTTGTAAAAATTACAGTGAGCGTTCCGTCAATATTTATTCGCCTCGGAACAAATTTGTGTACGATCTGCAGAAATTTGTTCCGTTGGTCTAGGTGTTTTCTATGTATAATAAAAAATATCTATCTGTTCGATTGCTAGATTTATGAAATGGTGGATAAATGGACTGTAGATTTTTTGTTAATGAATGTTTGTGTGACTCCGAAATTGCGAGACACGAATGCAACGAAAGTGATTACAATCTTGGAGCGAGAATATGAGAGTAGGCGTGAATTGCGTGAATGAGGTGTATCGAGGGTGTTACGAAAAACCACTAACCTTTGAATCAGAGGCGCGTAGCAGTATTCAGCTCTTTCCAGAGTTCCTCGGGGCGTCACGGCTAAAACTATACCTTGGAGATCTGTACTTCACTGGGCGGGCAAGCTTAGCGTTAGCTTAGAGGGGCCGGTCGGAGCAGTAGAGCTAATATGTGGAGTCTCGTACAGCGTCGAAATTCACGTCAAACGCAAACAATTACACGCACCGCACAAATCCGTATCGTATTCTTATGATAATTACAACAACGACAATAAATTATAAATACACCGAAAATAATAACGTAAAAATGTGTACTTTCAACTCGACTTTCCAATAAGGAATGACATTATTTATTTCAAATCGCGGGAAAACCTAACGGTCATAAATGTACGCGGCGTGAGAAATGTCAGAGTCACGAATGTCAGATACGTCAATGACAAGTCGCAGCGTTACCTATAAAAAGGTGATAGCCAATTCTGAACATTCCGACCACCAAAATGCGCAGTATTTTCCGCAACTTAATAAAAAAAAGTATAATTAATCAATTTATAGAATTATGATACGAAACAATTTATCAACAAAAAAAAAAACAAATTTACAATTAACATAGCTAGATTTACCTAATCCTTTCAGCTAGAATTAGGTGGACTGGGCATCAGGTTCGATGTCCTCGTTCATGGGAAGGACACACAATTTGACCACAGGCCGTTTGCATTCTCCTGAAGCCGTCCTTAGAGTAACTACTCGGCAAACATTATCGGCTCCAAGATGGAGCTGCGTTACCCGACCGAGTTTCCACTTCATCGGACTGCATTGCTCGTTGGCAATGAGAACCAGAGTTCCAAGGACTATATTTTCTCGCGCATCCACCCATTTATGTCTCTGCTGCAGCGTGTGCACATACTCGAGGTGCCATCTCTGCCAGAAGTCTTGGTGCATTCGTTGGATGAGCCTCCATCGACGAAGAGGACTTACGTGCTTTTCTAGGATTGGTTCCTCAGGCAGAAGAGTCAAAGGCTCAAGTGTAAGAAAATGACCTGGGGTCAACGCCGAAAAATCATTTGGGTCGGAGCTTAGTGGTGAAAGTGGCCGTGAGTTTAACAAGGCCTCGATTTGAATCAGCAGCGTGTTAAACTCCTCATAAGTCAGGCGTTGCAAACCAACGACACGAGCGAGGTGAGTCTTAACCGATTTAACTCCTGCCTCGACTAGCCCCGAAAAATGTGGGCTACCAGGAGGGTTAAACGTGAACTCCACCTTCTCGGCCTGCGTCGCCTGCGACATTAAGTCTTTTAACAGGTTACTTGCTCCGACAAAGTTCGTCCCTTGATCAGATACCAATCTAGAGCAACGACCTCTACGAGCTATAAATCGCTTCAAACATGCCAAATATGCCTCCGAAGTGAGTTCTGATGCGAGCTCCAAATGGATTGCTTTGGTGGCTGTGCAAACAAAAACACATACATACGCTTTGTATGTTCTGACGCCACGACCACGACCAAGGGCTATGTCAAACGGCCCTGCGTAGTCCACTGAAGCCGATGAAAACGGTTTCAGTTGACTTAGACGATAACACGGTAAATTTCCCATCCGGGGAGGTGCGGACAGTCGTGGTTTTGCACGGAAGCATTTGACGCAGGATGACACCACGGAACGAATTGCTCGCTTTGACGAGAGGATCCAAAAATCCTGTGCGAGAAGACTCTGTAATGTCTGCGGTCCTGGATGTAAAAATTTCCTATGGTACTCGTCGATTAGTAGATAGGTCAGACGGTGAGTTCGAGGAAGCAGCAGCGGATGCTTCTGGCTATAACTCAGATCGCTATGCACGAGGCGGCCGCCCACCCTGAGCAACCCATTGGCATCTACGAAAGGACATAATTTTCTTAAGACTTTGGGGAGCAAATTTGGGTTGCCTTTATTTAGCGCACGAAATTCTGAAGCAAACACGACTTCCTGTACATGCTTCACTAAGAACTGCAACGCATGGTTAGTTTCGACAGCCGATAAGGCGCCAGTTGATTTCACCGATGCCTTTAAATTTTTAGAGAATCGGTAACAGTAGGCGACGATATTCACTATACGCGAAAGTGACGAGAACTTGTTTAAAAGTCCGTCGACAAAACCAATATTGTTTTCTGTCATAAAAGTCAATATTCTTCGCTCCTCGAGTGCGGACTCATTGTTTGCAGCGTACGAACTTTGCGGCCATTCTTCACGAGGGTTCAACAACCAGTTCGGACCCGACCACCATGACTGACACCGGATTAAATCTTCGGGCAGTAAACCTCGCGAACCGTGATCGGCTGGATTATCGGCTGTAGGAACATGTTGCCAGAATTCGGAGGGTATACCGTCTTGGATTTCCGTAACACGGTTGGCAACAAAAGTTTTCCAACGCGACGGACAGGAATTGATCCAGGTTAATGCAACGCTGGAATCTGACCAAGCGAAGAGGGCACCGACACGATGAAGTCCATCTAGGGCGAGGGTTAACGAAGACATAAGCTCAGTCAGCAAGACAGCTGCCATCAACTCCAAACGAGGGATCGAGCGTTTGCGGAGGGGGGCAACTTTCGACTTGGCACAACAAAGTCGGACCTCAGTTGTCCCGTCACTGCACGACGCGCGGCAGTAGACAACAGCGCAATAACCTCGCTCAGAAGCATCACAAAAGCCATGAAGTTGAAGAGATGCAAACGAAGGAACCATTCTCCGAGGCAGTGCCACAGCACTCAGCGACGACAGTTGGTTCTTGACCTTAAGCCATTCAGACGAAATGAATTGAGGAGCATCCTCATCCCAGTCAACACCAGACAGCCACAATAGCTGCATTATATATTTGGCAAGGAATACGACAGGAGACAAAAGGCCTAACGGATCGAAGATCCGAGCTATGTCTGACAAGATGGACCGCTTTGTACACCTCTTTTCGAGCGCAGCTGTTCTGAATGTGAGCTGGTCTGCGGTGGGAATCCATAACATTCCGAGGATTTTCAAGGACAAATCCTGAAGGTCTTCAAAGTTGCACATCTTTTCCGAGTACAACTCGGACGGCGGCAAGTCGCGGAGGAACTCTTTAGAGTTCGAAGTCCATTTTCTCAAGTGTAGACCGGCGGATGACAGAATTAGCGTAAGATCACGACGAATTTGAATCGCATTCTCCACCGAGTCTGCTCCCGAGACAACATCATCCACATAAGTGTCCCGCTGTAACACCGATGCTCCAAGGGGAAAACGGGGTGCAAACTCGGACGCCAGACGAGACATGCACCAAAGAGCCTGGTACGGCGCACACGAAACCCCATATGTGACCGTAAGTAGCCTGAAATCGCGAATAGGTAAATCAGCAGATTCGCGCCATACTACTCGTTGGTAATCAGCATCATCAGGGGTTACCAGGAATTGACGATACATTTTTTTTATATCTTCCGTGAAGACCACTTCGTGCCATCGAAAACGTATCAAAATATCAAAGATGCTTTTTTGGAGTTTGGGACCTGGCAACAACACGTCATTCAACGACCTACCCTCAGCATCTTTGGCGCTAGCATCGAACACTGTTCTTAGTGGCGTGGTGACTGATTCTGGGCGCAGGATACCATGGTGAGGGATATAGTAGAAAGGACCGACATTGGTGGTAGGAGGCTCCACTTCCTCCATATGACCACTCTCCAGATAATCTTTCATAAAGTCGACGTACGCTGACTGGAACTGGGCGTTCACTTTAAATTTACGCTCTAAGTGAAGGAACCGTTTCACAGCAATATCGCGAGAGTTAGAGAAGACTGGTTTAAGTTGAGGATCAGCAAAGGTCAGCGGGACAACCAATCTTCCCTCAGAATTTCGATAACTATTTGCTTCCATAAGCCTATCGCAAGCCACTTCAGTTTTCGAAAAGGCTACTGGTCTGGGCGGCTCGACACTTTCCAATTCCCAGAACCTTTTTATTGAGTTGTCTAGTGACAGGTTGGACACAAAAAAACAATTTTTACGACTATTGGCATTGTTGCCAAGGCGAGCGAATCCGGTGCCAATAGTGCACTCGCCCATCACTATCCACCCGAAGATAGTGGGGATAGCGACGGGTTGACCTGATGCACCCTTAACCAAACCAGGTCTGAGTGCCGACGCCAAAATGTTGACACTTACAAGCATGTCAACAGGCCCTGGTTTATAAAAACTAGGGTCGGCAAGATCCAAGCCATCTAAATGCTCCCATGATGAGGTATCAATAAAACCAGGTGGCATGTCGTGACAAATAGTCTGTAGCACAGCAGCTTCCACAACCAAATTGCTTGAGAAGTCCTGACTCTTGGGACTCAATTCACACATAACCGATCCAAGTGTTCTGGTAGAAGCTCTGCCAATTCCATCGACAGATTGGGCTTTTGGGCTCAGCTCTAGTCCCAGCCGGCGTGCGCACGACAAGGTCATAAAATTACAAGCGCTGGCGCTATCCAGCAAGATTCTAATTTCAACAAATTCATTACTATTATTTTTTGCCAAAATCACAGCGGTAGAAAATAATGAATCGGTACTGGATGAATATGCGGCCAGAGCCACTGGCGGTGCCAATTCTTGGGATGTAGTGGAGATAGGAGCAGCTTCATCAAAATGCAACAAAGTATGGTGCCGTTGGCTACATTTTCCGCATGTTACTTTAGAGCTGCATTTTTTGACCGAATGTGCAGGCTTTAGGCACAAAATACACAGTCTCCTTACCTTCACATCCCGGAACCTATTTGCTGGGTTCAATTTCAGAAACTCCGGACAATTTTCTGGACCATGGCCTTCATTGGGGCAGAACTCACAAGTGGAGTCGGGGGATACAATTAATGATGTTCGATTTTTTGGTGCTGGCTTAGAGGTTGCGGGTGGCCCATGGCAGTTTTCTAGAGCCCGAGCACGTTTGTCCAAAAACTCCATGATGTCTTCGAACAGCGGAATGTCAATATCCGGGCTAAGTTGAAGCTCGAACGCTTCCCGAGTAGCCCCATCCAGCTTTGACCATACCAACTGAAACAGCATGAAATCCTGACTTGGAAGGGTGTACCTTGACAGTATGGCCAAATTCTCTGTGAATGTCCGATGAACCCGTTCCAACTCCGAGGCACTTTTATTCTTCACCAACTCACATTTTAATAACTTTTCATAGTAGGTGTTGGCAATGGTTCTCTTCCTATCATAGTATTTGTGCAGTGCATTGTATGCTGCCATATAGTTGCTGCCTGTCAGTGGATAATTCTTTATAAGATCAAAGGCAGCACCCTGTACACTTGACAGCAAATAATGTAGCTTCTCTACATCTGGCAACTCCCTACTGTGTATGAGCGAGTCGTATAGCTCCTTAAAAGACACCCAGTTCTCAAACCTTCCATCAAATGGCTTTAAAACTATCTTGGGCAATTTTGCCAACATACTGCCATTCTGGATAGTTGGTTTGTTTATCTGCTCACGTATTTTTGACAACCTTGACTTGAGACCTAATAATTTCTTATCAAAAGAAATGGTGTGCGAAAATTCATTGCTACGATCTGCCTTAGACGTACCTGACAATACGTAGATTTGCGCCGAGTGAAACTCTTTACTAATTATGTTGAGATCTTCTTCTGTTACCCCTTCGAGATCCGAGGACTCCAGAAGTTCGATCCGCATATAGGAATAATCTCGAGCGATCCTGTATTTATCTCCGCCTTCGGTTTCCATTATTATTGAGTTGAGATTTCAAAAAAGTATTCTATATCAAATGTAAACAAAACAAATACAAAGCTACGGCTATTTTGCCGTTTCCACTTCTTTTTTAGTGGCTACAACTGACGCCTATTTGTCAACCGAGCTTAGCAATACAAATAGATAAAACGAAAAAGAACATTTATGACCGTTGGATTGTTTTAAATACGTACCCTCAATATTTTTAGCGAATCTAAATAATATTGTCGGAACGGTAACAAACGACAAATTTACCGATTCCGATACTATCTTATAAACAAAACAATGATGCGAAATGAAATGATAAAGCGAAAATGAAAGCTAGTTAAATCCGGTTCGAATGACCAAATGTTCGATTGCTAGATTTATGAAATGGTGGATAAATGGACTGTAGATTTTTTGTTAATGAATGTTTGTGTGACTCCGAAATTGCGAGACACGAATGCAACGAAAGTGATTACAATCTTGGAGCGAGAATATGAGAGTAGGCGTGAATTGCGTGAATGAGGTGTATCGAGGGTGTTACGAAAAACCACTAACCTTTGAATCAGAGGCGCGTAGCAGTATTCAGCTCTTTCCAGAGTTCCTCGGGGCGTCACGGCTAAAACTATACCTTGGAGATCTGTACTTCACTGGGCGGGCAAGCTTAGCGTTAGCTTAGAGGGGCCGGTCGGAGCAGTAGAGCTAATATGTGGAGTCTCGTACAGCGTCGAAATTCACGTCAAACGCAAACAATTACACGCACCGCACAAATCCGTATCGTATTCTTATGATAATTACAACAACGACAATAAATTATAAATACACCGAAAATAATAACGTAAAAATGTGTACTTTCAACTCGACTTTCCAAGAAGGAATGACATTATTTATTTCAAATCGCGGGAAAACCTAACGGTCATAAATGTACGCGGCGTGAGAAATGTCAGAGTCACGAATGTCAGATACGTCAATGACAAGTCGCAGCGTTACCTATAAAAAGGTGATAGCCAATTCTGAACACTATCTATGTAATGTATTGTATTATGTATATCAGTTATCTAGTACCCATATCACAAGCTCTGCTTAGCTTGGGGCTAGATAATGCTGTGTGAATTGTCCAGCATTATTTATTTATTTTTATTTATTTATTTTCATAAGCAGGTACAATTTTATCTCATTAACACTTGGTGCGTATCGTTCAGCGTGCGTTAACCAATTATAGAAATAAATTAATTGTAAAAATTATACGCGGCGGTTTTCGTCAAAAGTTGAGGGTCGCTGGTTCATTGAAAAAAGACCTTAAAATGCGATGATCTGACGTTGGACAATTAAAACCCTGTAAGTACTTGGAAAGGCTTACCTGTCTCGGCGTCTACGATCAGCTCCAATCGTTCACTGCAATCCAAAATCCAGTTCACAGTTCATGCACTAAAGCTTATAGGTCCAAAATGTTAAATCCTTGCGAAGGATCGCTACGTCACGACCCGCGGGGTGATATAAAATAAATGAGTATTCATTGAACTAATATTGCTAGCGTAATAAATAATGCTGGACAATCCGCACAGCGTTATCTAGACCCAAGCTAAGCAGAGCTTGTGTTATGGGTACTAGATAACTGATGTACATAATACAATATACTACATAGATAGATATTTTTTATTATACATAGAAACATCCAGAACACCCGGAATAAATATCTGCAGGTCGCATGTGAAAAAAGGTAGAGGAGAATTTTAAAAAATTTCAGAGCCCACTCCGCTCGAAGTTATTTATTTTAACCTAAACCTGTATAGGCTTAGCCTAAGCCACTGCACTTCACGCAGTCAGTGACCTAAGCCGCTTAGGTCACTGACTGCGTGAAGTGCAGTTTCTGCCCATCATCACGAACACATTCGTGAAGACGCCAGGTTCAAATTCTTAATTTTTTTAAATCACTTCTACTAAAATATACGATTTTCCGGAACCCATGAAGTAGTAAGTTTATTTTCAAATAAAGCCTCTTAAAAGAAGAGTTATTGAATGGCGGGGGGTACCAATACCCCTGTATAAAATAAATAACTGTGAGTGGAGTGGGCTCTGAAAATTTCGGAGTTTTTGGCGGCTGCAGCTGAAAAAATTGTTGAGAAACTAATACAAAATAAATATCGGCGCTTGTAATAAACCGCAGATTATTTTGTAATTGGTGTAGCAGTGGCATTCTTGGCAATGACAAGGTAGCTCACATAGAACCAATTTATGTTTTTTTTAAAGACTAACAACAACATAGGAAGATCACATACAATATAGAATGAACGGAGAGCGGAGCGAGCCGCGGGTTTTTTATAAAGACATTTACTGGAGCTAAGCGTAGCAAGCCGTGGTTATTTATGTTCGAGGTTGTTGATGGGGGCAAGCTGCCTTAAAGAGTTCCGTGCCCCTTTGCGCCGCCACTGAAGCATTAGACCACACACAGAATGGCAAGATCTTACTAGCGAGCGGAGCGAGCCGTGAAAAATTTGTGGTTTTGTTCGATGTTTTGCAGTGATTTGAATACTTTGTCACTGACTTTAAACGAGGGATAAACCCTGGACCAGAGGCAGGCAAAAATGTTGACGGCATCCTGGCTGTGAACATGCGCTACCGGTTAGCGCAGTATGAGCGAGCGGGGTGGCAGGCCACCTACCTACCACGCCAGATACGCCTTGAGCCGCCCTTAGCTGCCTGGCGCAAAATAAAGCTGTTTTGTAATTCCTCCTTCAGCACGGCACACTGATTAGACTAACACCATGTATTATAAAATTCTGACATATTATATAAGTAAAACCGTACATGTGTTTACTAAATTAAATTGATATAATTATATTAAATAACATTAATATATAATATTAATTCAGAATAACATGGAAGTGCATTCTGATCCTTTTCAGCCGTCCTAAAAAATCCTATTAGTAAACTTTGCCAAGGACTGTGATGGGTGTAGGGCATGCAAAATCGGTATGTATTTTATTTGTATTGAAACAATAAAAATCGAAAAAATCTAAAAAATCGAAAAAACCGAAAAAACCGATTTTAAAAATCTAAAATCGAACAAAAACCGGATTTGGGTATTCTTCCGATTTTGCATGCCCTAAATGGGTGGAAGGATTCGGTGGTGATATTATATTAGATTATATTCGGAAATAAACGGCTTTGATTTTTGAGCTGTTTTGTGCCGGCTTAGAATTTGCACCACCCCAACTCTTCCCGCGGGTGTCGTAAGAGGCGACTAAGGGATATCCACCGGGGGTGGGCAGCAGCACCCCCTGCAGAACAATTCTACCACCAAACTGCGATCCCCAACCCGCATGCCCAGCGTGGGGATTATGGCCATTACCCCCCTGAGATAAAAGCCAATAAGGCGCTTATCAGGGGGAGGCCTGCGTCCCGTAGTGGACCTATACAGGCTGTTGAGGTTGAGGATTTTTGATTGCGTTGAGTTAAAAGTTTTTAAAGTAAAACAAGTAAATCGTTATATCTCAAAAACGGCGCCTCCTAGGAAAAAAAGTATTAAGACATTTTTTATAGATAATTATCTGATCTACAATTTATGACCGCGATAATTTTATGATAATACTTACTGTTTTGCTGAAAATCGCGAAACACCCGTTTTTGTGATCTTTGACCCCGAGTAAATTTTTTTTCAGGTGTCGGATCGATGATTACTTTTCACAATTCATTTATAATGGGCTTTTGAATAATCCTACCAATTTTCAGCTGGGTGCGAATTATTGTAACCTCACCCCTATTTTTTGGTCTAATTTGACCGGACTAAGACGACTCCATGGTTTTCTTTGTTCGGACAATTGTTTAGGGTTTTATTTTCTAAGAACAAAAAAGAAAATAAACTTTATAATTATTATAATACCTACTTATATCTTATAGATAGGTAGGCAGAGGCAGGCAAAATAGTTGACGTTTCTTCACGATGTTTTCAAGGTGTTGCTTATGATTTTACTCGCAAGATAATATTGATTCACGGCTATCGATACACTAGGTACCTATCTAGTGCTAGGAAAAAAAAAATTAACGTTTAGATAGATAGATAGATAGAAAACACTTTATTATACCACACAAATACAGGAAACAATACAAAGAAGATGCTTAGAAAAAAGGAAGTATAAAGGGCGGCCTTATCGCTAAAAGCGATCTCTTCCAGGCAACCTTGGGATGGACTGGAAATTAAAGAACAAAATAGACGGTGGCACTGAATAAATATATAGATAGATACTTAATTAAAGAAAAGGAAACAAATACACTACATACATACCTACCATAATACCTACAAAGATTAATAATAAACATACATAAACATAAAATAAGGTTGTCTAACTCTTTACAAGGATATATAATTGTGTGTGTGTCTGCGTCGCAGGCCTGACCTTCGCCCGCCGCGCCGATATACAGGGTGTTTGGTGGAGGGTTAGACAAACTCGGTGGGTGTGTAGGTGGACCTATTTGTGAAATAAAAATTGAAGGAAAAGACCCTAACTTTTTTCAATTTTTTTAAATCCTGTTTTTTGTATTTTTTTAAGATTTTCCGAAATTTTACCTCTCTACCCCTAGAACTTTTTTTTGGAACGTGTTTTCTAGTAATTTTTTTAATTGCTTTTGGTCTCAGATGTATTCTTTGTCTTTTGAAGGCATTATTTATTTGAAAGAACGTGTAAATAATTAGTTATAAGCTCTCAAAGTTAAAAAAAGTAAAAAAAATAATCAAGAAGGACAACTTTGCATCGTTTTAAAAAAAAAATTAATAGCGATCGAGAAGTTCAAATACTTTTATAAACTTCTCTAAACATCGCTTATTACAACGGTATACCACATGCAGCCGAACAGTCTATAAACTTGTCAAAAATTAGCACTTATAGGTGAAATGGGAGTAAAAACGCTAAGAACAAAACATTGTATTAAAACAATTTTGGTTCAAATATCACTTCCCTATTTCTGATACAAAGGTAGGAACGCTAAACTAATTTAAAAAAACCTTTTTTATCATACCTAGGTATTCGACTAATTCGAAGATTCGAAATTCGAAATCAGAATTTCGAATTCGAATCAATATTTGTAATCGTTAAATTTCGTTCTTATTTTGATAAACTGTTTGTTGTTCTGTTTTGTTATCGTTGTTTTTGTCACAATGGCGGAATTCAGCATTGAAGAATACGGTGAAATTACTTATGCGTACGGTCTCTGCGATGGAAATACACGTGCAGCACAGAGACTGTACAGAGCTTGGAGCTTGGAACGCTTGGAGTATGGCTTCGTCCACACCAACATGCTGCTGCGTTGCACTAACTCTTTGGGATGCAACTCTCTGTACAGTATCTGTGCTGCACGTGTATTTCCATCGCATCGACCGTACGCATAAATAATATCAGCGTATTCTTCAATGCTGAATTCCGCCATTGTGACAAAAACAACGATAACAAAACAGAACAACAAACAGTTTATCAAGATAAGAACGAAATTTAACGATTACAAAAATTGATTCGAATTCGAAATTCTGATTTCGAATTTCGAATCTTCGAATTAGTCGGATACCTAGGTATGATAAAAAAAGGTCAACAAAACAGAACAACAAACAGTTTATCAAAACATAACAAATAACCAAAATAAGAACGAAATTTAACGATTACAAATATTGTTTCGAATTCGAAATTCTGATTTCGAATTTCGAATCTTCGAATTAGTCGAATACCTAGGTATGATAAAAAAGGTTTTTTTAAATTAGTTTAGCGTTCCTACCTTTGTATCAGAAATAGGGAAGTGATATTTGAACCAAAATTGTTTTAATACAATGTTTTGTTCTTAGCGTTTTTACTCCCATTTCACCTATAAGTGCTAATTTTTGACAAGTTTATAGACTGTTCGGCTACATGTGGTATACCGTTGTAATAAGCGATGTTTAGAGAAGTTTTTAAAAGTATTTGAACTTCTCGATCGCTATTAATTTTTTTTTTAAAACGATGCAAAGTTGTCCTTCTTGATTATTTTTTTTACTTTTTTTAACTTTGAGAGCTTACAACTAATTATTTACACGTTCTTTCAAATAAATAATGCCTTCAAAAGACGAAGAATACATCTGAGACCAAAAGCAATTAAAAAATTTACTAGAAAACACGTTCCAAAAAAAAGTTCTAGGGGTAGAGAGGTAAAATTTCGGAAAATCTTAAAAAAATACAAAAAACAGGATTAAAAAAAATTGAAAAAAGTTAGGGTCTTTTCCTTCAATTTTTATTTCACAAATAGGTCCACCTACACACCCACCGAGTTTGTCTAACCCTCCACCAAACACCCTGTATAACGAATATTGTATTCTCTCGACTAAACTAACTTAGTTGGAGATGCGATGCGATCACAAAATTCAAATGTTCAAATTGTTCAACCGTCCGTTGTGAGAATCTTCGAATTAGTCGGATACCTAGGTATGATAAAAAAAGGTCAACAAAACAGAACAACAAACAGTTTATCAAAACATAACAAATAACCAAAATAAGAACGAAATTTAACGATTACAAATATTGTTTCGAATTCGAAATTCTGATTTCGAATTTCGAATCTTCGAATTAGTCGAATACCTAGGTATGATAAAAAAGGTTTTTTTAAATTAGTTTAGCGTTCCTACCTTTGTATCAGAAATAGGGAAGTGATATTTGAACCAAAATTGTTTTAATACAATGTTTTGTTCTTAGCGTTTTTACTCCCATTTCACCTATAAGTGCTAATTTTTGACAAGTTTATAGACTGTTCGGCTACATGTGGTATACCGTTGTAATAAGCGATGTTTAGAGAAGTTTTTAAAAGTATTTGAACTTCTCGATCGCTATTAATTTTTTTTTTAAAACGATGCAAAGTTGTCCTTCTTGATTATTTTTTTTACTTTTTTTAACTTTGAGAGCTTACAACTAATTATTTACACGTTCTTTCAAATAAATAATGCCTTCAAAAGACGAAGAATACATCTGAGACCAAAAGCAATTAAAAAATTTACTAGAAAACACGTTCCAAAAAAAAGTTCTAGGGGTAGAGAGGTAAAATTTCGGAAAATCTTAAAAAAATACAAAAAACAGGATTAAAAAAAATTGAAAAAAGTTAGGGTCTTTTCCTTCAATTTTTATTTCACAAATAGGTCCACCTACACACCCACCGAGTTTGTCTAACCCTCCACCAAACACCCTGTATAACGAATATTGTATTCTCTCGACTAAACTAACTTAGTTGGAGATGCGATGCGATCACAAAATTCAAATGTTCAAATTGTTCAACCGTCCGTTGTGAGCTCCGTTCTTCTGAGGTTGTGAGCGGCGAAGACAGAAGAGCCGCCATTACAAGCGACATGAATGCAGGTGCGAGAAGCGACCATTTGGAGTATTTTGGAGTATAGTTCATATTGGTTGCGGGCGCTGGGATAAATTTGCAGAGCAAACCTCAAGGAGCGATTACATGACTTTCCCAAAGAGTAAGCCAACCCTTTAAAGTACCTAGATAGATAATTACCATCCAATATCACACATAATTATAAGTAAATTAAACGCAAACGTACTGTTAGCGTAACCAACACTTTCATGGCCTAAGACGTAGATGTACTGTACATCTGCACCTGCGTGCAGCAGCGGCGCGCCCCTGCCGGTCGCACAGCCGAGGCTGGGCAGTGAATGCGGTAAAGCGGCTATTTATTTTAGTTGACCGAGCGAACGAAGTGAGCGAATCTCTCTTCGATGTCTCTTTGCGCGCGAGCAACTACTTCGTGTTGTTTGCAAAACAACACGAAGTAGTCGCTCTCTTCCATTCGATTGATTGATAATGGATCCTCCCAAATTCGTCGATGCTTTCGTTTTCGTCTCCGGCATCTTCGAAGTAACAAAGCCAACAGCAGTGTCTCCTCGTCGGAATCCATTTTGTTACTGAGTGTTGCGAATTCGCCGCGCGTCCGCGACTTTTTCGCTGCGCAGCCGCGGCGTATCCGCGACGCATTCGCTGCGCAACCGCGACGTGTTAGCAACGCATTCGCTGCGCGCCCGCTCCGCCCGGCAGCTCGCACACCCCTAGTGTGATAAGGCTCTTACAAAAGTAGCACAATCACAATCTTGACTATCAATTCTTGGTGAATAAGGGGTCCACTCACCTGTACATGCCATCGTTTATATAGTCCCTCACATCGTGAACCTTGCCGATCAGTTTGAAGAGCAGCTTATCCACATTCAAAGGTTCCATGCTCTTGTCCTGCCTCAGTTTGAGGATAGGAGAGATCGCTCTGGTCTCCATGAGCCAGTTGGTTAGAATGTAAGCCTTGCTGGCTTCGAACAGCTCCGTTAGATTTGATTTCCCGATCTTCCGAAGCAGCACGATGTTGTGGAGTATCCAACTGATAACAAATCTGGTTGTTAGGTATTTACAGGCTGTTCTAAAAGCGAACTGGTCATTGACTATAATTGATTGAACCTTCGAAGCGCAGGCTTGTAGGTGAGTGGAGCTTACTGTCCGGATTTTAAAGTAAATTCAAATCATAATCATAAGCATTTATTTCTGACACAATTAAATGTTTGCAATATAATATTGAGTCTGCAGGATCCCGAACTAGCCTATGCTGTACTGCAGGACCCAAGGCTTCTCTTAATAATTAACAATTTTGTGTCTTTAATAGACTATTTGAAATGTCCCTAAAAACTAATACTTAATGAAAAAACATAATGCAGTAATAATATTCAAATGTGCAACATTGATATGATTTGGGTTTCTTTTGAGTGCATAAGGCTAGTAAATCCAAAGTTACATATTATCTGCGATTCTAGAAGTCAATTTAAAATTCGATAATTCTTTATATCCATAGATACAATAAATGTAGGTAGGTACACTTATAAAGGTGAAATTCTTTGAATTAAAAAAAAAGATAAATTAATAGATGGGTCACTGAAAAGCCGAAAAACCTTTCTTTAGTATAAAATTAAAACTGAAAAATAGAAACATTCGTTTTTAAAATGAGAGATAATATATATTTATATAATCTTTATCTATATATATAAAAGAAAGTCGTGTTAGTTACACTATTTATAACTCAAGAACGGCTGTACCGATATGGCTGAAAATTGGTGGTTAGGTAGCTTAGAGTCAGGAGATGGACATAGTATACTGTTTATAAAAAAAAAATGAAAAAAAAATGAAAAAAAAATTGGCGTACTTTTAAGGCAAAGCCTAACTTAGATAACAGGCTACTTAATATACCGAAAATACGCGTGCGAAGCCGCGGGCGAAAGTTAGTATATATATAAAAATAGAGCCGGCGCGGCGGGGGCAAGCTAAGATAAATACCATGCCCACGTTTGCCGTCTCTAATCATTTTGACAAAATAGTTTGTATCAGATATGGATAGGCTATGCACGTATTCCTACTGCGACGACTACAACTACTCTACCCTATGCCAAAAGCTAGTATCGTCATCATCAACCTATATTAGTCCACTGTTGGACATAGGCCTCCCCTAATGAGCACCATAGGCTCAAGTCTTCAGTTTGCCGCATCCAGCATCTGCCTGCAGTTGATCGCAGGTCGTCATTCCACCTGGCTGGGGGCGACCGACACAACGTTTGCCGTACGCGGTCTTTGCTCAGGAACACGTTTATCCCAGCGGTTGCGGATTTTCCTAGAGATATGGCCGGCCCACTGCCACTTCAGCTTGCTAATTCTTTGAGCTATGTCGATAACTTTGGTTCTAGTATCATAGATACCTAGAATAGTACTGAACGTCCGTATAGACGAGCGGCAGATCGTATCTGAACCCACAGCCGAGGCCCCACGACAGGAGGCCCGCGAGCCGCGCCTGCACCACCAGCGGCGCTCCCGGGGCCCCCAGACAGGGGCTCAGGGGGTCATCCTCGCGCGCGGGGCCCGAGCAAAGCATGCCGGGTTGCAGCGATATGTCGAACTAGAACGCACACATAATATTCCTGCTAATACATAATATAAAGGTAAAAGTTTGTGCCGTTGTGAAATACACTCGAGAGCAATGAATCCGGGTCACTCAAAGAATCCAAAAAATCTCGGAAAGTAAGAATGCTAGGTTAATGCGATAAATTGTATTTAATAGACAATTTAATACTCCTTAAATGAAAGTTAAAAAAATATGAGTCACCATACATTTTATTCACACAAAATTACATAAAGAAAAAAAACTGCTGATCTCTCCTTAAAACAAAAATGAAAGGAAACATGAAATTTTTGAACTTTATGACGATTTTCTTGAATTTCAATACTTCGTATTACCTCCTCGTGCTACCATTACTGCGTTTACGCGGTTTGGCATGCTGTACACCAAGTTCCTTATACGATTTTGGGGAATATTCTCCCATTCCTCTGTGAGAGCAATTTTGAGCTCAGGAAGCGTGATTGGGGGAGGGTTTCGTTGTTTTACGCATCTCCCTAGCTCGTCCCAAGCATGCTCAATCGGGTTGATATCCGGGCTGCGCGCTGGCCACTCCATACAAGTAATGTTCATCTCTTGAAGGTAGACATTCACAATCCTACCTGTATGAGGTCGGGCATTGTCATGCATAAATATAGCATCCTCACCCAAATTGACCATAAATGGACCAACGTGTTCGTTGAGGATTTCTTCCACATATCTTACGCTAGTTAAAGAGCCGTTTTCTATGATCACCAGCTCTGTGCGACTTTCAGAGGAAATTCCGGCCCACACAAGTACAGACCCACCACCGTAGGCTACTTTTTCTTCGATGCATGCTTGCTTGAATCTTTCCCCTGGTCTTCTATACACTCTGTGTCTTCCATCGTGCTTGTAGAGCATAAATTTTGATTCGTCGGAGAACATAACTTTCGACCAATCTTCAATACTCCAATTTACGTGGTTCTGGGCATATCTTAGTCTTGAAATACGATGGCCACGCTCCAGTTTAGGGCCGTTTGCAGGTCTAAGGGGTTTTAAGTTAGATTCAGCAAGCCGACGTCTTACTGTCCATGCACTTGGGTTACTTCCTCCGAGGCGTCGAAACTGATTTGTGAGTTCAGTTCCTGTGAGAAAGCGATTTCGAAGCATGGTGTTCACCAAGTATCGGTCTTCTCGTGCTGTGGTACACCTAGTTCTGCCCGTTCCTGGTCTGCGTAGGTTAGAACCAGTTTCTTCGTAACGTCGGAGAACTCTTTGTACTGTTGATAGCGACACACCGACAGTCCTGGCTGTATCGCGCTGACTCCGGCCGGTTTCCACCAATGTAAGTATTCTGGTGCATTCTTCAAGTGTAAGAGACATGATTTCAGCTTGAATAATGAATATTGAGCACTATCAACCTGGTTTATGTACCAACATAAATGACAGATTACAAACAAAAGCAAAAACAAATCCTGTAATTTCGTAGTTCCATCTTCGACAGTGTTCCCTTTTCAAATTTGATTTTTTTATGATATAACTTTACAATAACTAAGAAGTTTTAATACTTTCATTTAAGGAGTATTAAATTGTCTATTAAATACAATTTATTGCATTAACCTAGCATTCTTACTTTCCGAGATTTTTTGGATTCTTTGAGTGACCCGGATTCGTTGCTCTCGAGTGTATTTTTACGAAGACAATGCACAAACTGATCAATGGATCGGGCTGAAATTGTTTACTGAAAACCTCCATATATCTCAGCTCCTCCGTATAGCAAATCAGGTTTGTGGAGAGCCCTGATTTCTCGATAATACCTATCGATGCGGCTTCAGCGAGACGTACCATTTTTGTATGAGATTTGCGCAATTCCATGTCCGCACTGTAGTGGCGTTGTCACAAATCCTATAAAAAATACACTAAACAAACGTCTTGAAGATGTTTCGACACTACCGAGAAACCAAACTCAGAACGCTGCTGGTGCGACATTTTCCATAAAAATCTGTCATAAATACCTATCGTAATTTCAGATCTGCTCAAATCTGGTTGTTGATTGTGTTTGAGTATTCGCACACGCGGCGCAGTTTAGCTGCGTGGGTTTTGTTTGACATTATGGGTCTACGTTTGAAGCACACACAATACATGAAAATTAACCCACGACTGTGTACAACTGTAGTGCAGCACAATTTTTACGTCCCACTTCCTGCAGTGACGCTACGCACGCGTGTACCGTGTGCACAGCGTTGAGCTGCGTGGGTGCCATGTTCCAGCAAGCCACGCATGTAGCAGTGACGTGAATAATCTCGCATTCGTGAGTAGCGTGTTCGGGGATTGCAGTGGTCGTTATCACATATATTTCCTTGCAAAGCGAAGCTAGACACACGTGCGTAGCCTCTCCGTGGTCAGCAGTGGGGCTGCGGCTTAAAGATCGTAGAGAGTTGCGTATTTCGCCATTGTAGGTGAGTTAGGCTCACTTATTCCTACTCATTCCCCTATAACCTCCGTGAAGATATATATTTTATTGAAAATTATATGTATACATATTATATGGAAGAACTTCGTAGCCTACTTAAGCCATGAAATTAATTACCTATGCTATATCTAAGTACCACTTAACATATACGCGAACCCAACAAAGGATTTCAACAGATTTCAACGCACATTCAATCCGTACTAATAATTATTATAAATTCGAAAGTAATCTGTCGGCCTATCTCTCTGCTACCTTTTCACGCCCAAACGGCTGAACGGATTTCAATGAAATTTGACAGGGAGGTAAGTGGTATCCCGGGGACATACGTACGCTACTTAAAACGCGTGGGAAGCCGCAGGCATCAGCTAATTTAGTATAAGAAATTGAAATTCTCATATCTCTGAACTTAGAAGACATACTTGTGGTTTTCACTTTAATATACAGGGTTATTAGTAATTCACTGACTCTGCGTGAACTGCAGGTCTGCCGTCCATCATCATCACCAATACGGTCGTGAAGACATCAGGTCATAATTCTTAAAATCCTTCTAATATTATAAAGCCGAAAACTTGTGTAATCTGAATTTTTGTTCCCGAGGATCTCCAAAACCACTGAACAGATCAAGATGAAATTTGGCGTACATTTAGAACAAAGCCTAACTTAGATAATACGCTACTTATTATATCGAAAATACGCGTACGAAGCCGTGGGCAGAAGCTAGTTTTATAGAAATCAATGACCATACAAAAATGATCGCAATCAAAAGAATTTAAAATAATAATAAAATTTAATTATTATTATATTTTTATTTTAATATTTTGAATGAATGGTGTTTTCGATGTATAATTAAAAAATATATCTATCTATGTAGTGTATTGTATTAAGTATATCAGTTATCTAGTACCTATAACACAAGCTCTGCTTAGCTTGGGGCTAGATAATGCTGTGTGAATTGTCCAGCATTATTATTTATAAAAAATAAAAAAAATACTATACTGATCTGCCGCTCCTACATTACAATCATAATACAATGCATGATTGTATATTATTTGTCGTAGAACTTCGTAGCACGCGCTACGCCGCTACGCATGCTACGGACCGTAGCATGCGTAGCAAGAAAAAGACATCAACGGGGACCTGTTTTATAATAACATTTTAACAATTATGTGTATGTGTACCTATTTATTTCATGTTTTATTGCTTTTTAGGGTTTCGAGATCGAAGATGGGTTTCGAAACCCTTATGGTCTCGCTTTGTCTGTCCTTTTTTTCCTTCTTAATAAATCAGCAACTACTGCAGCTATCAACTTGAAATATAAAATAATAATACATTTCGTGCGCCTGTACAGATTTAAAGAAAAATGAATGTGAAATTAAAATGAATATTTTCCATACAAATTGTGATGCCGAAATTTTAAAAAATACCTGCAGGGTCATTTGGGGTATCAAATGAAAGGTATCAGTTTGTACATTTCAAAATAGTTTTAGAAATTTTTGTAGGTGTCATACTTTTTAAAATATTTCGAAATAAGTCGAGAAAATACTCATTCCCCCCCCCCCCCCCCCCCCTATCTCCGAAGATTGCAGAGCGATCTATGTAAAATGTATGGAGCGTTTATAGATATGGATCTATATTTTACAGGAAAAATATAGAGAAGTTTGTGAAAAAAACACTTTTTGAAAAATGGACAAAAAGGGGGGGAACAATTTTTAAAAGGGGGGGGGCTACCTCACCGAATGGAGTATCACATGAAAGGATAAAAGAAAGGAAGGAGTAGGATTGGATATTTTAAAACAGTTTTTCAAATTTCTGTAGGTTTCATACTTTTGGAAATATTTTGAAAAAAGTCGAAAAATACCCATATCCGAAGTTTGCAGAGCGATCCATTTGAAATGTATGGAGCGTTTGTAGATATGGATCTATATTTTACAGGAAAAATATAGAGAAGTCTGATAAATGAACACATTTTGAAAATGGTCAAAAAGGAATATTTATCGTTCGTCGTTTATCAAATGAAAGGTTTGGACATTTCAAAAAAGTTTATCATTTCTGTAGGTTTCATATTTTTGAAAATTTTTGAAAAAAGTCGAAAAATTTATCACTACCCACTCTAACCGAAGCATGCAGAGAGATCCATCTGAAATGTAGGTTGGTACCTACTATTTTTAGGTATTCGTTTTTTTTAAAAAAAAAAAAAAAAAAAATTATGTATTATGTATTAGGTATTCGTTAAATTGCGAAGTCTCTAACCAGTACTTTTGGTACATATTTGTTGAAAAACGTTCGAAATCCTCGGCGCGCGAGTAATACTCGCACTTGACGGATCTTGTTTATTCGTGTGTTTTGCTTAAATTAATTAAATTATTGTGAGTAATTACTTTGCAGAATACGGTACGGTAATTACTTTACGCAGGGAGCTCAGAGAGGCAACATCACTGGCAGGACTCTGTCGTTGTTGCTTGGAGGTCTCAGTCTCAAAGTCGAGTATTTTTACAGTGTCCTGATGACGTCACGTTGAGAGATGAAACTAGTTGACGACTTTTGATGAGTTTTTTCAGGGTGTAGTTGGTGTGGTCTTTTCTTTTACAAATTAAGTTGTGTTCGTGCTTAAAGTTGCAGGGTAATTTACTTGGCAATTTTATTTTGCGTAATTCTGTTGTTTACCTTCTCGGATTGCAAGTGGGCGCAATTTTACACGCGAATCGCACTTTGTTGCATCTTATCAGAGAAGGTTTTGCGCGGAATTGTTACTAAGTATTGCTTATGCTTATGTTTATAAAACAAAGCTATTTTATTCTGATATTATACTAGTTTATTCCCGCGACTTCGCACGCGTTGTTTCTATATAGAAACGTTTAAAGGTGATTTCTATCCCATGGGAACTGATTTATGGGATAAAAAGTAGACTATGTTTGATTCCAGGATTAGAATTACCTGTATGCAATTTCAACCCGATCCATTCAGTAGTTTTGGCGTGAAGAGGTAACAAACATCCATCCATCCATCTATCCAAACTTTCGTATTTATTATATTATATTAGTGTGATGTGATTATTATTCTTCTTAATTTATTTAAGAAACCACCTAAATAGATGACGCAAAACCAATAAGGTTAACCTATATGAAAAAGCTTAATTCTGCCCGCGGCTTCGCACGCTTTGTTACTATAGAAACGTTTAACGGTCATTTCTATCCTATGGGAACTGATTTATGAGATAGAAACTAGCCTTGTGCCACGTGTTATTCCAGGCCTAGACCTACTGCAAAATTGCAGCTCGATCTGTTCAGTAGATTTGGCGTGAAGAAGCAACAATCATACCCACATCCATTTTACGACCTATGTGGCGCAGCGGGCGATGGTCTGCCTGCGACGCAGGAGCTTGCGGGTTCGATTCCGGCCCCGGGACAAATGTTTGTGCTACGTATCTACAGATATTCGTTCCGGGTGTCTGTACGTTTTCTCTGTATAGTGAAAATATCTATCTATGTAGTGTATTGTGTATCAAGTGCATCAGTTATCTAGTACCCACCCATAACACAAGCTCTGCTTAGCTTGGAGCTATATGATGCTGTGTGAATTGTCCTGCATTTTTTATTTATCCATCCAAACTTTCGAATTTATGATTGTAAATCGGTCATTGTCGAGATCTTCAGGGGAGGCCTATATCCAGCAGCCTTAAATGATGATAATTATACCCTTTTATAGCCATCACAGAAGTTGTTTGAAGCAGACATGGTGAATGTGGCACTCCTCAGCATAGGATCCATCTTCTCATCAGGGAAGAACTTTGAAGATCTTGACATGCACAGCTCTGTTCCCTGATGGAAAACATGGGGAAGTTTCAGTTTCTTTATTCTTAAACAAATAGATTTGTGCCGAAATATTTACAAACACTAAATTAATTGAAACTCGCATTATGAAAAAGTAAAAAGGAAAATACTGTAACAAGAAAACAAGAGATAACAAAATGAAAAACAAATAAAGTAAAAGAAATAAAATACGAACGAACATACCTACCTAAAATGATTGCCGTCCGGCGACGACCTCAGTAGCGCAGCGGGGCTAGATGGTGCTGTGTGGATTGTCCAGCATTATTTATTTATTTATTTAATTATAAAGTTTCTTAGTATGGAAATGTGTGCTTCTAACGGGCATGCATAACAATTACTAAAGCTTAAGTTTATTTTTACTGTTTATTTTTAACCCCCGACGCAAAAAGAGAGGGATGTTATAAGTTTAGCGTGTCTGTCTGTGTATCTGTCTGTGTATCTGTCTGTGGTATCTTTGCTCCCAAAACTTCGATCTAATATTCCGCGGGGGGCCGGCGAAAACCTTGATCGATGTCCCAAAAGGATGAACCGATTTTCGTTTAGTTTTTTTGTGTCATAGATAATTTTATCCCGAGTGTTCTTAGCCAATTTTCAAGAAAATCTGCCGAAGGGCTTCTAAAATTTTAATTTTGTTCGTAATAAGATTAGTTTAGTTGAGCAAAAATTTTGTGCACGCTGTGGCGTCCCATAAGTGTGAAAACACATAGATAATAATAGCTGTAATCTAATATGCCAAGCTTAAGCCATAATGTGATTATCACGCAGGATACCCTTTTTAAATAAATAAATAAAGGTGCACAAACAACAGCTTAAAATAATACCCATGCGCACTAGATAACTGCTATAGGTACTTAATAAATTACATACAAAGAAAAATATTTTATTAAACAGAAAAACCTAGTGCATCCGTAACAAATATCTGCAGATCATACAAAAATTTGTCCCGAAGCGGGAATCGAACCCGCAACCTCCTGCGTCGAAGGCCTGCTGCGCCCCAGAGGTCGTAAAAATACGATACCGTGAATTTTTCTAAATATTTTCCCAGAGTAAAATCCAAACTTTATTAAAGAACCAGGACACAGTTTTTTTAATGTTGTTTACGTTGTGATCAAGTTAAACCGAAAACCGGACAAGTGCGAGTTGCAATCTTGAAGAAACAGCTCCGTACGGCGCCTTGACTTGCTTGAGGTGTTCCAGTTATATATAAGCCCCTTTTTAACACGGTACATTTGGTTAAACATTTGATATGCATGGTTTCATAAGCACAGAAAATTACAATCAAATAACAAAATAAAACAATTACAACTAATTTAGACAGTTATATCTATTTCTTAAAAATCTAAGCCGTCACCAGAAGTCAGAGTGCCCAGAATGCTGGCAGCATTGCCACGTTGAATAACAATGCTAATTCGTTGACCGAAATAGAAGCCAGCATTCCGATTACCTGTGGACTCTATAAGAAGTTTGGTAAGATCTTTATAAATTGCGTGTGCCCCAGGACCCCAAGGACCCAGGGTTTCAACCCAAACGGCTCAAATATGTAACCTCGGTCAAGGTTAGCGTATTTTCGCTGTTTAATGTATCGACACGCTTAGAGAGATTTTTAAGGAAATCAATATTTTGAATCCGATGGATCTTTAAAACGCTATTTTATTTTCGCCTCGGGTTGATGATCGAATATTCGAAGCGAATCTGTTGACCAAAGGCCATGTCAATGAGGAAGAGCTCTTTATTCGAATCATCAACCCGAGGCGAAAACAAAATACCGTTTTAAAGATCCATCGGATTCGATTCGGAAACGAATCGGTGAATTAAAATACCCCTGCTGTTCGCTTCTACACTCAAATTCCTAGTCATATTGTAAACTTGCCAGAAAAAGCATTTAAGAAACACGTTCATAAAAACCTATCAAAAAAAGGTTATTATTGTATCAATGACTATATTAATGACAAAAAATCCTGGACTGATTAGTTAGCCTTAGGTAATCTTTAGTTTATAAGACAAAGCTACTTTACAGCCGCACTCATTTTAATTTATATTTTGATTTTGTAAACTTATTATTATTCATGACCTTTTTACAGCCATTCATTTTATTTTATTGTTTTCTGATTATTATTACTATTTTTGTACCAATATTTTATTTTGTAGCAATCGACTTGACCAAGTGTTCCTTGTGAATTTATGGTAAATAAATAATTTGATTTGATTTTACCATCATCTCGCATAAGGCCACGTGGTTCGAGTGTAGCTGCCACACTGACGCTGGTAAAAGCCCGACGGATGATGTCATTAGTTGAACCATGACGGGACACACGTCCTACACTAAAGACACATGCCAATGCATGGTGACAACGATGTGCAACTAGGTAAGGAGAACCTAAACGCAAAGAGGTGGCCACCCGAAATGAGTTATTAACTAAAAGGGTACCTAGATTTTTCGAAGGCAGAATATGTTGCCAAAGTCCTGATTCCCACTCGGAAACGGCGAGTAGACGAGCACGTTCTGATGAGCTGGTTGACGTATTAGTAAGTAATTTTTCCGTACCAGCTCACATAATGGCTCATCCAACAGTCTCTGAGAAGAAAGGACTTTGGGCAGGTTCGTGTCAGGACGGGTTATTTTCCATGAGATATTTTGTTAAACTATTTTTTTTATGCAGCCCGCAATAGTGAACCGCGTATTAAAAATTCATTTACGCTACACCGTCTGTACACCATGTGGCCCTAACCTGACTCACCGGGTTAACGGGTTCAGTAGATTCGAAGAAACTCGTCTGTGACTGACGGACATGCACTTACTGAGATAATTGGATCAATAGATTCGGAGAAAGTCGGTTGTAACTGACGAACAGGCTGACACACGAGTGATACCAAACCCTTAGGTTCTATTTATATCATTTAGGGGTTTTGTTTTATATCGGACGTACGGATTCCTAAAATGTAGAGCGGCGGCGATCACTTTATAATTGAGTCAATCCCTGCACTTCAAGCCACAATCTTGCCATCGGCGGTATGTGGTATGCCACTGAAAAATAATATTTTAATAAACTCATCAGTTCGGAGGGCGTTAAAACGCGACAAAGTTTATTAAAGTGTAAAAACCACTGCAGATAGCATCTTTTAATTTTTCACTTCTCTTGCTCAAAAAGTGGGTCATTAAATAAATAAATAAATAAATAATGCTGGACAATTCACACAGCATTATCTAGCCCCAAGCTAAGCAGAGTCATTATAGCAGAGCTTAGCGAGACGTACCTATAAGAGTTTAATCTCTAGAGGTAAAAATTGTTTTTTCTTCTGAATTTTCGTCTCAAATCATCAGCCAGTGCAATATACTGTCCTTTTACATAAAGACTCGACTTTTTGGTGCTCCACATACAAAGTTGATGTGAATATGTTTTTGAAAATGGGTCTGTCAGTGCCTTTTTGGTGATTGTTGGATGTTTATAAGAAGGGTGATTCTTAACTCCATAGTAGAATGCGTAGGTAGGTACTTTTTGTTGCGCGTAACAAAGACACTAAAAAGTTGGTATTAGTGGGAAAGCTCTGGAATCTTTTGTTTACTACAAATTGAACTGAAGGTGAACGTGGCTTATTTAAGGCTAACCCGACCCAAATCAGCGCCCCCACCTTTTTTATCCTATTATTCTGATAAAGGAAGGAATTTTCCAAAATCGATTGGCCAGTTTGTGATACCTATCATATGCTTATTTTTAATGCCTCTTTAAAAGTTTTGGTTTGTATAGTGTATAGAGATGTATGGAGTTGTATAGAGATGCGCAGATGTAGAGAACATCGCACCTCTTCAAATAAAACTTTTACAGAGGCATTAAAAAAAAGCTTATGTTATGATATGAAGCTTATGTTGAAAAACCATTCGGGTCGATTTCCATCAAAAGTAAAAGACTGAAAAAAAAAACTAAATATGTAGATATTTTTTTCTTATAAATCTAGGGCATAACTCCTTTCACGACTTTTCTTTCTCGCGTGGTTTCGGACTTGGCCATCACCGCCCTTCTTAAATAAACCACCCTGTATAGCGGCCGAAATAACGTGAACTATATTTAAAGACTTACGACAAATTCGCGCAGTAGAGAAGTGAGCAATATTTTACTGAAGGTAAGTTTCGATTGCGAGAAAATTTCGTTTTCGAAAAAGTTTCACTCGCGACAAAACCACTTACTTTAAATCGGTCTTGTCTTCCTCCCTCGTTGTGCTTGGGAGTATAACAACCGATTTAAACCCTTGTAAAACAATCTTGATCAATCAACCATTGCTTTTTTTGTCGAAAAGATATAATTGCAGCCATTCACTGCCTCTGCGATGCGAGCCGGAGAGGCACCAGGTCCGTACATTTTACACCGACAAAATGGTTCCTAACAAGCTTCAAACGAGTGGCCTGTTGCAGCTGTTTGTCATCTGATGCCGTCGGTGCTGCCTGCGGGGAAGATACTGCCAGTGGCTTAGCAAAAAGCGAAAACCTCGTATTTAACTAATTAAAGCTGCTAGCTGCATTCAACCTAGAATGGACGGCGCGGCGGTCGAGATGACGTACCTATCCGGTAATTTGTTTTTATTACTCTAAACATTAGTGCTGAATGGAACCTAGATGCTACAGTCAATCTGAAATGCATCTAAAGCCCATAATTTGAATGAACATTTTTATGCCGAGTGGTAGCCGTGCACCTCTGATCTCCGACAGCCTAGAGTCACTGTTGTCCAAAGAACGTAGCCATAAGATCTTTGGAGTTAGACACCGTAGTAGTTTGATGCTTTATAGAGTACTAACTTGTTCCCGAGGTTTCGAGATAAAAGTAGCCTATGTCCTTTCCCGGGATACCCTGTACCTCCATGCAAAATTAAATTGAGATACGTTCTGCTATTTAGGCATGAAAAGGTAACAAACAGAATTACTTTCGAGTTGATAATAATAAGTATTTATATACTTATTATCAACTCGAAAGTACGGAGTAGGTAGGTACTTTATCTGTCTCACTTGTGGGCATAATTGTGTAATGTCAGTTGAAAGTAGAGCTATGAAACACAGACACAAGGCTAGTGCCTCTGACTACACGAATCGCGAGACCGTTTCTATATGGTTTCTATGACTTTCTAGTAATTTCAGCTATGATGATTGAACCAGAATTCCACTTAGCTGATTCTTCCCGTTCCTTCTGTCCTCTCCAGAATTGGACTAACGTCAAACAGATGTTGGTGATCCGCATAGATAATAGGCGCATTGCATGATAAGTAAAGAGGTTGTACAGAACCCTTTAACACATTCACTGCGATAGGCAATGAGAGTGTTAAATCATCTACGATATATAGATAATGATGAGTAGCTTTGTGGTGCCCGCTTAGAACTTGCACCACCCCCAACTCTTCCGGTGAGTGTCGTAAGAGACGACTAAAGGAAATCCACCGGGGCGGGCAGCAGCGTCCTTGCAGAAAAATTCTGCCACCGAACTGCAATCCCCAACCCAAGTGCCCAGCGTGGGGATTATGGGCATTACCCGCTATGGGATAAAAGCCAATAAGGCGCTTATCAGCGGGAGGCCTGCGTCCAGCAGTGGACAAATATAGGCTGTTGAGGTGTGGTGAGGATGGATTAGTCAAAGATCGTTAGATAGGCCCTTTCCGCAGTGAGTTTTGGATTAGTATTACGGATACACCGTAGTTATTAAAGTACCAAAGTCGAGTACACAGCCCGGCGGGTTGGAGCGACATTACAGTGTATATTGTGTGTAATGTTGTGTATTATGTGTAATATTGTTGGCAGTCGACACAGTTTCGTCAACTTTTCGGCAGCTCGCTGACTTTAATAGAGTCGAGCACTCTGCATAAAAGTACGTTCGTAGCTTTAATTAAATATTCGCTGTAAAAAGTTCTGTGGGAAAAATTTAAAAACTATGTGAGAGCACAGAAAACCGGAAGTTTCGATCAGTATGAAACATTCAGAGCGGGAGCGGAAGGTCTAGATTTTATTTCAGAGTTCCGGGCTGTTGTGTGAAATATTTAGTGCTTTTTCACATGTACGCCTCTGTCTCACATGGTCACGGCACGGTCTCCGTGACCGTATGCATGTGAAAAGGCCTTATTCTTCAACATGCCGCTTGCCGTTTAGGTTTACACGGGAAAATCTTAGTAACGTCTTGATATTATCGGCAACCGGACTCAGATTTTAGAGCATTGAACACTAGATCGATCCTGATCGAAGGCAGTGGACAGTATTCAATATTTTATTGCACAACAAAAATATTACAGAGTATTGTAAGTATTCAAGTACCTTGTAGGTATGGGAAGGTAGGCAACAGATCTTAATCTATTCGGGTTTGCTTGTCAAACTACACCCTGATTTCAGTACTCACGAAATCCGTGTGGTAAAAAACTAGAATTTCATAAAATACAATTTTTTTTCATCGGTTCTTTAATTGATAAATACGACTGCGAAAAAAAAATACGATAAAAAAATCATGAAAGTGTTTCGACCAAATGGTCGAAATCTCAGGGACCCTGCGGTCTAGAAAAGATTTTTATTTTGATTCGTAGGTTATAATAAATTCTTTGGTTCTTTGAACCAGTTTCTTCATTCGTTGTGTAGTTTTCTTGTAAATAAGCAAAACATCATTTTTGCGCTTACGCCATTATAAAACCGTATGCTCCGTCCCGCTCCTATGAACGCGAAATCCTATCCTTTTCACAAAATGGCGCGCAATGCGCCCTCTTAAGATACTATAATACTTTCGCTTATCTTATAATACACGACAGTGGTACGCTACCGCGCACTTAATTTTTTAATTATTTTAATTCGTTTATTTTGTAGGCGCAGTATTTTAGGTGAAAATTGCCATAAATTGGAAAAATATTTATAAAGTTTTTTGAGCCATGACAAACAGCCTATCAAATCTAGTTAACGACCGGCACAGTAAACTATTTTAGCACACTCTAAAGCTTTGCACGCAAAAAATATTTTAATAGCTTTTTGGTACAGGTGGTGTGTTATTGTTTACTTTATTTTTAACCTAAAACATAAAAATATGAAGTAGGTACTTACAAGATCGAAAAATATTCGTAATCACTTATCTAAAAAGAACTGAAGTATTTAGAACAACTTCGACTATGGACTAAGTTTAGAAGCCCCTATTTACTTTTGTATTTTAAAAATGTGACATAACCCGGTGAATCGGAACCGATTGACACCTCATTTCTCAAAATCTGATGAATAGCTTAAAGATGAGAACATAAAAAATAAACACTCTACGACTCAATCATCACCTGCCTATTAGTCCACAGCTGCGCAACTCTACACCTCTCTATAATATAGGTACCCATCTCAGCTATACCTATACAAACCTGTCGACCCTTTCATTAAACAATTTACCACTCGCTCATCGTGAAATCTGAACATTTAATACACCTTGCGATGGATTAAAATTGTTCACCTGTGATGTCTGAGTCGCTTATTCCCGGCGAATGAAATTTAAAACTTTTATAGATCCACGTGAATGAATTCATTAAAGTTATAGTGGGTACAGAATTATCAAATATCCTTACAAAAATCGTCGCGGTACAAAGAATAAGGACATAGAAGAACAATGCTTAGTTAGCTATAAAATAACAATAGATACGAGCTTTTTAAGCATTCAAAATTATACCAATTTATATGTGCGTACTACAGTAGATAATGTTTCAAGGTGTACGCAATCGAATGCTTTTGACAAGCCGTAAAAAACGCCTAAAGCATCTTGCGACTTCTCCCAAGCATCAAAAATACATATAATAAAATCTGGCAACCCCTGCCCCATTGCTGTGGAAAAACCTCTGCACCTAAAATTTGTTTCCCTTTTACTATAAAAGAGAAAAGAAGCGTAGGAAATTGCAAAATTTTACCAACAAGAGCTAAGCTCTATAATTTGTAATAAATACAGTATCACATTTACACTTCGTTGGTTGAGTTCCTGGGTGAGGAGACAGTTCTGTCAGCAGTAAAATGAAATTTATGACATTGTAACTCTATTGTGGAGTTTTGAGGGTGAGACAAAAGCTTACTGTAAGTATGTGATTGTGATATTATGAACTACCTTAGAATTTAAAAGTATGCTTTGTATTTATGAGTGTAGACACTCTAATCACACCTCGATTTGGCTGACATGGTAACCTTACTGAGGTTAGTCACAGACGCGTAAACTATGCCTATATAGCAGTGGGTAAATAAATAAAAAATAAATAAATAATGCTGGACTAAACCATGAAAAAATTCAGTCGTAAGGTAAACGTGTAGAAGTGGCTCAATTTGAACCAGACAAAATATAAGTTTGACGAGAAATAAATCTCAAATTATTCTGAACTAGCTGCATTCTTGCTACCCGTTGTCCTATTACCCGTTTTCCCCTAGGAATGAAGTATTTTCGCGCGGTAAAAAGTAGCCTGTGTTCATCAGGAATAATGTGGCCCTCTTATGGTAAAAGAATTTTTCAAATCGGTCCAGTAGTTTCGGAGCCTATTCAATACAAACAAATAAACAATCAAATCTTTCCTCTTTATAATATTATTAGTATAACAGATGTGAATATAGTGTTCAAAACAATGGAACCTGACCCAATTGAAGCCTATTTTGAAGTCAATTTGCAGATGTCTAGAGCATTTGAATTGAATAGCTGAACTAATAAAGCCCAGGCGAATTTAATTAGCTAAGTAATATTGACAGACAGCTCAGAAGGAGTCCTGTTTTGAACATGTTCCGCACAGCGAGAGTAAACGCGAGTTGCATGTGAAAATTAAAAATACCTCGGGTATAGTTTTGGCCGTGGTGTAGCTCGCAGGGAGCCAAAATTCCGATAATGGAAAACTATGTTGTTTACTGCTATTTGTACTACCGTGGCTATGCTATAGGTAGCTCGTTCAGATAGTTCGTGAAGTGGAAATTTTTAATGGAATATTTTTTCGGATGCCATTGTCGTGTGCCCGGACCATGTTAATTAGTCTGGATGAAACTCGTACCGGGCCGCATAAGCCGGCGAACAAAAGAGGACTGATATATCCATAGGTCTATAGGTCTTCCTTTTATTTCTGACAGTATGTTATTTAGCAAAAAACAATCCTTATGATGAATCCTTTCGATCGGTATGATAAAATACAGGATGATTATTTTTCTCGTGTAACGGGTTCGATTCCCGGTTCAACCATGTAATTATTTAAAAATCTATGAATGCAATTTAAATTGTTTTTTTTTTAATTCAAATAATGTCTTATTTCAGTAAAATGTTCCATTTACAATATTCAAGGTACTTTCCCTCCATGTGGCATACCCGCGGGACGCCCTGTATATATTACATCCCAAACTAAAAATATTTTTTCGACCGAGATGAATGATATTTACAGGTCATTTGAAGGTGTATATTTTACCTCACGTCGCCGGACACTGCGCCTCCCCCTGCCTCGCCCTCAGTTTGAATGTTGGCGTTCGTGTGCAGACGTTTTAACTGATCATGTGTGTTCCAAAATATATATCTTACAGTCTGAACAGCAATCGCGGGATGTAATATATAGCTCAACATGTAGGATATATTATATCCCATGGTCGAAAGCCGACTTCAATTTGCAAAGATCAATCATCTTTGCACATTGAAGTCGGCTTTTGACTTTGAGATACTATCTCTTACACTGCCACATTTTAAATTTACATTTAAAATTTTGAAAACAGTAAATGCCTACAACCAAAAGATAAAGAAGTCTTTATTTAGAAGCAAATAAATCGACTAACCGAAATGGGAAGCGAAGCGATGTGGCCCATCATCATCATCATCATCAGCCCTTGTTGACCCACTCACTGCTGGGCATAGGCCTCTCTATGTTATGTGTCTATGTATGATGTGGCCCACTTAACCAAAAATATTGTGAATCCGACTTTTATACAAGACAAAACAATATGCAGGTTTCGACAGAGCTAACCATTTTGCCCCCCTTGGAGTCCCTAGGTCAATGGAGTACCGAGGCTTTTCGGGTTTTTGTAAAAATATCTCAGCGTCTGGTCGAAGCGACGCGTGACCCGTGAGCTGGTGAATATCTGGCACAGCGCATTAGAATTGCCCTACAGCGGGGCAATGCAGCCAGCGTCTTAGGGACGCTTCCGACTGGTATTGATATGGATCAGTGGAGCTACCTGTAGTTGTTTGCAACAGTCTGCAGACTGTTGCAAACAACTACAGGTAGCTCAATTGTTTCAATTGTAAATACTAGTTTTAATTTATTTCTATTATTTGATTGTAATTTTCTTTATGAACAAAGATTAAAAAAAGACAAACCTATTTAAAATATAGAAGTTAGACCAGATCGACCAAATAGATTGTCTAACTACCTATCTTTCGTGGATGTAAAATAAGCAAATGATGATGATGATGTCGATGAAAATAGGAGTGGGAGATCGGTATTTAGTAATTAATTAGGTTTCGGTCATTATTTTGTATGGAAGGCGATTAACAAAAAAAAAATAACAATTAAGACCTGGCGTCTTCACTAACGTGTTCGTGGTGATGGTTCACCCAGTGTCAGTGAATTACCAATAACCCTGTATATTGTTTTCGAGTGAACTTTTTCATCAAGCTATCAATCCAGTTGTACGTAAGCACTTACCACGTCTAAGGACAGGCCCAAACTAAAAGTTCCATCGTTCCATTCGAAACGCCTTATTGTCTTGCATCATGTTTAAGTAAATGTGTGTGTGGTGGCAAATAAATATATCTCTTTAGACAATGAGCCTGTAGTGTATGTCCAGGTAATATAATATAAACCATGGACTACATACGTCATCTCGTAGGTCATGGTGTTGCTAGTGAGCTGTCACTGTCACTGTCACTTGTCAGACGGACATAGCCGAGAGCGGGAATCCGTGTGGACAGTGGAACAGATGCCGACTGGAGAGTCAGGTGCAGCAGCTGGAATACCTAGGCTGTGGCGAGCAGATGTATCCCTTATCGTGTATACTATCGTTTATCGGAACCCCTACAGAGCCATTCAATAAAAACAACCGTCTGACAGTGGTGGAACTATACCTACCTGCATGAACACATACCGTACTATCGCAGCGCCCCCAGCCGGTAACAAAGGCTTTGGTTCCGGCCATCCTGACGTGCGGTGATACCAGCAAGATAGCCTTCACACTGGTCCTGTAATTATACAGACTATGGTATGAACCCTATCTATCAGATACAAACCATGATTGATACGTCAATCATTTTGCAACATGACAATGCAATTCAGAAGGTATAATGGACACACTGAGGTTATGTAGTACGAAGTCTATAGTCAGCGAACAGGTTTCAGCTCTGTAGTTCTTGATGTCTTGTAACTAACAGTAACTATGGCCGCGTTGGTGTACCTAGGTATTCCGTGTATTCGTTTTTGATACATTTAGGTTCATAAAGATGTACCATGAATTTATAATAATTATTAGGTATTTTGTTTACATGACTCTAACGATGACCATTTACAGCTGATCTATTTCTCAATTTACTTATTTTTGTATGTACCTATATTCCTAAGTTCCTTGATTATTTTCTGTCTTGTCTGTTTTATGGCTTTGAATTATAATTTAAGCACATCAAATTGTAACCCATTTATATTTAAAGTGACATTTCCAAGTGTGCCTTGTGCTCATACGGAGAATAAATGAGTATGAGTCTGAAAATACATTCGCCACAAATACCTACTAATATTATAAAGCGAAAGTTTGTGCGAAGACAACGCCAAAACAATTAATTAGATCGAACTGAAATTTTGAAAACATAAAGTTCTTTATAAAGACGGTGCATACTTACATATAAGCGACGTCTTCGTATCTGAGCAGCGCTATGTTGATCGTCAAGGTGTAAAGGTCGGAAGTCGTGGTGAAGGATGATGAGCAGCACGGTGGTCAGCCTGGAGGCGCGGTCTGAGTAGCTCTCCCCGACCACCACGGTGAGCTCTGTGGTGTTTACTTACTTATAAGCGACGTCTTCGTATGTCCTGAGCAGCGCTATGTCGTTCGACAAGGTATAAGGGTCGAAGTCCTGGTGAAGGATGACGAGTAGCACGGTCGTCAGCCTAGAGGCACGGTCTGAGTAGTTCTCCCCGACCACTACGGTTAGCTCTGTGGTGGGTACTCTGAAATTAAACAAGCTAGGTAGTTTTACAAAAAAGCGAGCACCCCTGACGAAACTTTAACCTTGAAAGTAAAACGACTGATTATAAATTAATCAAACATCGTATCGTATATTGTACACGATATCGACCAAATAATTGCAATCTCTCAAACATGTACAAATAACATAATATCCAAAATGAGCGACTAATACGTTTGATAAAACGGCCAGAACATCTTCCTCACTGAAAGGCAGTCATTTCAAATTTAGCGTTTCACTAGTGGTAAAACCTACCGGAACTCAGGCATCCACTGCGTGACGTACCTCCGCCAAACCAGGCTAGTTTGCCATAATCATCGCTTGGCAAGCAGATTAGTGATCGCAGCAGACGTGTTATAAATATACAGAAGTCAATCAGTCTCTGTCTATATTTCCAGCGCACTAGACTGTCATACGTCAGCCGCAAATATCTAATCCATTGGATGTAGTAGCTCCGGATCTGGTCCTACATTTTTAATCAGCTTATCGGTCTAGAGTCTAGCCAGCTAGATGAATTAAATATGAAATAATTTCGGCTGTTTCTATTCTGAGCTTTTCCAGTTGTAACAGAATAAGCTTTTAAGCATTATTTGGTAGGTAAGTTATGATTTTTAACTCTGCTACTGCCTGATATCACCAATCCGACTGAAACGCGTGGGGAATGTTGCTAAATTACCCCTTGTTGGGGGAGGACATTCGGTAGTGGACGTGTTAATGTAATTGAGGAACTAATTATACCTTTATTGGTGGTTGATCAAGTTCAGAAAACACAGCTTAAGGTTTCTGTAAAAATATAAACCTAAAAACAATCTGTCTTGAAATAACTAGGTACCAAACGTTCCTTTACTTTCAAATTCTTACTTCTCTGTAGGTCTCGGTAGGTTTTATATAGTTTTTTTTATTCGTTCGTAAAAATAATATTTGGTGAGAATACAAAAGCATGTTATCAAAATATCAGATTATCTAGAGGATAAAAAAGCTTGGGACGAGTTTTGCTCCGGCTCGAAAAAGAACAACTAACAGGCTAAAGGTTTCTTCGTCGCTTCTTTACTTTAGTCTACATACCGAAGCGGCAGAAATAAAAAATATCACTTTATTTCCGTGTCACTGTTTAGTTTTATGATTTGACCCTTTCTAAGTGTACATTTATTGTATTTATGGAAATAAAGAGTTTTTGATTTGATTTGATTTGAGCAGTTTTTCTAGTTTTTTACTTTTTGTTGTTTAGTTTTTTACTTTTTGTAGATTTTCTATGTGTGTAGGTAATAATGAGGTTTCAGGTGATCAACTAATGCCTGAAACAATGAAGTATTACAGTTACTATTGGCCTGAAATTGACTCGATAATTATGTTCAATTTCAGTTTTATTTGACGTTTTCACTGTTTGATTCGCATTGGCTGCAGATTCCTAGGTATGAAAGGCAAAATAATTCTTGGAAGGAATATTTATACTACACCTGCTCGGAAAGTTGCCTATTCCTTATCCATTTATAGAATAGAAAGTATGCCTTTGCAAGCCTATAAGAAACCGGGAGGAAAAACTCTATGGAATTTCATTTCTCACGTGTTTTAGCGGGAGGAAAAAGTGTATGGAAATCCTTTTCTAACGTGTTATTTTTTTTATTTTCCTAAAAGATCGGCCGGTAGCTATGGTTATTTTCGTTCGGTCAAACGACAAAAAGTTTTTACTCCAAGTCCATTAGGCCTCCTCCGATTTCCGAACAATATTTTGAAAAAAGAACCCAAAGACTGGCGCGGTCAATAAGGTTTTACCAACATCATTGGGTGCGGTAAGTTCGTCTAAATTTCAATTAATAATTAATTCTGCTTTTTATATTCCTCGAAGGTGTAGTATAAAGCACTATTTATCACTCGGCAGAAAGTGCGATTACTACCTCGTGTGTTTTAAGGCCCTCGGCTGCGCCTCGGGCCCAAAACGACACACTCGGTAGTAATTGATCACTTTCTCGCCTTGGTGTAAAATGCACTATTTTTGGCCATGAATTAAAAGAAACATCCATGTCTAGTTAGCTTAAAGCCCTGCTCAAGACATGCCATCACCATAGAAAATCAACATCGAAGCGGCATAGGCAGTGATTTCCTTTTGCTTTATTAAAATATAAAATGATTTCATTGATTTTCAGTATTCGTAATAATTAGTTTTGACCGTTTAAACCCCCTCGAGGGGGCGAGTTAGTAACGAGACGTGATCTAAGAAATCAAATAATATCGCAAAACTTTTCGACTTCGACGGGACTTGAACCCGCATCCTTCTTCCATCGGAATGTGCTAACCAACTACACCACGAGGTCAAGTGACGTGGGAGTCGAAAATCTCTGCGACTTCCTACGGACTCTAGCGCCGTTGAACCCGCATCCTTCCGATGCGGGTTCAACGGCGCTAGGCTAGGCGAAGGATGTGGGTTCAAGTCCTGTCGAAGTCTAAAATCTTTGCGATATTATTTGATTTCTAAGAAATTACCCTGAGTGTGGGGGTTACGCACTATAATAACAAAAAACCTTAGAGACGTGATCGTCTGCTTTTTACATACCTACAAATTGGTACAGCACCTCTATCGTGCGGACTGGGAACTACGCAAATCCCATAATAAAAAGAGACGTCCCTCTGATCAGAGAATGGAACAAGCCATAGTGGAGCCATAGGAAAAGCTTACGGTCCCTTGAAGACCTATAGTATAGTAATTTGTAATTGTAATTTGACGACCTTTGTGGCGCAGTGGGCGAAGGTCCGCCTGCAACGCAGGAGGTTGCGGGTTCGATTCCCACCTCGGGACAAATGTTTGTACGATATGCATATATTTGTTCACGGTGATCTGGATGTGAGCTGTGTGGTGCCGGCTTAGAATTTGCACCACGCCTACTCTTCCCGCGGGTTTCGTAAGAGGCGACTAACGGATACCTATCCACCGGGGGCGGGCAGCAGCGCGACCTGCATAACAATTCTACCACCGAACTGCGATTCCCAACCCGCATACCCAACGTGGGGATTATGGGCACTACCCCCCATGTGATAAAAGCCAATAAGACGCTTATCAGGGAGAGGCCTGCGTCCAGTAGTGGGCCAATACAGGCTGTTGTGGTTTAGGTGATCTGGATGTTTCAAAATCAAAAATAAAGAATGTATCTATCTATGTAGTGTATTATATTATGTATATCAGTTATCTAGTACCCATAACACAAGCTCTGCTTACCTTGGAGCTAGATGATGTTGTGTGAATTGTCCAGCATTATTTATTTATTTATTTATTACTGTGTATGACTTACTCAGCTACAGGATGTGCCACAGATATGACGACGTTCTTCGTGAGCAGCGCGGCAGAGAGGTAGTGAACGTGTCGGCGGCGGATGCTGGCCACGTACGGATGCTCGTGGATGGATACGCGACGCGCGTTGATTATCTGGAAGGCAATTCTCGTAACATATCTACTCGATAAATATGCCAAGAGCTGTCAAAATATCGAGTGATTGCTTCTTAGCAAACAAGCGTATTCACAAGACGGGGCTAAAGAGTCTCTTTGAGGCATCAACCCCATCCAAACTCACAGAAAAGCTGAAACGAAGCTGTCAGTCACAAAAGTCGTGCTCCGGTAGTTCAAGAAGCTGCCCACCAATTACAGTAGTAAATGGCAATGGGGAACGCAACAATGGGGATCATTTTGGCAGCCTGGCGCTGTCCAAATCTTTTGAAACTTGAAAGGAGGAATATTTAAGCCAAGAAGATTCCCCTATTCAAGTTTTATAAGATTTAGATACAATTAAGGCTGCCAAAATGATCCCCATTGTTGCTTTCCCCATTGCCATTCGCTACTTTAATTGGGGGCGCCCCTGGCCTGGGCTCGTTGGGGCCTGTTTAGGCAGAGGGGGATAATGCAACAATACCTACTCTCCCACGCGAAATATCCGTGCAGATCTCAGTTCCCCCACTTAGAATTAGAATTAACGTATTCTCAAAATCTGTAATTAGATATTCATCGAGGGCTTTTCTTCGATAAGTGGCTCCATAAGTGGACCGTGCAGTTTCTGGCGGGACTCAATATATTTTTGACAAGATTCTGCCCGCGACTTCGCACACTTTGTGTTTTTTTTTGGTATAATAAGAAGCCTATTATCTAAGTTAGGCTTTGCTCTAAGCGTACGTCAAATTTCATCTTGATCTGTTCAGTAGTTTTGGAGATCCTAGGAGTATATCTGTGTCCTAGGTAACGAAAATTAAGATTCCACAAACTTTCGGCTTTATAATAATAATGTCCTCCTAGCCGAATTTCGACGACGGCGGCCAGTCTCTCGGAGACTAGCCAGATGCGCAGGACTTATTATAGTGCACAAGTGTGTGCGCAAACACAGGTGCACTCTCTGTTCCCTCACTCTCATAATCCGATGGGACGACAGATCGACACGATCGGGGAGAGGTTAGGCGCAGGACCGGCTTAACGTAATTTTTTTTTGTATATATTTATTAAAAAGTACACCTATCCTTACAGGCACACCTAATGCGATAGGGTACATAATTATTCTCAATCTTAATAGTTAGAGTCACAGTCATGTCATACAATATTTGGTAGTTTTTAAAGTAACTTATTACAATTCTAATAATAACATACAACTATACAAAACGATACAAATTAATTAAAAATAATAATAATAACAATAATAGTAATTAATTAATTAATTAAATTAAATTCGAAATTAATAATTCAAATACACCAAAATAAAATAAGAAAATAACAATTAATTCAATCATAAATAGGTCACACAACATTAAAAACATAAAATAAACAATAAAGCCTTTGTCAACTCGTTCAGGGAACAGTGAAACAAGTTCAACTTCTCTGCAAGCAAATTGAGTGTGCAGATGCAGCGCGTCATGGGAGCTTTGTTAAGAAGATTGGTTCTTCCTCGAGGCAGAGCAAATAGGTTGGGACGCCTCCTCCGTTGCACGAATTCCTCCGGAACATTCAGGTTCATCCCTTCCAAAATGCCCGGATTATATATGATCCCCCGAAGAACCTTTACCACATAAGTAGCAAGCGCGGCGTCCCTCCTTACCTCCAGCTTGTTGTATCCAACCATGCCTATAACAAACAGTGTCGGATACATGAGTGGGTAGAAAGGGTATACGCCGTAGAGCTTTAGGTATAGGTATCGGGTAAACTTGTTTTGAATGCGCTCTACCATAACGCTATATTTGGCCTCGTGTGGAGCCCATATCACGGCGTTGAACTCTAGATGGCTTCGAACCAAAGCATCATATAGAGCTCTTATTGCTCTCAAATTAGTGAAGTTGTTTGTTTGTCGAAGAACAAACCCAAGAGTCTTGAACGCCTTTTTGCAAACGTTGGTAATGTGTACTCGGAAGTTCAGCTCTACATCTAGGCGAATCCCTAGGTCCCTTACCGAGTTTACTCTCTCCAACTTGGAACCGTTCAGTTGGTAGTTGTAGTGGAGTGGCGTGACGTGCTTTCCGAGGCACGGGGGTGTAACACCGCCAACTTCCTGACTCCGGGCTGCTACTGTGAATTTTTCTTGCTAGAAAAAC
Source organism: Eupithecia subumbrata (assembly GCA_949316285.1). Taxonomy (NCBI): domain Eukaryota; kingdom Metazoa; phylum Arthropoda; class Insecta; order Lepidoptera; family Geometridae; genus Eupithecia; species Eupithecia subumbrata. The sequence continues at coordinate 17,435,140 of OX438642.1, forward strand.
CCCAAAAACAACTATTGGCCCGACCCGGGATTCGAACCCAGGACCTCATAATCAGCGGATGAACAAGCTGACCGCTAGACCAACGAAGCAGGCTTTATAATATTAGTACGATGGTTATCACATGATATTTTGTTCCGTGATACTGCGTATCAGTCGATAAAATATCGAGTGATACGCAGAATTGGCCTCCTGCAAGCAAGCCTTGGTTTATACTTAAACCATAGGTACACACGCTACGTCTAACGCTGTGTTTGTTTAGGTAATCGCGAGCAATTCAAATAGACACTGAATTGCAAGCGCATATAAAACGCATATCTGCTGCGTAGTCAGTTTACCCGAACAACATAGGAAACAACCGTATTAAGAAAGCTAGCTCAGTCACAGATCTATGCTTGAGTGACATTAATGCTTGAGTAACGCTTATCTATGGAGATAAGCGTTACTAGAATCATATATTTGGCAAGAATATCTTACAATTATACGGAACCCTTAGTGTGCGAGTCCAACTCGTACTTGACGTTTTATTTAAATTGTCTGTAACAAAGATATTAATCAATTCCGAGTACCTTCTTATAATGTGAATCTTGTTTTTGATTTCGAAACACTAATTAAAGTATTTGTCGATTTGAGATCCTGTCTTCAAAAAAGCTTAGCATTTAGATTTGTTTTTTTTTGGTCAGATTTGTTTACCTAATTTGCAGCTAACTTTTAGCTCGACATGAGACTTTAGATGAATGGGTGGATGTTTGTTATTTGTTCACGCCTAAACTACTGATAAGATCGGCCTGAAATCCATTCTAAAATTATAAATTACTTTTCACGCCTAAACGGCTGAACGGATATTAATGAAATTTGGCAGGGAGGTGTACGGTATCCAGAGACGGACAGAGGTTACTTTTTATCCCGGTAAAGTGCGTGTGAAGCTGCGGGCAGAAGCTAAGTTTTAATAAATGTAGGTCTTGACATTGAACAACACAAACTATTAATTGTAAAAATAGTTTCAAAGTGAGAAAATAATCCGATAATCTTATTATTATCATATTTATTGACAAAGAAAGTTACAATCAAATAATAGAAACAAATTAGAACTACCTGTTATTTACAACTGAAACAATTGAGCTAACTGCTGGCTGTTGCAAACAATCTACAGGTATAATATTAGGACAAAACAATATTTAGTAACGATTCCATGCAAAACCTCCTCCGACAAGATCCAACAAGATGTGATTTGAGTGTACCGCCCGCCCTCCCACAAATTGCTCCCACTTGCAATCAGAGAAGGTAAACAACAGACTTACGCAATACAGAATTGCCCAGTAAAAAATTACCCTCCAACTCCAAGAACGAACACAACTTATTTATTTTTGTCCAATTATTATACAATGGATTTCCGCAAAGTAACGCCTGAAGCTTTTATTAATCTACAGGGATTTTAACACTTTTAAGTGAGGTTATTTAATATGGACGTGGCTCAGGAATTAGTGAGCTTTAGCGCGTGAACGATAGGGCGGCAGTAGCTTTCTCTTTCTTAGCCATCTCACGACAAGGTGGTAATCGTAATGTAAACACTTAAGTACCCATCTGTACTCTAAAATGTTTGTAGATGTTAATAGTCAAATATCTCTTAAACCACAGGAGAGCTATTTCCGAGCTTTGCAGCAAAACTAGTTACCGTAGGGAACAGATGATTTGCACAGTTCATGATTCATACCTCGCTACGGTTTCGTCGGAATCAGTGGGGCTGCCAGCAGCCACAGTAAAAGACCTACATATCTCCTAAAGTATGTACTGGAGCACTATTTATTCACTAGGTACCTATTTATTTGGCTTCGGGCACGGATGATTTTCGTACCGACCATAGAAGGGTAGACTTGCCTTAATCGTACCAGTTCAAATAAGTACCATGGATATAGTGGCGAAACTAAAGTATGTATCAACACAAAATTAAAAGTTATCATATTCTTATTTATCTAGGCACCAATTGACTAAATAAAATTAAACAAAAACAAAAGACGTCTGCTAAAAAACGTAAAATGTTTAAAACATGAAAAAAGTACGATTTAGGATCAATTGTCTTTAATGTTAGCATGCTTATCCTAATTCATACTTCGGTTTTATTTGTACGTTATCTTTACATTCATCACTCAAATATAATATTGCGATCAGACGTCGAACGCGGTTCGTGCGTCCAGAATTCATAGCATTGTACAAACATTTATTTTCGCATATATAGCATATTTTAAACAACCAACTGTCATGGCTTCTTCTTCTTCACTGAAACTTCTTCTTCATTGAAGTGCGATTTTGGTCGAACCTTGGGGTACGAATTAGGCGCACACGCGAGCTCAAGTTTGAATATCCCGCAATTCTTGATGGTGCTCTGTGTTGCGAGTTTTTAACGAGAAATCAGTTGATAAATAATCATAGTTTTACTCAAAAATATCACTCGTTCACGCACACCAATAAGGACTGCAGTAAGTACTTACGTAAACCACAATACACGTCGTCCGCTGCCAACTCGTACCTTAAAGCTTACACTTTTTACCACTAGGGGCGCTTGAAAGTATATCAGAGTACGTGTAACACCAACAGTACGATTAAGGAACAAGTACGATTTAGGCAAGTTTACCCTACCTAAATCCTCTCGGTGTCGGTACATATGTATATTAACATAGTTTACCTAAACCACCAAATTCCATGGCGGGGCTGCTAACTTAACTAGGGTTGCCACCTTTTTTTCGAGCAAATATAGTATATTTACCTGGTATGGGTGTTATAAAAAAGTACGTCATGTAAAAATAGAGTACTACCTACTAATCTATTTTGATGTTTTTAGAGTTTAAAGCAGGGCCAAAACGGCGAGCAAACAAACCTAAAACAATATTACTAGCAAATTTTTTACAGACTAGTGGAAACTAGCCAAAATGAAAAGAAAACCATAAAAATAAGGGCAAGTTACAATCGCTGCAAAAAAACTGAGTTTTTTTTTGAGGAAACGAACCACAATAAGGCATGAACAGATTCTATACTAAAGACTTCTTCAATGTCTCTTTCTTTCAGGAACAAACTCATATGTCCCTATGAGCCTTTCCGATAGGCGTTTTGGTCTGAAAAGATTCGTATCGCGTTATGTTCCGCAAAATGTCCGCAGAGATAAAAAAATATCTGAAACGTGGCTAAAAGATCAGCAACACTGGTCGCACCGAAAATAGTCGATTATTGCCATTTGAGGTTTTATGTTGCGTTCAAATTCAATTTGTTTTGTAGAATTACATGATTCGATCCGTTATGTTACACGCAAAAACTTCAACTATAACGTTTAGTATAGTGAACATTAAAATAAAAACTTGACAAGCCAAATAAAATATTCTGGCGTACTATATTGTGCTCATAAAGTATAAAGTACGTAAGCCCGAAATAAAGTACAATACTTTAATATATAGTACGGGTGGCAACCCTAAACTTAACGGACACATGCATTGAGAAATGTAGGTACGTACATCCGATCGGCACCACTACTATGTCACCCTTGTGATGTACAGTAAATGTCACCCTCGTGATGGTGAATGATTATAGTAGTGCCGTTCTTCGATAGGTAATTCCCCTGTTAAGCTTCAAGTCAATGTCTATTAATACAGATATCTTTTGATAGGTACTGCGATCTTTCAGTAAAATGAAGAAACGCAAGCTGTTCTATACAGGGTTATTGGAAATTCACTGACACTGCGTGAACTGCAGATTCCCCCATCATCACGAATACGTTCGTGAAGACGCCACTCCTAATTTTAACTCTTAATTTTTAGGGTTCCGTACCTCAAAAGGAAAAAAGGAACCCTTACAGGATCACTTTGTTATCCGTCTGTCTGTCTGCCTGTCTGTCTGTCAAAAATTTTGGTGGGCAGGAAGGTCTAATAGCACAAGTAAAGGGAAAATCTTAAAACCATTTTGTAGTTTATTCACAAAAAAAATACTTTTGATCCTTGCTATACACCTATAGGGTCCCGTTGACCTAGAATCATAAAATATAGTAAGAAGTAAGGTCTTATAGTACAAATAAAGGAAAAATCCAGAAAACGTAAATATGTTGTTTATTCACAAAAAAAATTATTCTAGCCATGGACCAAAACCTACAGGGTACCTACTTCCCGTTGATCTACAATCATGATAATTTGGCAAGATACAAGGTCGGACGGAACCTTTAGTGCGCGAGTCCGACTCAGACTTGACGTTGTATTTTTGGACAATAATTTCATCTGATACAAAATGAAAGAAAAACTCTTGTCCGGACCCAAATTACTTAAGACCAATCTCCCACTTCCACACTACTGTTAATTCAGGGCACAGCCATTTAAATAAGTTTCTCCTAAGCCTCATAAAGCGCTATGCAGATAGAGCAACTATTGCGGCAACTCGCAAGCAACTATTGCGGCAACTCGCAAGCAACTATTACGGCAACTCGCAACTAGGTTAACATATAAACTTCTTTACAAACTGTGTCTCTAAGGCACAATTTAAGAAGAGGCATAAACAAAAAATATTAAAAAGTTGACAGTTTCTTCAACTGAAGTTGCTCCACATAGCGCCTAAAAGTCAATTTTTGTATGCAGCCCCTCTATATATACCAATACCAAATTTTTCATGACAGAACCTGTTCACGCAGTGTCAGTGAATACCAATAACCCTGTGAAAACAACAAATTTAATATTATGAAACCAAAACTAATGTACATAGGTACGAGACTTGGAACCTGTCAGGGGGTTACCTATCGATGAGCACCACTGTACCACAGAGGTTATTTAGTCTTAGTCCTGTATCCTTGCTCTAAGTATACCTATACCTAACTTGTCTATACTCACACAGCTAAAGTACCTGTCGAGTTCAGCAGGTTGCAAATAGGTTCGGCTGGAAATTTCCCTATTAGGTATACAATACATACATTTATACATACTTACATTCATTTTTACAATACGCACATAAATGTAGGTACACTTAGAAAATGTCAAATTATAAATTAAACACTGACACGGAAAAAGTGTCAAAGTGATTTTTTTTTAATCTGTCGTTTCGGTATGTGGGCTGTTGTAAATATAATGTAGGTAATAAGTTGTTATTTTTCGAGTTGGAGCAAACACGTCCCAGGCTTTTTTTATCCTCCTAGTAATCTGATATTTTATAGTATTTACCTAAGTCTTTTTGCACAGGAAGGTTTTGACAATTTGTTAAAATTTATTTACTGATAATTTTTGCAAATCACTAGTTTAGTTGTAGAAGCGTATACATTGTAGAGTAAACTAACCGAGTAGGTTTCCCTCTGAGATGAAATTCTAATGTATTCTACGAATAGACCCCGAGGTAATGCATTATGTGTCACTCACTAAAATATGCAATGTCATTGTGGGCCGGTGCGAAGTTCTTAATATCCCAAGTAGGTGTATGTCTGATATTAGGAACTTCGACATTCCATGAATAAATAATGACTCATTTGACTGCAGGTCAGAAAAAGGTTCTACTATGTTCTCATTGTGCGACAAATTTTACTTTTATCTGTTCATTTGGTTTAGAGATCATCTCCCTCAAAATTTTGACTTTATTATTACTTAGTATGATAATCGTCTACAATAAAGTTATAGGTACACAGAGTCTATCTGTCTTACCTTTCGGTTAAGGACTGGAATGTCACCGCCTCGTGGGTACCCTGAGTTTTCGAGATAACCTTCCATATCCAGTGTTGTCGTTTCCTCCGTATTTGCTTCTGTATCTCCTACCGCTTTGGTGGTTCTTCTAGTTGATAGTAAGCTCTCGTTTTCACTTTCATCAGAACCCTCGCTGTGTTCATTTACACTTTCAAAGCTTCCTTGGATGGAACCGAGCGTTGTGCTCCAAATTACTGCAAACAGGGTTTTGCCGTAATCGCAAAATATTACGTAGGTAGGTACCTACTTATACAGGGTTATTGGTAATTCACTGACACTATGTTAACTGCAGGTTCTGCCCACCATCATGAACACGTCCGAGAAGACGCCAGGTCTCAATTTTTAAAATTGGTGGAAAGGTAATGATATTAGGATGTACCCGCCTGCATTCTAAAATCGTTAATAATATGGGTTTTCTTTGAAACTAAACCTAAAATCGGCTCTGCCTTGAATTATCAAAGGGTGTGTGTATTCGGCTGACTTCCAGCTAGGTTCTAAGCTCTTCGCATGCTTACTTCCTAATTTCAGCGAACTTGCTGGGAATTTGCGGTGAGCTCGCTGTTCACTCGCTTTAGACTCGCTTGCAAATCGCCAGTGTGATAGTGCTCTTATTTTGTAGTGTTATTTTATACAAGACCAGTATGCACGATTACCTATGTACCGAAAGCGCAAAAAATCACTGGAAATAATTGTATATGAATTATGATGAAAAGTCTCGTCTTGTGTTCTGCCGTAAAGAGTGATGCAAATCCGAGAGGAACCATGTGTAGTCATTTTAATACTATGAAGTTGGCAAATTAGCTGTGTAACTTAGCATCAGCCAGCATCCGCATTGATCGATGCTGACTTTGGATGCTAATGTTGAAGGCGCGACATGACCCGAGGGGGTGAGGCTGATAACACATTTTTGTACATATTATGAATCAAACACAAATCTGTTAATTCGTTATACACATTACGTGGAAGTTGAAATGCCTACAGGTTTAATTGCTCGCTCCTTTGCACATTCGGAGGTTGCAGGTTCGATTCCCGCCTGTGAACAAATTTGTGTACGATCTACAGAAATTTGTTTCGTTGGTCTGGGTGTTTTCTATGTATAATAAAAAATATCTATCTATGTAGTGTATTGTATTAAGTATATCAGTTATCTAGTACCCATAACACAAGCTCTGCTTAGCTTGGGGCTAGATAATGCTGTGTGAATTGTCCAGCATTATTATTATTATTATTCAAGGTACCAAAGATTTTTTTTGGATTAAATGTAAGTCGAGTTTTTACGTTTGGCCTAGTTTAACAAACAAACCCGTTAGGTTCGCCCCAACTATGGAGGTTAGACCCGTTATCTATTTTTATTTTATGTGTTGTTGTAGCGTTGCCAAAATTTTCCAATTAGCCTGTCAAAATTTTAACTGTCTAATAACCTAATTGTGGTTCAAGAGTATTGACAAAAGTAGAGCAATAAAAGCCAAAAAATCAAGTTTTTCGTTTTAATTTTAATATTTATTTTATTTTTATCACCCACATGAGACCAAATCAATATGTTTTAAAAAAATATTATTATATCAAGTGAGAGTTGCAAGGTATACATACAACCATATGAACATAAGAATAAAGGTACTACGGTAGTGTTATTTATAAAGTGTCTAAGAATTTAAGTTTTATTACATTCTTCACAATAAGTTTTCTCTAAACTCAAAACAATTTTTCACCTGCACATCGCTTACTGCAGGTATATGCTGGATGCGGCAAGCTGAATAGAGCGCTATGGCGCTCATTAGGGGAGGCCTATGTCCAGCAGTGGACTAATATAGGTTGGTGATGATGTCATCGCTTATTCCCAGCACTTATAACCAGTGTGCTGTAGTTTTATACAGAACTAATGGGAGATAATTTGTTCCATAGTATGCTAAATGGTCATGCAGAGATAAAGGTTCATAGTACCATAAAATCAGCAACGTAGGTGACATTGATACTTATTTAATGTATTATCGTATAAATATATTATTATGTTACAAAAATCACTTCATAAGCTATACTAGGTTTATGAGATTTGTTTAACTATTATTATCATCTTAATCTGATAAATATTTTTTTGCGTATTTGGGCTTAAAAAATTACTTACACAACAATTTGCCTATCATCTCTTTTTCGGTCTTTATCATTAAGTTTTTTTTATTTTAATTTTTGTATTGTATAGAACAGGCGACGATCACAAACTTCACTATTGTTCCGTAAGCGGTTATTTTTGTTGAAGAAACGACATGCAGTGTCTATTTTATTATTAATCATATTTGAACTGAAGAACTGACGAGCTACGATTTCACTTTCATTGACACACTCACATTCTTGTGTTATCACTTGTACTATCACTTTAAATTTGTCTGTTATTGGAGCAGCTACTGGCATAAACTTCACTGTTGTTTTCCGTAGAAGAAACGATTGAAGGAACGACTAGTTGTCCATATTCTATTATTCCTCTTATTTTGTGGGCTGGAGAAGCAATTCACGACAGTTTCACAATCATCTCTTTTATAGCGTATGTCGGTATCATTTTCCATTTTACTTGAATTGGAACAGGGACTCGCATTATCTTCAATATTGTATCGCTGAGGATTCCTTTTACTGAAAAAGCGACTTGCAGTCACTATTCTATCATTTCTCTTATAACTTGACCTGAAGAATTGACTTACAATAATTTCACTATCATTTCTTTTATTGCAATTGTCACTATCATTATCATTTTCCATTTTTCTTTCGTTGGACAATTTTCGTGCACGAACTACCATATTGTTTTTTGTAGGTTTGTTTTTGTTGAAGAAACGACTAGCTGTCGGTATTTCATTGTTCTTCGTATTTTTTGGGCTGAAGAAGCAACTCACGACTATTTCACAATCATCTCTTTCATTGCGTTGACCATGTTTGCTTGTATTGGAGCAGTGACTAACACAGAGTTTATCATTGTTTTCCGTATCATTTATTTTGTTGAGAAAACGACTAGCTGGCACTATTCTATTATTTCTCTTATAACTTGACGTGAAGAAGTGACTAACGATAATTTCACTATTATTTTCCATGTTGCTTGTAGAAAAAAGTTAACTAAAGCAAGTGCTCTTTGAAGTTAACGGTCTAGGGTTCCAAACCAAACTGACGCTCATGCAAATTATCAGACGCTTAAATAGTATGATTGAACACGTTTTAGAATAATGAATACTAATTATAAAATGACATTTTAGAACAATTGTAATTAGGGGTGGTATTCGTAACTGATGAATTTATGTACTTACTGATAATTTGACTAATGAGGTGGAAGATTATTATTGTCAATCGATGAGAATTTAATACCAGTTCCTCAGTAAACACGAGTTCGTCATTCAATTAACTAATTGATGAAGAGGTTTTTTGGCCATTCATTGAAATTAATATTTGTGAAAAAAAATCTAAGAACCACAATATGACTAAAAGAGACGAGAAATACTTACTCAAATAAATTATTAACTGCATTATTGAATTTTTTGGTTCGATAGCTCTCCTCGAACGGAATTTCTGATAGATATTGCGGTTCAAAATCAGGTAGGCTTAAAATCATTGTCTATACCTGGATGGTTATAATAATGGTAGAGCATAATCATAAAATTACACACACACTGACAAACTCTTCACAGTTCTTTATTACAAATAACTTATATTTAATACCAATTAATTATTATAAAACGCGCTTGTAAAATATTAATAAATTGGTAGGAAATTAAACACCTTATTCCAAAACCTAGAGTTGGAAGGTGGAATAAATAATAATTTATTATTAATTCTATTATAAAAGCACCTAACCGCACTGATGGGAGACGCAAATAAATATTACTTGTTTCTGGCTGCGGCTTCGCAAGGTGTAAAAACAACCTAATATTTTTCAATTCGACGACCTATGTGGCGCGGCGGGCTAAGGTCCGCCCGCGACGCAGGAGGTTGCGGGTTCGATTCCCGATATATGTTCTGGGTGCCCTGGATGTTTTTTATGTACAATAAAAAATATCTATCTGTGAAGTGTATTGTGTGTATTATGTTTATCAGTTATCTACCCATACCACAAGCTTTGCTTAGCTTCTAGCTAATGAATGCTGTGCGAATTGTCCAGCATTATTGTAGTATTATAATTAGTAATATATTTTAATAAAAAGAGGTCTTTTACCACCAAAGCTATGCGGCGTAGCGTAGCCTTTGATCGCCTCCATGCACGGCAATAGCTTTAGGTTTCAAATCAGTAATAGGATAAACATTATTAATAGAAATCAAGCAAGCTTTTGTATGATCATGGATTGATTCATTCCACCGTCTGCTACGCGGCTAAACTGTGATGGCCTAAAGAGAGCTGTATCAATCAAGTTGCACCGTAACGTCCGTTGCTACACATATTCTTCTAGTGCGATCGGTGCTGACAACTAATCTAACCCCTGAATGCAACTCAGATTCAAGCACGTTTCAAGTGATTTTTGACAGATTTTCATTGAAAACTTTTTAAATATCGCGACTTGCGTGAGACGTGCTTAAATCTAAGTTCGAGTACAAATTTGTTACGAGCGCCGCAGATTCTGTCTCTCAAGAAACGCTCTTAGCCAGGTGCTGGTCAGTCTTGGGCCAGCGTAGTGGCTTTACACTCCGAGGTACTGGGAGTGCCCAGGTAGACATTGGCCCTGGTCGGCCAGGCGGAGTAGCGCGCTTGCTCCATGCGTCCCAGGCAGGAGAGGGCGCTGCTGCCTGTCGCGCTGAACGGACCGCGGTTACTCGTCTTCACCGAGTGGACCGACATCATCTGGTTGGACAAGGCATCAGTTACTAACTCTCTTAACTTTATTTACAACCACGACTCTTATTCGATTTGACTTTATATAATAAAATGACCTTTACTCAAACATCATTCAGAAAGATTTCTCACACGTGGAGCAACTATCAACTGTAGATCCTGCAGATGACATTTGTTTCCGCAGCTGTTTCTGTTGCCTACTAAAGTAACTATTTTAGAACCGAAGCAGAGATTTTCTAATAATACCAAGGTATACAATGGACACTCTTCGCCCTCCACCAGATCGAGCTTCCTCACCCCGCCGCCGCCGGCCCCTAATTGCGTTCGTTTTGATAGTTGACGCCGATGGTGATTTATTTCAGATTTTAGATTTATTTAGGGTGAGATAATGTTTTGTTTGTTTCATGATGGACGTACGAAATTTCTTCTGTTTGGAAGTTTAATGACACATTTAGTGAGAGGAAAATCCTACTATCCTACTATTCCTACTAATATTATAAAGCCGAAAGTTTGTGAAATCTGAATTTTTGTTCCCTAGGATCTCCTAAACTACTGAACAGGTCAAGATGAAATTTGGCGTACGTTTAGAGCAAAGCCTAACTTAGATAATAGGCTACTTACTATACCGAAAATACGCGTGCGAAGCCGCGGGCAGAAGCTAGTGAAAAATAAAATGTCTTTGAGTTATTTTTGTAACTGTCTCACTCGCACAATATACTCATGAAATGACCCTAGACGTCACACATACAGTTACACCTGTTTTGCACGTGTAGTGCAAAACAGTTGCGCATGTGTGTTTTGAGACTTTTCTATGGAGAAGAGCGAATGTCCGGGGTGTGACCGAAGTTAGTACTTTGAAGTACTACCTACCTTATTAATGGGCTGGCCATGTTTGACCCTGGTACCTTAGTATATTTTTATGAATATGTTTTTTTTTATTTAAGCCATACTTAATCACATAATGTAGATCCCCTTGTTCTATCCAATAATCATATCCATCCAAGGTAGCCATCCAATCGCTCTTGAGCGATATGGCCGCCAATTGTCATTTAGTTTTTAAGTTATTTTGTTGTAAATTGTTTCTGTTTGATTTAAGTGCGCATTAAAGCATTTTCTCTATCTACTTCAACGGAGGCGGGCGTTGTTGTGATCTGCGACACGGTATTTTTTACTTCTGCAGGTCATATCGCTTCCTATTGCAATCATGAGTTCTTTCAAAAGCATCGTTAAAGGTAGATAAAGATCGTAATTAGTTAAGGACAATTTTAACTTATTAATTTGTTTAATGAGCGATTGTTTGCATATCGTTTAGTGCTATCAAAAAATATTTCGTTTAGTGCTATCAAAAAATCAAAAAATAACAATCTATTTTTTTTAACCCTATTAACTAAGTACTAAAACTAATGTATACCTAAGTAATTTTTATTCGGGCCTCTCGGACTCTGTAAAAAGTTATGCGTGTTCATACTTTAAAAAAAATATACTTGTCCTCCGTTTTTCGTCGAAATTTCGGGAAAATGGTTTTGGGAATCTCTGTCTGCTGTGGCAGTTTTCAAAATTGTTTTGTCGAAGGAAGCATCTTGTTATTGCAGGCCATTCGAAGTTTATAAAAAACGACTTACAAATCTTGTTTTTGAATTAAAAGCCTACTTCTTTTTTAGGAAAAACCGGCGGCGGTGGTGGCTAAATCTGATGCTGTACCTACAGTCAATGCATGCCGATGATAACATAAATAATATACTATCTACGAGATAATAAAAGTGAGTACCCGTGACTGTAGCAGGGGCCGGCTCTCAGACGACGAGCCGTCTCCGTCCAGACTCCGTGACGGAAAGCCCTGCGCCATCCGCAGAAACACGAGCATGGCAACAGCAAGCACGGCGGCGTACACGAAGAACTCTACCGCCTGCGACATAATTAATGTTTTACACTTAAGCTAAAAACTTTTAGACCTTCTCGAAACTGTTTCCGAGTAGACTTATCTTTAGCAGATTCTGCAGTTGGGTAAAAAAATTCGAGAAGAAAGCTCAGACGTTTAGCCTAAGAGGAGCTAGGCTGGGCAGCGTTTGGAAAACTACGTCGAGCCTTCTCATCATCCATACGACAATGCTTAAAAAAGAAAGTTTTCAATCAGAGCTCCCTACCCGTCATGACCTACGGAGCTGAGACGTGGAACCTGCCGGTAGGATTGGTCCACCAGTTTAAAGTCGCTCAGCGAACTATGGAAATAACTATGCTCGGAGTTTTTCTGGAGCAAGGGATTTGTAAAGAGTTCATCCTACAGAGAACCAAAGCCATATCTCGCGAAGAACCGACAACCGCTGCGGTAAACGTATTCTTGAGTGGAGACCTCGACTCGGCAAACGTAGTGTAGGACGCCGTCCAGCCAGGAAGGATGTCGACCTGAGAAAGACTGCAGATGCTGGATGCGGAAAGCTGAAGACAGGGTGCTGTAGCGCTCATTAGGGGATTTCGGCCCTTTGTTTGCTTCGAGGTATCATAGAATATCAGATATACACATAAAAATATTCGAAAAACACCCCTCCCGGGTATAAATATCGCATCTTTACTGGAATAAGTGATATATCTATATTTATCATGGCAGCACTTTCTCTCATGCTGAGGAATAGTCGCTGTAGTACCTACATATCGGTTTTAGATTTAAAATTAATATTGTACAAAGTGCGTAAAATACTGTGTCTTAAAAAGATATCTTCGGCGAATCCTGCTATAGCTCTCCCTCGAGAGTTAGTCACCTCTTGTGGTCAGCAAGAGCGGTGTGTGTAAAAAAAGATAATGGCCACTTGTCAATCATGATTCATGATCGTCTACCAGCGAGCATTTATTTTGCCCGCATACCTTTTACGAATGAAAAGGAGGTGACTCGGTATCTCTCATGCGAAGACAAGAAGTCGTTTCCTATGTCGACAAAGTTTGGTAAACTATATGGGGAGAGGAGATCCTTCATAATCTGTCTCGTTACAAATTTCAGCACAGACACCTCTTGACCTCCCGGTCAGACTAATTTGTAACATAACTGAATTATTCATATGAGTGCCGGGGTCAGGCTAATTTGGAACTTGACATAACAGAATTATACCAGGAGCCAGTTCAGACAATGCTGTTACTCCAATTTGAAAATTATTCATTTTAATAAGCAAATACCCAAACAACAATAGATTCCAAAAACCCAAACAACAATAGATTCTTCATACAAAAGCGTCAATTATGCGCAAAAATTGCGAAATATAACCTGCATTTCCATTTATGCAGGCGGGCATGAGAATTCAATAGCTCTCTCTTGAATCGGTAACGAGAAAACTTAAGTAGCTTACCTACTCTATACTGTCTGGCATAACCACGACAGGTAATAATTGAGAGCTACGGAACAGGAATTGTTGATATAATTGGAAGGAAAGTGTAGGTACCTTGTTAGCGCTGGGTTCAGTATTGGAAAATCTCTAATAATGCTGAACAATCCAGAGTATCATCTAGCTTGTGTTATGGGTATTAGACGACTGATAAACTCAAAACAATACATTACATAGATAGATATTTTTTTATTACGATCTGCAGATATTTGTTCAGGGTGTTCTGGGTGTTGTCTATGTATAATAAAAAAATATCTATCTGTGTATTGTAAGTATATCAGTTATCTAGTACCCATAACAAAAGCTCTGCTTAGCTTGGGGCTAGATAACGCTGTGTGAATTGTTCAGCATTATTTATTTATTTATTAATCCTACATAGGATAACCTAACCTAAATATTTGTTCCGGGTGTTCTGGAACAAATATTTGCAGATCGTATAAACATAAAGAAAAACATAATTGATTTAATACGCACGTAGATACCTCATAATACCTTCATTCCATTGTAATGAATTCTTCAAAATCCATTGTTCTTATCAGTTTAACGAATTTATTTACTCAAAAGAGCAATGTTCACTTAAATGAGTACATACAATAACCTTACTTACTATCTTAATTATGTTTCCAAGAAACAAATAGTTCTGGTAAAACATGTTCGTAAACGGGTAGTGATATCTACTTTTTATAGTTATAAAAGTTTAACAAAAATTGTTAATTACAATTTGGAGATCATGCCGTAATTAATATATTTACCGCTTAAGTCTGGCAGAAACTTCGGTCTACGTTTTAGTTAGATCATACTTCTACTACACTCCGTTCAAGAACTCAGGATTTTTTATTTCAACAAAAACATTCATGATCGATATACTGATAACAATAATACAAAACAACAAGGTATATCAAGGTAATAACTAAAAACTTAAAGAGAAACTTCAACAACGCAGTTGCACACGGCAAATGTTTAAATTTAGTTTGAAAACGGGCGAGACGAATTATATGACGAAAGAAAGCTTTGAAAACTTTAAATTGTTTCGAGCTTCTACCATTTGCTTCAATGATGCCAATGTTGTAAAATAATTTTCACAAGTGTACACATTTGTTCGCAAAAAATATCCAGGATTTGAGGCTAGAGTCGCTGTGGTATTACTTTTAATTGGTTCAATCCCTGACTTCTGAACCTATAAATAATACATATGTGTCGATGTGTTGAATAAATGCCATACCACGTTCACATGTGCTGAATAAGATGTCATCATCATCAGCCTATATTAGTCCACAGCTGGACATGGACCTGCCCTAATGAGCGCCATGACGACGAATTAAATTTACTCAGATCGATATAAACATACATATACGCTTGGGTATCGATAAATATCTTTCCAGAAACAAAGTTATTTAAAGCTCTCAGTTATTAACCAAATATTTAACATCGCCACAATATTGCGTAAATTAAAAAGTTTGTGAGAATCGCTACCTCGCTACATTTCATCCGATAAAATAGTCAATCTGCTAATTAAATGCCGGATACCATTCCTCCTCTCGAGCTGAATTTCAAAGGGACATTCATTCTATGTAGGTATGCAGTCTCCGGCGTATCCGTTTGAGAGATTAGAGAAAGGAGGCAGAAATGTTGTCAAAGGTTGCGTCGCTGTTAAGGGTATTTGCAATGTAGTTAGTTGAAATGCACCTATTGTACTACGGAACAAAGCTAGTAGCTTTTTATTTTATTTAATGCGTCCAATTTCTCTAGCTTACTTATGCAAGCATTTTTCATTACTTTTCCTGCATTTATTTTACTTTTTCATGCAAAGCTTATAAAAGCCCTTGTCTGCACTACAATAGAGAAAACTTCATTACTTAAGAATCCGGCGACGGTCGCTCTTAACTTCAATTCGAAGCGCGTGCAAAAATTGCGTCTCTATTTAGCTCACAGATGTCAGAATTATCCAGATTGAGTGACGCGCGTCAAGAGTGAAGAGATTGAAACTCATCTAGGTTAGAATATGTAGCATCAGCAGGTAACAGCATGCCTGATATACCTATAGTTTGACCGAAACCGCTGTACCGCTCCTTAAGTAAGTGCGGCGAGGTGTGGGCCGAGGAACAAAGAGCAAGAGTACACATGAGATCGATATTGTCGGATAGATCTTACGATATCGAACCTCGATCGAGCGTGAAACGGCGCGCTAGTTTACGCCGCGCGAGAGTTAAATGAGCGATTTTGATTCGAGCTATACAAAACCTCGTGCTCATCGAAGTGAGGAATGGATCGGTGCGCTATTTGAAGTAGACTCTGATAACGTCGCGTCAGTTGAAAGCGCCTGCAGTTGCAGCGACACTGAGCGAGATTTTTTTGTAGTTTGAAGCGCCGTTCTAAAAAAGCAAATTTATTTCGTTGCGGATGGTGCAATCTAGGCGCTATTTATTTTATTGGAATAGTCCGTTTTAATCAACCTATAATATAACCTACTTACCTTACTCTGTAGGTACGCCTAACGTTATTGTCATTAATTACTTTAAATAAATAATAATATTGCCGGACAATTCAAACAGCATTATCTAACCCCAAGCTAAGCAGAGCTTGTGTTAAGGGTGCCAAATAACTGATATACTTAAAACAATGCATGACATAGATATAATCTTTTTATTATACATAGAAAACGACCAGAACACCCAGAACAAATATCTGCAGATCATACAAACATTTGTCCCGAGGCAGGAATTGAACCCGCAACCACGTGCGTCGCAGGCGGACCTTCGCCCACCGCGCCACAGAGGTCGTCAATTATAATAAAATACACATGTGTAGGGAATCAAACGTATAAATTGTATACCTACTGTAAAATCTCAAAATCCCCACTAATAAATCAATAGTTTGAACCTATTGCATAAAAGTGGAGTTATTTTCGTGGGGCCGCAAAATTAAAGTTGCATAAACCGTGGTTATTACGAAATGCCATCCCATTGACAACCAAGCTCTCTCCTTTAAAAATCCTCAAAAGGAGGCGGTTCTATAATCGGCTGTTTTTTATACGTACCTATGTTCGTCTATTTCTCTGTCAGTTAAGTCGACGACCTCCGTGGCGCAGCGGGCGTAGGTCCGCCTGCGTCGCAGGAGGTTGCGGGTTCGATCCCCGCCTCGGAACAAATTTGTGTACGATCTGCAGAAATTTGTTCCGTTGGTCTGGGTGTTTTCTATGTATAATAAAAATATCTATCTATGTAATATATTGTATTAAGTATATCAGTTATCTAGTACCTACCCATAACACAAGCTCTGCTTAGCTTGGGGCTAGATAATGCTGTGTGAATTGTCCAGCATATTATTATTATATTATTATTTACTCTAGCCCGTGAGCTGTGCATAAAGTACAAAGGCCCGTATTAGGGAAGCTTGCGCAGTCATAGAGCTATGCTTGATTGACGCTTATGCCATATAAAAGAGTTACTGAAGCATAGATGTATGCCTGAGCAAGCTTTCACAATACGGGCGTTAAATTACAAATCATACAAGAACTAACCCGAGAAGTGAACACCTTCGTCTGCGCGACGAGAATCACAATGAGGTTTCCGAACGCGACGGAAACGTACCAGGCGGCGATTGTTATCGTCTTCATGCTTTTTGGAGCCTGCAAAACAGATTCACATTCATTACAGTCCAGGATTCTGGTTCACAGTTGATTTACACTCTACCTAATTGCCTTTACATGTCTTGGTCATGTATAAAGTATTTTTCATCCCCCCATCTCGGAAAGAGTATTTTTGCTCTTCGATATCTTAGTGCAAAAGCCATTTTTTATCCGCTAGAGGATAAAGTAAAATTAATTTTAGAACATTGTGTGCACTACGTTTGTGATTCAAGACCTATTTACTTCAACCTACATAGTGCCGAATACATCATACAACCTTTTTTAATTTGTTAAAAACTCAGACTCGGAACCTTCTTGGTATACTTTTTATTTAATTACCTTTGCGCGCGCCGTTTTTTTTTTTTTGATTCTGTTCCATCGTTGAGGTTGGATGAAAAGTTATGTGTTGCACTCGAGTGCAAAGATTTTTTACCTCGTGCTCTTTTGATCCCTCGCTAACGCTAATTAAATTAATGTGAGGGCTAAGTGTTTCTTTTTTTGGGGTTCCGTACCTCTAAAGAAAAAAAGGAACCATTATAGGATCAGTTTGTTGTCCGTCTGTCTGTCTGTCAGTCTGTCTGTTCCTCTGTCCGTCTGTACACTCTCTTTTCTCAGGAACGCGTTTGGAATTAACATCAAATAGTCAAGTCCGTAACCTCTTGGAATCTCAATATAAATAAAACTTTTAAGTCAACGCAATCAAAAGTTACAGCCGCTTATGTCCGAATATTTTGAAATTTACATACACAAAACCTAGGGTACTTCCCATAGACCTAGAATCATGCAATTTGGCGAGAAACAAGGTCATATAGCATAAAGGAAAAAATCCAAAAACCGTAAATTTGTTGTTAGTTCACAAAAAAATGCCATGGACCAAAACCTTTATGGTACCTACTTCCCGTTCATCTACACTTGCGAGCTTTAAACTGGAATCGCTTCAAGGGTTGCTCAAGACTAATTTTTACAATTTCCTTGCAGTGAACTATGAGTTAAGTTATGTTTTCCCTTACGCAGGATTTATTGGCGACGATAAATTTTGATTTAATGGACGATAATGTCCGCTGCCACACCGCAGCAGTGACTAGACAGTACCGACAGACGTCTTCCATATCGGCATTCCCACACTAGACTGGCCAGCCCTTATTCCTGACTTGAACCCAATCTGGCATATGTGGGACGAGCTAAAACAGCGGATACGAGGGAGAAATCCAGCTCATCCAGCTCCGGCGCCGATAGAAGCCGATAGATGCAACTTCGACCTATTGCAATAATTCCCAAAATTTAGGTAGCCAATTTAATTAATTTTAAATCTTCTTGATATCATCTGAAAGGTAATTTGTTACCTTTCAAATGATATACCACAATCTATAGTTCATTGTACATAAATTGTAAAAAAATTGTTTTGATCAACTCGCGATGAAAGCGATTCCATTTTAAAGCTCGCAAGTGTAGAATCATGATATTTGGCAAGAAAC
Organism: Eupithecia subumbrata; assembly: GCA_949316285.1. Taxonomy (NCBI): domain Eukaryota; kingdom Metazoa; phylum Arthropoda; class Insecta; order Lepidoptera; family Geometridae; genus Eupithecia; species Eupithecia subumbrata. Next base: position 17,454,105 of record OX438642.1, read on the forward strand.
AGGATCTTACAACTATACGGAACCCTGGGTGCGCGAGTCCAACTCGCACTTGAGGTTTTATTTATATCTTCGTACTAGCCGGTTAGTATAAGGTTAGTTATAACAAGAGCCAGAATTGAAAAGGAATGCGTTATGGTTGCAAGACTACCTAGCTACATGTGTGAGCTATATTAATGCGTTGACCAAATACAGGTATTTATTAACGTAACCGGTGCCTGATACCCGGCGGCTAACAGTAAGGGCATGTACATTCATCATTCCTTGTACGTAATTCTCACGGAATTAGAAATTAGGGTATTCTCACTTCGCTTCTCACTGCTTATTTTACCACTTGTTTGACTGCCTCATATAACAGATGCACACAGATGTAAATATCCGACGATCCTATCCATACCAGGTTGTCTGGCAGAGATCGCTCTTGAGCGATAAGACCGCCAATTGTCACTTAGGTTATAATTATTTCATTTTAAATTGTTTCTTAGTTATAAGTGTGAAATAAAAGTATTTCTGGCAGAGATCGCTATTGAGCGATAAGACCGCCAATTGTCACTTAAGTTATAATTATTTCATTTTAAATTGTTTCTTAGTTATAAGTGTGCAATAAAAGTATTTTCTTTCTATCTTTCTAACTACCTACCTATATTACCACAAATGTTATTACTGTACTTAATTATGCAATGATCAGGGGGACCTCTGCCCAACGGTAGGATGTTACAGGCTAATTCTAATGATAAATATACAATAACATGATACTACATTATAACGATCTCATGAAGAGTTATCAAAAAAAAGGAAACATTTTTTTCCGTAAATACAATATATGTATGTACCTAAACTTAGAAAAGGTCAAATTCTTAAATTTAATATAGTATCAAGTCTTATTTACCTAAGCCTTTAAAAATACACAATGCATTCAGTAAAATCTTTACTAACAACGAAAATTACAATCAAATAATAGAAACAAATTAGAACGTATTTACAATTGAAACAATTTAGCTTACTGCACACTGTTGCAAACAATCTACAGGTAGCTAAGTATATTTTACATACTTCAGCGTTACGTCATATTATGACGTAACGCTGAAGGGCTTACGCCTCTGTCTCTTTCATCAGTAATGAATAATGAAAATCTTTTAGTAAATGTCTTCAAAGCCTTGCTATAAAATACATTTTGCGCTACTACCACGTCCAATCTTTAAATAAAACAAGCGTGGTTTGAAAAACGATTTTTACGATTTCACTCCCACCCATTCATTTCAGCAAATTGCTTTATGAATGACTTATTAATTAGTATTTATTAAGAGCCTGTATGATACCATTGCAGGGCAAAGGCTTCCCTTTCCACCTTCTATTCTTCTCTATTGTCAGCCAATTGTGGTCATATTTGGTTGTAGGCGTCCAGTTCATATTTCCATCTCCGCCTGGGCCTTCTACGCAGTCTTCGCCCACAAGGAACCCAGTCTGTGATGGCTTCCGCCCAGAGTTCTTCCGGTATGCGACATACGTGTCCAGCCCAGTCCCATTTAAATTTGGCAGCCTTCATAGCTACGTCCTCTATCTGAGTCTTGGAGCGCAGAGTTGAGTTTCTGTCATGCACATGTCCATTAGTTTCCGCTTTAAGAAGAGTGTCAGCGGTCCTGTCATAATATGTTTCATCGACCAATACCTTTTCCAGGGGTTTTCCGTGCGGCGATTTATCTCTTTGTCCTGTCTCGAAGGAGACTATTTGGCGTAAGTATACATATGTACTCCTGGACATCTCGAGATGCAATCTCCACATTCTCGACTTTAATTCTCCTCTCCGTGCTGTTGGTCACCTTTGTCTTGGTCATATTCATGGCGAGTCCTATCTCAGCGCTTGCTCTGCTTAGTTCTCGAATCATGGACTCTAGCTCTGAGGCCGTTGGGGAGAAAAGGACAATGTCGTCGGCAAATCTGAGATTGGTTAATCTCTTTTCGCCGACGACAATGCACTTATCCGCCCGCTAGAGCAGAGCTATTCGGTTTGAATATCCTACAAACTCCATTAATTGGTTTTTCCATTTCTTTGCGATCAGAAAGCCAACGCCATAATAGCTTCCATTGCCAATGTGATAATTTTTTTGCCTTTTCGTTCGAAAATGTTGCTCCGTCACGCCGAACTTCAGATAAATCTAAGGGCATTCACCAATTCCGCCAAACGTTCTTCGGTGCGTAATGTTTGTGCATTAAATGTTATAATATTCAATTTCTCGGTGTCCTTTTTGCTAGCTTTAGTCGTTTGACAGATGGGCCTCGCTCGGAGATTCTTACCACCCCTAGCCCCAGTCATCAGCCGCGCACAACTGGAGCACCCGGGCACTTGGGGCGTGGGTTTGTTTTGTACTATCATGGTTGGGAAAACGGATTTAGACAAGGTTTCCACCACGCTGTCTAATGCGGGTTGGTGGGAGTTGTTTTTAAAGGATATTCCCTAAGGCTCACTATGCCTCTTCTGGTTAGTTGGTTAACCATGGGTGTGGATATACTGAAACGAGCGGTCGCCAGGGCCTCTTTCGTTAACTAGCAGAGGGCACCACGTGCAGGTGAGGTTAGCTTGGGCGGATAAGATGGTATTTCCGCCCCGATCCCCCCATGAATGACTTACCTTTTTAAAATGTAATCATAGAAACTCTCTGTACATTTTATACCTACGATGCAATATTTGATTAAACCTACAGAATATCAAGCCGCACGGAAATTTCCATCCATTTAAAATTATTCTTGTGGGTATTGCACTGATGAGTCAGCTTTTTAATTTAGAATGTCTATTGAGTAATTTCGTGACACTATAATTTTATTTCTTTGAAGTTTTCTCAATGAATTATTAATCCCTGGTATTTAAGAACGGGACTCTACCTACCGATCATAAAGCTTAGGTACCTCTTACAACGTTATTAATAAAACACACATTGACCTTTGTCCAAAAAAGCCACAGTGCAGCGACGACTACATTTACTTAGCATTGTGATAAAATAAGTCAGTTTAAGTTAAGTTGTGCATCACTGATTACTATAATTTGCTAGTTGCCATTGCGTTCACCACGAGCTTGGGATGTCGCAGTCGAACATTGAATGTGGACAATTTCTTAATGATCTGGAAATGAATTCCAGGGCAGAGATCCTACTGAAGACTCGACGCTCATTATCATCATCTGCCGAGCTCCAAACACGAGTCAGCGCCCATCTTGCGCGAGACGGCGCCCACCTTATTTACTGCACCGGACCGACTCTCGCTCTTGCTAAGGCCAGTGGTACACTTTAGTTTCACAAAGCGATTAGGATACGACTTCTCTAGACTAAATTGACGAACTTGAGATTGTATTCTTGTAAGATAAATTAAATATTGTAAGTTGTTCTTCTAGTTTTCTTAATTCCTATCCTTAGACTAGGAAAAGCAAGTAGAACTGTTTCATTGGCTTGATAGCTTTCACACGTACCAGCCTAATTTGCATCCAATTAGCTACCGGGTACCCGGCACCGGCTATCCGGTGGCCGGGAAATGTGCAAAGGCACTTAGTGAGGCAAATATCTTTCTGGGTCTGGTAAAAACTAGATTTTAGCGAAACGCAATAAAATTCATTAGGTACTTCAGCCAGCCATCTCGCTCAGACTTGTTGAAACTGTATTTAAGCTGAATTAAACTTTTTCTGCGTTGCAGGTAGAACAAAAATGATTTGGTCGGTCCCGGAAAATAAATTGCCGCAAAGGCACAAACCTTTTTTTACACAAGCCACTGAAGTGGACTCTATTGCGTTGTTTCTAGAATCATAAAATGTATTTTTTTAAGAGCAGACCGCTCGAAACCCCAAGGAAATCCAAGCAATTCTTACCGCAGCCACTCTGGGTAGCAAATACCGCGAAGGTCGGGGCAGGCCTTAGTTGAGCTTCAGTGGTATTTATTGATATAAATAGTAGAACCTCACTGATTGAAACAACAAGTCAACGAATAAACTGTTTCATTGCTCTAACCTCGAAAACAAGGCTAGGCGCAAACGGACCATGACCAACGGACCGGACCACCGGCCACAGCCACCGGTGGCGAGCGACAAGCTATTTACACGCATTTTCATACATTTTTGTACGACCTCGCCGCCCACGCGTCGCTGGCTACAGCAGGTGCTTGTGGCAGTAGCGCTAGACAGTTCTCGACAGTTCTGTTTGCGCCTAGCCTAAGTATAGGCGACCAAGAAATTGGTTTACCACTTTTGATGACATCTCCCAGTAACATAATTATTTGCTAAGGATTACTGTATTACATTAACGTAATTAGTTAACTGTGAGCCAATCACAGAGCAATGGTTAAAAGAGCATGCAACTTAAACTGTGATGTCAACGCAATAGAGAATATTTTATGTAAACACAAACCAACCTGTCTTGTTGTTCTGTCAAGTGTCAGTTATTGATCAACTCAAGTCACTTACTGTCAAGAAAATGTCGCGTAATTTAAACTTACAGGAAAGAGCCGAAATTATATCATTACATCGGTTAGGATACAACATAAGTGATATTTCTAGAGAACTGAACATATCGCGATATACGACACGTTTTTGGATAAGACGTGAAGGGGAAGAAGGTAATCTTCAAGATCATAGGCGAAGTGGTCGGCCGCCTGCACTGTCCAGCGAGCAAAGAGAAACAATGAGACGTCAGTACGCAATTTTGCAGAAGAATTCGATGTTACGAAAGAGACCATTCGGCAGCATTTGCATAGTATGGGATTGCATTACAGACGTCACGCTAAAAAAGTTTATTTGACCGACGCAAGCCATCAGTTCCGAGTTTAAATTGAGGTTTAAATAAACAGGAATGACAGATTCTGACGTAGCAGTTATTAATCTGTCAAGCGAAAATAGCCCTTGATGTTTTGTACATGCAAATGATATTCAGCCTTAGGCCCACTTGCGCAAGGGTAGGTTAACACGGTTAACTAATGGCTAAATACTACTTTGGAGTTAAATTCGAATTATTTCTTGTACCACCAAGAGTTAGGAGTTAACCTTGTGATAAATATTGAAATTTTTAACCCACTGATGTGGGAGGGTTAGATCAACTAACTCTGGGCTAGTAATGTCAAAAATATGAAAGCTGCGATGTTATATAGGTTAGGTAATGTTAGTAGAGTTTGTCATATCGGTTTTTTTTGTCCTGAACAATAAATGACTGGTTGATTGTCTGATGATAATGAAGAGATCATTGAATACCTACATTAGTTCGGATTTTATAATATAAGAATTGCAGAACGGTCTATGTATCGTGTATATAAAACGTAGGTATGTAGCTAGTATCTAGCTACATACCTACGATACTACTATAGATGTTTAGATGTTTGTTCCCTCTTCACACCATGATTTCTGAACGTCGGGCTGAAATTTTGCATTCATGTAGCTCTAAGCCTGGAATCAAACACAGGCTTTTGATTCCATAAAATATTTCCAATGGGATAACAGAACATTTGAATTATTTCAGCGGCGTTTGACGAATTGGAGTGGTGGCGCTGAGCAGATTTTGTAACAGGAGTCCAAAATACTAGCCAAGGACCGCTGAGGGCAGCGTAGTTTCAGTCAGGAGCTGAAACTTTGGTCAGCGGGGAGGGTATGGTCACGGCGTTATAGGATCAATTTTGACCTTGTTAATAGAATTTTGTATCCTTTTTTTTCTCTTAGAACAATTGTTTATAAATTTTATATCCGTTTTTTTTTTAAAGACAACATCAGAGGCTCGTTGTGAGTTTCAAGTTAGCTATAAGTTGTGAATCCACGAGGTAAATCTTTGCCCTGTATAGACCTAGGTGTAAGATCTTCACTAATAGAATAAGACTGATAAATTTGCATGTAAACTGTGTTATTTGCTGAATATAAGGTATCCATATTTATGCTTGTTTTCTTCCATAGAGGTAGTTCCCTGTTTAGGTAGGTAGGAGTAAAACTTATCACGGTCCGCTCAAATTTAGGCTAGCCCGGCGGAGTAGGAACCCGTGACAACCTGTGCCTGATGCCCTTTAAACGTTTCCATTTAAACAAAGCGTGCGAAGCCGCGGACAAAAACTAATTAGAAAATAAACAACAGTCAATATAATGCGATCAAGAACCACATGTCATTTCAAATCTGAAATGAAGGAATAGACTTATTCAAATTAATTTAGGCCTAGCACGGGGATATTGTCTAAGGTAGAATAGACAAAAATTACGTCACATCGTCATCGAATGCGTTTGAAACTCGTTCCTTCAACTTCAATAATTTACGCAATGTATGACAATGCGATTTCATTCTTCTCTATTCTACCCTAGACAACAATCCCCGTGCTAGGCCTACTGTAGAGCGAGAGAGAGCAGTACACTAAAATCAGTCAGCATTCGTCCTATCATATCCAGTCATATCTAGCCGGATGTAAAAATAGTGAATAATTATGACATTAACCTTCTTATGTATTTAAGGCTGATTATGATTTACACTCGCCCTTCCCTAATCCCCCCCTTCCCCTTCCCAAAATTTTATGTGACATGTTTCCATTAGATAATGTAACTCATAAACCTGTTTTTATCTAGGTAATTCTTCTACTTATTTTATATTTTATTATATTCTTAGTTTGCCCTGGCTCTGTACACTTAATCTATGAACGGTAAACATATTTTGTAAACAGGCCTCCCGCGACACAGGCTTGCCTCGTGCGGGGACCACCAGCAACTGTATGGTAGAAATAAGTTTTCTGGCAAATAAATTATTTTATACTTATTTATACTTTATACCTCGGGTTGGTTGACTCTGGGTTAATTTCCACTGGTGCATTATAAACTGTGAGCTGAAAATTCAAAACATTAACACCGAGTTAGGAAGCCTCGAGTTATTTATTTAACTCCTACTTTTGGCGCAAGTAGGCCTTAGAGTGGTAAACCAATTTCTTGGTCGACTATACATAAAAAAACTCTCTACTGACACAACGAATCGAATGAATTAAAATACCTGAAAATACCTCCTGGTAGGTACTTTACATAAATTGAGCAATCTATTGTTTAGCTACGGAACGGTATAATAAAAAAAGTAAAAAATCGTTAATTGATACAGAAACATAGAACAGAAAGAGTTTTGAGAAACGATGTCACCTGCAGAAGTTTAACACTGTCGCAGACAAGCAAATAATGGATGATGCCCGTCTTACAGAAGGCTCAGGCCTGAAATATCTGTTTTCCTAAAATATACAATTCTCAAAACGTCTGCGTTTTCACAATGTTGCCACTTCTATTTTGTCAGCTTTCTCAAAATGCTATTTAAAATGTGTACAATCTCAGTAAGTCGTCTATTCATAATGTTACCATTACCATAAGTTTTGCTTTTCCGTTATGTTCACTTTTAACTAAAAAGCATAGAGTAAAAACTCGCTGCTGTCGTAGCGGAGGGATAGTGTCGTTCGACAATTTGACAATTTGTGTAATCAAAAAACGATCTATGTGTGTGTTTGACAGCTCGTATATACAGTGCTTTTACTCACACATTCGTATGATTGAAAGTTGCAAGTAAATTGCATTTTCACTAAAAAATGAGTAATTTTGTGCTTTTGCTTATTACCTGGTGGGCGTCAATTGTTAATTCTCAAATTTAAAAAAATACACGAATGAGAAAACCAAGAACATTTGTTTGTAGGGAAAGTTTGGATGTTTAGATGTATGGATGGATGTTTGTTACCTTTTAACGCCAAAACTACTGAAGGGGTTGGGATAATTTTTTTGCAAACAGCTTTAGGCCTGGAATAAAACATAGGCAACATTTTATCATATAAATCAGTTCCCATGGGATAGAAATAACCATAAGGCGTTTCCGAACAAGCAAAACGTGCGAAGCCGCGGGCAGAAACTAGTATATTATTTATATTTCTACCTACTTACATGTTAGACCTGAAACTAGATAGGTACCAAATTAAAGTAGACCCGTCAAGTGCGAGTGTGACAAGCACGCCGAGAGTTTTAAACATTTATCAATTGATGCCAGTGTGGTAAATTACACACACAAAGTACTTAATACTACACCTGCAGGGAAAGTGGCTTATTCCTTTCTACACTGCAGAAAATACAGCGTTACTGTCGTACTAAACTGCGGGTAAACTCTATGCAAAACAATTTCTAAAGTTTTTTTTACAAGTTAGTAGCCGGTAGCTATTCAAAAAGGTTTTACTCCAAGTCCGCCAAATAAGATAGGCTTTTCCCGTTTACGGAAGACACATTTAAAAAAGAAGCAAGTGAAAGCGCACTCGCTTCTATTGCCACAGATAGAATATCCTCGAGTGATTTTGAAAATACTAAAACGATGTTTTTCGGCCCCGGTTTATTATATAACTTTCAGTAGGTACCTATGAGTAAATCTGGAGAAAGTTAAATTCCTACCTCTCACATGAGACAACTTTCCTCTACTATTTTATACTTAGTACCAAACCGGGGTATTTTTTCCCCCATGCATACATAGCAACATTGTCTCGAAAACTGCTTTGAAAAATTTTCAATTTATTTATGACTTTTGATGGCTGTTTTACGCAATATTACAAGTTTAATGTTAGTACTTACCCGTGAAATGACACTTTTGCAGTGTTAGTTTTCTTATAGTGATGTTTGGACACCCTTGCACCGCACAATACACAATTTTTATATTTTTTTGTCGGAGCTTATTTCCGCGCCATTTGAAGTATGGTACTAGGGGTCCGAAATTGAAATTGCGACGATTAGTAGCAATGTTTTAGGTTTACCTCGTTTGTGTCAACTATCGTTCTAAGCCTTCTTCTTCTTAGATTATAAAGTGCATTTAACGCAAGGAAGACTCCTTGAAAAAAAGGCAGGTTGGAAGTATGGTTACAAGGCTATCGTCTTATTATGTTTGGTTTCCCATAATATTGTCTGCTTTATTTTCAAATCAATGTTCTAAATTTAAAAGGCTACTAATTTTAATGATGATTGCAGGATCATTGTCCAAGGCAACAACCATCAGCATTACGTAAAATATTGATAGGATTAAATATACAAACATTTGGTCAATTTCGGGTTGAGGTGGTTAATGTAATCGAAAAATATAATTTAAAAAATTCTGTTCTGCGATTAAATTTTATTACATTCTTTTATTTTCATGGTTAGTTTGTACTAAAATCAATACTAATAAATGCGAAAGTAACTCTGTCTGTCTGTTACTCTTTCACGGCTAAGTTTCTGAACCGATTTAGATGAAATTTGGTTCAGAGATGGTTGGGAAGGACGTATGATTTTCGTTTTAAAATTATAAAGATATTTTAGGTAAATTTTGCATGTTCATGATTACAGACATTTTGGGAATAAGACTTTTCTTGAATGCCTAAATTGTACGAAGGCGGATATTTTTAAGGTTGCAGACATTTTGGGAATAAGCACTTTCTGAAAAGCGAACATTATACGAAAACTGTCATTCTTGGAGACGGACATTATAAGAAGCTGACATTATACAAAAGACGTGGTGGCATTATGGAAAAGCGGACATTTTGGAAAAAATACATATTAGGAAAACGGACATTTCAGGCCTGAGCCTTACAGAAGTTAAAATTTAACCAAACCATTAACTTAGGTTTTACAATCGCTGTAAAATGGAAGCTACAATGTTGCTTAACCCAGGCTCACTTTTAAGACCCTGCGACAGCAATAACACTCAAGAACGTTAGAAGCTTAAAGAAAACTGCAGTTAAGGATCCGGCGACGGATCTCCCATACAAATGTAGTAACAAAATGATTTGTAATTTGAGCATATTTTCACCATGGTCTGGTCTGCTATTATTTGTATTAAATATTATTTATTTAGTATTTATCTAGGTTCCTGCCACAAACTTTTTACAAAATACTTTTCTGAAATGAAATTAAACCTCATCGCGTTTTTACATCAAAGAAGACATGTTCTCTTAGTATTTGTGTAGATAGGTATTTTGCAAAAAGCTTGTGGCAGAAACCTAAATACATACCATAATAGCAAACCATGGTGGAAATATTCTCAAATTACAAATCATTTTGGTACTACGTTTGTATGGGAAATTCATCCATCGCCGGATCCTTAAGATCCCTTGTAATTTTATGGAGTAAGCAAACACATACAACTAGCGAAGATTATCGTCATCAATTTGTACCAAGTTGTCTGAATAAGGAGATTACTTTAATATACAATACGGCCCTCTGTAGAAGAAATCGCACAAGTGACTAATCTGACTAGGAGTATTGGCGAAATTTCCCATAGAAGACAAGTTAGAAACGCACAAGTGCATAAAATTTTCTCAAAAGTACTTCCTGTTTCATAAATAAAAAACATAACCCTGACATCCGACGCAGAAAAGTACATAATTAACAACAGTTTTTTTTTTTGTATGCGATATGAACAAATTATCGACTTCTATTATGAAAAAGCATAACATTGAATATAAGGAAAAATTGTAAATACTGGTTCTAGTTTATTTCTATTATTTGATACATTATTCACAAAGAAAATTACAACCAAATAATAGAAATAAATTGGAACTAGTATTTAAAATTGAAACAATTGACCTAACTGCAGACCGTTGCAAACAATCTACAGGTAGCTCAACTGATCCATATCAATAGGTACCAGTCGGATTATTTGATTGTAATTTTCTTTGTCAATAAAGATACCAAAGCAAAATACAGATGTGAACAAATTAACGGACTGCTGTGTGAACTTACCTTTAAGCCTCCACCACACAGCCGCGATTTTGAATCTGTGTTTTGCGATTTTGCGAGGGGCGGGCGGTAGCCGAAGACAGTGGAAGGGAGGGGGGGGGGACGCGCTTCAAAATCGCGGCTGTGTGGTGGAGGCTTTAGTTTACAGAACGAACCTGTGTAAAAGAAAATTCCAGCCCCGACACCGCGAACATGATCTCAGCGATAGAGACCAGGATGTACTGAGGGACTATCCATGCTAGGCTGAGCTCGTTGGGGGGATTCGGTGCGTGGAGAACGGCTGCGTCGAGCCGTCCCAACCGTTCCCTGATGCAGAGCACATACACCCCCCCGGAGCGAAGGAAGCCTTCTCCAGAACCTGACACCTCTCCGTCCGCGCTGCTCGCATGCCAAATGAACCTGTGGGACGATTTTACTACTTACTTCAGCTGAATTCAATGTGAAATATTTGTAAACCGAAACTAAAGCTTACGGGCTTGGCGAGTATCAGATAAAATTCATTATCTTACCCTTTCGTCACTTAAATAAATAAAATAAATAAATAAATAATGCTGGACAATTCACACAGCATTATCTAACTCCAAGCTAAGCAGAGTCTTGCCTTGTGTTATGGGTACTAGATAACTGATAAACTTAATACAATACATTACTTAGATAGATATTTTTATTATACATAGAAAACACCCAGACCAACGGAACAAATTTCTGCAGATCGTACACAAATTTGTTCCGGGGCGGAGATCGAACCCGCAACCTCCTGCGTCGCAGACGGACCTTCGCCCGCTGCGCCACGGAGGTCGTCACTTAGGTGGGGTCGGCACCACATTTTCTTCTTCCATTCGCAGAAGCGAAAATATGAAAAAATTATAAAATTCACTCGTCATCCCAGCACTTAATCCTTTTTTATTCATGTCATCTTTCACACAGATTTTCAGATAAAATTGTTAGCAATATTTATTTGACGAAAGATCTCAAATCGACAAGCAGTGCATATTGTGTAAAAATCAATATCGAGAAATGATTTTAAGATTTCGTATGGGCGGTTTGTTAACAAACATTTTAAATTGAATTTGGCTGGAGTATAAGTAGGTAGAAATTGAGTAGGTAGATAGGTACCTTGCCTTACTTAAATTCACAGTTATTTTCAATGGTTGCCTGGAAGAGATCGCCTTTAAGCGATAAGGCCGCTCATTGTACTAAAGTTAAGTAAAGTTAAAGTTAAGTAAAGTTCTAAGGTTTGCGTGAATGTTTGTTACCACGTATATCCGTAATACTGAACCGATTTAGATGAAATTTGGTGTGAGGAGATAGCTTAGGGCTTAGGCTCTAGAATAACACATGCAAAATAATTTTCAAAAATTAACCTCTGGTTATGAAGTTTCTATGAAAAATTATTAAACCTTCGTTAGATTTACTAAAAACTCACTATAAATAAACTACAGGGTGCCACGTAAAGGTATGCCGAAAGAGGGTGATTCTGGACATCGAGGTGGTCAATGTTAATTCTACGATTTTATGAATTTTGAATATTTTTTATTTCTTTTTTTGAAAAAAATTGAGACGTTTTTTCTTTATTTTCGTGTTCTTTTATGTGTATTCTTACATTAATATAATTTCAAAGACTTTACATTACTTTTTTATTATAATTTCATGACAAAATACTGAAAAAACAAGCAAAAAAACATGTGACTTATTTCGTAAAGTTAAATAATGCAAGAGTGCAAGTGAAAATAAGAAGAAAAAATACTTTATATTTGCAAAAAAGTATTCGAAATTAAAAAAATCATTATTCACAAGTAGCTCCCCTCGGGGTCCAGAATCACCCCTTTCCACTTAGTACTTACAGCCCTTTCCGTGATGCCTTTTCCATGGCACCCTGTATAAAGTAATTAATGTATCACGTTTTTTTATTATTACAAAATTACCCCTCAATAAATTTCTGAAATTTGTATGATTTCCAGGCGGGCGAAGCCGCGGGGCGCAGCTAGTGTACACTAAAGTATTGTATTGTATTACACCAGAAACTTGTTGGAAAGCCCCTAGTAACAGCCTGTCTGGCAGTGATAGCGCAACCGGAAATCGCGATCTAACTTTACTCTGAAGGTAAGAAGATACCATGCGGTTTGGAGAACCGACTGCAGTCATATCAGATGCACTGTAAAGCTGTCTACACACCTAAGCCACCGGCCCGGTGGCGGCAAAACCTACCGGCCCAGTGACGGTACAACCGACGGGCAAGGCCGTCGGCCTTTATTTGAGACGACCTTGCAGGCAGTTTGCGTCCGCATCAGGCCGCGCCGCCGGTCTTATTTTAAGACGATCTTCGGCTTGCGTCTGCGTCAGGCCGCGCCGCCGGCCTTATTTTGAGACGATCTTGCAGGCGGCTTGCGCGCGCGTCAGGCCGCGCCGCCGGTCTTATGTTGAGACGATCTTGCAGGCGGCTTGCGTCCGCGTCAGGCCACGCCGCCGGCCTTATTTTGAGACGATCTTGCAAGCGGCTTGCATCCGCGTGAGGCCGCCGGCCTTGCCCGGCGCGGCGGCGGATTGTGCCGTCGGGCCGGTGTGTAGACAGCTTTAGCTATCTTGGCATGCTGCCAGCTGTCGATAATGGTCCACGAGAAGATGTTACTTGAAAACCAGTTGCTGCCTGCGATTTCGTTATTTATGTATATACCATGCGAAATGATTATGGGGATGAAAAGTAGCCTACTTTTATTCCAGGCGTAGAACTAACTCTACACAAAATTTCAGCCCGAACCGTTCAGTAGTTTTGGTAACAAACATCCAAACTTTTACATTTATAACTAGTTTCTGCCCGCGGCTTCGTACGCTTGTTTCAATGGAAATGTTTAATAGTTATTTCTTTCCCATGGGAATTGATTAATGGGAAAAAATATCGTCTTAAAAAGCAGTGGTTTTGGCGTGAAGAGGTAACAAACATCCATCCAAACATCAACTTTCGCATTTACAATTATAGTGTGGTTCCATAAGTTTTGTGCTATAAATATTTAAGTACAATGATAGCCTTCCGTCGAAATACTAATATCAAAAAAATATTCTAACCGAAATACAAACAAAAATGCTTAAATTCCCGAAGTCTACCTATGTACGAAAAACCCTCAGATTGTATGTGGTGACTCTTGTCTCTTGCTTTAATTGATGTTTAGACTCTTGTTTTAACCATCATTATCATCAACCGAATTAGCCCACTGCTGGACATGAGCTTCCATGAGTAACAATGAGCCTGAGCTTGCCGGACCAGCATCTGCCTGCAGTCTTTCGAAGGTCATCCCACTTGGACGGAGGGCATCTTACACTACGTTTTTCGAGTCAAGAACACTTTTACCCCAGCGGTTGTTGGTTCTTTGCGAGATAAGGCCGGCCCACTGCCACTTCAGTTTGCTAATTCTTTGAGCTATGTCGAGAAATTTGGTGTTTTATAAATAGCCTTTCCGAAGTCATACTGCACACTTGAGATGTCCACAAAGAATCCGGCGCGAACACGAGTTTGTAGTCTCGAGAATTAATAAATTTTAATTATTAAAGAAACAGTCTTTATTCAGACAACTTATAAATTATAAAATTCATATTCATAAATTGTAATAAAATCATAAATTTTACTTACTAAATTTAAATCTTTGACTGTTTGACTTCAAAAATTGTTTCACCAATTGCTACATTATCCCTGCGTAACATAGGCTATATTATATTAGACGGGCCGCTAGCTTTGTATTCTCGACAGCCTATATTGGTTCACTGCTGGACGCAGACCTTCCCCTGATAAGCGCCTTATTGACTTTTGCCTAATGGGGAGTAATGCCCATAATCTCCACATGCATGTGGGTTGGGGATCGCAGTTCGGTGGTAGAATTGTTCTGCAGGGGGCGCTGCTGCCCGCTCCCGGTTGATATCCCCTAATCGCCTCTGACGACACCCGCAGGAAGAATTGGGGTGGTGTAAATTCCAAGCCGTGGACCACACATCTAAGTTTTGTATATAACTACTTAATAAAAATATGCAAGAAATTAAATTGAGTTAAAAACGGCAATTTCATATTTGAACACCTATTATTAACACGATGCCGGCAGCAATTTACTTAAATGCCTCTCCAGCTGTCAATTTTATGTCTGGGCCGAATAGGGAGAGAATGAACAAACTTTATTTTTACAAATGCTATTTTCGAGCATGACGGGAACCATTTATTCACATAGCGCATCATTTGTTCAGCGAATCGGAGAAGTTCGATACAACTTTTCGTTAGGAAAGCATTCATCTCTTGTCCGTTTTTGGACACGAACTGGAATATTTTTCGCTGCGTGTGTTAAAGTTTGTGTTGTTGTTTACCTTGCTTACTTTGTTTTCGATAAGTTTTTCATACATTAATAATAATAAAAATAAGTCGCATAGTCAGGAAGTTTCTGTCTCTGCAGTCCTAGTCACCGGCCGCTTGACCCTAGTTTCGTGGCCGGTGATTCACCGTTTTGATATATTTTTTACGATAGAATTATTAATTTTCTATAGTAAAAAAATTATATGTATAAAAAGATAAGAATAAATAAGTGTAAAATAGTAATAATCATTTGTTTTCAGATAACACAGATCCATTCGGGTTAATCTGTATCTAAGTCTATACAATACAATACAATATATTTATTAATAACACCAAGTTATAAGTCAAGTTGGTACTAAAGTACTACAATAATAGCTATTATTAAATTTAAGTTTAATAGTAATTTTAAGTACAGGCAAAAGAAATTATTATTGTTATTATAGCTAATTATTATTGATTTAAATAGACATTTACATTTTTTGTTTTAAAAATTAAAAATTATTATTAACATATTGGCAGTTTGTGGAACTCGTTAATCGAGTAGAACGAGTTTTCTAGTAGCCATTTTACTATAGTAGTTGAATATTAATTCTTGTCACAGAATATCAGGGATGCTACGACCGAGTAGTGCAGCCTCTCTTGTGTGTACGCTACGACTTGGCAACCACAGGGGTAAGTCTATTTGTCGTTAGTTACGAGACGAGATCGGGACGTCTCGTAACAAAAAAGAGTAAAGAAAAAAAGAAAAAGAGTATTAGTAAGTAAAAAGGAAACACGGACTAACCCCTCAGAAAACCGCGAAAACGTATGTGAAGGCAAGAATCCAACATCCCTTGCTCCTAGCGTGTATGGAGGATTAAAAAAAAACATTTTGTAAACCAGCATGAAACACATACTACCCAAACAAAACAATCTCTGCTTCAGAGCCAGTTCGATAAGCAATTACCGTAACAAGTTTTAAATGAAAGTTGCAATAAACTTTTCCATTTAGAAACAGAAAATGTTTAAAAAGCGGCTTCTGTTAAAAATAGAAGCAAACAGCTTCAACTACTTCTTGTGAATGGTGGTGTTCTGAGCGACAGTTTGCAACTCAATTTATTTCTTTTAGGTTGATAAGAAAACTATATTTTTTTACCTTTTGCTTTCTCTCTTGGAAAGGTAAAGACCAAAATGGAGTTGCTTTATTTTGTAAGGAACTCACGGTTCTTAAGAATTTAATATAAATGTAAGCGAATGGAATTACGGTAAGTAACAAAATTTCTTAGAATTTAGTTTAGGTTTCCTTACCACAAACAGCCACTTAGAAACTATTACGTAAGAAGGTACAAAATTGTAAGAGTTGTGTGTTCGTGTAGTTTCCTTGGAAACGTCCTTATTATAATAACTAGGTACCTAAATTTATTTATTTTATTTGTGTTTATTTTCGGGAAACCATCAGCACACTAAACAAAAATGGGTGATCAATAGAAATTGGTGGGACAGGAATCCACTGATAGATACGTAATAATGGTACTTGAAGGTACCTATGTAATGTACCTAATGTAACTAGCTTTCACCCATAACACACTATACAATAAGTACATAAAGTTGTTATATCGCATTATATAAAAAATTATACACAAAAAACAAAAATGAAACAAAAGATAGGATATCACTCATATTCACAATAAGAAACCGGGTACAAATATTTTGGCATGTTTTAAAAAACGATAAACTGACTTCAAATTCTTCTAGTGGCGACATCTAGTTAAATTAGAGTCTAATTTAGTTTGATGATACATCGAGGTATACCATATGAAATTAAAAAAAATCCCCTGTTTTCCTACCCGGGTTGGATTTGTTTTTTCAAATTTAAATGAGACCACATATACCCTTTCCAAAAAAAAAAGAATTATCGAAATCAGACTACTCTGTAAAAAGTTTTGCGTGGTCATACATAAAAAAAAATATACGCGTCGACTTGAAAACCATCTCCGTTTTTCGTCGGTTGAAAAGGTAATAGAAAGGTAAAATAAAAATCATCATTCACATCCATAAATGGAAACAACAATAAAGTTGTAAATATTTTACTTATTTCCCAGACTTTTTTAATCTGCGCTTCCATATTTGTTTTTTTACTATTTTAACTATCTGACTTTAAGCCAGACACGTCAGACAGCTTAGGGTCTAATGGAAATATCGGGTTTTTCATTAATCACGTGATGTTTTTTTCAACATGTTTTTAATCCCCTTCCTCTTTGGTGATAGGTACGTTCTGAGGTTTTAGAATACCAAATCACGAGTATGTTTTTTTAGATGTAAAAATGTCAAAATAAAATATTAAAAACCGCTAAAATCCGCTGGAATCAGTGTCAGATTCCGTGTCGAAGACTTGATGTGGTCAACGATGTATCACGAAGGTCTAGAAGATATATAATAGTTCGGTTTTTCGGTTCTATGTCCAATGATGTCCAAGGACGTTTTTTCGCTGGCAGATTTCTTATAGATAGTTGTTTCCTTTATCCGTGCCTTGGAAGGAAAGCACGTTAAGCCGTTGGTCCTGCGCTTGACCTCTCCCCGGTCCTGTCGATCTGCCGTCCCATCGGATTATGAGAGTGAGGGAATAGAGAGTGAACCAGTGTTTGCGTGTGTAAGCACAAGTGTGTACTTGTGCACTATATTATGTCCTGCGCATCTGGCTAGTTTACGCTGAGACTGGCCGCCGTGGTTGAAATTCGGCTAGCCTATTATTAATCTGTCAAAAATAAGCTACCGCTGTCAACAGTAAAAGCAAGCTCGCCAGAGTACGGCCAGCTAAGCTCAAGGTTAGCACTTCGGTTGCTGACCGGCTTAGGCCAATTCCATCCGTTCGCCGTTATATGTGAGGACAGTCATAACCAACATTTCAAAGTTCCGAGTCCTTAGTATGGGTTGTGCATTAGTTTACGAAAACTGTAAGTTCGTATCCGTATGGTAGAAAATTTGGCGCCATGCTATGCTATGCTATGCTACCGGATAGAGAGGAAAGACTTTTCATAATATGACAGCGATCTAATACTGTCATACAAACTCAAATAAAGTTTTTGAAAGATTTGGACTTATTTTTTGCATTTTACCAATTGTTCAAACTTAACAACTTAGGCAGGTCAGAGCGTTAGTAAACGATTTTTTTTCCGTTTTGTGCCATTTTGTTCCGTGCAAACCGATACTAGCCACTTCGTACCAAAGGCACGCTTGGTTGCAGCAGAATTTCATTTATTTCGGTCTGTGACGAGGTTTACATCCGGGAGCTTTTGCATTTCTCGTGTGATCCGTTTTTGCCTGCAGTTCAGTGGGATGAACAGAGGAATTAATATCCGTTTTTGCGCGAAAATGCACGTGAATAAAATATTAATAATCCTGGAGGTTTACCTCCTCAGATTTCTCATTTTGTTACGAATATGAATATCCATTACCAAATTAAAAACTTAATGTGAATTTATAACTTCCATTGTTTTCTTCCATTGTTTCCATTGTTGTATTTCAATTTATGATTTTATGAGTCGGCACAATCGGAAGCGTTTTTCTTGGATAAAAAGTGGTTTCCCTGATTTATAGTCGGAGAAAAGTAGCCAGGTCATTTATCTTTGAATTATAAATAACTAGCTGGTGCCCGCGACTTCGTCTGCGCAGGATTAGTATTTCGAGTAGCTTATATTATCTACTTTAAATACCAGAAGCGATAAAAGCATCCATTTTCATTTAGGAATCAATTTATTACTACCAAATGTGCATTTGAAATAAATTATCAATTTTTATTGTAGTTATGGTTCACTATTTTGGCTATATTGGCTTACACATAAGATATAGATATATACTGCGGCGAGCTTTTTTGTAGGACTATTTAAGATAAACATTTCCATCATACATTAAATATGTCTAACTCTAGCGGTTTTGGGCGCGCACGTCAGAATAGCTCGCAGATGGTAAATTTTTTCCTACTTACTTGACACTTATCATCGTATTTTGGACAATTCACACAATATCTTTATAAATTGTAGCCTATGTGTTATTCTGATGTATAAGCTATATTATTGTAAAGTTTCATTAAAATCCATTCAGTAGTTTTTACGTGAAAGAGTAACAAACATCCATCCATCCATACTTAAAAAATTTCGCGTTTATAATATTAGTAGGATGAAAGTATGTCTAAGTAAAGAAGTAATGCAAGTAATTACTTAATCTAGAGGAGAGTATAAGTAATGAAAATAAGTAATGTAAAAGAATAAGGCACTTTGAGTTTAGTGCTCAAGACTCAAGTTGTTCTTGCAGTCCGTTTGAGTAGCACCGCAGATGCTGGGCAGTGATCGCGGTCGAAAAAACTTCAATCAAAATATTTTCTAAGAACTTACTACCTTATTAGATTTATAAGTATACAGGTTATTGGTAATTCACTGACACTGCGTAAACTGCAGATTCTGTTCTTCACGAACACCTTCGTGAAGACGCCAGGTCTTATTTCTTAATTTTTTTGTTAATCGCCCCCATGCAAAATAATGTCAGAAACCCAATTAATTACTAAATACCGATCTCCCACTCCTATTTAACTCCTCATCATCATCATTCGCTTATTTTACATCCACGAAAGTTGATTCAGCCTGGCTGGGAGTCAGCCGAACACACACACACTCTCTGATAATTCAGGGCAGAGCCTTTTTTAGGTTTAGTTTCAAAGAAAAATGTACGATTTTTAAATGGAGGGGGTTTCTACTAATATCATTCCCTTTCCACCAATTTTTAGAATTGAGACCTGGCGTCTTCATTTGGCCGTGCTTGTGATGATGGGCAGAACCTGCAGTTCACATAGTGTCAGTGAATTACCAATAACCCTGTATAATATTAAAATGCAGCAATGTGTTCTCACTTGCCGGGCAGGAAGCACATAAAAGCGGACTCGCCGATGTGATCCACGGGAGAGTCCGACACATAGTAAATATCACTGAGACGCTTATCTGTCTCCACGGCTATGGTCACGTTCTTGTTCGCTCCTGTATCACCGATGTACACCACTCTACAAACAAGGAAGATTACTTTATTGTGTGAATACTCAAAGTGAACAACTATTCGGCCTACGTGGAGAATAGGCATTGAAAGCGCATTGAAAGCGCTTTGAAAGGGGCCGTTGATTAAATAACGTGCATGCGGCTTGAATGGAGAGGAATGTAGTGAGATTCCACGTGAATTTCTGCCGGACATTCAGACATTTTAATCACGATGCTTGACTTTCGCAGTTTAATTAAATAATACCTGTTATGCTTGACGTTCGCAGTTTAAATAAATTATTGGATAGGATCATAATGTTTTGTAGGTACCTACCTATTTTGTTTGTTTCTACAAAACATATACGTGATTTTGCGAGCAGGGGAGGTAGTCTGAAACCTCACCATGAAACACCACAGCACAACGGTGAAAGGGGTTAAAAAGTTGTTAAGAAAACATCGTGATTATTGAACGACGCATAAGTATTTGTACTAACCACCATGTGACCACCCGCAGAACCCCCCTCGTTCGGCGGGTGGCTAGGTGTAAGTAGTGTACCTAAGCTATCATGTCCATTTAGGTACACTTTTAATTTAGTTAAGTAAGCACTTGCACGAAGATAGTTGTCTAGGGCAGAATAGAGAAGAATTACATCGCATTGACAAACATTGCGTAAATTATTGAAGTTCAAGGAATGAGTTTCAAACATATTACGCATTCGATGACAATGTGACGTAATTTTTCTCTATTCTACCCTAGACAACAATCCTCGTGCTAAGCCTACTGCATATTTGTTCAATATATTCAAATTACTAGCTTCCATGTTTAGAGTTTCAAATTAGTTTCAATACTGATATTCTAAGACATTTGTAAGAAGTCAGTTAAAAATAGGCGACCACCATGTTAAGTGTCTACTTGCCTTAATTCTCAGGTAGATACCGAGCCCAGCTCTTACTACCGCGGGGTACCGAGGCTCTTCGGGCTTTTATAAAATTTTCTAAGCGTCTGGTCGAAGCGATGCGTGACCCGAGTGCTGGTGAGTATCTGGCGCAGTTAGCTCAATTGTTTTAAAATATGTAAATACTAGTTCTGATTTGTTTCTATTATTTGATTGTATTTTTTTCTTTTTACAAATTTATTTCTTTGGATGTGATAACACGATTGTAAAAAAAATACGATAAAAAGAATCATGAAAGTGCACTGTTTCGCACATAATTTTGTCGTGATCTCAGGAACCCCGTGGTCTATTGAAATGATTTATGTTTTGGTTTCTATGTTATTAATAAATATTTGGTTCATTGAAACGGTTTCTTCATAATTTGTGTAGTTTTCTGGTAAATAAGCAAATGCCTGATTTTTGCGCTTACTCCGTTCCAATAAAGTATACTCTACCCCGCTTCTTTAAACGTGAAATCCACTGCCTATCCATTTCACGTAATTGTGCGCAATGCGCCCTCTTAATTAATTAATTTCACTCACTTCAGCTTGGGTTTCCCCGTCAAAGTCTTCACGAACGGACTGGGGTCCATATAGTAGAGATTCAACTGATCGTCTGAGTTCTGACCGATAATAACTGCCATGAACTGGAAAAAAAAACATCATACTAATATTATACATGCGAAAGTTTGGATGGATGTTTGTTACCTCTTCACGGAAAAACTACTGAACGGATCGGGCTGAAATTTTGCGTACAAGTAATTCTAATCTTGGAATCAAACATCGACTACTTTTTATCCCTTAAATCAGTTCCCATGGGATAGAAATCACCTTTAAACGTTTCCATAGAAACAACGCGTGCGAAGCCGCAGTCATAAACTAGTTCTCAATAAAACCAAAGGTAAGAAAACCTTAGAAAGAGTACAATCTCTGCCTTCTGTAACATAGTTTTTCTGTAAGACAGAGCTGCTCAGAACTTGTTTCAAAAATAAACATATTCATTTTAATCTCATGTTTTTTTAAGATTTAGATTTATGCCTCTATTCAAACCGCGCTAATATCGCAGCCTACCTATATCCATGCAGTCGTTCGACGAAGGCGTTTTGTTTTGACAGGGCAATCGTGCGGGGGCCAAGGGACGGGACGGGGGACGGACGCTCACGAGTTACTAAGGCGTTGATGTATGAAACTCGGGAGCGTCCCTCCCCCCTCCCGTCCCTTGCCCCCCAAGATTGCTCTGTCGAAACCACGTCAAAATGCCTTCGTCGAACGCCTGGATACACATAGGTAGGCTGTGTTAATATTGTAAAAGCGAAAGTAAGTACGTACGCATGTGTGTGCATAAGTGTCTGTTTGTTACTCCTTCCGCTTAAACGGCTGAACAGATTTGAATGAAATTTTGTAACAAGATAGCTTGTATCTTGAACTAAAACGTAGACTTTTATCTTGGAAAAGTCCAGGGTTCCCGTGAGATGACGAAATAAATTAAATATCAACGCGGGCGCATCTAGTAATAAGAATAAGCGGATGCCCCCTTATCTCACCCCCATACTTTGACACAACGTTCGTCAAAATTTCTTTAATTTCAACTTGAGATTAGCTCAATCTTCAAGACTCATCGTCAATCAATTACGGACAAATACATACCTATCTACAAGTGACTTAAACAAAGGTATCAATTCAGATGTCGCCAAAACTAAACTAAACATATTTGACAGGACTAAAAATAATGCCGTCCCTTTCATAACGATCAAAATAAAAGCATCTCAATATTTTTAGTGCTGTCAAATTATTTTAGTTTAGCTTTGGCGACATCTGAATTGACACCATTGTCTTCTACTTAAATTTCAACGTTAAAGGATATAGCGGTCAATTCTGTGTTCAGGTCAATTCCGAGGCAGAATGTAGAACGTCTAATCAGTGCATTGCAGTGGGGTGTGGATCGACTAAATAAATTCATAAAGGTTCTCTATTTTGGGTTCAAATGACCGGCTTTTGTTACAAAAGGCCGTTGGCCTGCTGGTTCACCTAGATAACAGCTAACCTTTTGTTAGGCTGAACTGAAATCAATTTAACAAGTGAAATTATCACTATATATTTAGTACTACCTTTAATATTTATGTCTTTGTTATTATATTTGTCATTCATCATATTTATTATCATTTCAACTGGGTCCACAGTTCCATTTAGGCGTCAATAGCCAGTCCCAAGCTTTCCCACATTCAGCGATTTCCGAGGACTAATTTAACCTTAAATTCTTTATTGCACACACAAGTTAATCTAAATATATAACAAGAGAAGAGGACATTAAATTTTACAATAACTTTAGAACCGTAACTTTTAGTCCGTCAAAGTTTGTAGTGTAGGAAGATGACTTAAAATAAACGGATACGTGTTTCAGGGTTTTATGAAATTCACACCCTAAAGGTGTGACAAAGACTCACTGACATATCACGAAATCTAAAGAACTAGAAGAGCTACGTAGTTGAAATTTAGCATGGAGGTTTCTATTAAGGCTGCACGAGCCGTCCGGTCCAACTCATCAGTGGGCGCGGCCTAAATGGGCCGTAATTTTGTTAACACAGTTGATAGAGATGCTGTGTGGTGCTTAGAATTTGCACCACCCCAACTCTTCCTGCGGGTGTCGTAAGAGGCGACTAAGGGATATCCACCGAGGGTGGGCAGCAGTGCCCCCTGCAGAACAATTCTACCACCGAACTGCGATCCCCAACCCGCATGCCCAGCGTGGTCATTATGGGCATTACCCCCATGTGATAAAAGCCAATAAGGCGCTTATCAGGGGGAGGCCTGCGTCCAGTAACCAATACAGTCTGTTGAGGTAGATAGAGTTAATGGTAATGCTTCAGTACAAAGGAGCTTATGATATGAAACTGGGCATTTATTTAAGCTCTTATTGGTCAGCGGTAATTTTGAAATTGTTTCCTTGTGGTACCTTCGGAGGCACTCAAGTACTTATGTATTTAGAGCATGAATCCCTTTGTGAATGGCCATGCCTCGTATCCATTATGTCAGTACAACAAAACTCTAGGTGTGTTGCAAAAATTATGAGTAAATATATTCAAACAAATTGTCAAAACCTTGCTGTGCAAAAAGGCTTAGGTACTATAAAATATCGGATTATCGAGAGGATAAAAAAACTTGGGACGGGTTTTGATATCTAATAAAAATTTAAAGGCTAAAGGTTTCTTCGTCGCTTCTTTGGTTTAGTCTACATACTGAATCAATATTATCACTTTATATCCGTGTCAGTGTTTAGTTTCATAATTTGACCTTTTCTAAGTGTACATTTATTGTATTTATGGGAATAAAGAGATTTTGATTTTGAGTATGGGCAAGATACAGTGGTTGTATGCCTTGGTCCTTAGGCTTTGCGGTACGTTAGACTTGAAAATGTGTTCCAGTTTTCTTAAAACAGCCAACCATAGCTGGACGAGTCTTGATATCTCATTAGAATAAGATTAGCGACCAAAACCCTATAGGATCTGATATCCCTAGAACAG
This sequence comes from Eupithecia subumbrata, assembly GCA_949316285.1. Classification (NCBI taxonomy): domain Eukaryota; kingdom Metazoa; phylum Arthropoda; class Insecta; order Lepidoptera; family Geometridae; genus Eupithecia; species Eupithecia subumbrata. The sequence goes on from OX438642.1 coordinate 17,478,598, forward strand.
AGTAGGGACATAGTATTTGTCCTTAAAAAAAGCAAGAACACAAAAAAAAGTAGTTCGGACATGGATTCGAACGTTAGACCTCCTGATTGCAAATCCACAATGCTACTAAACACGCCATGCGTGTTAAATTTTGAAATTATGGAACACACTGATTACGTTGCATGTGATATGTGACTAGCAAAAGTAGGAACAGCCTTTACCCGCTAAGCCATTCGCGATTTTTGTCAAAAAAAAATAATATTTGTAATTATGCTGATAAACCTGCTTAAGCTGATAATGCCGATAGCTCCAAAACAACTTTTATGCCTTTATAAGCAAAAAAATAATAATAATAATGCTAGACAATTCACACAGAGTTATTTAGCCCCAAGCTAATCAGCGCTTGTGTTATGGGTACTAGATAACTGATGTACTTAATACAATACACTACATAAACAGATATTTTTTATTATACATAGAAAACATCCAGAACACGCTGAACAAATAACTGCAGATCGTTCAAACATTTGTCCCGAGGCGGTAATCGAACCCCCAACCTCCTGCGTCGCAGGCGTACCTTCGCCCGCTGCAGCTGCCACAGAGGTCGTCGAAAAGTAATTTATAAATTAAATAAAACGTTAATTTTGCCTATCCGGCGCCATCCCCCGTACATAGATGAAATTCGGACCAAGGGCTACAGCCATAATGAAACTTAAACAAAGGGAGCTACCGATTCGATTACTGCGGGGGTATTTTGATTCGTCGGAAACGCCGTCGTATTCGATATCGGTAGCTTTTTACGTAGCACAACGTTTCCGATATCGAATCCGACGGCCTTTCCGACGAATCAAAATACCCCTGGTAATGTTGTATGGACATCAAACGGAAGTGGCGTCTCCTTCATATCAGGCAGCCCCGTGCAATTGAATGAGATGGCATCACGGTGGAATCTAATCCAATCTCGCGGCCAACACATTATCTACATATATCTAGCCTAGCTTAGGTTGTCATCTCCTATTCACTATGCTCAGACAGACATAGATTAAGGCTAGAATACATTACAATCACGTTAGTGCACAAACTGGGTCTGAAGCCTCACTCAGTTTGCATACCTAGTGTAGAAAGAGATGCAGAATATTTCAACGCAGAAAGACAGCTGTCCGTCATTTCGCATAGCGCTCTGACGAAGAAGTACAAGTGAAATTAACTTATTGCGTTGCTTCATAGTTCATAGTATTTATTCATAACATAACAAGTTACAGGTCAGATAATAAACATTTGGATTACAATATAAACATTTCTATGACTTTGCATAGGTAGGTTCAATAAATTGTAATAACTTAATACATTTTATAAAATTGAGTTTATAAAAATACAAATAAATTGGTCGTATAAATTATTTCAAATCGATACCTAATCGTAAATTAACATTTAATATCCGTGAATTCATGGAAGTCATAGAAGGATTTTTCTATCCATCCATAAGTCATTGTTTTATCTTGTACTTAAAGTATTGTGTCGAGGGCGATTCCATAAATTTAGCCTGCAGGCGGTTGTACACTGTGGGTCCCATCACATGAATTAGCTTCGACATTTTTGTGAGCTTACGAGATAGCGGTTGCAGTTTCCCAGCCTTCCGCGTTCCATACCGGTGACCGTCTCCAAATCTCGCGTAATCGTTTAAGTTGTTCCTTGCGTACATTGCGGCATGTAAAATGACCAAGGATAGATCAGTCATATTACCTAGCGATTCAAAGTAAGGGCGCGCTGATACATCTTGCGGGATTCTAGCTATAGCGCGAACTGCTCTTTTCTGTATCCTAAAGGCGCGCTCCCAATACGCTGCACGGCCTCAAAACTCTACGCCGTACTGTAGGACCGTATGTACAGACGCGTAAAAGCTTTTCACACAATCTCTATCTAATGTTGCCGACAGAAGCCACAGAGCGAAACAAGCCCGACTGATTTTTGCACACATTTTGTCGATATGCTCCTCCCAAGTCAGACTTTTGTCTACTGTAAATCCTAGGGAAATACTAGCAACATAAATGTAGCTTTTAGAATCTAAAACGACTCAATTGTCAATGATTTTCTATTAATAAAATAGTAAAATGTTGAATTAATTAATGAAGAATAAATTACAAAAATTAACTCTTTGAAATCACAATAAATGGGGTTCATTATTTCAAATCATAACATTGGTGGTGGATTGCGGCGTGTTTTCTGACTTGGAATTGGCTGGCGGCTCGTGTCGGCGAACTAATATCTGCCGTGAGTGAAGCCCATCACAGACGTAGCTATAGGTAATACATATATAGCAATATACCGTGCTATACTGTGCTTTAATGTATGTATATTATAGCAAGGTGAAACGATGTAATAATATATAGTTTGCCTTCATTTCATGGTCGGCCTAGTTTTCTTGCTATACCATGCCATACTATGCTATGCAATAATATAAATTACAATAGAGCTTGGTGATGTCATAGAAATATAAATTATAGCTTCGTGTGTGGTCACTCGCGAAGATATCGCCCAAGCCTTGCTATGACTCATATTGCTATATATTATAGCTACGTACCTGATGGGCTTTTAATCGCAAAAAGTCGGGTGCGAACCCGCAGCATGCCGAGTCGCAGCCGAATACCGCAACCACCACACCATAATATACTCAGAGAGCGGCGCGCTCGAAATTACCTACAAGCTTGCGGAAAGTGAGTGCTACGAAAGTACTGTCTACGGCGTAGACAGTAGACTCGACGTGCTACGAAGCGGCTACGCGACTCACGGAATACAGTAGGTGTTTGCTATACTTTCTATGACACAACTTTATGTTGTTCGTTTCGCATGAGTCAGCAATTATTTTTGATTCTATGTTTACCTACACCTACATATTATTTTAATTAATTTTAAGACTTTCTTAAGTGCATTGTAATGTGCCGATGACAAATAAATGAATTAAAATTGAAACTGGTTCTCTCTTTTGCCATCTCACATCGCCATTCTACTTATTTTTCTTATTCACTTACTATTCAAAACTAGATTAAGGAAATGGCTTGTAAATAGTGTACACTTTAAACTCTAGGATTTTTTTGATAATAACTAACCGTCCTTAGATCTATTCAAGACTAGGGAACAATTTACAGAATTGAATTGTTAAAATATTATTGTATGTCTAAAGTGGATACGATTGTTGATACTTTAATTGAATTCAAGACCAATGTATATGTACCGATGTACACAATTTTTACAATAAAAATATTCTTATTCTTATTTTTCTTCGCCCGCGAAAGTGTGAAAAATAAAAAACTTGTAGCTGCCTGGCCTCATACGGGAAGATACTCGTCAAAAGAGAAGAGGATATCGGCACAGAAGACGAATTGTCAGAACTCACACTATGACTAAGTGTACCTTACCTTAATACCTACGAGTCCCACTATTGCATCTTTTTGTTTCTATTTGATTTAAAACTTATTCATAGTGTTTATTGTTATTCATAACCGATACCCATATCCGGATTTAGAATCCTAGATATTTTATGCAAACAAAGATATGTATGAAAACTAAAAAAGAACTTAGAACAATAACAGAAAACAACATGGCAACAAAAACTTTCCGAACTCACAATTCCACAGACAGGCGCTGCAAAAAAGATGCTATTTTGAGTTCAAAAACGTACGAGACAAAATGAAATGATGAATGAAAACTGTCAAAACTTCTGCGATTCAGTTCGATGAAATACGAGTCCTGAAATACATTCTCCTAATATTTATTTGGTTTTGTATTCACTCTGTTTACAAAAATTACCTATGATTCTAAATCCGAGTATGGTTTAGTAGAATATAGTAGTTTAGTCTAAGATAGGACATAATAGTGATCACTGAATGTTGGCTTCCGTCAATTAAATATTTTTTGCCAGGCCAGGCCTCAAGAAAAATATGCGTGTTTGGGTCAGAGAGTGCGTTCCATGTCAAAAATCTTAGGTGACGAGGCACACGATAGCTCCTGTCGGAACTTACAGCCTGCCTGATGCAAAATTTTCCGAAGTCCACGTCGATTTAGTTGGTCCTCTTCCCGTTTCCTCAGGTTTCAGATATTGCCTGACTGCGGTGGATAGGTATACCAGGTGGCCAGAAGTAATCCCTCTTTCTGACATTACAGCCGAGACTGTCACACGAGCTTTCCTGTCGAACTGGATATCCCGCTACGGGTGCCCGAAGAAGATCGTCACGGACCAAGGCAGGCAATTCGAATTCCGACTATTCCACAACTTAGCCAAGCTGTGCGGCTTCAAACTCGCAAGGACAATGGCCTATCACCCTTCGTGCAACGGCATGATCGAGCGCATGCATCGCACTATTAAGGTAGCTATCATGACTCATGGGAGTAAGGATTGGCTTTCTTCTTTACCCATAGCCCTACTTGGACTTCGAACCGAAGGAAGGAAGACCTGCAATGTTCATCGGCAGAGCTGATATACGGAGAGCAGCTACGCGTTCCTGGTGAATTTTTCACGCCGTCTTCTACTCATGTTGAGTATCCTGATTTCATTGCCCACTTGCGCCAGAAGATATCCCAGCCACGTCCCAGCCCAGCTGCTCATCACGGACAACACAAGGTGTTCGTGCACAAGGACCTAGCCAGTACATCCCATGTATTTTTAAGGCAAGATACTGGATCACTTGAACCACCCTATACAGGCCCGTATAAAGTCATTTTTAGAAACGCAAAGACCGATATTCAAATTGGAGAGAAAGATGTAAAAGTTTCTATAGACATAGTTAAACCTGCTTTTATAAGTCAGAATGACATAGAAACTCTGGTGAATTCGAGTCTGTCAGCTGATACTCCGGTTCGCTTTAATACTCCGTATTATTCGTAAGGGGGTCCTGTGGGGTCCTATATTTAACCCCCACAAATATACTGGTAGCAAATTATTATTTCACAGAAGACCATGTTAATCCAGCCGGAGGCACGCACCGCGCGATCACCACGGGACACGAGACCGCTGACGCTTATACGAACGAAGCGGCCAGCGACGCCAGCCCGCGAGCGAGTCACGACATTCCATCGGCTGCCTAGCTTTAATTCACTCGCGCTCATTAGCTCTTGTTCCCTACTTTTCTCGTCTGTTCATATTATTTTTTGAAGTGAAAACTTCTTTAGCGGCGTTGAGCACTTTTTCTGTAATGGGTATAAAATCTTAAACTCGCGTCAGGACACGTGACCTGATCGAAAAAGCGTAAGACGGATGGAGCAACGACGACATTATGCCGAAGGAATAAAGCTCAAAATTGTGCAGGATCTTCATTATAGCTAGGAAATTTCTTGAAGTTTTGTTTTGAGATAGAGTTCAAAATCGAACATTATTTTTAGGTAAACAGAATAGATAATAGTACTAGTTTCCGACAACAACAATAGGCCCTAGCTTACGTAATAGTTGCTAGCGTCCGGCTCGCTTATACCTACCTACTTATGTATCTATAGATAATTAATTTCTCGAACGAATCTAAAAGAAAGACAAGGACAAAAATTTTCATTTATTCATTAATATAATTTTATAATTAAGGTTAGGTTTCCATCGAGTCTATCGTACTGCTTAACGGGTGTAAACAGACCCTTCACGAAGCCGTCAACCAAGCATTCTGTACATGAAACTAAGTAACACTGCGCAAAAATAATTGCTGGGAAACGGAATTTATTTTTGGACTTTAAAAATAATCAGATTTTTGTAGCGGGTAATGGTTTGCGCGCAACCGGCTGTAAATAATTGTAATATTATTTAATATTGTAAAATAATTGTAATAGTTTTAAAGTGTTAAATTTTTAATGTAATATAAATTGTCATGTTTGTGTACGATAGCGCAATAAATGAATATTGTATTCTACCACATAAATGATAGTACTTTTATACTGATAAAGCAATTGGTGCAAAATTATTCCCTAACCATTCCAAAATATCAAACATGCTCAACGTTAATAATCAAGTTTTCACTTCTGCCGGCACTCCCGGAGTGCAACCCGTCTTTTTTTATTAATTTATCAAGTTTGCTTTTTCATCATTAAACGCGCTGATGAGCTTTTTTTTGTACAATATATCCTATTGTTATAATGGGCTATAATAGTATATATACTCATCACTTAGATGCACACAGATCTTACCCCATGTACATATCCGACGATCCTATCCATACCAGGTTGTCTGGCAGAGATCGCTCTTGAGCGATAAGACCGCCAATTGTCACTTAGGTTATAATTGTTTCATAGTCAGAAGTGTGCAATAAAAGTAATTTCTATCTAAGTATCTATCTTTTCTATTCTTAGCGAGGAATAGAAAGTATAGTCATTTATAAAACAAACAACTAAAGATATCGTATGAAGGACCTATAATTACTGATGAAAAATGCCTTCTCCTAAAAATTAACTTAGCAGCAATAATATACACATTGTGTCAAAAATTCAATTCATTGTTTCATTCATGAGGTTCAAGAGACGAACGTAGAGCGAAAATAGCCAAAAAATCTTGTTTTTAGGGTTCCGTACCTCATAAGGAAAAAAGGAACCCTGATAGGATCACTTTGTTGTCTGTCTGTCCGTTTGTCAACCTTATTTTCTCAGAAACGCGTGGATGTATAGAGTTGAAATTAACGTCAAATACTCAAGTCCGTAACCTCTTGAAGCCGCAATATAAATAAAACTTCTAAGTCAACGCAATCAAAGTTATAGCTGTTATGTCCGGAAATTTTAAAATTTCCAAGGGAATCACATGCGCACAAAACCTATACTTCCCGTAGACCTAGAATCATGATAATTATGCAAGACACAAGGTCTTACGGAACCCTTGGTGCGCGAGTCCGACTCGCACTTCACGTTTTATTTTATAGGAAAGAGTCCCATAATAAGGTGCTAACCCGACCCAAATCAGAGCCACCACCTATTTTATCTTATTGATATGAATTTATTATTATTATTACAATGGCTTATTAAAACTGATTGAAAAAAGTAATTGCTAAAGACTTGCAGACTAAGATTTTACCGATTGATCTAGCACTAGGCCGAGCTATCGTGAGGTTTCTAACAAACACGAGACGGTACTTTATCTCGGTGTGAATGCAATATTTAGAACATCTCAATTCCAGCACATTTTACCTACTCCTACTAGCAGGGAATTTCTGTTCGTTGTTGGGTTTAAGAATTCGGTTCGAGTTAAGTCTTGTAAGAATCTGAAGCGATCGGTTTATTCCAACTCGATAAATTTGTAGTAGCAAAATATTCGAAAATTCAGCCAGCTAGGATCATGCCGGTATTTATTCCGAGCTTGAGTATTTATTCCGAGCTTGGGTATTTATTCCGAGCTTGGGTGTTTTTTCTGCGTATTAAGAATAAGGTGCGGATGTGCAATGGGGCATCGGCTTAGCATGTACACCAACTCTACCCACGGGTGTTCCAAGAGGCGACTAAAGGATACCAGGGGGCGGCAGCAGCGCCTCTTTCAGAACATACCCACAAAGTACCTGTGTGCAGTGGAAGTCTTTTGTTTGAGATATGATAAAGTAAAGGCACGTAAAGGTCCAATTTCATTGTTTGCTGTCAAAACTAAGTTTAGCTTGAACGAGTTCAAATTCGGAATAATGTCCTCCTAGTCGTATTTCGACCGCGGCGACGGCCAATCTCATTTTAGACTGATGCGCAGGACATATTATAGAGCACAAGTGTGTGCACAAACACAGGTGCACTCTCTATTCCCTCACTCTCATAAATCCTATGGGACGACAGATCAACACGACCGGGAAGAGGTCAGGCGCAACTCCAAGGGCTTAATGAGCTTTCCGAGGCACGGGGGTGCGAAACCGCCAACTTCCTGACTCCGGGCTGCTACTGTGAATTTCCCTGCTAGAAAAACCCCAATAACAACTATTGGACCTCATTATCAGCGGTTGAACAAGCTGACCGCTAGACCAACGAGGCAGTCGTCAATCCGTAATACCTAGTGTGTGACATGACAGCCCCTGAAGTCGGTTTAGCGCTTGAACCGGATCAACTTTATGTCGGCAAAATGCACTGAACTCGCTTAAAGGTTGCTAAACTGAGTTTAACTTCATTTGCATTCTGTGTGAAAAGTTCTAATAATATCTTCATCAATTCATTATAATATAAGGTTTAATTTTTGATCACGCACTTCAGGTAGGTACCTCATTTCTACTAATCAAATCTTTATCATGGACCCGAGCTTGAATGATGATGGTGACGGTAATCATTTAAATTTTAGGATAATGATGATTATTATGATATAGTTTTTGTAATAAGTATATTAGTTGAGTTACCTCGATTTTTGCGCATGCTGCGGCCGCCTCTACATTAGAAAGCTCTAGACCTAAGAATTGTCATTGTTACTAAAGGGGTTAGGTTGTCAAACTAGACCTGTACACACGGGATGCCTGTGATAAAATACTCAAATTACATAAAATTCAACCCTTTTTCTTTGGTTTCTTGTAAGTAAAACACGATTGCGAAAAAAAATCATGAAAATGCACTGTTTCGCATATAATTAGGTCGAGATCTCAGGAACCCTGCGGTCTATTGAAATAATTTATGTTTTGATTATGGCTATTACCAATTATTTAGTTCCTTGAACCAGTTTCTTCATAAGGTTGTAGTTTTCTTGGTAATAAGCAAAAACTTGATTTTTGCGCTTACGCCGTTCTCTGTCCCGCTCCACGCGAAATCCATTGCCTTACTTTTTCAGAAAATGGCGCCCGTGCTTAATTTATTTTTATGTTATCACTAGGTGGTATTGGTAGTCCTAATAAATAAATAAACGTTGTGCAACGATTTACATGGGACATTTGCAAGTGCGTGCGTGATCGCAGATTGGAAAGCTCTATGCGTTAATCGCTTGGGTAAACATTTGTCATGATGTGGCTGTCGCTCACGTATCAGATCGCCTCAAATGCATAACAAACCGTCACTGTGATGAATGTTTGTGTACATTTGTAGAGCCGACACCTTTATCGTACGTGTTGGATGCCGTCCGACCTGCAGGGGTATTTTTATTCAACGATTCGTTTCCGAATCGAATCCGACGGATCTTTAAAATGCTATTTTGTTTTCGCCTCGGGTTGATGATCGAAATAAAGAACTCCTCCCCATTGACATGAAATGAAATGAAATGAAATGAAATGAAATGAAATGAAATGAAATGAAATGAAATGAAATGAAATGAAATGAAATGAAATATTTTATTTGACACGACACATAAAAAAAACTAAATGTTTGTGGAAAAATAAATATTAACTAGGAATGTAACTTCCGCAACCTGCTTGGCAAACCACCGAGTGTCGAGTCAAAAAGGTATCAACTCAGCATGTTGCTGAGTAGACAAGTAATATTATCTACTCAGCGCTGGTGTTATGTTGACCCTTGTGAGGGGAGAGACATCACCAGCGACAAACCTACATGGCCATTAGTCAACAGATTCGCTTCGAATTTTGGATGATCAACCCGAGGCGAAAACAAAATAGCGTTTTAAAGATTCTTCGGGTTCGATTCGGAAACGAATCGGTGAATTAAAATACCCCTGCAGGTGGGATGTTGATCTGTGTAGACTGCAGGTAGATGCTGGATGCTCATTAGGGAAGGGCCTATGTCCAGCAGTGCATTAATATGATAATGATGTCGATCTTGTAACCTATACTCCAGCCAAACTCAAATAGGTGCAATAGCATATGTAAACAAAACTTTGGCCGTCTCATTTTTGCTTTTATTACAATCACGAAGCTTATGTAGAACCACTGTTCGTTTTTACACGGAGGGAGCTGTAGATACTCTTATCTCACATTCTTGTCGTTAGTTTTAACAGAATTAGCTCATTTTTTTTTTCTTAAGTCTAGGGAGCAAAGAGAATATTTTAGATTTGTGCACCGCGGTTTCTAAACAAATATTGTAGGTATCTTTGGTTTCGCCGGAGTATAGTAAAAGCCGTCTACTCGACTTGGTAAGGCGCCTTCTGTGGCCTTGATTACCGGGAAATAAAGTCTATACTTTTACCGAGATAGCCAGCTAGGACGTATATTAATACTCACCGTGCCACCTGCAGTATTTAGCTTGTCCCTCACTATGTGGCGTTTCATGACCCTGCCAGCGCAATTGATGGGGCAGCTGGCAGTCAGCGTGAGAAGCTGCAGGGGGAACGGCGTCATGAGCGCTGTCCCGTGTGCTTCCACCGACGCTGAACCTTCGCCGAGCACTCCGATTAGCACCTGGCAGTCAAGGGTGTTCATCATCACCAACCTGGTTTGGTGCTGCCCTGGCATTTGGAGAGTGGAGCGCTGTGAAAAGATACATTTTTAAATAATTTTAAATTGATCTTTTGTCCCATTCTGGGCAGAGCCGAAGAGTTTTGCCCAGCGTGGTGCACTCCTTTGTGTCATTTATTCTGTCACGGTGACTTAGTGCCTTTTCACACTACGCCCCGGTCACCGGGTACCCGGCGGCGAATCGTATGCAAATTATGACGGTACATGTGAAAGCTATCGTACATGTTCAATGTCCATTCACGTCGCCGCTGGGTACCCAGCACCGGCAACCCGGAAACCGGAACGTACGTATGAAAAGTGAAAAGTCAATGATGATATTTATCACAATAATTATTATTGTAAAGTATATAGTATAAATAATATCTTTGCTAATAAGGACCTTAATTATTCTTATTCTTAAAGACGCTTACGCTGTTAAGGCTTCACTTGGTGGTTGTGACTGACAAAGGTCTTAGTAATAACCTTCATATGTATATATATTATAAAGATGATCGTAACATAATGAGCTAAGAAACTTTGATGGACATTTGTTAAAAATCAAGCCATAACCACTAAATGAGTCGGACAGAAACCTTTGCCAACCTTGTTTTTAAATTCAACCATAACAGGACACAAAACTATTCACTATCCTCAATTACTTACATAATACCAAAACAAATGACAGTGGAACATCAGAGAATGCACTTTAACTCGTAATTCAGTTCACTAAACTATTAACTCTCCTGAATTAGACACTTAATTCCTAAACGAATGAAAGTGGAACGGTAGAGGTAGAGAGTGCACTTTAACCGCTTAGTTCAAAAGAAGTTTACTTAAAAATGTATGGGTCTGAAAAGACTGCGCCAGTGAAAAATTCGTTTGTAAGAAAAGAACTTCAAATGAAAGAATAAACTAAGAAAGACTGCGAATACTATAGGAAGAGATTGTGAAATGTAAAAATGTTGTCCCCCTTCTTATTAGACTGGCAGTTCATTTCGTGTCGTATATCCTACTAATATTATTAAAGCCAAAAGTTTGTAAAATATGAATTTTTGTAACCTAGGATCTCCAAAACTACTGAACAGATCAAAATGAAATTTGGTGTATATTTAGAAAATAGCCTGACTTAGGTAATATAAAATAAGCGTGCGAAGCCGCGGGCAGAAGCTAGTATGTTATAAACACAGACAATTGTGAATACATAAGTATAATAAATTAATAAGTGTTCTAGTGCAGTTGTAGTCGTAAATTGTTAAAAGTTTATTTGTAGGTCGATGTTCTAAGTATGGCGTTTTGTTTCTTCTTTCAAATGGCCATTCTTTAGGTTCATACTAGTTTATGCCCGCGGCATCGCACGCGTTGTTTCTATGGCAACGTTTAGAGGTGATTTCTATCCCATCATGGAAACTAATTTATAGCATAAAAAGTATGCCTAAAGAAGCCTATGTTTGATTCCAGGATAAAAATTACCTGCGTGCAAAATTTCAGCCCGATCCGTTCAGTAGTTTTGGCGTGAAGAGGTAACAAACATCCATCCATCCATCCATCTATCCATCCATCCATCCAAACTTTCGCATTAATAATAAATAAATAATAATAATAATTAATGCTGGACAATCCACACAGCACCATCTAGCCCCAAAGTAAGCTACTCAAAGCTTGTGTTATGGGTACTAGATAACTGATTATATTTAATACGTTATAAACATAGATAGATATTTTTTTATTATACAAAGAAAACACCCAGACCAACGGAACAAATCTCTGCAGATCGTACAAAAATTTGTTCCAAGGCGGGAATCGAACCCGCATCCTCTTGCGTCGCAGGCGGACTCTCGCCCGCTGCGCCACTGAGGTCGATAATATTAGTGTGATTAGTTACTAGATTTCTGCCCGCGGCTTCGCACGCGTATTTTCAGTATAAACATTACAAACTTATTTTCTAAACAAAATAGTATTTTAGAACACTGAATATTACAGTTTCATACTAGATTTATTGCTATTTCCTAGAATTGTTACTTCAGGTACAAACCAAGCAAAAGCACTGCGGGCGCTTACGGCTGCCCCGTGTCGGCCATTATAAAAGTAAAGGTGTGTTTACTGGTGATGGCAAAGAATTCGCATGTTCACAATGCTATCCTTTATAACAAACAATGGTTACTGTATTACTTACGACTTTCCTACGACGAATCGTTGATACCATCAAGTGTTTCTCTTGAAACACTTGAACTTGCATCAGGATCGCTCTAGGATTAAAGCCCAAGTTTCATATCAAATCTGCGCATAGCTATATGTGTTTTTGTGTTGCTTGGGTTTTTAGGGCTCGGTAGATATTTTAAGTTGGTGGTCGGTAATATTCTGCAGTTTGCTTTCGTTTTTTATTCATTAGGGTTCCGTGTTAGGTTGGTGTTCAGTTGAGGTGGCACTCAAAGAGAAGTAGGTATGGTAAAGTGAAGTACAGACCGCAAGCTGTCTTGGACTATAATTTGTGGGAGGTGTCGACAAGAAAGACCAGCTCTTGTCGGCATATCCTCTAGAACGCGCAAGAAACCAGGTTTGGTACAAAAAGTTGTTCTTGAGGCTGATGAACGTTTCGATATTGAACTCTTACATTCTTTACAAATGTAAGTTCAATATCGAACATAGGCGGTTTAGGCACAATCTGGCGGAAGCCCTGGTAGCTGCTTCGCAGCCGCCGGTACAATCTACGTCAGTGCAGGCCACGCTCGTACGCTCCACCGCTAAAGACCGCCCAAAATTGACTGGGAACCATTTTATTGAGAAGGGGCCCTCCAAGCACAGTGTATGCAATGCATATGGTACCGCATGCACCGCAATTGAAAAATGCGTACCTACAGTATATGTATGCGACCAATGCGATGTATCACTGTGCTTAGTAAACTGCTTCAAAGAGTATCATCATCATCATCATCATCATCATCATCATCAGCCCATATTAGTCCACTGTTGGACATAGGCCTCCCCTAATGAGCGCCATAGCGCCCTGTCTTCAGCTTGCCGCATCCAGCATCTGCCTGCAGTCTTTCGCAGATCGTCATCCCACCTGGCCGGAGGGCGTCCTACACTACGTTTGCCGAGTCGTGGTCTCCACTCAAGAACACGTTTACCCCAGCGGTTGTCGGTTCTTCGCGAGATATGGAAGGCCCACTGCCACTTCAGCTTGCTAATTCTTTGAGCTATGTCGATAACAGCTTTGGTTCTCTGTCGGATGTATTCGTTACGAATTTTATCCTTCAGAGAGACTCCGAGCATAGCTCTTTCCATAGCTCGCTGAGCGACTTTGAACTGGTGGACCAGAACTACCGTGAGTGTCCACGTCTCAGCTCCGTAGGTCATGACGGGTAGGACGCACTGATTGAAAACTTTAGTTTTCAAGCATTGTGGTATGGATGACGAGAAGACTCGACGTAGTTTCCCAAACGCTGCCCAGCCTAGCTGGATCCTCCTCCTAGCCTCCTTCTCAAAATTATTTTTACCCAACTGCAGAATTTGCCCAAGGTAAGTATACTCGGAAACAATTTCGAGAAGGTGGCCATGTACGACGACCGGTCCCGGATCAATGAGGCCATTGATCATGACTTTGGTTTTATCCAAATTCATGCCAAGACCGATGCGTCGCGAGGCTGAGGCTAGGCTGTCCAGCATTTGGTTCAGCTCCTCTAGCGACTCCGCCATTAAGACCATGTCATCAGCGAATCGCAGGTGTGAGATGATCTGATTATATATGATCTGTTTGTTTTATAATAGGATTTGGATGTTTATATTTTTAAATAAGATTTATATGTTTTGTGCCTTGTGTTTCTTCTATGTAAATAGACGGATTTCCTGTGTTGACTTTAATGAACTGATACCTATTATGATCTCTGTATTGAAACAAGGTCTTAAATCTAAGTTTTTTACATATCTATGTCTAAGTGTAAGTTTCATAAAACATCAATATTTTCTTAATTATGTTTTTTTTAGTTAGTTAGACATTATTGCTATTATGTTCCTCTGCAAAGTCTCCATACAAAATGCTAGTCAGATCAGATACAACTTTTAAACCTAAGACCTATAGTGGTATTCCTACCTGCTTGAGGTTAGGTAGCGGGAAGCGTGAAATGAAATGTCCACAAAATTATCCACTTTTCACTATATTAAACTTTACAAATTTTGAAGCGCCTAGCTAAGCTACGTATATAACAATACTCCAGAACGGGCGAGCTTCGACATAATTAAATGTGACCAGCATGCCTAGCGTCCTGTCTAACCAGCCGTCTAGCTGTGAACTCATTCCGTTGAGGCCGTGTTTCGCTTTATATCTGCAGCGGTGCCACAGATTTGATACAGTTAGTAAGCTGGTACCTGCGGCTCGGAGAGTGGGGCACGTGACGTAGGCTCGGTGAAATAGCAAGTCTTCGTGTGAGCGAGAAAGTATTCGACCCAGCGCGTTGCGTGCGCGCTTGATTAATTACATGAGTAGGTACGTGACATGGCCCTACAGTACTCCCCCTCTGAGACCGAGGCTACTGAGGTCGATAGTAATCTGGGAAGCGTACTGTACGCCCGGATCGGGTCTTCTTTTCAACTGGCGCTGGTGAATGGGTGTCATCTACCGGTCCTGGTATTATTTCCGGCGTACCTATCTTGGCATCATCTCTGGCGATGTAGGCGGCTTTCAGTCGATCAATGGAGACAGTTGACTCGCGCTCGTTGATGGCCAGCTTGAAGGTCTTGCTTCTTCTCTCCAGTACCTTGTAGGGTCCAGTATATGGTGGTTCGAGGGAACGTCTTACAGCGTCTTTGCGAAGGTATACGTACTCTGCAGTTTCCAAGTCTTTCGGTATGTAGAAAGTTTTGTTGGAGTGTCTACTTGCTGGTTCAGGAGCGAGCTTAGCCATATGAAGACGTAGTCTCGTCGCGAAGCTTTGTGACGTCAGGTACAGTCTCTGGAGTAGATGGTACAAAGAATTCACCTGGTAGACGGAGTGGCTCACCGTACAAGAGTTCTGCTGCCGAGGCCTTGACATCTTCTTTGTAGGCGCTGCGAATACCCAACAGGACCAAGGGAAGAACTTCTGACCAGCTGCTGTTTTGATGACACATGATGGCTGCCTTCAATTGGCGGTGGAGACGTTCCACCATACCATTGCAGGCAGGGTGATAGGCCGTTGTGGGACGATGTTCCGTACCCAGGATAGCAGTGATGTTGCGAAAGAGCTCGCACTCGAACTGCTTGCCCCTGTCGGTAGTGATCTTGTGTGGACAGCCGAAGCGGGACACCCAGCCAGATATGAAAGCATGGGCGCAGGTCTCTGCAGTGATGTCGGGCAAGGGATACGCCTCAGGCCAACGAGTGAATCGATCGATGACCGTGAGACAGTATCTGAAACCACAAGAAAAAGGTAATGGCCCTATAATGTCCATGTGGACATGGGACAGGCGGTGGGAAAGGGATGGGAAGGTAGAGGTAGGCGACTGAGTGTGCCTGTTGACTTTGCTTCTTTGGCAATCGCTGCATTCTCTACTCCACTCCATGCAGTCCTTCTGAGCTCCTGGCCATATAAATCTTTCTGTCACCAGCTTAGCCGTGGCTTTTCCTCCTGGATGCGACAGATGATGCAGCGCATTGAATACAGGTTTTCTGAAAGAAGTTGTTATGAATGGTCGGTAGCGTCCAGTAGATGTATCACAATAGATTTCTGTGTCGGAGTCTGGAATTTTCGTCTTCACAAGCTTCAGTGCGGAGCCCTTGTTTAGCAGGTCTTGCAGTTCAGGATCTGTATCTTGAGAGTGAGCAAGGGCCTTGTAGTCGATGGAGGCTACCTCTTCTATACGCGAGAGAGCATCTGCTACGATGTTGTCTTTACCTTTAACGAAACGGATATCCGTGGTAAATTGAGAGATGTAGTCAAAGTAACGAAATTGCCTTGGAGAGCACTTCTCACGGTTGTAAGAGAAGGCGAAAGAGAGAGGTTTATGGTCTGTGTAGACTGCAAATGCTCTGGCTTCGACCATGTGTCTGAAATGACGTATTGCGTCGTAGATGGCCAGAAGTTCGCGGTCGTAGGGGCTATACTTCTTTTGCGCAGATGTGAGGCGCCTTGAAAAGAATGCCAGTGGTTTCCAAGCGTTGTCCCGTCTCTGCTGGAGTGCTGCTCCGATTGATGTGTCAGATGCGTCTGTGAATACAGCCAGTTCCGCATCTGACTCTGGGTGGGAAAGCATTGCTGCATCGGCCAGGCTTCTTTTGCAGTTGTTTAGGGCGGTCATCATTTCCTCCGTCATCGAGATTGGTTGTGATGGCTTTGTCTTTGGACCTATGAGAACAACGTTGAGCGGCGCTTGGATCTCTGCTGCTCCGGCTATAAAGCGGCGGTAAAAATTGTACATACCCAGGAAACGGCGCATTTCTCTAACCGTCGTGGGTACTGGATAATCATGGATCGCCTGAACTTTGTCTGGAAGAGGACGAATGCCGTCAGCTGATACGTCATGCCCCAGAAAAGTGATGTGCGTCTTACCAAACTCACACTTGGCGGTATTAATGAGCATACCGTAATCTGAGAGTCGCTGAAAGAGTTGCCGTAGATGTTGGATATGTTCAGATTCACTCCGGGAGAACACCAAGATGTCATCTAAAAATCCGTAGGAAAATGGCAGGCCTCTGAGCATTTCATCTACGAAACGCTGAAAAGTTTGCGCAGCATTGCGAAGTCCGAAATTCATGTACTTAAACTCAAATAAGCCGAATGGCGTCGTGATGGCTGTCTTCGGAATATCAGGCGCATGGACTGGAATTTGGTTGAAAGCCTTCACCAAGTCTATTTTTGAGTACAGGTGAGTTCCGGCCAAGTCGTGCGAAAAATCTTGAATATGCCGGATGGGATATTTATCCGGGATGGTGTGGGCATTTAGCGCACGGTAATCTCCACAAGGTCGCCAACTATTGTCCTTCTTTGGAGCAAGGTGCAAAGCTGAGGACCAAGGGCTTTCTGATCTGCAGGCGGTACCGTTGGCGAGCATATCTTCGAACTCCTTCTGAGCGATTTTAAGCCTATCAGGCGGCAGGCGTCTGGGTCGACAAGATACAGGCGGACCGGGCGTTGTACGTATGTGGTGCTCCGTCGTGTGCTTGATCTCACGCTGTGCGCCAGAAGGACGGGTAATGTCTGGGTACTCACGTAGTAGTTGATGGTAGGAAGTATCACCGCACACAGCCTTTATTGACTCGATATTGGTTGACTCCTTCGCCGGTGATGCAGTTGCTGTCAGTTCGGTCAGGCCGTCAATCAAGCGGTAGTTTTTTAAATCTACAAGCAGATTATAAAATTTTAGAAAGTCAGCACCTATTATCGCTTTTGACACGTCAGCTACTACAAATCGCCATGAAAATGCTCGGCGTAGCCCGATGTTGAGTTGCAGGAGAATGTATCCATATGTAGCTATCAGGCTGCCATTTGCTGCAAACAACTGGTATGATGTCTTCTGTCTCGACTCTCGAACTGCAGATCTCGGAAAGACACATAAATCAGATCCAGTATCTACTAGGAAAGATGTTTTAGTTTGGCGGTCTGTGACGAACAAGCGGGCTGGTGAATTTAGGCAGTCGTTTGCCGCTACTTCCGGCTGCCGTTGGGATTTTCCGAAGATAAAGGTGTCGGATATTTGCACGGAATTGTACACCTTGTCGCGCGGTTACCAAACCGGTTATGATAGTAGCAGTAATCTGGATTGCGCTGTCTAGAACGGGAGCGTCTGTTGCGGTCTGGGCTGCGATCGTAGTCACGTGATCTGCTACGCCCGTGAGTCTGACCCTTGAGCGACGCTATTTCTTTCGTGAGCTCCGTAATTTGCTTCTGCATCTCAGTGAATAAATTATCAGAAGTGGTAGCAGCTACGTGGTGATTTACTGGTGCTATTTCGCTAACTTTGTCAGCTAGGTCCGCCACAGTCTCTAATGATGCGTCCAATTGCGTCGCAATAACAGTTTGAATATTATTAGGCAAGCGGCTGGCCCACAGGGTTCTCAAAAAATCATCGGGGATAGCTGGCCCGGCGAGGGTTTGTAAGTGGCGTAAAAATTGGGATGGCTTACGGTCTCCGAGTTCTTCTTGCATAAGAAGTTGTTTGGTTTTCTTCTCCTGTGATGCAGAAAGTCTTTTGATAAGTTCCGCTTTTAATTTCGCATACTTGTTTTCAGTAGGCGGGTTCATGATAATATCCTTCACTTCGCGTGCATGTTGATGTTCAAGCTGCGCGATAACGTGGTAGAATTTCGTCGAATCTGCCGTAATTCCCGTAATTACAAATTGACCCTCAAGTTGCGTAAACCAAACTCCTGGTTCTTCAGGCCAAAAAGGCGGTAATTTTATTCCAACTTTATACACGCTGCCTTCCATAGCACTTGGCGCGCTCGCGCTTGCGTTGAGCGTATTGACGCTTGTACCGGACGAAGTGGTTGATCTAGAATCTTCTTGCCCGGCGTGCGGCGGTATGTTATGTGCTTCGCCGTGCTCCATTTCGCGGCTCAATTCGGGGTCACCAATTATATAGTGGTATTCCTACCTGCTTGAGGTTAGGTAGCGGGAAGCGTGAAATGAAATGTCCACAAAATTATCCACTTTTCACTATATTAAACTTTACAAATTTTGAAGCGCCTAGCTAAGCTACGTATATAACAATACTCCAGAACGGGCGAGCTTCGACATAATTAAATGTGACCAGCATGCCTAGCGTCCTGTCTAACCAGCCGTCTAGCTGTGAACTCATTCCGTTGAGGCCGTGTTTCGCTTTATATCTGCAGCGGTGCCACAGATTTGATACAGTTAGTAAGCTGGTACCTGCGGCTCGGAGAGTGGGGCACGTGACGTAGGCTCGGTGAAATAGCAAGTCTTCGTGTGAGCGAGAAAGTATTCGACCCAGCGCGGTGCGTGCGCGCTTGATTAATTACATGAGTAGGTACGTGACATGGCCCTACAGACCTAAGAGTTTAAAATAAATATTTCCTTGATAAGGAACCCCTGAGAGGCTGAGACCCAGTTCGAGTACAAACAAGTGCCATGCCAGCTTGTTGGCATTATTTATGATCATTCGTAAACACGTCAAGTTATTTGAGAATAATATTAAGCAATATAAAAATTAATTAGGTATTGTGCGAGTACGTAACCATAGCATAGACGCTAGCATCATTTTAAAGCAGCTAGCCGCGCTGTAAACGCGCCCCTTACTTTGTGGCTTAAAGCGCTGGGGTAACTATGGTGGCTTTTCAGTAGCGTTGAATAGGTTTTTGCGAGTAACATTTGCTGTGATTTCTTTTATTTTTTTATATTATTGTGTTAACGGGACTTATAAAACTTTTCACGTAGTTTCTTGTGTGATAAAAATGTTCTTATGTTACTAAAGTACTAATGTGAGAAACAGAAAACTGTGAACGGTGTCGTTTGTGTAATTATTAAGGTAATATTTTACAAGCATATTTTTTTATAAGCTTTGAATGATTTATACCGAGGTATTTACAAATTATTCTGTTCAATGGGTTTGAAGTTAACCACGTTCTATGAAAATATTTTGCAAAACAAACATAGAGGTATTACACGCTATCTATTTTTGTTTTCCAATTAGTGCCCCGTTCGGTTCATTGGAAAACGCGACAGGTGGGTCATTGATAGGACTTGAATTACCTACTTTATTTTTTTCATTAACGGGTAAGTTTTTTTTATTGTTTTCTAGTAGCCTAGAATATGCTCCATCGGAAACCAAAAAAAAACTTTACGATATTGCTGTTCTATTCCAAAATATAAAGTATTTACATCAGGTGAACGTAATAATCAAAATCTTTTTGGTGCACGTGATTTATGTGTATTAAAACTATCGTAATTAGATCAACAAAGCATATTTTTATTATGACCAATCTGTTTTCTTTCCAAAACCAGTGTTAGAAAATAAATAAAATTGCTTAAAATTACGTAAAAACTGAAAAACCATAATACCATACCGCGGTATTTTGCGGTTGGTAATTTGTTCGTTTGCGCTTCTCGGCTATGCTAGCGCGTTGCGCCAGCGCCTGACTGGATAATAAGTAGTCTAAAATGAATGAATTATTTGTTAGACATAATCCGCGGTTCTACAAAAAAGTTAGACATCTGTTGAGCGCGTGTTTAACAAAAGCGTTACCACAAAACTGCGACGAATTTTACGACGGTTTACAGTTAGACACGGCTTAGACATAGTTTAAACGAGAGATAATCTCTTATTAAACCCATGTCTCTCGGACCGGTGTTTATGTTGGTTTATGTAGTACCGCTGTAAAAGTTAATTTTTGTGCTTGATTTTATATAAATAAATTATTATTATTATTAATTAATATGTGGATTGGTGCCTCAATGTCATGTGGTAAGCGTTTTCCTATCCAAATATCTAAGAAAGGGTAGACTTTATAAATAGAAAAACTTTTTAGAATGAGTTCAACGTTTCGGAGATAGGGGGGGGATGGGTATTTTCGACTTTTTTCGAAATATTTTAAAAGTATGTAACCTACAAAAATTTCTAAAACTATTTTGAAATGTAGTACAAACTGATACCTTTCATTTGATACCCCACATGACCCTGTAGGTATCTTTTAAAATTTCGGCAACACAATTTGTATAGAAATATTCAGTTTCATGTTTCATTTATTTTTCTTTAAATCTGTACAGGCGAACAGATCAAAACGAAATTGGGCGTAAGTTTAGAACAAAGTCTAACTAAAGTAATAGTTAGAATATTTTAGATATTTCGACTTTTAGATCTTGGATTACAGTTAAGTGGACTAGACTTGTGTCGTAGGTTCCTATTGGTTTATTAAGTCAAATACAACATATTTATTTTTTGCGCCAAATTTAATCGAGAAAGTAAAATATAAAAAGATATCATGCCCTATTCCACCCTGATCCACTGAATCCATTGATTCGATTCATCATTACAGCCTCGGGGCTACGAGTTGGAGGGCCATCACTTGTTAATAATTAGGGAGCGCTGCAAATGAAAGCTGTGAAGCAAAAGGCACACTGCTGCGTGCCTTTTGCTTCTGCAAGCTTTCTTTGCCCTGTGACTGTTGTATGTGCTCCCTGCAACTTCTTCAACCCATCTTGTAACAATGCCGGATTATTACAACCACAACCTCAACCTCAACAGCATATACTTCGACGACCTCCGTGGCGCAGCGGGCGAAGGTCCGCCTGCGACGCAGGAGGTTGCGGGTTCGATTCCCGCCTCGGAACAAATTTGTGTAAGATCTGCAGAAATTTGTTCCGTTGGTCTGGGTGTTTTCTATGTATAATAAAAAGTATCTATCTATGTAGTATATTGTATTAAGTATATCAATTATCTAGTACCCATAACACAAGCTCTGCTTAGCTTGAGGCTAGATAATGCTGTGTGAATTGTCCAGCATTATTTATTTATTTATATATTGGTCCTCTGCTGGACTCAAGCCTCCCCCTGATAAGCGCCTTATTGGCTTTTATCTCATAGGTGGTAATGCCCATAATCTCCACGCTGGGCATGTGGGTTGGGATCTCAGTTCAGTGGCAGAATCGTTCTGCCCCTGGTAGATATCCCTTAGTCGCCTCTTACGACACCCGCGGGAAGAGTTCGGGTGGTGCAAATTCTAAGCCGGCACCACACGGCATGGCAACAGGATTTTTACAATAAAACTTAAAACTAACTGTGTTTTACCAGTGCTTACGTAAGACTGTAAAGTACATTTTGGGCATCATTGACCATATTGTACGCTCTCTTCATAATCACAAATACGTATGTGATTCATCAGATATCGCCAAAACTAAACTAAACTAATTTGACAGCACTAAAAATTATGCCAGCCTCTTTATTTCGATTGTTATGAAAGGGAAGGCAACATTTTTAGTGCTGTCAATATAGTATAAGTTTAGTTTTGGCGACATCTGATTCGACACCTATGACGCATATTCAGCAGTGGATGTCTACTGCTGAACATGCACTCCTCCCTGACTCCCTCAAACAAGAGGGTTTTTTCCATAATCATCATGCAAGCGGATTTGTGATCGCCGTGGAGGTGTTAAAAATCTATACTAATATTATAAAGAGGAAAGATTTGATTGTTTGTTTGTTTGTTTGTTTGTATTGAATAGGCTCCGAAACTACTGGACCGATTCGAAAAATTATTTTACCATTAGAAGGCGACATTATTCCTGATGAACATAGGCTACTTTTTACCGCGGGAAATTGTTTCATTCCTACCGGAAAACGGGTAATAGGACAACGGGTAGTAAGAATGCAGCTAGTACTAAAATAAAAATAAAGCTGTCCTTCATCTAGGTTTTCTTAGTTGATCTTACGACATCCTTAGGGAATAAACTATGAGATGGACGGCCGTCAGTCGTTAAAATTTTTACTCCAGCCAGATTTTAAAAGTATCGTCAACATTTCGCGTGATATGCAATTACTTTGTTTCGTTTCCAAGCCCCTCGGTAAATAGAGCTAGTTTGAACAGCAATTAAAATTTTCACATCAATAGTTTCAACAGGCTTTTAATTATACGAATCGATAAGTTCGTGTCGTACACGCTGTTAATAGGGTCTCGTACTAGTCCTGTACATGTACCTACCTACTGAACTGGTCCTGTACTTAGCTAGACGTACCATTCTTGGTATAAGAGAGCAAGAAAAACCCGTACAATAAATTTTCAACTTTCCTTTTTCCCACGCACCAGTCCTGGTGTAGGGGTACTCTGAAAACCAGCACGGTACATACTTGATAAGCTTAACAGCACTATTCTGAGCTTACCCCTATTGCCTGAAAAAAGCTATAGCTCAATTTTTTTACTAGTTCTTTCCATTACATTAAGTCATTCAATATAATGGAAAGAACTAAGTAAAAAAACTTTCACTCAACTTGAGTGCCAATGTATGTAGGTTTATTTAGTGACATAATTTGTAATTGTTCAGGCAATAAATTATTATTTTTTATACCATAAACAAAACATGTACTTGTTCTGAAATATATGGAGTAAGACACAGAAGTATTATAGTTACTAAATTAACTCTCATTGGAGTAGGTAGGACCCATGCCTAGAATACAGAGCTTAGGACAGGAAAAGTTCTGAGTTGTTTTCTCGTGTTTTTGCAAACATCAGGTACCTGCAGTCTGCATAATCTAAATATATGTATATATATATGAATCCCTGTTTCCCTTGGTCAGGGCATCACGCGAGAACGGCTAGACCTATATCGCTTTTTGTTTTTTGTTGTGTTTGTTATTGTCAGGAGGAGGTTCTTATGAAATAAAAAAATAAGAAAGTTGGAAACATAAATTTCCACGCGGGCAAAGCCGCGGGGCGCAGCTAGTTATCTGTAAATATGAGTGAGCGCATAAAACATCGAACCCCAATCGGTGCTCGTCAATTTTATATCGAAGGTACCTTACAAAATAAATTGACCGATTTCCGTATTTTATTTTTTCAAGCTACGGTAATGAATGTACCTAAAATAAACTTTCAGCTTGTTAGTAATTGGTATTTTTGAAGTACGATGGAGCAGATTCCGTTCCAAGCTTTTTATCATTCTGTTTATTTGATATTCAGTCTGCCACATAAAATTCGAATGACTATTTATAATTCCCTAGCTAAATCGCATTTACAATATCTACTGGAAGTATGGGGAACGGCAGCAGTATCAAATCTAAAATCACTGCAAATATCTCAAAATAAATTGATTAAAGTTCTATACAAATATGAGTACCTAACTAGCACACATACTATTTACAAAGAAACCAAAATTTTTAACATCAACCAACTATATACCTACCTCACTTGCATCCTTGTTAGGAAAATAGTAACTGATAAAATACATACGCAAGTCGCACTATCAAAGAAAACCTACACCTACAATTTAAGAAACAAAAATAAGTTACAACTGAGGAGTCCACGGACTAACTACGGAAAACGGAACATCATGTATGAAGGTGCGCAGATTTATAATAACTTACCTGATAACATTAAAAACTGCTTATCAATGCACATATTTAAGAAAAAATTAAAACTATATATTTATGACAAAATTTGCTAATAAAACGGTACTTAATGCAAACTTAACTGTTAAAATACTTAAACTGCTAGCTAACTAACCTAACCTATGTATTGTACATCATAGAATAAATTATTAATTAGTTAAGATAGCTAGCTGTGTTTATATTCTCATCTAAGTGAACTATGTTCTTTTGAGAAATAAATTCTTTAAACTGATATTCTATAAAAAGCCTTGTCACAAAGAACAGTTTTGCAACTTTTTTCGATGAGTTAAAATGTCTTTGTAGACTGTTGATATTGTTCGCAACTCGCGTTTTGACACATTACAGAACATTTTGAGAATTATAAGAAACGAGCTTTTGCCCGCGGCTTTGCACGCAGTTTTTCGGTATAATAGGTAACCTATTATCTAAGTTAGGCTATATTCTTAATGTACGCCAAATTGCGCATGTATAAGTGCGCCGAAATATTGGAAAGCTCAAAACTCAAATCATGGTAAATATCCCGTTGTAAATGACTTTAGTACGCCAAATTTCATCTTGATCTGGTAACAAAATAAAAATCGCAACTCATAGACTCCGGCTTTATACAAATTAGTAGGATTAAATAACATCCCAAAAATTAACAATCTTGACACAGCGCATCAGCATTGCTATACAGCGGGGCAATGCAGCCAGCGTCTTGGGGACGCTTTCGACTGGTATTGATATGGATCAGTTGAGCTACCTGTAGATTGTTTGCAACAGTCTGCAGTTAGCTCAATTGTTTCAATGTAAATACTAGTTCTAATTTATTTCTATTATTTGATTGTAATTTTCTTTGTGAATAAAGGCTTCTGCCCTACAATCCCTCACAATCTCCTACAATCTTGGCGGTACCCGCATATTTTGAGATTGTGATGTAGAATATATCTACTTACATGCAGTGCCCGTATTTACCCAAATGCTGGTCGAAATTCAGCAAGAGACTCACCTCTATCCCTATCTGCAGTATCCCCGCCGACACAAAGGCCAAGGCTGCCAGCACTCCGCCAATGAACATCTTGTGTAGCGGCGCCAGATAAGGAAGCAGCGGCCACGCGCCTCCGGGGCATATCGGCATCATTACCAAAACCATCGCTGGGTTCATCACTTGCAGCTGGTCAGGCATAAGCGTTACTCCGAACACTTCACTGCGGAGGCGGGATGCTTGGAAAGTCCAGCGTGATCCCTGTACAACCAACCATAATTACACTTTTGATTTGACCTATCTCCAGAGGATAATCGATAAAAGTGAACACTTGAATTGCTAGTTTCTTTTACATAGATCTGTAGGCCTAGCGCGGGAATTGTTGTCTAGGGTAGAATAGAGAAACATTACGCCACATCGTCAGTCATCGAATGCGTAATATGTTTGAATCTCATTCCTTCAACTTCAATAATTTACGCAATGTATGACAATGCGATGTTATTCTTCACTCCCCGTTTTAGGACTACCGAGGGGTTAATTTATAGGGTTTCGGTAAAAATCAAAACTTATTACGTCGCCCTCTGGGCGTCCGTACCTTTCAGCTGAAGAAATCTCGGCGATAACCGATGCATGAAAATTGAAATAACTAGGCATATATAAACTATCGTATCGAAATAAATGTTGAAAGAAATTGCGCCTACTGACTATTCGGTAAGGAAGTTTTCTAGATTTTTTTCTTTTAGATAAGTAACGATAATTGGAAACAAAAGGTGAAAAGGGGTTTAAAAATTATAAATTTCATGGTAAAATATTTCTATTATCAAATTTTAGTGTGAGTTAACCCGTTCAGGCCACTTTACAGGCCACTTTTATCGAATACGTTTTTATTCGGCGATGGCGATTATTGGATCTGGAATACTGTCATGTGTGTGAACTCCCTCATACCACTACATCCCCCATCGCCGAACGAAAACATATACGATAAAACAGGCCCGTTAAACGGACTGCTGTGTGATGTGAACTTACTACGTCGCTACTCATACTACCCTTTACAAATATGCGCCAAAAACAGACGATGTTGGGCGAAAAGTTAAATATTTTACGGACTGACCTGCTGATCGAACAGCGACCAGAATATAGGCACAGGCAGGTACAGGTAAAGTATAGAGAAGACTATCTTCATGTCGTCCACCAGCCTCTGACCATACTTGTTTACGGAATAGTCCAGCCAGTGTTCGCGGCGAGGGCCGTCTTTCTCGCTATACTTCAGGCGTTGGGTGAACGCGTACTGAGAAAAAATTTATTTTTTATTTATTTATTTATCATATCTTTCAGCACAATATACATAATAGCGTTTTATGAAGAAAAAAGTGGCTATTAATAAGTTCCCACATAAAGAAACAGAGTATAAATTTACAAATAAACACAAAAATAAAAATAGCAGGCTATTATTAATATGTTCATTAATGTAGATCTTTAGAGGTGCTATGTCCAACAGAAAACTATTATAGGCTGATGAATTGAAGGTGATGGTGAATAGATCTACGTATTTCATTATTGATCAAGGTACTTGAAAGGAAAAATCCTGGACAGCACGATCTAGGGTTTTTAAAATTAGCTTTGGAAAGCCTTTTAGGCAAGTTTAAGATTGTTTTTGTTATATTTACCTCTCAACAATTTTCAACAATTTTTGCCAAATGCCGTAATTACAATTTTCAAATGACTTCCTATTAGTAAGGACGAGATTCAGGACACCTTTTCAAACGTGCTTGTAGATCATTATTTTTCTACTTTCTCCTGTTTAAGGATTATAGATAAGTATCTCAGGATTTTGTATAAATACAACATTATTGTGTATTGGTGCCAAAAAATCTCTTCATTATTGAAAACTCAACGCTCTTAAGCAACGGTCGGTCCACGGTACTCTTGCTGGAACTCTATTCGGAACTGTCGAAGGTAATAAGATGTTGGACAATGACCCTTTTTATACCACCAATCAAAAAGCAAGGAGATGTATGGCTCTTTCAATTCTTTGACATGATGACTATAGGATGTCTTTTTTATTTTTATGTGTCAGACACATAAAAATAAAATAGACATCCTATAGTCATCATGTCACGACGCGACACGTGTCATGACGCGACGAACTTTAGTACTTGTACTTTACACAAGTACTAAAGTTCGGCGCAGATCTGGACCGCACCACTGCCGCTCAGCACAAAGTATGAGCTAATGCTCATAGTTATTACTAGTAATTTTTGGATGCATTTAAAATTGACGGCATCAGATCAGACAGCCCGCGGCCACTCGCTTGAAACTTGCCGTAGGCAATTTCGTCACTGTAAAATGTGTCTAAAGATTACGAGCACAAAGATAAGCATCCAAATATGGTATTAAAGTCCTTATTTGGATGCTTATCTTTGTGCTGTGTAGTACCTACCGGTGCTAGATATATTTGCCATGTTCTTTACTCTCTGAAAATGAGCTGCGTGAGGAGCTCATTAAAAAGCGCGACGAGCTCCAAGTTGTTCACTATAACTACGTCAGAGGCATTTTGACATACCCAAAGTGCGCTCTGACCTTCAGCAACAAGCTTACGTATGCAAACCACGAAAGAGTACGCAAAGTGAATACACTACAGTTAGTATTTAATATTTATTGTGATTGATTGATTGCACATGATTTATATATAGCTCTTTATTTTGTCGCATCACTATTATTTTTTGACCAAGAAGTGGCAACCCACGAAGAGTCAAAGATGGAATATGATAATTTGTGTTAGTGTTTAACTATAGTCGCCTGGGTGTAAAGAGGCGATGACAAATTCGGATTTTGAATTCTAACCCCCGAATACTTTAACGCAACTCACATTTGAAGCACGTCTCAAGTTGCTCAAATTTGACAGTTTTCAATGTATACCTGTCAAAAAATCCTCATTTGAGACCGGCTCAAATCTGATTTGCGTTTGGGTTTTGGCCGTAAGCAACGCGCCAACCTATCCGCTAACCTAGGCACTCGCAGTGTGGCTACCAATTTATGGTTAGCACGACAGACATAAAGGCGTTTGTGTAAAATTGTGTGCCACTAACCCATGTGCAACAAATGAATTTGACCGTGATATTGTCTCGGGGTTTCTTGATCCTGTACCACGGCTTCCCAGCAACAAATATCGCTAGAAAATAAAATCAATCAATAAATCATAATTACCTAC
This sequence comes from Eupithecia subumbrata, assembly GCA_949316285.1. Classification (NCBI taxonomy): domain Eukaryota; kingdom Metazoa; phylum Arthropoda; class Insecta; order Lepidoptera; family Geometridae; genus Eupithecia; species Eupithecia subumbrata. The sequence goes on from OX438642.1 coordinate 17,507,078, forward strand.
TCAGGGCATTCGTTGATCCCTCGGGAAAAAGTTGTAGGTACAATAAATCATAAGCATTTGTATCATTATGCTTTTGTGAGAATATAAAAATGATGTCACCATTTCTGACTTATAGACAACAAGACAAGAGCAACTGCAAAGCCAAGTGTCATCTCCGAATCACGAATCCTCCAAGGTGCATGATGCAGTAGAAACTGGAGAAGAAATGTACAAACAAACAAACAAACTCTCTCTCTATAGTTACGCACGCATAAACATCCTTCATTCCGTCGGGGTAAAAACTAATACGATGTTGCATTGGGCAGAAATGCTACCTACATTCACACATCATACGTGCATGAAATGCAATTAAGAACGGGCATATACTATTTTTGCTTCTGCATTCTGAATACGTGTAGAAATCGAGTGACCTTCCTAATTAGAAATAATGATATATGACAAAAACATTTCTCACTTATAGACAACAAGACAAGCCCAGCCGGGAAGCCGAAGCCAAGCGCATAGCAAGTGTCATCTCCGAAGCACATGACGCTCCTCCGCATCGCCGGAGTCACCACCATACCCATGAACCCTCCAAGATTCACGATGCAATAGAAACTGGAGAAGAACTGGAGGAGTTGCTGCTTCTCTTCCGGAAGATGGAACTGGATAAGAATAATCAATAATTTGATGACTTCATTACGGATGTAAACGAGTTAACTACGAACCTTATTAGTAGTTGACCCGCTTACATCCGTAATAAATTCGTCAAGCTACGATATTTTTTATAGTAAAATTTGATGATTTGATGATATTTTTTTACAAAACGAAAAACTAACAGCAAATTCCTGAATATTGACTCTAGTACCGTGAACAAATAGTAGATCCTCGGAAATACAACTTTCACGAGTTCACTTGGTAATCATTATTGAAATAAATGCGAAATTACCATTAATATCGGATAAATAACATTTGCAAAGATAAGTATCGATTGACAGGTAAATATCGATACATAATAATTACCTCCTAATTGAGAACCCCCGCGAAGTTGGCTGATAATTCAAATTATATTTCGAAATAACTAGAAACGGATCTGTATTAAATTGCGAGTGAGCCGAATTATTTGAGGTCTTGTTTGCTTCAATCAAACACGCTTAGTTCCATTTACCTGTTCTGTTCTGTTTGTTTACTAACTTAAAACTTAACTTTAGCGGAACTTTATAGTAACACCTCATACAGCAATCTGTGAATTGCGTCGTGGGCTGCATTATTATTTAAGATTTTCATATTATTATGTAAACCTAATTCTAGATAAATAACTATACATTTTGTAGCCGTTAGCTTTTCCTGAAGAAATAAAATAAAATAAAATAAAATACCTGTATTTAACAAATGAACTGTATCGACGAACTAACTATATCTACTGTTTTTGCTACATACGCTTTAGCTTTTTCGTAGCTCGCTCTTACACTGTGCTACGACGTAGCTTGCTTGTTGTCTTTGCTGCGTCGTAGCTCTGTCCTTATCTTGGCTACGTCGTAGCTCATTCTTAGTTTAATTTAGTATGACTTTAGTACTCAAAACAGGGAAATATATGACATAGTACAAACGTATATTGTAATAAAATATTTTATCTACACTAATGTTATAACATTCTACTTATGTTTCCAATACTTGACTTATAATTACTACTGTTATAGCGCAGATAACAAAACACTCAATTTAAGCAATTTCACATGATGGTATAATATCCACATCGATATCGTAAAATCTCATTATAACATCAATAAAACGCGACCAATTAACCTGGCGAGCCTTATGTCAAAATCCTCATACAAGTTGTATAAAATTTTGATATTAGGCTGGCTTTTGTAAACAGTTGGGTTATACGTGAAAACTTCGTCGAAACTACTAAACTTACATACACAAAACTCTTTGGTAAGATCTTATTCAAGTCTCAAATACGATCTTGAACAGTATAGAAAACAAGACGAATGAAGTAATTATAAATATTCCGACTCCGTCTACGGGCTCTACTGCTTGCCCCGCGGCCGCTACAGCTGCTGGATCAATAATTAACATAAACTTTCAAAATTGTACCATCCAAAATTTGAACAATTATTATAAATAAACTATTGTCAGCATTTACTCTTGTTGTTTGATTAATTGCATTAGTGAAGAGAAAGTAGTGTATGCAACTGCATATAACACGGGTATTAAAACACTCGTTACTATTATGAAACTCGCTGCGCTCGTTTCATAAACTCACACTCGTGTTTTAATACCCTTCATTATATGACAGTTGCATAAACTACTATAATACCACCACAAAACTACTATGCTGGATTTCTACCATACCACTAAATTTAAAACGTTTGGAACTAAATTTGTTTAGGTATCAAAAAACCAGTTATAACATACTAGCTGCTGCCCGCGGCCTCGCATGCTCATGATCGTGCATGATCCCATCTATACCCATGCCAAATTTCATTAGGATCCGTTTAGCCATTTAGACGTGAAACGGTAACAAACCGAGTAAATTTCAAATATATGTATAACTAGTTTATACCCGCGGCTTCGCACACGTTTTTTTGTGGAAACGTTTAAAGATGATTTCTATGCTTTGGGGACTGATTTATGGGATAAAAAGTAGCCTATGTTTGGTTCCAGGATTAGAATTACTTCTATGCAAAAGCCTGATCCTTTTAGTAGTTTTGGCGTGAAGAGGTAACAAACATTCATCCATCTATCCATTTATCCATCCATCCAAACTTTTGCATTTATAATATTAGTGTGATGTGATACTAGTCGGTATATATATATATAGATTTAAATCTCAGTTTCATAGAAAAATTATCAAAAATGCTAGCTGAAAACTAACAAAGGCAGAATTTCATAGGAAAAATAATTATACCTGGTCACCACCAAAGGCCGCCACGCACGGCTTAATACCTCCAGTGCCGACCGCGATCAAAGTCAATCCAATCATGGAGGTGCTCCTGTAATAAAACAAGATCCGTCAAGTGCGAGCGAAACTCGCGCGCCGAGGGTTTCGAACGTTTGTCAATTATATAAATATGTACTAAGGGTACCGGTGAGAGACTACGCTATTAAATAAATACCTGAAAATAGTAGGCACCATATTTCAGATAGATCGCTGTGCATACTTCGGTGATTAGGAGGTAGTGGTAAATATTTCGACCTTTTCAAGATATGTATTTCAATAAGTACCTATGTGGGTAACTTACAGAAATTTCACCCGTAAACCCCTTTTTCTTTTATGTCTCTTCTTATTTCGAAACCACAATTTGTATGGACATTTTTATTTACATTTCTTTTATTTTTTTTCAGGCGCACCAAATGTATTCTTACTTTGAATTTCAAGATAGCTGCGGTAGTTGCTGAGTTTTTATAGAGGGGAAGAAGGACAGACCATAAGAGTTTCGAAACCGAAAACTCGAAACCCTTAAAACAAAAAACCAATCAAATGAAATCTACCATCGGATTTCCATTATAGGCTTAGAGCCTGCGACCGCCAGACCTACGTCATTAAAAAAACTGAAATTTGTGTCGGTATGCTCTCCACACAGTAAAGAACGATCACCGATAACGAAATTTAGGTCAAAGTTGTTTTGGCAGATAACGGCTTGCTAAGTTACTGTACTTGGACCAAAAATTCGTTATAGAATATGGGTCTATTTTATATTTTGTTCGCGGTTGCGGCGGTATCGGCTGGGGTTTCTGTAGTATATTTAGTATCAGCATTGCACCCGTGCGAAGCCGGGGCGGTTTGTTAGTAATATATAAGCTATATATATATATATATTGAGGAACTACTAAAAGGTGTTTTCTAAAAACGTTTGACACTTTACATAGTGGTTTGCCTTGCCAGACCATTTGAAATTCTATCGAAGGTACTTGAGGGAGGTAATAAATCTCAAATTCGGTATGGTGTAAAGCTCATTTTTTGGTATTTTCTTTGGGATGGTATTAGAAATGAAGTACTTTCATTACCAGACAGAGAAAATGACTAAAGTCTGGCGATCGCAGGCTCTTAGTCCATTGCAATCGGGAAAATTTTGACGAGAGTTAGCCTCATTTTGTTTAAAGGTAGACTGCACTGCAAACATTTTATTTTGTTAAAATAACTGGCGTTCCTACCTATTCTAGCCGCTCCGGAAAACCGATAGCGGTACAGGTACTCGGAAATTCGTAGCGAAGAATGAAAAGAATGTCGAATGAAAATACGGTCTGTCGTTTGCGAATAGGGCGAATTACACGTTATGAGAATTATTTATACATTTCATCAGCTCACGTACGTCCACTTCTGAACATAGGCCTCCTCGGCTTTTGCAATAATGAATGCAATAGTGAATTTTCCAGCATTATTTATTATCATTAATAATCCGCGCCCTCGGAGGCGGATTTTGCAATAACTACAACGTTTGGCAGGCGAATTAGTGATCGCAGTGTAGGTGTTGGGTAATAGAAAGACGAAAGATAGAAAATTATTTATTGAACTCTACACTACTAATAAAATAAAATAAAAAGATTACTTAGTAGCACGTACAAAAAACACAACTGAACAATAATACTAACACAATACGTATATTAACACAAATACTAAGCATTGGGTTTGTACTAAGTAGCCCACTCAGCAAGCCGACAAGCGCGTGTGTGTAGGTCTAACCGGTCCTGACTCAGCTTTTTGCTCTAACACAAACCTAGGGTAGGTAATTTATGAAAGAGCGCTGGTTTTCAGTCAGGACCAACAAATAATTCACGAAGGAAGCTGTTGCCCTACCTCTGGTTCCCTTAGGTTCTTCCAACATCCGTGGGCTTCGTTGAAGGGGTAATACTTGTAATACTTGTACTTACGCCACGACCACCACGGCACGGAGAATAGGGTAGTATCCTAAAAGATTCTGATTAGTCCGTTAGTTAGATTATCAGAATATATTGGACACGATTTTCTTTTATCGATTAAACAAAAAATGAGGAAGACACAGCCAGTTAAAGTTCCGCGTGACGTCACAGTATTGTTAAAATAGGAATTAAATACAGAATGTAACGACATCAAGTGTAATATCAAGTGGACCTACGATGGAATAAATAAATACAAATTCAAAATACATCTTACGACACTTTTTAGCAAACTAAAGAAGTCTGTGGAGGGGGCACTGGTGACTAGTAACACAGGTTTTGAACCTCTCACTGGCACCAGTCTCTCACAAACGGGTATCTGTACGCTATAGTCTACACCTAACATTAACAATAAACTGTAAAACCTATTGTGAAGAGAAAATAAATGAATTTATTATTATTAGGTCCTTACATATGAAATTGGCGTTTTGTATGGGAGGAACAAAAAGTCGAATATTTTTTAATATAATATATTTAATTAATCAAAGTATGAACCATTATTTTCTATGCACTTTTGCCATCTTATAGGTAGTTCATTGATCCCTTTACTAAAAAAACCAGTCGGACGGGAATCAATAAAATCTTTGAAGGCGATTTGGACTGCCCCATCGGAGTTGAATTTTTTCCCTTGCAAGAAGTTATCCAAATTTCGAAAAAAATGGTAATCTGTTGGAGCAAGGTCCGGGGAGTACGGAGGATGTCTTAGACTTTCCAATTGAAGCTCTTCTAATTTAGTAGCCGTCTGTTGCGCAGTGTGTGGTCTAGCGTTGTCGTGAAGCAGCAGTGGCGTGGAGCGATTGACCAGCCTAGGTTGTTTAGCCGCTAGCTTTTCCATCATGGTTTGCAATTGCTGACAATAGACATCAGCCGTAATAGTCTGGCCAGATTTGAGAAAACTGTAATGAACAATACCGGCACTAGTCCACCAAACGCTTACAAGTAACTTTTTTGGGGTTAATTTTCGCTTGGGGCAGGATTTGGCTGGCTGGCCAGGATCCAACCATTGCGCTGAGCGCTTCCGATTATCGTAAAGAACCCATTTTTCATCACAGGTAATGATTCGGTTTAAAATACCTTCATTATTGTGCCGGTTTAGTAATGTAACGCAGCAGTCGACGCGCGTTTGCCGGTTTGCTTCAGTCAATTCGTGAGGTACCCACCTTTCAAGCTTTTTAATCTTCCCAATTTGCTTCAAGTGAATTAAAACAGTTTTATCACTAACACCGCAGCCTGCAGCTAACTCGGACGTGGTTTGCGATGGATCCGCTTCCACAATAGCCTTCAACTCTTCATTATCAACTTGAGTCTCAGGCCGTCCACGGGGCTTGTTCTGCAAGTCGAAATTTCCAGAACGAAAACGTTGGAACCAAAAACGAACTGTGTTTTCTTTTGCAACACGACCGCCATACACATCATTCACCCTTTGAGTTGTTTCCGCAGCACTAGTGCCACGGCGGAACTCGTACTCGTAAATAATGCGATATTTTAAGTTTTCCATTTTGTAAAATGAGTGACGCAAACAGAAAAAAACAGAAGAAAAAAAACAAATGAATGACGATCATCGAAGCACAAATACACGAGTCTATAGCTGTACAAATTTGAATTTGGAATTCCTTACCAAAGAGGAGAAATTTGTGATTAAAGTGGCCAGTACGAAAAACGCCAATTTCATATGTAAGGACCTAATATTATTACACTACATAGTACACATAGTACACATAGTTATTTTTTATTATACATAGAGAAACATCCAGAACACCCTAAACAAATATCTGCAGATCGTACAAAAATTTGTCCCGAGGGGGAAATCGAACCCGCAACTTCCTGCTTCGCAGGCGGACCTTCGCCAGCTGCGCCAAAGAGGTCGTCAAACGACGCTAGTACGCAAAAAAGGTGTGACGTCACTAGCCCCCACTCGCAAACTTTGACGCTTTTATTTGTAACTAGCTGCTGCCCGCGGCTTCGCCTGCGTAGTTCCCGTTCCCGTGGTAATTCCGGGATAAAACATAGCCTATGTCCGTCTCCTGGTTCTAAGCTGCCTCCCCACCAATTTTCAGCCAAATCGGTTCAGCCGTTCTTGAGTTATAAATGGTGTAACTAACACGACTTTCTTTTATATATATAGATTTTTTGTTTGATTGAAAAATAAAAAATATGTGTCCAATTTCTTCTGATAATCTAACTGACGGACTAAATAGAATAATATTTATTTTTACCAAGGACACTACCCTATTATACATACGATCAGCGCTTAAACGAGCTACCAAGTTATCGTATTTATATTATCGCCTACACTCAAATTCTAAAGGTCACACCTAGGTGAAATATAAATAAACACTGGTTAATTATAACCAGTGTAGCCACCTTACAAGATGCCTGTAATGGTAGACTCGTAGAGTTGACCTGACGATCGTCAGGCAGTTAGGTGTCACGAAAATTCAGGGACATTGTATGTACTTACGTTGCTTTTTGCTATATAACATTACGCTATATTTTGCTAAATAATATAGTGTCAGAAATAAAAGGAATGTTATTTAGCAAAAAATAACCCTTATGATGAAGCCTATCGATCGGTATGATAAAGTTACAGGTTGATTATTTTTCTCGTGTCAGGGGATTCCCGGTTCAACCATGTTATTATTTAAATATCTATGAATGCAGTTTAAATTGTTTTTTAAATTCAAATAATGCCTTCTTTAGTAAAATGTTCCATCTACAATATTCAAGGTACTTTCCCTCCATGTGGCATCTCCGTGGGACGCCCTATATACACTGATATTAGAAAGAGGTAACGTTTTTTTTTGTAACGAATAAGCTCAAAAACAACGGGACCGATTTCAAAAATTCCTTCACTATTAGAATGCTACATTATCCCTGAGTGACATGGGGTATATCAGGCTATATTTGATGCTTTACAAATAAATGAATGTAATGTAATGTTCGCTGTGTGGTGCCGGCTTAGAATTTGCACCACCCCAACTCTTCCTGCGGGTGTTGTAAGAAGCGAAGGGATATACACCGGGGGCGGGCAGCAGCGCCCCTGCAAATAATTCTACCACCGAACTGCGATCCCCAACCCGCATGCCCAGCGTGGGGATTATGGGTATTAACCCCCATGTGATAAAAGCCAATAAGGCGCTTATCAGGGGGAGGCCTGCGTCCAGTAGTGAACCAATACAGGCTGTTGAGGTTGACGTTAAAATAAATGTGCGAAGCCGGGATGGACCGCTAGTACAAAATAAACGAATTTTACTTACTTTACTTTAAAACTAACCAAAATTATTTTGAGAACACTAAAAATGTTGCCGTTCCTTAGGGATCGAAATAAAACGGATGGCGATTTTTGTGTTGTTTAATCAGTTTATTTATTCTCCCATCTCTTCGGTAAATTCAATTAAGGACAATTGTCATCGGATATCAATTCAAGTTTGATCACGATTCTTCTCGGATACGATGACAGTACTGCCATCGTATCCGAGATACCATCATATTCTACGAGAGTAGAGATTTAACGTACTTTTACTAAGCGAGCTAATTATGATGGTAAGTCGAAAAAGAATGTTTAAGTTTTAAATTAATTATAGTCAATTTATAATAAGTTTAAATTGATTAATGCTAGACAATTCACACACATCTAGCCCATAACTAAGAGCTTGTGTTACGAGTACCTACTAGAAAACTGATCTACTTAATACATTACTTATGTAGATAGATATTTAAGATTCTCCCTGTATACTCAAACAGAACTCAGATTTAAGTACGTCTCAAATTACGAATTTTTGATAGAATTTCATGGAAAACTGTCAAAAATGGACGCAACTTGAGATGTGCTTAAATCTGAGATGCGTTTGAGTATTCGGGGGATAGCCTATTAATGGTCACCTAAGTGAAAACACTGTGTTTATTAAGAGTATACAGATCCGATGTTTCCCCAAAAATTTATAAATAAATAGTTACCCGGAACAATCATCAAATATCTGCAAATCGTACAAACATTTGTCCCGAAGGGAAACGAACATCCTCCTGCGGTCGTCAAAAGGTAAGTATTTAGTAAGATTACAAAAACTTACGTAGGCGGCAGCATAAGCGGCGGTACTGCTGAACAACATGTAAGCAATGCTCCAAGGAAGTAAATTATGGAAAAATACAAAATAACCCTGAAAAATAAATAAATATGTATATTTTCAACATTATTTTGACTCGTTTCTTCCACTGCTGGATTTAGATAGGTTACTTTAAAGCGTTCAAAGCTCCAGTCTGAAGTGAAGTTCTTTAGATATTGGGAGAAGGTTTGGGTCCTATTTAATATTTGTTGTAAAATGTCTATTAGGAGCGCCATAATGCCCTCCTCAGATAACAATTACTTTTGTAAGTTCTTTTTAAGATTCAAACAATTTTTATGACAAAATAATTGGATTTCATTAAATAGAGACTCAGACACGAATAAAAAAAGGGCTGAATCTTTTAACGCATATAGGTAATTAATTTTTCGACCTTTTCTTTTTAATTTTACATGTTAAAAACCAAAGCCTTTGGTTTTTAACATGTAAAATTTGAAACACCACTTTCTCTATTAATCATTATTTTCATCAATAACCCTTGCTAGTCCACTGGTCAGCATAAACCTCCCGAATGAGCGCCATAGCGCCGAGGCAAAGACAGCGCGTCTTTGCCTCGCCACATCCAGCATCTGCAAGCAGTCTTTTGCAAATCATCACCCAATTTACGGACTCGCAGTATCTAATCTAGAACACGTTTGCCCCAACGGTCGACGGTTCTTTGGGTGGTATGGCCTGCCCATTGCCACTTCAGCTTGCTAACACTACAGTAGAAAATCGGTTTACGATAATACTATCAAGCAGGTGAGTAATGCGACAAGTATATTAAACAAAAATTCTGAAAGCTGCTGGTTAAATGCTGGCTGGAGGTCTACTTTGAAAAACGTACGAAGTTGACGGATGACGTCGATCGCGCGAAACAAACAACCTCACCACCAAGTTGCTTCGGGTGCGTCACCAAGTGACACATTTCGTTTCGGATCTCTATGAATAAAATGTCAGAATCGGTCATCGAAAGAACGGGTCGGTCGTCCTTCGTTTTGTGCGATCTAACGTCATACATCAACTTCATTCGTTTTTCAAAATAGCTCTCCTGTTACATTAATCCTGTCTGCATATATGTAGGTCTGAACTACTAATTATGTGCATGGTTCTAGATATGTTAACGTAGATCTTCCTTAATCAAATATTAATTGATCTCCGGATTACAAAGGATTCGATATTGCTTTACTTCCTATAACTATGCTCTATGCATACAATATGACAGGATATATTGATATATTCAATACGATTGAATATGGCGGGCTTCCATGACTTGTTTGTTGGCAATAGATTTAGAGCCTTAACAACCTAGCAATTTGCGAGTTGCCAGTGTACTATGGCTGTAAGACAACCGAACTGACTCTGTCGATCTTAATCTATTCTATAGTGTAAATAAATGAATAAAACTTCGCCTGAATTATTATAAAATTTAGCTTTCTTTAACGCATTCGCCCAGTCTATGCAGATGGTGGTAGACGTCTATCTGCGTCAAGGGCTTGGTCAAGCTTTAGAATACTTTTTCCGAATATCTAAACTTAGTAGCTTCATAATTTATAGAATACAGACAAATCCTACCAATATAATATGAATTATTATGAATGATATGCGGATATTACGGTGAGTGTTTGAAAGCCCGAAGTTACAAGTACTTACATATCTCGGTTTAAACGCACAATGCACGTATCTTACCAACTTACTCAATTTTGACCTATCAACTTATGCTTTAAATTCAAATTCGCTTATATTATTCGTTCATTGCAATCACCAAAACGCTTGGGAATTATGCAATTAACCCCAACAATGGCGCTTATTATGGGAGACCAACATATATCCAGCAGTGTTCTAGTATATAGGCAGATACTGTGATTAAACTTTCGTGTCTTGCAATCGAAGCCTATACACCCCTTTCCCACGGCAACGTCGCGTATTTTGCAGATCTGGTTTTTTGCAGAGTCCCGTTTGGTAGGATATCTACGTGTTTTAATACCAGCATTTACACGAGTATCCTGTTTTAAGGGATCGTGCAAAAAACTGATCTGTTCGAATTTGTCATTCGACTTTGCCACTACATACTGGATCCGTCGTCCAGTAAAAAACGGGAGCTAGTTTAATCACACGATTAATTACACTGCCTGCAAACCGTTTTTTGCAGTATGGGGTGCGGGGAGCGGGGAGAGCTAGAATTTTCTTAAAAGATCTAATAACCGCTCGTTGCTCTACCGCAAAAAACATGATCCAAACTTCCGGTGTGTGAACACACCAATGTTTTTTGCGGGATCCTGTAAAAAACCGATCCTGTATAACTAGAGGGCCGTGGGAATGGGCCGTTACCTGTATCTCCCGATGAAGTTATCAGCTAGGATGGCTCCAACTAGAGGCATGGTATAGCACATCATGATGAAGATGTGGTAGACCACCGTGGCTGCGTTCTCGTGGAGACATAGCACGTTGCGAAGATACAGTGATAGTATCGCTAGACAAACACAAATACCAAATAAAATATTAGTTTCATAATTTTTTTAATAGTTTACTTACATAATTTAGTTTACTTACATATTTTTACATAAGTTCGTAAAATCAAGTAAATTGGAATGTGTTAATTAACATATTCGTTTATTAAAACCATACACATAGAGATCTTAAATACGTCTAGGATCGTGTCTAGGACACCTTCTTGCTAGTTATACAATAGCTAGATAGAATGAATAAAAGTTATTATCTAAAAACTTAAAAAAAAAAACTGTAGTACGGACCATCTCATCATGTGTACTAAGTATAACATTCGGTTTGACGAGTAATATAACAAGAATTAGAATTATTTACGATTAGTATTAGTAGGTCATAGATTAAGGTATCCGCCAGGCGGCGGATACCTGATCGAAGAGGTAGGTGCATAAATATAACTAAGGTGTTCAAATCATAAAATCGAATCAAAAAGTATAAAAAGGAGTTTCGGGTGATTCACTTGGACGAATGGGTTCTGTCTGATTGATCCTCTAAGAATAGACTATTAAAGAATTATTTGTATTCTGGCGGTTAAGGATTTTAGATACCTTGACCTTTAGATAATAGTAATAATAATAATATAATATAATAAATAATGCTCGACAATCCACACAGCATATACACACATATACCTTGTAACTATTGATTATGGCAGTACCCTATATTCATATGAGCCAATAAGGCAATTAAAAGGCACGTTGCTTTTTGGTGGGTAGAGGCTGCGTCGTAACGGCAAAGTCGAGGCGTGATCTCTATCAAAGTCGAGGCACGGGCGGCTATTCTTCCTTCACACAAATTCCTTCCTTCCTATATGTCAGCGGAGTCACGACGCTAGCGGGAAAAACGCCAATGTCGCGACTCCGCGTCCACCACGCCGTGCCTCAACTCCGCCGCGCCTCCACCTCGCCCGTGACGCGACTCTAGTAGATGTGCGCACTGCCATTTATTTCTAAATGAAAATTAGATGCAACGCACCGCTTGTGCACTCGCGCCTGGTCTCACCGCCTCGACTCCAGCACAAGTGAAAGTTGTGCCTTAAGGGAGTGAGGCCTGCATCTAGCAATGGATTTCTACAAAGTATAGGCTAGTGATGTGTTCAGAGTCATTTTTACGCGATTCCGGGTGACTGTAATCATCATCAACCTATGTTAGTACACTACTAGGCAAAGGCATCCCCTAATGAGTCCCATAGCGCCCTGTTTTCAGCTTGCCGCATCCAGCATTTGCCTGCAGTCTTTCGCAGGTCGTCATCAAACCTCGCCGGGGGGCGTCTTACACTAAGTTTGCCGAGTTAGGTTCAGCTCCACCTGCCGTTGGTGAATACTTGCCGGGTGACTGCCTAATCTTTAATAACGTATGAGCAGGCTAGTTTAGGATTATTTAGATCAATTTGTGTGTTTACTGTTTAGGTTCCCACACACAAATTGATCTAAACTTGATCTTGATCAGCACTTACTTCTTAGTCCACAGAAAGAGAAGCGTTCACAAAACTCTGAGGCAATTATGCAGAATATAGAAGCTTGGTGACTGTAAGCCATACTTCTTTATTTACTGAATATTACACGAATCTTGAGGCCTACGTCCAGCAGTGGACTAGTTTGTAGATGATGATGATGATACGGATCTAGGTAGGTATAGATCTCAGTGTTACTTTCAATGAGTACAATACAACAAGGAAATAAACTGATTCACTAACAATAACCGATACTCAACCGAAACTGAAAACTTACAACAAAACCTAATAGGTATTTTTTGTTGTTTACGTTTATATGACGTTGGAAAAGTCATATCTATACACTTTCATCATATCTTCAAAGAGTATTTATGATGAGGGGGTTTTGCTTGGGGTTATGCCATATCCAACCAGTGATTTTGTTCGTCCATGCCTAACCATTTCGCTTGGTAGGCGAATTAGTGATTGCAGAGGAGGTGTTAACATTAACGCTTGTACCTACTGAGATTAATTAGTATTTAATTGATCGAAATGAGCGTAGCGAACGAGGCTACCAATTAGTGAGTATTATCAAAATGTAGAGCTCATCGAGAAGAACTTATCGGTGTATTAACAATACATAAACAACAAAAACAAATAGGTCAAGTGGGCAAGTGGTGAAAAAATGCAGACAGGCAGATGCTGGATGCGGCGCGCAACACCTTGCACCCAACCGAAGACATGTTGTGATACGGAAAGTTACGGGATCCAATAAAGTAATAGTGTTATATGAAGGAAATGCTTGCAACCAATGTCCTGACTCCCATTTAGAAACGGCTAGGAGGTGGGCACGATCCGCAGAGCTGGAGCACGTTTGTAATAAACAATTCCGTGTCAACTCACACATAAGCCCGTCCCATTGCCGTTGATTTTGGGGCAGCATCGGGACAAGCATAAGCCAAGCCGATCGAGCTTTGAATAAAAATAAAAATTGTAAAGACAAATTTTTAATCGTTCAAATCGATTTTGATACGGTATGAGAATGCCCGCTACTTTTATGTTATAATAGAAAAGTGTGCTCAAGTTCAATCACACTAGTCACACTAGTATTATAAATGCGAAAGTTTGGATGTATGGATGGATTGATGTTTGTTACCTCTTCACGCAAAAACTACTAAACGGATCGGGTAATTCTAATCCTGGAATCAAATATAGGCTACTTTTTATCCCATAAATCAGTTTCCATGGGATAGAAATTACCTTTAAACGTTTCCATGGAAACAAAGCGTGCGCAGCCACGGGCATAAACTAGTATCTAATAAAAAACTCTAAAATTCATTTTGATTTTGCTCCAACGAGTCTCGACCCTTAATTTTCACATTAGAGGGAATCACACTACCCGTTTAGAAGTTCGGAAAAACGACACTTAACCACAAGCTCTCTTTAAATAATTTAAATCAATCGCGCTCATTCGTACAAAATGCTTTGCTACTAAATCTGGATGTCGATGTTGAATATTCGTTTGCAAACGCGTCGACAATCCGATTGTTGCGGTTTCAATGGACGGATCACCGATGCTGTCAATGCGAAGCGTCCGATGTCAGCCTGTCAACGCCAATCTTTAGGGTTGTTTGGTAAATATTAGAACCTCTTTCCTCATATTTTTATTTGTTTAGTTTTCACATAGAGTTTGAAGGAAAACCCGTATCATGGGTACGTTATAGACATGCTGTACAAAGAACACACCATGAAAAAAAGGAAACTAACACCCTGCTTTAGCCCATTTTAAGAGTAGGTGTGAATAAACATTGAGTATATTTAGCATTTATATAAAGTTGCAAACTAATCGGACCCACATGAAAAATTTTAAACTTTGATCGTTATTACGAGATTTCATAAAAAAATCCTGAAACATTTAATTATACTATTTTAATTTATTCACAATAAAAGCACCATACATTAAAAAGTATTTCAGTGTATTTCATTACAGAGCCAAAATAATATTTATCGGGTTAATCGTGTTTTCAAAGTTATACTATTATAACTTTGAAAACACGATTAACCCGATAAAAAAAATCGTGATCCATTAAAAAACTTTATATTTTAGTACTGTCTGTAAGTTTCAAACAGATCGAGTTAGAGACAGAAGAAGAGACAGAGAAGAGACAGAGAAGTTACAGTCATTTCGATTCGGAGCCAAACAACGAATCTCAAACTTTAATAAACCTGACTTGTCCCAATTTCAGGAAAATTTATTTAAGATTAGCCATAGATTATCGACGGCTAATTTATCATACAATGTATGTATTATCTATGATGAACAAATATTGTATGATAAATTAGCACATTTGTGCGGCTGAAAAATACCTACCATACTTAAATAACTTTCTGAAGTAACTTTCCTGATTTAATATGATTGTAATAGGTAGGTAACCTTCATCATAATCATCGATCTATATAAGGGGTCGCGACTCGTGGTCCCACTAATTTGACCCACTGGTGGGACAGTGTGTCGATTTAATGGGCTCGTGGAACCACTGTTTGGTGGGACCATCAGTCAACGTAATGCAGTCGCTCGTGGTCCCACTGATGTGGTCATAAGGGCTATAACACAAATATATTTGGTGTAGTCTCAGTAGTCCGGTTACAGTTAAGTCAACCGGACTTCTGAGTCGCTCATCAAAAAAATAAAAATAAAATTGTTTATTTCTTTTACTTAATCTTCCATTTCAGTGGTATGGGACCCTCTTTTAAGTAATAAAATACCTGTGCTAGAGGGTCTCGCTCTGCAGCGCTCATCATCATCATCATCATCATCATCAGCCTAGATTAGTCCACTGCTGGACATAGGCCTCCCCTAATGAGCGCCATAGCGCCCTGTCTTCAGCTTGCCGCATCCAGCATCTGCCTGCAGTCTTTCGCAGATCGTCATCCCACCTGGCCGGAGGGCGTCCTACACTACGTTTGCCGAGTCGTGGTCTCCACTCAAGAACACGTTTGCCCCAACGGTTGTCGGTTCTTCGCGAGATATGGCCGGCCCACTGCCACTTCAGCTTGCTAATTCTTTGAGCTATGTCGATAACTTTGATTCTCTGTCGGATGTATTCGTTACGAATTCTGTCCTTCAGAGAGACTCCGAGCATAGCTCTTTCCATAGCTCGCTGAGCGACTTTGAACTGGAGGACCAGCCCTACCGTGAGTGTCCACGTCTCAGCTCCGTAGGTCATGACGGGTAGGACGCACTGATTGAAAACTTTAGTTTTCAAGCATTGCGGTATGGATGACGAGAAGACTCGACGTAGTTTCCCAAACGCTGAGTCGCTCGACGACTACATATTTTTACATATTTTTTTGTGAAATTAACAGAAAAGTGGAATTTATTATTAAATTATTTTATTTTATTACCTACTACTCCACTGCTAGACATAATCCTCCCCTAATGAGTGTCATAGCTGGAACTTCACTTTACTTTTAATAAAATTTCTGGTTTCTCAACTTATTGTTTTGGTCTTTCGTAGGATGTTCCTTAATTAAATAGGTTAAGTTAAAAGGTAAATTGTTAAGTGAAACTTCTGAGTGGGTACCCCAAAGTTTATTTTACGGTTTCTATATTTGTTCATGACAAAAACAAAACAACAAATAAAGTAACTAACCAGTTATGCTACTCTTTGTTCGTTCGTTCATTACGTTCTATAGTCTTATATATATATGTCGCCATGTTGGTCTGTCAGTCTGTCCTTCCGAGACTTAGCTCAGAAAGTTTTAGCACTTCTAGTGCTAAAAGTTTCCGAGCTAAGTCTGAGCTAAGTGCTGTAATTTTGCATGGGTATAATACAAATAAAATATGTCGGTAAAGTAGTGGGATAAAATCCCAAAAAAGGTTTTTTAGGGTACCTCTATACTTAAATCATTAACCTAATGATTAAAAGTGGGGATGAATCTATATTTCTCGTCTACTCAATGGGGTATTGTTGGCTTGCTCGTTATAATGGAATGGAAGTAGCAAAATCATTTTTAGATTTAGGGCTTCGTTTGCGAAATATTAAGTCTTAAATAGCTAATTTTCTTTTGATGTATATTTAAAGTGTCCCGTTATTATTTGAAATGTGAAAACTCCTTGTAGTAGTAGTACATACTAGCTATAATTAAATAAGTACATAATAACTAAAATAAAAGAACAACTATCTCAGGTTAGTATCCTCCACTAGCCGATTAAATGTAATCGTTTACCGAGTAAAACAAACAAACAAACAAAAAGAATTAAATCTAAAAACCTTTTACTTTGACCATAAAAGGGTTTTTTACAAATAAATAAAATTTTAATCAACCTTTATCAACAAAGTAAATTACACTCAAATAATAGAAACAAATTAGAACTAGTATTTACATTTTAAACTATTGAGCTGACTGCAGACTGTTGCAAACAATAAATAAATAAATAATACAGGACAACTCACACAGCATTATCTAGCCTTAAGCTAAGCAGAGCTTGTGTTATGGGTACTAGATAACTGATATACTTAATACAATACACTATACATAGATAGATATTTTTTATTATACATAGAAAACACCCAGACTAACGGAACAAATTTTTGCAAACCGTACACAAATTTGTTCCGAGGCGGGAATCGAACCCGCAACCTCCTGCGTCGCAGGCGGACCTTCGCCCGCTGCGCCGCGGAGGTCGTCAATCTACAAGTAGCTTAACTGATCCATATGTAAACCAGTCGGAAGCGTCTCTAAGACGCTGACCGCATTGCCCCGCTGTAGGTATGGCAATGCTGATACGCTGCGCCAGTTACTCACCAGCTCTCGGGTCACACGTCGCTTTGACCAGACGCTAAGATATTTTTTTTTAAACCGGAGAGCGTCGGTACTTCATGTACCTAGGGTTTCGACTCCACATGTGTAGGCTTTGTCGAGACCTACATATTTGCACTTTTTGAGATCCTCTGCCAAATCTGCCGCCGCACTAGCCCTCACGGATGTCCTTAGAAGATAGGAAGGCACAAGTGTGTCGACGCATGTGGCGTCCCACAAAATGAGCCTTCCCATTTTCCATTCACAAATTACATAGTAAATTATTGAGATTAAGTTACAAGTTATAAAAAGGTTAATAATTTGATATAAGATAATTACCCGTGCAACTACGAAACCCTACACTGCGAGTGGCCCGACACGCACTGGACTGGTTTATTTCAAGAACTAGAGTGCCTGGTCACAGGAAAACAGAAATCCCAGTGTGGAGATGAACAGATTAAAAATGTATAATGAAGCTCGATGCTATTGCTTTCAATAATTCACAGAAAACCGTGGAAAACGTACCTATTATTTTTGTTTCCATTGTCAGACGTGTGCACCGGAAATATCTACAGAATGTTAGATTCTTTGTTGAGGCAAATATAGACTCTGAATTTATAATGAGACTAGCTGGTGCCCGCGACTTCGTCTGCGCAGGATCAGTATATCAGGTTGCTTATATTATCTAATTTAAATACCAGAAACGATACAAGTACCTATCTATTTTCATTTAGGAATCAATTTAATACTACCAAATGTGCTTTTGAAATAAATTATAAATTTTTGTTGTAGTAATGGTTCACTATTTTGGCTATAATGGCTTACACATAAGATTAGTTAAATACTGTGGCGGGCTTTTTTGTAGGACTATTTAATATAAACATTTCCATTATACATTACACATGTGTAACTCTAGCGGTTCTGGCAGCGCACGCCAGAATAGTTTATTTAAATTATTATTTTGTTTTATTTATTTATTACCTATATTTTTGACAATTCACACAATATCTTTATAAATTGTAGCCTATTTGTTATTCTGATGTATAAGCTATATTATTGTAAAGTTTCATTAAAATCCATCTAGTTTTTACGTGAAAGAGTAACAAACATCCATCAACTTTCAACTTTTGTGTTTATAATATTAGCAGGATAGGATTAGAAGGATTCCATTATTTATCCCCTTTAAATGTAAGTTTTCAAAACAGAAATTCAAGTGCGGAGATGAATAGATTATAAATGTATAATGAATTTCGAAGCTATTGCTTTCAATACAACAATAAATTCATTTATCATTTATCAATAATTCACAGAAAACCGTGGAAAACCTATTATTTTTGTGCTGCCACCTATTTTTTGCTCCTGATTCGAAAAATAGGTGAATCCAATTGAATTCAATCCAATTATAGGTGAATTAATTGCACTTATCCTGAGTTTCGCTCGGGATAAGTGACTGAATGGTTGATCAAACTGATTATTATTTCTCGTATTTTATAAAACCATAAACTGACTTCATATTCTTTTGGTGGCGACCTCTTGTTAAAATTCGAGTCTAGTTGAATAGTTTGATGAGCATTGATATAAGTAAAATTCTGTAGCTATGTTCTCCCAGCGCTATCTACCTGTACCAACAAATGGCCTTTATTTGTTATAACTAAACGTAATTTTCGTTTAGTTTGTTTTGTGTCATAGATAATTTTATCCCGAGTGTTCTTAGCCATAAAACATGGCTAAGAACACTGATAACCCGTCAAGAGGTTTTTAATTTTTTTAATTTTGTTCTTGTTGAACACAATTGTGGAAAAATCAGCAAAATCGGTTAATCGATGGCGGAGATATCAAGTACCTAAAAAACAGCCGAATTGAGAACCTCTTCCATTTTTGAAGTCCGTTAAAAATAACAACATGTAGGGAGATGGAGGAACAAATTGCAACATGGAGAAAAAATGTTGACTACCGATATAAAGCGGCGAGCGAAGGTCCGCCTGCGGCACAGGATGTTGCGGGTTCGATTCCGGTCTTGTTGTTGGAACAAATGTTTGTTCCAACAACAAGATTTGCAAATATTTATCCGGGTGTCCTAGGTATTTTCATGTGTGATAAAAAATATCAATCTTTGTAATGTATTAAGGGATTGTCCAGCATTATTTATTATTATTTGCAACAGTAAATTCAATTCATATTATGCAGTAGGCAATTAAACAAGAACTTACAAACCTTTTAAAATCGTGCTTGTACAAAATATTCTTAAAATAAACATAACAAAAAAGTGAAGCAATGTTCATTTAGTAATTTTAATACATTCTATGCTATGGCCATACTTCTTACCATAACTATTAAAAGCAATCATGTACCTATTTTACTTCAATGAGAATAAATAAATAATAAAATAATTCTGGATAATTCACACAGCATTATCTAGCCCCAAGCTAAGCAGAGCTTGTGTTATGGGTACTAGATAACCGATATACTTAATACAATACACTACATAGATAGATATTTTTTGTTATACATAGAAAACATCCAGGATCGTAAAAACATTTGTCCCGAGGCAGGAATCGAACCCGCAACCTCCTGCGTCGCAGGCGGACCTTCGCCCGCTGCGCCACAGAGGTCGTGAAGAATGCATCATTAATGAAACAAACTTGCTCGCTTTTCGGCCAATTCATTGTCTTGAATCCAGTGTATTGAAAGTGTGTATTGAAAATTCAATACAGAATTGTAACCAAGTGTATTGTTAGAGCCACATTACACGCATCGCGCTGCGAGCCCTATTCTGACGTGATGAGATTATGTACATTAGTCGCCGTGGTCACTACGTAGGATTCTACGTGAACATTCTGTGACGACATTGTCGTAGTGAAGCCATTGTATAGCAGAATAGATGCTACGGATGGGAAAGTAATATAATAAAGATATCCGAAGCCTCGTGCACGATTTTCAGTAAAAGCTACACGCTCTTACCTATATTGTTTTGTTGTGCAAGTTATGGTAGGTCAACCCAATTCATTTAGTGCTTTTGGCACGAAGAACAATCAAAAATTAATCCATCATAACTTTCGCAAATATTGAATACAAACTATTCACCAAATGTTTGTGGAAACTGGAGATTAACCCAAGGGTAAATCCAGGATAGATGCTCTAGTGGAATAGATGCCTCAGTTTCAAAAACACAACTTTCCGAAATTTCAACAAAGAATTAATAAGTTATATGAGGAGCGTACGCCCCACACACCTCAGTCCCCCGAAGGCGGTTGTGCAGAATAGACGTATTTCGCTTGTGCATGCAAAAATCTCCGCGGCGATCACAGGATAACGGTCAAAGTTTCAAACGTGAATATTCACTGTTGCAACTTTATATGTAATCATAAATTCCTTTCAACTTTTTTATATGTATGATTGGACGCGGCTGATCATACCATAAATGTTGTTTTTTTGTTATACAAATGCTCAAGTTCAATTATTGTTCTTTAAGTATGCTCAAATAAAACATTTTAAATTATTGTATTTCATAATATTTCTTCTATAGGGTATGTTTCCTACACCATTGGCATCTATCCTCCTTAGCATTTTCATGGTGGAGTATCTAGCCATATAGGTAGGTTTCTATCTCCAAAAAAAGGGTATGAAAAAACCGCATTCCCCCAATCAGTAATTGTTTGGTCACTAAAAACCATTAGTAATGTGAGATAAGAGATTAAACTATTAATCTATACTATTATTCATTTAAATTACTACCTTCTGCCCGCGGCTTTGCACGCGTATTTTCGGTATAATGAGTAGCCTATTATCTAAGTTAAGCTTTGTTCTAAAGGTTTGCCAATTAACAACGTGATCTACAGTTCAGCAGGTTAAAGGTAACAAAATTCAGATTTCACAAACTCTCAACTTTTATAATATTATAAGGATGGCATTGACGACAAATTAATAATTTTAAATACAAGGTTTAGTCAAAAAGTGGCGCATCTATCCTGGCCTTACCCTATGTGCACTGAATATCACGTGTTCCAAACTGCAAGTTGGATGATGTATCACATACATCAATAAATTAGGGTTTGTGGACGTCGCGTGATAGTGATTATATATTTCGAAAACCACCATTTCCGTCCTTTTATCAAATCTATTAGCCCGAATAATATTTGCATCGAAATAATTAGTAGAAGTTTTTTTACAAGAACTAAAAAACTATTGCTAAACATTTACACTGTTTTTTTAACTATTACACTACTGTATAATTTGTGTATTCTGGGTATAATCTGCTATGGGACACCTCAGCCTCAACCTTGGGATCATTATGTATACATACGAAAGAGAAAATGTTATCAAAATTGGACAAAAATTCGCGAATATATCGAGTACTAAACATACATAAAAACTTAAAGCCGAAAACGGAGGATCTCTCTCCTCCTTTGGTTTCTAAATTTTATAAACGCATCACTAGGAATATCTACCTGACAAAAACCTAATTAAAATAAAGGGACAAAAAAAGACGGAAAGCTTAAAGTTGGTCGGCAATCCAATTATTGATAAAAAATGGTCTGATTTTCTTTCAAAGAAAACCAATCAATTTGCAGAAATTAGTTTAAACTACTTACGTTCATTCAAGTGACAGGACCAGGCATTAACTTGATATCGGTATTGAACTTACCGTACAGACAGCACGTTCTTTACAACTAATTTTGTTTTTAATGATTTTATCGGGTATTTATCGCGTACCTTTTGTTATTATTTTCCCTAAGTTTCTACCGCGTCACAGCAATCGTACCGTGACCACGATCTGTATCGCGATAGAAACGTAGGGAAAAGGGGAAATAATAACAAAAGGTACGCGATAAATACCCAATAAAATCATTAACTATGTTAACAAATCGCGAAAGTTTAAAAGTTTTAATTTTTTTTAACTCACGAAAAAAGAAAGGTCTTCTATATTGACAAAAAGCCAAAATCATCAATCAAACAGACGACGTGTGTGTCTGTCTGTGGCATCGTATCTCCTATACCTGGGCCTCTTCAAGACGAGAGTGAATAGATGTCTTCGTGATAAATCTTCGGCCACATCATCACATAACAGCAAGTGAGATTGTGGTCAAACTATTAAAAAAACAGGGGAAGATTTTGGTTTATTCTATTAATATTGGTGTAGTCCTTTCTCGAATACTCTACAACCAAAATAGTTGGTTATAGGATATTCTAGTATATTCTGAATCGATTGTTATGCTGTCTGTACATAGTCACTGATATTCAATTTCGGTATGCAGGCAAGAGATAGATAACGTAGTCCAATAATTGATTGACGTATCAATCTTAGTTTGTAATTGATAGGGTAGAATCCTATTATACTAATATTATAAATGGGAAAATTTGTGTGAATGTTTGTTACCACGTATCTACGTAACTTCTTAACAGATAATATTTGGTATGTTTCTGGAACAACACATAAGCTAATCCAATTGTCAAAAATTTACCTCTGAGGGGGTTAAAAAGTTCATAAAGTTTCTATTTAAAATTATTATTTCTTGGTTTGATTTACTCTTAACTCCTATAAATAAATAAATAGATAATGCTGGACAATTCACACAGCATTACCTAGTCCCAAGCTAAGCAGAGCTTGTGTAATGGGTAGATAACTAATATACTTAATACAATACACTACATAGATCGATATTTTTTGATTATACATCGAAAACATCATGTACACCCTGAACAAATATCTGCAGATGGTACAAATATTTGTACCGAGGCGCGAATCGAACCCGCAACCTCCTGCGTCGCAGGCGGACCTTCTCCCGTTGCGCCATGCGCCAATGAAGTCGTCGTTTAAATAAAGTAATAGTAAAAAATTAATTACGTTTTTCTTATTTTTACATAACTATTCCTAGAGGGATTGTGCAGTAAATTTCTGAAATCGGTATGATATCCAGGCGGGCGACGCTGCGGGGCGCAGCTAGTAGTGTATAATTTCAAGACCATTGTGAAGGCTATCTTACCTGCATCACTGCACATCAGGATGGCCGAATAATAGGCCCTTGTGGCCGGCTGGGGGCGCTGCGATAGCGCCGTTTGTGGTCATGTGCGAGGCACGTAGCTTCCAACATGCACGTACGTAAGTATGGTTATATCCTCTTATCAGACCGTGTCTCGAACAAGGACAATGACTTGACAAGCAGTGGGCCATAGACAAATGCATATTCAGCATTTGTCTATGGCCACGCCAAGTAACGTTAATAACTTCATTTATTTTTCATAATTGTTCTGCGATTGATATAATGGAGGTCAATGCGATTGTATGAAATCTGTCTCTTTTTGATAATACATTATGACAAAACTAATGTATTTACCTTGTAGGAAATCGAGAGAGCATTACTTCGATTTATATCATATTCGTCCTGTTGAAGTTCGGCCTATATAAAAAATCTGCTTTCGTCCCACATTGTATGCCGTACTCGGTCAATAAAATATAATCTTATTTCGTCCTAATTTTCAGCTCCACATTCGGCCCCAGTTTTTGTCGAAGCAAATTATTTGATTTCGTGTTCGTTCGGTATAGCGTTCAATCGAAATTGTGATCGTTCGGTTTACTGTCTTTCAATGTTGTATGCTTTCGGTATTCCGTTATGCGGCCTCATGTGCTTTCGGTATTTCGTTCTGCTGTTTCCTGTTCTTTTGGGTTCCGTTCTCCGGTATTTCGACTTCCGGTATTCCGTAGTAGGTAGGTACAATCAACTTTTATGTAGGTACCTACGGCCGTACGTACGTAGGTATGTAGGTACTCACCATGTCCTGTCATGTCATGTCATTGATTAGTTAATGAGATATTTAGCAGACAGATCAAACTTTTCTTTGTTCCTAATAAACCCACTATCCTCTTGATAAGATTGAAAAATTCTAAAGTACTTAGTAAGAATTGGACGAACTGCGCATCGATTCTTGACGAACCGCTTATTGGACGAAACGCTTATAGGATTATAGGAAGAAACGCGATTTGGACGAATCGCTTTTTGAATGAACTGCGTATGGATTCTTGACGAAATGCTTATTGGACGAATCGCTTTTCGGATGAACTGATAACAAATCAGAGGGTTGACATGTTATTACTTTGTTTCCTAGTTTTACTTTCTTTTTTTTATGTTTGATTAGTTTCATCTGCCTTCGAGCGATGATGTCCTACCTGTGTTTTTACCAGCGAGGTGTGAGTTTTGTTTTTAGAATGTTTCTATGTGATCGGTGAACAATGACGACCTCCGTGGCGCAGCGGGCGAAGGTCCGCCTGCGACGCAGGAGGTTGCGGGTTCGATCCCGGCTCGGAACAAATTTGTGTACGGTCTGCAGAAATTTGTTTCGTTGGTCTGGGTGTTTTCTATGTATAATAAAAATATCTATCTATGTAATTATATTGTATTAAGTATATCAGTTATCTAGTACCCATAACACAAGCTCTGCTTAGCTTGGGGCTAGATAATGTTGTGTGAATTGTCCAGCATTATTTTTTTATTATTTATATTTATTTTTATTGCCTCGAAGCAAAAAAAACAGCTGACGGGATTCTGATAAATAAGGTATCAAATACTCAAACGGATTCCTTAACGGTTAGAATAAAAAATAGAATGGAGATTTATTTAGCACACAAAACACAGAGGGAAAGTGAAAACAAAACTAAAAAGTTACACTAAACACATATAGAGACTGCATAAAACAAACAAACAAACATCATAAAATGTGCTTTAAAAATAAACTAAAAATAACTCTTCGTGCAGAGTCTAGCTAGCGCTATTCTTTAGCTCTTTTGCTGAAAGTAGAAAGAAGTTTTTATTGGACGAGGTTATATCGCGAATGAAGGCCTATCCATGCCTTTTATTTCCATAAATACAATAAATGAAATAAACACTTACAAAAGGTCAAATTATAAAACTAAACACTGACATGGAAAAGAAAACTCTCCCGAGTTACTTAGGATTATGTGACACAGCCCATCTAATTTATTTTTAGAGAGTTCACTTGTGTTTTTCTCATACCGGAGTCATTTAGGTAGAGGCGTTAGGGTGCCAGGAAAAGCCGAAAGGGGGTGATTCTGGACCCCGAGAGGAACACCTAGTGAATAACGATTTTTTGAATTTCGATTTAAATTTGTATTTTTTGCAAAAAGAATATTTATTTTGCTTCCTATTCGTGTTCTCTTATACGAACTCTTTCTCTTATCTTTCTTTATTTCTATCTTTCTCTTGCATTATGTAACTAACAAAACATTATAATAGTTGAGTTGCCTCTAGATTGTCTGCTCGACTAGGTAATCCATATGGATGGATTAGTTGAGCTCCCTCTAGATTGTTTGCTCAACTAATCCACTCAACTAATCAACTATGGATTAGTTGAGCTGCCTGTAGATTGTTTGCTCAACTAGGTAATCCATATGGATGGGTAAGTTGAGCTGCCTCTAGATTGTTTGTTCAACTAATCCATTTGGATTAGGTACTTGAGCAGCCTCTAGATTGTTTGCTGTTAGCTTATTTGTTTCAATTGGAAATCCTAGTTCTAATTTGTTTCTATTCATTGATTGTCATGTTCTTTGTTTAATAGTAGGTAATTGGAATTTACAATTCGAATCTACTCAGAGTTTCGTCGAGTGACTGAAAGTTCGAAAACTGATCTTCACCGTAGTTTGATTCCTAAGTCCTGACTCGTGTGAATTCCACCCACTCGTCTATATTTTTATATAGGTACCTAAGAAGTTACAAAACCGGGGTATTTTTACCCCGTGCGTAGCAACATTTTCACGAAATTTATAAACAAAAAATTTCAATTTATTTATGAGTTTTGATGACTGTTTCACGCAAAGTTACAAAATGTAATATTAGTACTTACCAGTGAAATGAGATAATTGCAGTATTATTTTTCTTGCTACTGGGATTTAAATACTCTCTTACCACACAAGACAACATTTTAATAATTTTATGCGAGAGCCGCTTTCCGCGTTATTTGAAGTCTTGTACTAACGGATCATTAAATTGCGACAAACTGTCGCGATATACGTCGTTTCTGTCAACTATTATTCTAAGCCTTTTTCTTCTAAGGTTCTGTATCTACTGTTTATAATTAGTTTCAAGAACCTTCACACCTCGTTTCCGAAATGTTTATAGAAGACTTGTTTCTAGCCGCGCTTTGCACGCGTTGTTTCTATGGAAACGTTTAAAGGTTTTTCTATCCAATAAGAACTGTTTTAAAGCATAAAAGTAGCCTATTTTAGGCTTAGAGATAGGAACATCTATGCAAAATTTCAGACCGATCGGTTAGTCGTTATGGTTTGAAGAGTTAATCATCCATCCATCCAAACTTTCGCATATAGGTATGTTTTATTTTACGGCTTTTAGCCCTGAGTGCACCAACACAATCAGTTTAATAAATTAGCAGTTTTAATTTTATTTTTGTCTATGGTAGGCAGGCAAGTCTAGAGCACAATATTTATACTTTTGTGGGTCACATCACATCGCTTTGCCTCCAATTTTGGTAAGGCACATCGTTGTTTCCAAATAAAGGCTTGAATAACCTAGATTTGTTTTAGGAGTTGGTTTGCTTAAGCAGTAGATTAAAAATGTTGACGTCAGTGTCGGCAAAAATATCTCATCATCAGTTATCTATAGGTACTTAATATTGAAAAAACAGAAAAGATTTGATTGTTTGTTTGTTTGTATTGAATAGGCTCCGAAACTACTGGACCGATTTGAAAAATTATTTTACCATTACAAGCCCACATTATTCCTGATGAACATAGGCTACTTTTTACCGCGGGAAAATGCTTTATTCCTACGGGAAAACGGGTAATAGGACAACGGGTAGTAAGAATGCAGCTAGAGACCTATAAGACCCACTGCTGGCGATAGAAGAAGCCTAATACACGCAATGTTAAGCGGTCTTTTCCGAGTTTTATTCACAATCTTCCGGCCACAAGACAGTATCGTCTAAAAATATCTTAAAGACATCTTACTCTTCTACTGAACCAGAAGGAAATTCTATCTGGGCAAATATTTATTTTATGTAGGTGTTGGAAATACCCACAAAATTGTCAATGACATCGACATTAATTTATTATCTGTGAAATGTCTTTGTTTATTACTCTATGGAAATATGTTAGTTTCCGTTTCCGTTATTAAAGAAAAAGAATACCCAATTTGTAGTGGCGTTCACTTGATTTCATGGAAAATCAGTCATCGATACAGACATGAAGGCTTACAAGTTTCTCTTTACTTCTAGGCCAATTTTCCTTATAGCTTTTTCCACGTCAAACTCGCTCTTCCACCGCGCTGGCTGGGCACTGGTCACTGCTACTTGTTGGCGTACCATGGCAATCTTTTGACTTGTATTACTTACACTAAAACTGTAACTGTAAAGTACCTACAAGAGTTAGTGATTATCTGGCGCAGCGCATCAGCATTGCCATACAGCGGGCACGTCTTGGGGACGCTTCCGACTGGTATTGATATGGATCAGTTGAGCTACCAGTAGATTGTTTGCAACAGTCAAGAGGGCCTAATACGAACTTTTTATTAACCATTCAAGTTCCAGGCAGTTCAGTTTACGGCCTAATACTGCCTTGTTCTATTTCGTAATATGAGGTACCTAATTCTGGCCGTATTCAAGCTGGCTTACTGCGGATACGTTGTCTATGGCTGGTTATTAAGTTTCGTCCGCATCGTTCAAAAACGCCGCTAAATATTTGTCGGAATGTTCCTGCTTTATTTTCTAGCACATTTATTGAAAAATAATTACTCTAAATAAAATTTTGATACAATTTATCAAACAATGAACTAAGTGTTAGGAGTTTCATCACATTCAGTCATTCAGTATGTAATTAAGTACCTACTTATTATGATTTCTTAGTATGTCAAAATGATAACGTTACTAGGTTTCCGAACGGAACGTCTCGCTCGTCGTTGTTGAACCATACCGTGACTATGGCGGGAAGACGTTTTTTACCTACTTATATTTATCAATTTGCAATTTTATTAGTGATGATATTCTCTGATACCTGCAAGTGTTGTGTAGAGCTTGTGAGTAATAGTCTAATTGGTGTTCAGTGTAGAATGGCGTAACTATTTTAGAGTTCGATATTTAAGGTTGTTTTTTGGTACCTATTCAATTTACTATCTATGTACAATCCTTTTATTTATTTTAGTTCGTCAGGTCATGGTCTTGGCGACGACGAGCTACCTTTAGGTACTCAGCTGGAGACACTATGGGCGTTTTTCAACTCTCACCAAGAAATAGCGACAGGCCTTGGATAAATCTGTGGATTTGGGCGGCTCTCGTGAATGCGGTTTTAATTCTTCCAAAAGATAACGCACCAATTCTTTCGACAACCGGTACCGATTGTTTAATCGGGCGTTGGTCGCTCGTAGAAAATGGATTGCACTCATCTCGGAGCCGTTATCTCTGTAAGTAATTTCATTTTTGTATTCTCCTAGAATCACTCTCCGAGAACTCAAATCATTTTTTAACTTTCACTAATACTTATACTCTTTCTTATATAATTGCCGAATAGAATATTTTTTATAACCGAGAATCTAAAACAATTCACAAAAAGCTCAATTGTCGCAGCGTCAACAGAATGGTGATTTGTCTTACAAGTTCAAATAGGTAACAACAAGATCCGTCAAGTGCGAGTGTAACTCGCGCGCCGAGGGTTTTGAACGTTTGTCAACAAATATGTACCAAAAGTACCGGTTAGAGACTTCGCAATTTAGCGAATACCTAAGAATAGTAGGTACCAACCTACATTTCAGATAAATCTCTCTGCATGCTTCGGTTAAATGGGTGGTTCGGTTAAGGTGGGTTATGGTAAATTTTTCGACTTTTTTCGAAATATTTCAAAAAGTATGAAAGTTACAGAAATTTGAAAAACTGGTTTGAAATGTCCAAACCGATACCTTTCATTTGATACCCCACTCGGTGGGGTAGCCCCCCTTTTGAAAATTATTGCTTTTTGACCATTTTTCAAAAAGTGTTCTTTTTACAGACTTCTCTATATTTTTCCTGTAAAATATAGATCCATATCTACAAACGCTTCATACATTTTAAATGGATCGCTCGGCAAACTTCGGAGATAGGGGGGGGGGAATGGGTTTTTTTTCGACTTTTTTCAAAATATTTCAAAAACTATGAAACCTACAGAAATTTGAAAAACTGTTTTGAAACGTACAAACTGATACCTTTTATTTGATACCCCACTTGGTGAGGTAGCTCCCCCTTTTGAAAATTATTCCCCCCCATTTTGACCATTTTTCAAAAACTGTTCATTTTTCAAACTTCTCTATATTTTTCCTGTAAAATATAGATTCATGTCTATAAACGCTCCATACATTTTACATGGATCGCTCTGCAATCTTCGGAGATAGGGGGGGGGGGGGGGGGGAATGGGTATTTTTTCGACTTTTTTCGAAATATTTTAAAAAGTATGAAACCTACAAAAATTTCAAAAACTATTTTGAAATGTACAAAATGATACCTTTCATTTGATACCCCATATGACTCTGTAGGTATCTTTTAAAATTTCGGCATCACAATTTGTATGGAAAATATTCATTTTCATTTTTCATTTATTTTCATTTATTTTTCTCTAAATCTGTACAGGCGCACGAAATGTATTATTATTTTAAATTTCAAGTTGATAGCTGCAGTAGTTTTTGAGTTATTAAGGAGGGAAAAAAGGACAGACAAAGCGAGACCATAAGGGTTTTGAAACCGATCTTCGATCTTCAAAACCCTAAAAATGGCGGGATCTGCCCGCCATTTTTGTTTTACGCCAATTTACGGCGTATATTTTCTGGAATTAAGAGTTCATAATAGGCCCCGTAGTTCTACTAGTAGTTCAATTGTTTCAATTGTAAATAATATATATCCAATTCGTTTCTAATATTTGATTGTATATTTGTTTCTTGTTAATATTCCTTAGTCGCCGCTTACGACATCCGCGGGAAGAATTGGGGTGGCTTAAATTCTAAGCCCCACACAGCTTTTGTATTTAGGCTAAATAACATGAATTCCATGCAGGAGAACTTGCTAGACATTCGTAGACACAGAACCTGACACGAACTATTTTAACTAGCTAGGTACTCTGGTACAGGTGGATTACTTTGAAACTCGAAACACGAAGTTTCGGTTGAATAATCACGCGAAACGGACGACCTCATTACCAAGTTGCTACTGCGGCGGTAACAAAATTAGCCCTTTCGTTTCGAATCTGAAGCCATAAACAAATAAATATAAATAAATGAATAATGCTGGACAATTCACACATCACTATTTAGCCCCAAGGTAAGCAAATCTTGTGTTATGGGTACTAGATAACTGATATACTTAATACAATACACTACATACCTAGATACTACTATATTTTTATTATCCATAGAAAACATCCAGAACACCCTGAAAAAATATTTGCAGATCGTACAAACATTTGTCCTGAGGCGGGAATCGAACCCGCAACCTTCTGCATCGCGGCGGACCTTCGCCCGCTGCGCCACTGAGGTCGTCGAACCGAACAAGAATTTGAATTAAATGTCAAATTAATTTCAGAGGAGGGTCATCGAAAGAATGGATCTTAGTTTTTTGCGATCCGTCAACTTCGTAATTCGTTTTTCAAAGTAGACCTCCAACGTACCCACGGTAGAACAATCGAACATTGCTAAAAAAAAAATATTTTTGCAATATCGTAATTTCGGCTGCCGACGCGTCACATCACACTGCAGACAGAAGCCGAGGCATTTTTAATTTCCAGCAGTGCTCAATGCAACTTATGTTTATTTGCGATGTGCGCAACGTGTCAAAAATAGGTTTCCTGTTATGCTGTCTGTCAATATTATTATGCTTAGGTACATACATTCGGCCGGGTACTAGTATAGTATTATAATATCTGTGGCCCGGGCTTTGTTAGTTTAGATCCGATTTCAGCTGTTCAATTCAAATGCTATAGATATGCTACAAATTGACTGGCTCATGCTTACTTTGTGTTAGTTTTCCCTGTCAGACGCCTTAAACCTTGACAAAATCTTGTCAAAACTTTAGCGCCTAGTCATTACCACTAACTAGTCATTGGAATTATACTAATGAGGTATCAAATATTCTGATGGACTGCGTGATGTCATTACCAATGAGAAAAGAAAACCCTAGGGTTCCCAGATCTTTGGTCACTTTTTTTGAAAAACATAAACGACGGCTGTGGTGCAAAGTTTTGGAGTGTGCTAAAATGCTTTATTATAACAACGGTAGCGTTGCATAACTTACCTATTATGGGTTTCCAAATTTTGGAAAAAATCTAACCAATTTTTAGCCACAACAAAAACAACAAAATATTTCACCAGGACATTTCCGCCAGGAGAACTGAAAATCAATGAGATGTTTTCCACAACATATACTATAAAAGATGGAATGTAGGCTATAGTTTGACCGAAACCGCTGTACCGCTCCTTAAGAAAGTGCGGCGAGGTGGGGGCCGAGGAAAAAAGAGCAAGAGTACACATGAGATCGATATGGTCTGGCTGATGGTCTGTTGTGTTGTCTGGCAGACTGATGGATCGGAGCGGCTGATACTTCCCCCCGTCTCGCCGCGCGCGCACCTCAGGCGCGGTACAGCGGTTTCGGTCAAACTATAATCGGAGTTTATTGACGTTACGTTCCTTTTAGTTTGGGATTTACATAGTTCCCTGACTGCACGATAGAGGCGCTGCTGTACCGAATTGTATGGAAAAAGATGTCACGATCACGTATTTTACTAACGTCAAAATAGACTCGTCCCTCTGGACGGGCAAGGAAAGCACCGCTACAACATAGCACAGAAATGTGTATTCAATTATGGGCTTTAATTAGTAACATTTAGATGAATTTTCAACCGACAAAAACGGCGGAGGTTCTGAAGTCGACGCGAATATTTTTCATTTTAGGGTTTCGAAGATCGAAGATCGGTTTAGAAACCCTTATGGTCTCGCTTTGTCTGTCCTTTTTTCCCTCCTTAATAACTCAGCAACTGCTGCAGCTATCAACTTGAAATTTAAAATAATAATACATTTCGTGCGCCTGTACAGATTTAAAGAAAAATAAATGAAAAATGAAAACTAATATTTTCCATACAAATTGTGATGCCGAAGTTCACAGAGTCATATGTTTTTCGAATTTCTGTAAGTCTATTTCTAGTCTTTACTTTATGAAATATTTTGAAAAAAGCCGAACCACCCATTTAACCGAAGCATGCAGGGAGATCCATCTGAAATGTAGTTTGGTACCTACTATTTTTAGGTATTCGTTAAATTGCGAAGTCTCTATCCGGTACATTTGGTACATATCTGTTGACAAACGTTCGAAACCCTCGGCGCGCGAGTTACACTCGCACTTGACGGATCTAGTTTATGTA
Source organism: Eupithecia subumbrata (assembly GCA_949316285.1). NCBI lineage: Eukaryota > Metazoa > Arthropoda > Insecta > Lepidoptera > Geometridae > Eupithecia > Eupithecia subumbrata. The sequence goes on from OX438642.1 coordinate 17,540,214, forward strand.
TGACCACGCATAACTTTTTACAGAGTAGTCCGATTTTGATAATTCTTTTTTTATTGGATAGGGTATACCTCGATGTGTCATCAAGTTATAAATACTACTATCAAACTTATCAAAATCTCATACTTAAACTCGAGTTTAAAAGATAACGAGTTTAAGCCTATCAATGCACGTTTTCGTGCTATGTTGTCGTAGCGGTATTCGAATTAAGAGCGCAGAGCTTTTACCAAACTATGCTCACTTTAAAGAAGAGCCCCATGACATGATTCATGTAAGGTAAAGTAGAATTTAGCCACATCCTAATTCCGCTGATATACTACTACGGAAATACTAAGGTATTTTCGCTTTAGTATTTCCATGCCGAACTAAGTTGACAGACAGACAATGAAGTTTTAAGTTACTAAAGTTACCAGACAAACCAAGATTTCTCTCGTCGTGAAAACCTAAACGGAACGTGGCATGTTGAAGATTAAATAATTCACACAACAGCTCGGCGCACAGAAATAAAATCTGGAATCTGGAGCTTCCGCCCCGCTCGGCAGGTTGCAAACTCATCGAAACTTCCAGTGCAGACCCGCCCTAACAGCGGACCTACCCCTGGGGGTAGGCTGGGGAGAAATCATACCCCCATAGTGCTGTCCTAGTACCTTCTTTGCGGGAATGCTGCGGCTCTACCTGCGTTAACGTTGACGTTAGTGTTGATGTCGCGTTAACGAGAGTTAACGTGTTAATTAAGGCGCTAAAATGCACCTTGGCTACATCTGCGTAACAACGGAAATATCTTCAATGATTGACACTTTTGTAATCCATTTAGTCCTCAGTTGTTTTGACTAAATTATTTATATACTTTAATTTACAAAGTATTATCAAAGTGTAAGTATTGTCGGCACTTTAACATGCATGGAGATGATATTATTATTTCAAGTGTTTCTGATTTCTATGAATCAAGGAATGTAATTTTTATTATAATTGATAAGCTACAATAAGCGAGCAACATAGGTTTTCGAAAGTTATCGACATAGCTCAAAGAATAAGCAAGCTGAAGTGGCAGTGGGCCGGCCATATCTCGCGAAGAACCGACAACCGCTGGGGTAAACGTGTTCTTGAGTGGAGACCACGACTCGGTAAACGTAGTGTAGGACGCCCTCCGGCCCGGTGGGATGACGATCTGCGAAAGACTGCAGGCAGATGCTGGATGCGGCAAGCTGAAGACAGGGCGCTATGGCGCTCATTAGGGGAGGCCTATGTCCAACAGTGGACTAATATTGGCTGATGATGATGATGATGATGATAGGTTTTATTTAGGTACCTTATATGCACCAATGGCAAAGCCGCGGGAAAATTTTAGTTAACATTACATTATAACCTTGTGATTGTGCTATCCAACCAAAAAAACAGAAGTTTGCCTCTTCTACGATAGACAAATTTTGCACAAGTCTATGCTAAAATAAGCGCCTCTGCCGACCACATTTGGTAATATTGACATGCAATCTGACAGTCTTAGTTTTCCACGGCTAATAGGACGCAAGTGGAGCCGTAGCAGAAGATTAACCTAACTGCCAGGAAAGCATGAACGTAAAAAGAATTCAAAGTTCGAAGTTCATTTTTTTCTACTGTCTCTTTTTTGCATTTAGGTCCATCAGATTCAATCAGGTCACATGAAAATAAAAGAAATCAAAGTTTCATGTCGTTTTTAAAAAGAATGCTTATTGAGAACCAGCTTAAGGTTAGGGCTTTCTGCATGGCAAAGGAGTTAAGGCAAAGGTTTGCTATATTTAAATATACCAAGCAATAAATTGCCATAGTAAGTAACTTGACTTGATAACTAGATTGTGACTGGACATGGAAGTCTTGACCCAAATACAAAGCTTACGCAGCCGCTCTACTTAATAGGGGTCTATTCGTCCGATTAAAAACAAAACCCTTAAACAGTCACTCGTGAGATCCCATATTATGCTGCCTGGCCGTGTGTCACAGCCGATGAACCGATGACCTCATTTACTGCTCAGCCCCGGTGCAAACCGCAGAGGCGCGCCGCCGCCGCCCGCAGCAAGGACCTGAAGGCCTATTTTAATTCTTCCAAATACGTAGTCGGTTGTTTCGTTTCGTTTTTTTTTTATGTATATTGGTACTCTAATTCGGTGTATTGGCCAAAACGAAACACGAAATTACGTGTTGGGGAACTAAAATAGGCGCTCTGCACATGGACATGTGCGTCGTGGGCCAAGAAAGTGTTGAGGCTGGGCACAGCCTCTGCGGTGTGATCCGCTGGGCCAAGTATTATTCTCTATTAAATCCCTTTGCCAATCGCAAAATGCAGGTAGATAACTAATGTAAAAACTAGAGCAGAAGCCCATTCACAAAGAAGATTACAGTAAATTTATTGAAATAAATAAGAACTAGTATTTACAATTGAAATAATTGAGCTATCTGCAGACTGTTGTAAACAATCTACAGGTAGCTCAACTGATCCATATCAATACCAGTCGGAAGCGTCCCCAAGACGCTGGCTGCATTGCCCCGCTGTACTATGGCAATGCGATGTAAAAACTATTATATGTACAATGTGTATTGTCAAACCGTGATTAAACGGGATGTGCGGATATGCGAAATACATTTATCGATATAAATCAGGAAAAAAAATTTAAGTTAGCGATCTCAAAAACCAAGGTGATTTAGTTTTTTTTATTGCAAACTACCACATCAGGTTTTTTCTTCTTTTGTTTTCAAGTAAAAGGTATTTTATTCATTCAAAGTAGTCTCATTTGAGAGCTAGATAGTTTACCCAGCTAAAAAATTACAGTATAACATAAGCCTAGTAAAAACAATGACTTTTGTGAAATTTGCAAAAAATAAACGAGTTTTATTTTCATTATTAATGTAAGCGGGTTAACTACGAACCTAGTTGGTGTTGGAAGAATTTTATTTCATCATATTTTTATTTAACTCAGATTTTTATTTTATTTTTAAACTGTAACTAAAAAAACTGGCTCGTTTAGGTGTACTTTTTAGCATGTTGTATTAAACTTCATGATTTAGTCTACAAAGTCTCCAAATACCTACTATAACTTTTCGTTGTCTTAATATTCGTCATTTAAATTAAAGAAAGAAAGAAGAAAGAAAATCCATTTATTGGCTCACACTAAAATAATAATGATAACACAAAAAAAAATCCTTAAAATATATTTATAAAAGTATAATTCCGGTGTGAACCAAAAGGTCCTGCCTCAGCTACATGTTGCTCAACATAAATTTGGGCAACGCTGGTTTTCTGGCAAGACCTTTGGTGCGTGCGTGTCCACACGGCTTACAGAGCAAACACAAAAAAAAAAAAATATTATAACAAACAATGTATAACAGTAATAAATAATAATACCTATTTTAAAAGTAAGTTAGGTCTAGTGACTTCCCTATGACTATCGTTCAACACGGGCCCACTCAATCAAAAACAAATAGAAAAATAATCCGACAACCAGTGCCGACCAACGTCCGACCAGACCAACAACTGACATTACTCGTTTTCGAACGAAACACAGCTGCGCGCCTGCTTGGCGCGCATTTGAAGCTCAATCAAGCAAAAAGAAATTAGGTACTTTCTCTCATTTTCAAAGATCAACAGTCATCTCAACTGATTTAATCTATATAAATTATGGAATAAAACAATTAAATATAGAGAGAAATGGAGGGAGACGAAGGGGGCCTTTGCCCAGCAGTGGGAAAGTAACGGCTGATTAAGATAGGATGAAATAAAAGTTATTAAGTTCGATCAAAAATTATATAAAAATCTTTATATTTTGCAAATTTCTTAAAAATATTTTTTTTAAATAGCCTTACATAGTATCAAACAGGTACTGTATTTTAAGGGTTGTCCGTCTGCCTCAAATCTAGAAATGTAAATTTATAGTTTTTCCACAAAAAAATAAATTGGCAAGACACAAGGTCTTACGGAACCCTTAGTGCGCGAGTCCGACTCGCACTTGACGTTTTCTTACCTAGGTAGACTATCTAACTTGCAAATGAGACTACTTCGAATAAAATACTCCGTTTTCTTTAAAAGAAAAGAAGAATTTACCAGATGATCTAGTTTTCAATAAAAAAAAATTAAATCGGCTTGGTTATTGAAATGGCTAACATAATATAATTTTTTTTAAGTCGCTTATACGCACATCTCGTTTGATCAAGATTCGACAGTAAACATTGTATATCTAATCTAGTAACCATAACACAAGCTGTACCTTTTTAGTTTGTGTTGGTTGCAGTTGTTTTTTTTACCAGATCGCGAGTATTTATTCCAAATTTCTTCCCATAAAAGCAGAGAAATGGCTGCTTTGAACATAGCAAACGGCACTGTTAATTGCTCAGAGCTTTTTGAGCAAATAAGACTGCGCACAAGCATGGTTGCATTGAGAAAACCGAACAATTTTACATTCCAATAGTTTTTATAATTGAATTACTAGCTTATGCCTGCGGCTTCGCATATTTTTGTATGATAAGTAAACTGTTGTTTAAGTTAGGCTACGTTCTAAGAGTGTGCCAAATTTCAACTTATTCTGTTCAGTAGTTTTGGAGATCCTAGGTAACAAAAATTTCACATTTCACAAACTTTTGCATTTATGTTATGTATTATTAGTAGAACAGGATTAAAGGATGGGAGTCAGACCCTTTTTAAACGACTCCAAAAAGAAGGAGGTTTTCATTTCGTCTGTATGTTTTTTATGTCTTTATGTTAATTGATATCTCCGCCTGGGTTTACCGATTTTATTGATTCTTTCACTATTGTATGGAGAACTAGCTTCTGCCCGCGGCTTCGCACGCGTTGTTTCTATGGAACGTTTTAAGGTTATTTCTATCCCATGGGAAACGATTTATGGGATAAAAAGTTTCCTATGTTTGAAGCCTATGTTAGATTCCAGGGTTAGACCTACATGTATGTAAAACTTCAGCCTGATGCGTTCAGTAGTTTCGGCGTGAAGAGGTAACAAACCTCCATCCATCCATACAAACTTTCGCATTTATAATATTAGTGTGATGATCCCGAATTGGTCCCATAAAAATGTTATTCCCAAGGGATTGGTATTTATCCCGTAAAGCTTAAAAAACAACATAATACTTTTGAAAAATCAAGACTAGCTAGAACAATTTTGGTGATACTTCGCCCATTCATAGATACTAGATTTTGACGATTCTTTCGTTGTTGTTTAAAGGTAGATTTTTAAGTGGTGACATAAAAGTTTGTCTCGAGAAATTGATGATGTGCGCCGTAAAAACAACATCACATGATAATTTTCATAATCACTGGAGACTAATGTTCTCCATGGCAAAGGGCGTAGACAAGAGGTCTACCTACAAAAACAAATTCCAAAGTTGACGGACGGCGAATCGCATCACGCTAAATTATTTAATATACATATATCATATCACTCGGTATCGTTAAATCACAGAATTTGCTGTGATTTAGTATTTAAAATTTGTTCCTACAACGTTTTAGTTTCTCATCAAATATTCCTTCATCCTCTATTGTAGGCTTATTGTAGGTCACACTGTGAGAGACAATACCATTCCATTATGATTCACTTACCTGCTTAACAAGGGCGTCGCTTGCCTCTGGCTGCTATCCTCTGGCTTAGAGGGTCTGGCAGAAAGATCGGGGCAAATTGATATATGGAGGATGGAAAAATTATAAATTTTAGATACAATCAGTCAGGCTCTTACAAGAATAAATTTCGGGGGTGGTTGAAGCCCAAACTGAAATAGCTAAATGTTATTGACGAGCGCAGCGAGCCGCGAAAAATGAATGGGTTTTGCTTGTTTTGGTGTAATTGATGGTAGGTAAGATGGCCTTAAATGGGTCAAGCTCGGGACTACGGAAAGAACGAGCGTTTGTGTGTTTTTTTTATTGCATTAAATTTTTTGTAGTGTTTTGTTCAAACAAATCCGGTATTCTGCGGATCATTGTATCATGCATTTGATTAATTCTTCGTTATGCCAGTCCATTCTCTCATATCGTGACACATGCTGGAGCGGTGCGGGTAAATCGTGTCCTTAAGTCCTTAAGTCTCCGTTAAGAAGTTACAGCCATTTCAAAAAGGTACCAAATTACGAATCTCAAACTATAATAACCCGATTTACCCAATTTTCAGGAACATTTTCAAAAATCCTTAAACATGTGTTTGTTTTATATTTTACTATTCTCAGAAAGTTTCAAGTAAAGGTCACTGGTAAAAAAGTTATAAAAAACTTGAAAAAATTTGACTCCCATTTATCTCCATGAGATATTTTAATGAAAAATCCTAATACATGTATTTTGATGTATGTATTGTATTTCAAGTATATAATAAAAATTTCAGGTCATTAGTATCCTACATTATAAAGTTACAGATATTTCAATACGGAGCCAAACTATGAATCTCTAACTTTACTAACCCGTTTTACCTCATTTTCAGGAGTATTTTATAAAATCCTGAAACATTTTGTTTAAATTGTTTTGTATATTTAATATTCCCAGAAAGTTTGATGCGAAAGTTTGAGTGATGCGCGGTAAAATAATTTTATTTTCATCCCCTCTCCCAGGAGAACCTCACTGAATTCCGGGATAAAAAATAAACTTTTTCCTTCTCCACAGTAGGAAATCAAATTATACCGAATTTAATTTCAATTCAGTAGTTTCGGCGTGATGCGCGGTAAAAGAATTTTACTTTCATCCCCTCTCCCAGGAGAACTTTACTGAATTCCGGAATTAAAAGTATCTTTTGTCCTTTCTCGAAGTATGAACACAAATAGTGTCAAGATTCATTCCATTTTATTTAGTAGTTTCGGGATGATGCGTGGTGAAGGAATTTCATTTCATCCCCTCTCCGAGGGGAACCTTACTGAATTCCGGGATAAAAAGTATATATTTTGTCCTTCTTCGCAGTAGGAACTCAAATTACACCGAATTTCATTTCAATACATTGAGTAGTTTCAGCGTGATGCGCGGTAAAATAATTTTATTTTCATCCCCTCTCCCAGGAGAACCTTACTGAATTCCGGGATAAAAAGTATCCGTTGTCCTTTCTTGACGTATGAACACAAATCGTGTCTAGATTCATTCCAATACATTTAGTAGTTTTAGCGTGATGCGTGGTGAAGGAATTTCATATCACCCCTTACTGGATTCCGGGATAAAAATTATCCTCTGTCCTTCTTCGCAGTAGGAACTCAAAATACGCCGAATTTAATTTCAATACATTAAAAAAATAGTAGGATGATCCCGAAGTGGTCCTTTTTATCCCGAAAGATTTTTCAAAACAATCCAATTATGAAATCGGTGAAAAATAAAAAGAATTTGAGACGATTTTGACTGGCTCAAATGGTCTGGCCATGTTAATCTCGGGAGGGGGGGCTTCCTCCCCTTGGCGATGCCCATGCTACTTAACAATAATAACCTATTTTCAGGGAATATGTCCTATCCAATGTTGTAGGAGTGACGTCAATAATTGAAACAATAATTTTACACAACACGACATTTATTTGGTTTAAATCCATTGGTACAAAGTGTCTGCAGAAAACAGAACAACTGAAATTACATAAAACTAACATTATTGACTTAAACTTAAAGTTACAGACGGAAAAGGATAATATATTTAAAAACTAACAACCGACGCTTTTTACTTGAGATGTTATTTTAAGAAGAACTTAGAAAGGTCTTCGTTACACGTTAAGCTTGTGTAAATGATTTTACATTTCCGTTGTTTTATTATAGAAGACCAGAGCAAGTACACTGAGCGTTTAACTTCAAGATAAGCTATTGAATTGTCTTTGTGTTAAAAACCTTAGGTTTAAAAACATACTAAGATAATATTTTAACTGATATTGACAACAAAGTTGCGTACTCCGATGTAAAAGTTTAATACATTCTTATACAAATTAAACAAACAAAAAGTAATTTAACATAAACCAATAAGTACATCTTGATAAATTAATAACTAAGAAGGTACATGACGAACTAAATATAAATTATACAGATTTCAATTTTAGTGACAGGTTAAGTTAGGCAAAATAAACAAAATTAAGGCGCACACCCCATCCAAATCAGCGCCACCACCTAGATATTTTATCTTATTATTATGTTAAGTGAAGGAATTTTCAAAAATCGATTTTGCTGTTTGTGAAACCTATCATAAGCTTAGTTTTAATGCCTCTGTAAAAGTTTTTTTTTGTATAGCAGAGAAGCGAAGTTGCTCTTTTGGCCATGATGGTGAGCAAAAAGTGCAACTTCGCATATACATAATAAATGTTTTACAGAGGCATTAAAAATAAGCTTATGATAGGTATCACAACCTGTAAACCTACTTTTGAAAATTCCTCCGTTTAACATAATAATAAGATCCAACATGGTGGCACTGATTGGGACGGGTATGCGCCATAAGGCGCTACCCCGACCCAAATCAGCGCCCCCACCTATTTTATCCTATTATTATGTTCAACGAAGGATTTCTCAAAAATCGATTGGCCAGTTTGTGATGCCTATCATAAGCTTATTATCAATGCCTCAGTAAAAGTTTTATTTTGTATACTTTAAGAAGAGATGCGAAGTTGCTCTTTTTGGCCACCATGGTGGCAAAAAAGAGCAACTTCGCATCTCTGCCTACACTATACAAACTAAAACTTTTAAAGAGGCATTAAAAATAAACTTATGATAGGTATCACAAAGTAGCCAATCGATTTTTGAAAATTCCTTCGTTGAACATAATAATAGGATAAAATAGGTGGGGGCGCTGTTTTGGCTTGGGGTAGCGCCTTAACACAGCTTTATAATAACAACACAATATCAATAAAATGACACATTTGTACTTAGATTAAACCCTATTCTAAATCTACAGAAACCGTGAAATTACGCGAAAGTAATATAAGTTTAGAGTTCAAACTTTAACGCGTTATATGACAAGACTTGCCTGATGTAGGTCTATTCATGTACCTATTATGCAAAATGCTATATAAGTATAAACATTAGAGTCGAGATATTATGCTGACAATTGATCAGTTGTTTCATCCTTCTTGTTGTCAAAGGAGTTCAGTACATAGTTATAGACAGGACTTAGCTCTTTTGGTATGCAGCGTTGTATCTATATAAGTACCTATATAAAGAGCATATTGATGTTATGTGATCATGTTGACATGGCCGTCATGTCATTTGTAACGCAATTGCTAAAGTTTAAACCCAAGATAAAGTTTTTCTATGCGTTTTTATGACAAACTTAAAACCTACTCTCATATCCGGAATATCGGTATCGACATGGGTAATAAGTCTGATATCAACTTCACGTAGGTTAGAATTTACTATTCGAAGCCAAAGAACCTCGAGATTTTGTTTTGAGCCTCATAACCAGAGCTTAATATCCGTACCGATGTCCAATATCTTTGTTTACCTTCCAAAAAGTTATTTATTCATTAGTCTGCGTAAGAATAGCGTAGGCAAGCTTGTAGCTTGCAGTTACTTACACATCAGATTTTATCCAGTCTTTTTCAATCCTATCCTAAGTTACATTTCCCATACCTTTACAGGATAAACAACCTAGACCAAATTAGCCTTTTTATGATAGAATAAAAGAGACAACGATAACCGTAAGAAAAGTGATCTTACTTATGTAGTCTGCATAATTTTGTCTAGGATTTTTAACCAGGTAGGTAGTGCTTGAGCACTTTTAAAGTTTAAGCAAAAATTAATTTAAATTTATACAAATAATAATCATAATACAAATGAATCGCATTCATAATAACTTAATAAATTATAGCAAATTACAAAAATATGCATAGAGCTAATTTAACAAAAAGCAGTTCATATTTCTAGGACATCAAAATTTTAAAATCTATTGGAACACGTGCAAAGAGGAGGAAAGAGAACATTATTAAATCATTTCTTGGTGCCCCAAGCAAGATGTTAAAGAACTTTACAAAAAGTATTTGTCCTGAAAACACTCAAACTCAACTTGAAATGTAAAAGATTATGCAATCAGTTCAAAATCAAAAGCTGGAAAAGACTTGCATCGTTTGAGTGCATTACTCAAGCCATTACAGCGAGGCAGGTGTAAATGAGTGTAATGACCTGCAACCGAACTGGTGAAATCAACCCATCTCTTTCCCCCTCATAGAATCTTGCAAGTGCCTAAACGACAAGAGAATATCTATGTAGAAAGAGCATTAGATGCTTAAACACCGAGACTGACTAAACAAAGTAGTGGTGCAGACTAGGACTTGCAATGGGATATCCAGAGATTCTAGATGTTATCAATACTGAGCAAGATATAAACTTTCAGCTTAAGCTTAGAAGCCTAATGGGTAATACTAGCTATGCCTTATGATGGCAAACCCTCAGAATCTTATTTCGCGAGTTGTTTAACACAACATAGCTGGTAGGCAAGTGATCCTACGATAGCAGCTAGATTTCCAGTGCTAGTGAATTTTTGAATTATTCTCAACGGGAGACCTTTTGTCTTACTTTTAGTTGATGTTACAAGTCTGCACCATCTCTAGAACCTACATTATAGAGTAAAATTCAAAAAGACCAAATACGCGTGGAGTTCGGCTGTATCTACCTCAAAAACACACCTCGAAGCAAAGCGCCACTTAAAGGAATATTCCCGAGAGCAACTCGACCTTCGTCAAAAATGCTCCGATTTGTGGGTTCTGAAAGACTAGAGCCATCTTAATCAGACTTTGAAAATGATGCAAAATAGTTTTAGCGAAGAAGGCCTTTCCGTTAAGGCGCTACCCCGACCCAAATCAGCGCCCCACCTATTTTATCTTATTATTCTGTTCAACGAAGGAATTTTCAAAAACCGATTGGCCAGTTAGTGGTACTAATCATAAGCTTATTTTTAATGCCTCTTTAAAAGTCTTTCTTTGTATGCTGTAGGCAGGGATGCAAAGTTGCTCTTTTTTGCCTCCATGGTGGCCGAAAAGAGCAACTTCGCATCTCTGCTTAAAGTATACAAAAAAAAAAACTTTTACAGAGGCATTAAAAATAAGCTTATGATAGGATTCACAAACTGGCCAATCGATTTTTCAAAATTCCTTCGTTGAACAGAATAATAGGATAAAATAGGTGGGGGCACTGATTTGGGTCGGGATAGCGCTTTAAGTGAAAGGGAAATAAGAACTTGGAACTGGATATTATTCAAAAAAGCTTGACATAAAATTTACAGCTCGAGGAAAATGTATTTCAAGCGACTACGACAGTGTTCTCTTATTACGAAGAGACAAATCAAAATACTATTCTATAATGAATTGCCAATTAATAATGAATTCTAATGACTATCGAATCTCCACGCGAAAATGGCTATCTAACATCAAAACACACATTAAATACGACGGGACTCTATTAATGGAAAATAAACGAAATAAAATACGTGGTGTGAAGCCTTTTCAAAGGTAGGAATATAAGATAACATAACGAGCAAAGGAGATGTCGGCGATTATATATTATAAATAGAATTGGATGTGAATCGAAATGAAGGCGAAAACCACTGTATTATGAGTGGCGGGGAACATCAAGGCTAAGTTCGTAAAAAGTTATAATTGAAATAATGGTAGAGTAACAAAAATATATGAAGAGCTTCATCCTTAGTTGGAGTACATAGATCAGACAGTAAACCTTTAATGTAGCTTCACGAAAACCTTTAGACGTAAAATAATAATAAAAAAATAATCAGTGGGAGTTCTCTTAGGATTGATAGTACTATCAAATCAACTGTTAACAGGACATACCCGATGTTTTTAAGAAATAGAGTCCTCAAAAAGGTTTTTTGAAGTTAACCATTTTGGTTTAGGAGTCAATGCGACAGTCAACTAGCATGGAACTATTTAAAACACAATATTAAAATTTTTAATGAGTAAACTCTTACTGCCCGTCCAAAATAATGAAACATAACTTTGTTACTATGGATCTTTGGTATGATTGAACTATATTAAACAGATTTAAAAATCAAAAGCCTTGTCAGAGCCAGCATTAACAGGTTTCTCTCGGATTCAGATTTCTTTATGATTCGTCCACACTGTGCCTTACTTTGACAGACGCCCAAGCCCATGTATAGAATAAACTTATTACAAGTCGGTAGACACCTGACCCCGAACATTATAACGCAACTCAGATTTACGTCTCAAATCGTGACAGTTTTTGACAGTTTTCATTGAAAATCTGTCAAAAATTCGCCACTTATAACGTGCTTATATCTGAGAAGCGTATGAGTATTCGGAGGAGTCCTATATTTTCAGATTTTAGGATCTCCCAGCCTGCCGCGGTGACAGCTAGTACAACTCGACGCAGCGTCAGTCAGGGTGACCCGTTATACAGCGACTCCACAATCCGTCTTAATGTTATTTGTACAGGATTCGGATAGAAAATCGCTATACAAAGCCTACTTTTGCGACATGTAAGGAGTCTAAATCATAGGTATTGTGTTCTACCGAACGCTCCATCTTCTCTTGTTCCTAGCTATTTACAAGAAACAAGAATGAGGTTTATTTTCAAAAAACACAAGGCCTATGTTATACATTACATATTTTCAATGTATAATGTACCACAGCCGTACTATGCATTGATAGGTCAAATGGGTCTTATGGTCGCACTTAGATCTTAGTAAAAATACGAAGAAATAGTGATATTCAGACCCCTAGTTACGAGTCCGATATGTCCGGAACAATACTACAAGCCAATCTCTTATTTGTTGGTGAGAGCTTAAGTTCGCCTATTTTATTTACAAATATCGAAATCGTTGCTTGGAGTCGATGCCTGCGATCCTGCAAAGTTATGAAACTTTGGTAATTCTATCGTTGGGTATCTACTTTTTACTTAATGCCCAAGCTGTTTTTAAATGACAATTTGTGTGGACGCATCCTAAAGACGTTTAAGCGCAATTTTGTTTGCGGAAGAACCTCATCTCGCTAGTGGCTACCGCAATCCATTCATTGCGCTTGCCATCAAACCAGGTAAGTCCAAGAGTATATTTACCGTTAATGTTGACGTGTTGGCAGTGCGAGAACCACCATCCACCCTCGTAGTTAGCAGCGCAATGAGTGTTCGAAATGTCACGATCGCGGTCAATAGCGGAAAATTCCATACGATTTTGGTACGCAAAGGCGTCGCTGGCATTTCCTTTAAATCCGCCAACTTCAAGAACGTATCCAGTGTCAGCGCCACCAACGAAGAAGTGGTTGTACTGCGCGTACCAGGCCTTGCCGTAAATATCGGTCATGTCGATACGCATAGCGGTGCAATTGTCGGCGGTCAGCTGATGCATGGTGTCAAGGCCGAGCCATAGCTCGCCGGCGGGGTTGCCGAAGCCAGTAGCGTAGTCTGCGAACTTCCTATTGAACTCTTCGGTACCGTTATAGCGGCGCTGGGCGACGGTAGAGCCATTGCTGCAGAATACGTCGAGAGGTCTGCGGCCGGGGTGGATGAGGTAGACGCCAGCGGGGCCGGACACGGCGGAGCAGTCCCGCGGGAGCTGCCCTACTAGGTCCTCGTACTCATGTTCAACCGGCTCTAGCTCCTTCACTTCTCCCATCAGCTCGCGGAGAGGGACGATTTCGGTCGGAGCTTGGTTGATTTCGCTCTGCAACAATGAATCAGGTTAACCACTGTTTCCTTCAGCCAAGCCGAATATCCTGAATAACTAGGTAGGCACCTGTCTAATCTCAGCTCAAATTATACATAGTACCTAAAAAGACTGTCCGTGGACGAATTTTATATAAACTTATTTGTGAACATGTTCGTCAGGCATTTAGAATTGATTGTGACATTTGTGAATAGTACGAGTTGTCAATCTCAATCAACGTGCATAAGTGGGACATAGTCAAGTTGCTTTGTTAGTATCAATATTCTCACCAGAGCAAGCACGTAGCAACTGAGCTGTGTGCACATTCCAGCTTGTTGTTTTACTCAAGTGAATAACGATAATGATTCTGTTAATTATTATCTAAGAATAGTAATTAATACACATTGCCGAAACTATCTTTTCAGAGAAAAGATCTTGTAATCACTACAAAAGTAAGTTTATTATAATTTAGATTTGTGAAACAAGGTGAAAGAGCTTTTCATTATTGTTAAACAAATTAAATTTTATATAGTCTTTTCGTCACTTATGAAGTTAAACCGAAAATTTTTCTTCCATCCGCAACTCCGATAAATTTTGGTAATAAGTCACTAATAAGAAATTAAACCCAATCCATCCCAACCATAAAAAAATGTTATTAATCAAAAGCAAAAGAACACAAGTAGGCCTCAACTCAAAGTACTGTCATGGTACACCAAAACTAATAAATATGTAAAAGCGGAATCGAAAAAAGATGTATGTTTAAGCTTCTAAACTAGGTACATATTTATTAATCTCTCTAAACTGTCACAATATGCCAGTTTTGAACGAAACTATCAGAATTCAACATTGACTTTAATCTAACTTTGGGGCTTGGCTTTTGAATGGGTGTTATTTAAATGGTTTGCAACGTACTTAAAAGAAACTGTTTGAATAATTTAATTTTTATCTCACCTAGAACATCAGGCATGAACTAAGGCTGTACTTGTAGAGATATAGAAGTTAAAAATCCCTGATACCACCAAACAAAGAGCTTTTTGGATCTTGCAAATTAGGTACTAAAGGAGGTTAATCACCTGCTTGGTTTGTTCACTTAATCTGTGGAAGCAGGTGAATAACCTCATTCCGTATTGTGCACTAATTTGAAAATACCATGTTTATAAAACATATCCTAAAAAAAAAAATCTTAAGTAGGTACCTTCTGGATGTGATCGTTCAGGCGGTGGTAATGCTGTTTGGACCGTTTCTCCAGATTGGAGAGCGAGGTGGTCATCTTCCTGATCACCTCCCGGTCTGTTTCAGCGTGGTCCACGGCGTTGCTCACACTCACTGCGATGGCTTTCACAGACTTGCGCAGGTTCTCTTGGTCTTCTTTCGCGTACGTCAAACGAGCGTTCATCTAAACAAAAACATTTCCATTAAACTTTTGTTCTAGCAATTGATAATTTGAGTAAAGCTGATTTTTAAATGCAAATGCTACAAACCTGTGTCACGCTCACGTCCAGCTTGGAAATCTCCTTACGGAACTCAGGGAGAGTTTTGTCGATCTTGGTCTCGAAACTCTCAACTTCCTCGCGCAGCTCTAACGTGGAAACGTGCATCTTCTCAAAGTCAGACACCGCCATCGTGTTGTTATTGAGGCGGTCGCTGAACACCTTCATTTCAAGGTCAAGGAGATCGAGCCTAGCCATTATGAGGTTCACGTTGGGTTCTTCCAAGCGATCTAGACGACGGTCGTGGTCGAGCATTTGGGTCTGCATGGTCTGTTGGGTGTTGTCGATTTGCTCTTGCGCTTTGGCAAGCCGCGCGATCTGGGCGTGGATCATCTTGTTATGTCTGTACTTGTGGTGCTCATGTTTATGAGCGGCATTGTCGGGGTGCGCCAGGTGTTCTTCAGCGCCCTCAGACATGTCAACGTCGGGGTATACCTTAGCTTGAACCTGCAACAACGTTTCAACTTTAGGACTAGGACTGGGGTTAACAGTACATTTTGGTACCTACTCATACTACGTTTTCGTAATTTTTTTTATTTGCCTTATTTGTCCCACTGTTGGGTAAAGGCAACTCCCAAATCTTACGCTCGGTGCGGCCACGCGCGTTCTCCCACCAATCTCTGAGCAATGCGTTAGGATAGTCTCGCCAGCGCTTTTAAGAGTTTTTAAATTTCATTAATCACCTAACGTTTTCATCTATTGTCAACATGAACAGACCAATGATTTCATAAAAAAACACAACGGGATTTGAGAGCGAAAAGGAATGAAATGTTATTTTACAACTTTATCTCACGTAAAACCGTCAACATCGTCGTTATTTTTACATGAAAAGATAACGTTGTGTGGTCCACAAGTCACAACGGTTTGCAGGGGCAGACGCAACATGTTTGTGTTTGAATAATGTACGAAACAGCGGCCGGGCTCCGTCTGACAGAACACAAGGTATAGCGTTGATAAGACCTGAATAATTTAACCCTTATTTTGTTTAGTCTCACAAGCCGGAGACCCAACCCACCCCGATAGCTCTGCGTATAACAACATCCGAGTACCCATCACTGTGTTGCATGACTTGCATGCAGCGAAAACAAAAAATATCATATTTCCTTTCTTCCGCCAACTACACTTATTTTTTGTGACCAAGCGTGCTCAACAACAGTCGTATTGTTAAAAAACTCTACTTTGCTTCTGGCAATGTAGTTGAACATTGTGAAAAAAAATGCGAGAGGTAAAATTGAAACGGGCGACAAAGAGGGCAGAATGATAATGAAGATTGCGGTAAACCTGCCGCAGGGAATTCATAAACTGTCTAGGGACAGTCGTCGGCAAAATTTACCGAACCTTAAATTTTATAGAACATGGATATGCCAAAAAGCGCTTCTGAAATATTGACCGTACACATAACGATGTTGAATGACTGCTGTCGTTTTTAGGGTTTCGAAGATCGGTTTCGGAACCCTTATGGTCTCGATTTGTCTGTCCTTTTTTCCCTCCTTAATAACTCGGCAACTACTGCAGCTATATACTTGAAATTTAAAATAATAATACATTTCGTGCGCCTGTACAGATTTAAAGCAAAATAAATGAAAAGAAACGAAAAATGAAAATTAATATTTTTATTTAAATTGTGATGCCGAAATTTTAAAAGATTCCTACAGGGCCATGTGGGGTATTAAATAAAAGTTATCAGTTTGTACATTTCAAAATAGTTTTTGAAATATTTGAAGGGTGTCATACTTTTTAAAATATTTCGAAAAAAGTCGAAAAATACCCATTCCCTATCTTCGAAGATTGCAGAGCGATCCATGTAAAATGTATGGAGATAAATTATGTATGGAAATAAATTAGGATTAGTAATTACAATTGAAACAATTTAGCTAACTGCAGCCTGTTGCAAACCATATACAGGTAGCTCAACTGATCCATATCAATACCAGTCGGAAGCATCTCTAAGACGCTGGCTGCATTGCCCCGCTGTATGGAAATGCTGATGCGTTGTGCCAGATACTGACCAGCTCTCGGTTCACGCGTAACTTCGACCAGAGGCTCAGATAATTTTTTAAAAACCCGATCAGCCTCGGTACCCCACGGACTCGACTACAAGGGGAGCGAATGTTGACTGTACCAATTATGCAACGACCGGCAGCTCGACTTCAAAGAAACTTTGATGCAGTGTCAAGCCTTTTCAAATAGAATGCCAAATTATATGGAGAGCAGAACATGGTAAATGTTTTTATAAACAAAACAATTATACATTGTACATTGTTGTTGTAGCATCATTTATAATCCAGCAGAGTTTGTGTTTATGCTAGTTTATAAAGAAAGCAGATCAATTTGACGACCTCTGTGGCGCAGCGGGCGAAGGTCCGCCTGCGACGCAGGAGGTGGCGGGTTCGATTCCCACCTCGGGACAAATGTTTGTACGATCTGCAGATATTTGTTCAGGGTGTTCTGGATGTTTTCTATTTATAATAAAAAATATCTATCTATGTTTTTTTTAACGGGCAGAAGCCTCTACTCACAAAGAAAATTACAATAGGAATAAATTAGAACTAGTTTTTACAACTGAAACAATTGAGCTAACTGCAGACTGTTGCAAACAATATTCTATCTATGTAGTATATTTGTAGCGCGTAGGATCTGCCAGCTGAGGGGTTAAGTATATCAGTTATCTAGTACCCATAACACAAGCTCTGCTTAGCATGGGGCTAGATAATGCTGTGTGAATTGTCCAGCAATACTTATTATTATTATTTATTTATTATTTAATACATTATATTACACAGTCACATTTATTTAATTATAAGAAAACACCCAGAAAAAACATCTGCAGATCGTACAAATATTTGTCCCGAGACGTGAATCGAACACGCAGGAGGCATTCGCCCGCTGCGCCACAGACGTCGTCTTCAATATCGTCAGAGTCAAAAAGTGTTAGATTTTTTTGTCTGGGGAAAGGGCCTTATTTAGTCACTAGGGTTAGAGTATAATTAGTATTTCAGTCTATCGAGACTTGTAAAGCGTTGGCTGCTTACACCTAAGTTCATGTTTGAAACCATTCATTAGGTAAGTAAGTAGTACTTTATCATAAGTTTAACTATCTGCCGATATTTGTTCTGGGTGTTTTGGTTTTCTATGTATAATAATATATATTTTTTTATGTAATTTATTATATTAGATACCAATATAAATTATCAAGTACCCTAATAGCTCTGCTTAGCCAGGGCTAGATAATGACGTGAAACGTCTCCCCGCGAGTGTAAGGTGACGTTACTAATGTCTTATGCAACATAATTTGCAAGATGTTACCTGCTGTTAACTAAATATATCTTACTAGGCCCTAGAAATACCTAAAGTAAAAGAAAGCCAACAATTAGGAACCGACTCTAGGGACCAATCTAAAATCTTCAAGAAATATTGAAAATACAATACCGGAAGAATTCTACTTGATCGAAGAACATAAAACTGACAAATACAAACTCTATTTCCGTAGGTATTTCAAACGGTTCTATTGTAATTGTAACTTCAGTAAGGTGCCTCATATTTATAACAATATTTCAAAAAAATAACTTGGCGTACGTCAACGAACAATTTATAATTATCTAGCTCTAAGAATTATAGGAAGAATTTTTCTAAAGAAGTTATAAATAGAGGTACAAGATTGACGTCAGACTCAACTTCACACTGCACAAGCAGGATATATTCCAGTATTAAATTTCATTTCCAAGTTATTCTAACGTCAGTTGAGCTACCTGTAGATTGTTTGCAACAGTCTGTAGTAACCTCAATTGTGTCAATTGTAAATACTCCTTCTTATTTTTTTCTATCATTTGATTGTAATTTTCTTTGTGAATAAAGAAACTCTTTGAACGTCTTCATACAAAAATATTCTCGGTTGAGTTGCTGTGTCTGGAAAACCTGTGGTATTAGTGAGTTTTTTATTTCATTTCACTTCCTTCACAATTAATTGTTGATCTTCATTTCAGAAGAGGAAGGGAAGGAAGTTCTCCTTTAATTGTGTTGTCTGGAAAATGAATATAAAAACCACAAGAAAAAGCTCGCTGCCATAAAATTTAAAAAAAATAATGTAACTGCAGGTAAATAAAGAATGTTCATAGCTTTTGAGCTTTGAAAACAATTATAATTACTATTGTTATGCTATAACAATTGTTTGGAAACGGTTTAAAGAATTTCAAAAGCTTAAATTCTGTTATTGTACAAAGTTGCTGAATATACTCAAGAGTTAGCCAATATTAAAATGTTTCTTTTACCAGACGTGTAAACCGCAATTAGTGTTTCATACCATCTGCTCAAATCAATTTAGTTATGTAGGCTCGACCAAACAGGTTTAAGCCAGGAGGCAGCCTCAGTGCGTAGAGTGCGTGATCATTGTATCTGCATCCGATGTCTCGGATGCTGTCTGACGTACGCTCAAGCCGTGCTTCAATGTCTTTACTTTTTAAGTTTATTATACGCGTGCCTCGTAACGTAGGGAAAATGAACAAAGGGTACGGGTTATATAAGTGTCGACATACTCCCTAATTCCGTAGCATCAATATGAGTGCTCTTATGGTATTAGAATTATAATAATTATTAAAAGCTATGGCTAGGACTTAATTTTGTTACTAATAATCACAGCATTATCTAGCCCCAAGCTAAGCAGAGCTTGTGTTATGGGTACTAGATAACTGATAATACTTAATACAATACACTACATAGATAGATATTTTTACTATACATAGAAAACACCCAGACCAACGGAACAAATTTCTGCAGATCGTACACAAATTTGTTCCGAGGCGGGAAACGAACCCGCAACCTCCTGCGTCGCAGGCGGACCTTCGCCCGCTGCGCCACGGAGGTCGTCAAACCAAACCATGTCTTACTTATTGGTAGAGCTATGACATATGTATATATATAGAGCTATGCCATATTAACGTATGCCTATGCCATACGTTGGTATTCCGTTATTTTGCAGTATGTTTGTGGCATTCTACAAACAAGAAGATTTTTTACGTCTCTGAAGAGTTGGTTTTTATTCTCTTTCAATTAAATTTGTTGGGTTATTAGCTTTCAATTCAATTTGTTGTGGGTATTGTTGATTTCCCAGAGGCGGTACAAAGTTCCAAGCACTGAAGGTTTGTGTAATTTTATATGTTTACATGTGACTCTTTTATCCGGGTGTTACAGTTGCTTAGGGCTGTTTTTTGAAATTTAATTTAATTTAACCACTTTATAAATAAAGTAAGTACCTACTCTGCCCAAAAGTCGAATATTCTCGGAGATCCGTGGCAATCCAAAATAAACTTTCGATATCGTTCCGAAAAAGACTGGGATGTGCAGGAGTCAATGGAAACGTGAGACAGGATAGGTATGCATCGCCCAGGTGTTTCGCTCGGTTCCTGGAGGTAGGTATGTGCATTCCATCTACAACGTTTTATCTTTTACTGAGACCAAATGGACTATTAATAGCGGAGTCGTTCAGAGGATCATCGAGTTTTATTACTAGCCTGGTTGTTAACTACTTGCGTTTATTTTTGGCTACGCTCAAGAGAGAGGTACCTTATTTGTTTTATTTTATTCTCAAATTGACAAGACAAGAAGGCCCCAAGTTTACCCTTCAAGTTTTTTGAAAAGGAGTAATTTTATTTTTATATCAAGATACATTTTATTATATGAAAACAAAAAGCTTGTCAATATGAAAAATATCACGAAACTCAAGAAAAAACTAAGCAGTTACCACACAAAGAAAGAGATTATCCGAAAAAAATAAGGACTCGTCTGCATAATCATAATCACAAAAATATATTAACAGATTTTCAAGTTTTGATAAACCTAACGACAAAAAAAAAAAAAATGAAGACGTGTTAAAAAGGTGTCTTGCTACCATTTTTATAGTAGGATTTTGTATCACTGTCGGCATCGGTACCTACAGAGAATCCACTTGTCAATTACCTACCTACTCGTATAACAAAACAAAATGACTCTTTCATATTTAGATGCATTGGATTGTACCTTACGTCCGAAAACTATCCAATTGCTTAATTTATCCCATCTTTAGAATAACGTTTTCCCCTGTAGGTGTCACCTAATCGGCAGTGTCTTTTGAGAATACTGTCTTACTTTAAGCCAAAACCGATTTACATTACCTATTAAATTTTGTTTTGTGATACGAGCGGACCTGCTTAAATTTAACTCCAACAAACGAAATTATTTACCCGTAGTTTGACGTAGATCTAATTAAAGTGTAACGTTCTCCGAGAAAACAAGAGAAATTAGCATCAAATACACGTTCATAAACAGTTATATTATATTTAGATTACCTATGTGATTGTAGTTTGCGTGAAGTTTTAGATTGGCATTGTTATGAGCTGGCACGTATTGTATTGTTATTCAAAGGTAAGATAAGTAGGTACCTACTCATATAAGACGGCATCGAAATTTTACTTTTTGATATGGTTGTATTCTCCTTTTAATTTTTCAATTACCAGCTCACTTCCAAAAGTGAAACACAAAACGCCCCTTTGTCAAAATTTACATGCAGTGTATGCAGTAGGTAAATGTAGAACTATCATAAAGTTATGATAGTTTAAAATTTACTCACCTACGCAATTGTATGTAGAATTAACCTACTCAGGCAAGAATTCCACTATATTCCCACGTGTGGACCACTGCAACCACTTATTCGTTATTTTCAGCAGTTTTTAGCACTCCCACATTATTTGGAGTAAAATTTTGAGCCGCAAGAGAGTTTACCATAAACATTTGCAAATCAAAGCGGCTCGGCGACATCCGTTTACATTCAAAAGGAAACACGACCAACAAAAGTAGGGCTTAAAAAACAAGAAGTTGCAGTTGAATCGTGGTCCTTCAATTACACGGAAGTGGGGACAATCGACGGCACAACATCAAACGTTGTCAATTTTACTTGCACATAGGTAATAATATGGAAAAAGACCCTGCTCACAGCTGAGATATTGAATAGGTTAGTGTCATTCAACCACTTTCATAGTTTTGGACAATTTTGGAGCCAAAAACGAATCTATATGCACACATATACTTGGCAGGCGTGGAGGCACTGAAATTTTAAGCTTATTAACTCACAAGTTGATAAACTTAAACAGTATTTCACAAACGCAATACCTATAGAAGAAAGATAAATATAATGACACAAGCTCTGGTTAGCTTATTTTTTACTCTCTGCTTACAATTTTTTTTATCGATAAATATATTTCACGTATTTGCACCGCACATCTCGTTTGATCAAGGTTCGAAAATATACATTATTTACGAGAGATATGTTGTAATTTTAACGAAGTGCCAAACATATAATAACGTGCTTCTGTCCGCGGTTTCGCACACGTTTTCTGGGACAAATAATAGCCTATTATATTATTGCCGGTCAGGGTATAAAGATCTGCTATTTGTGTGCAATATTTTAGCCCGATCCATTCAGTAGTTTTGGCGTTGTCTTCGTCCAAACATCTTATCTTTACAACAGGGCACAAACTTTCGACTCTATAAAATATTAGTAGGATAATAATGGACTGACTAGTAGTAGGATATGTACAAGCTATACACTAGCCATACTCGATGTGGAATGTTTGTAAACAAACCGCCATGCTCTAGCAAAAATTGCACTCTGTTGCCGCGTCTTTTTAACCCCCCCGGTGCAAAAAGAGAGAGGTGTTATAAGTTTAATGTATCTGTCTGTGTATCTGTCTGTGGTATCGTAGCTCCCAAACCGATGAACTGATTTTCGTTTAGTTTTTTTGTGTCATAGATAATTTTATCCCGAGTGTTCTTAACTATGATTCAGGAAAATCTGTCGGTTAAAATTTTTATTTTTTTTGTTTTTATACGCAATTTACATTATTTGTCGATTTGAGAACCTTGCTTCAATAAATATTGTTACAGTTATATCTAAAACTCGACGACAATCATGTGAGTTGTTTTCGTTTTTTTGTGACGTGGTTTGTTTACAAACATTCCACATCGAGTATGGCTAGTGTATAGTAGTAACTATTATGAGCTTGTGTATAAACTGTATGAAATAAAACAATATGAAACTGAATCATATTGGATCCTAATATGGCGGCAAAAAGATTACCCAGTTAATTATCCATTGACGATGTGGTGTAGCGTTACGTTACCTACATTGTTAAGTTGGTTAAGGCTGTGTCCACACTATCGGTCATTATTATGCATAAGCCAATAATGCACTTATCAGGGAGACCTACGTCCAGCAGTGGACGCGGCATACTTATGAGAAAAGACTAATAGACAAAAACGATCCGGCGACGTGATTTTGGATTTGTTTATTTTTTTCTAAAGCTAGTAATTATGTATTATGTCCTGAAACACAGGATTACCAAGTTCAGGCTAATTTGTTGTACTTAGCTGTATTTATTTGTTTAGTGCACTTATGTATTGTCTATTTACGAGTGTCTTTGAATAAATTTTATTTAATTTTTATTTTATTAAATGAACGATACATACAAAACTATAATAAAATACCTGTCACATGGTACCACCCCGCTAAATATACAAGCTCACCTCCCCCCTTTTAAGCAAAACACCATCTTTTGCCATTTTTGTAAACCAAAATGAATGCTCTAACACAAAAACGTTTTTTCCTCGATCATTGCGAGAATTATTCCACTATATCTTCTTCATCGGCATTCAAACGTCCATTTTTGGACATGCTGTGATTATGGTAAAACTTTGCCCCCCCCCAAACGAGGGGAGTTTTTCCATAATCACCACGTTTGGCAGGCGAATTAGTGATCATAGTGAAGATCCTACTCATATTATAAAGCGAAAGTTTATGCCGTTATAAAATGACATTGTACTACGCCAAACCTACTGAAAGGAATAACATAAATAAATAAAAATAAATAAATAATGCAGGACAATTCACACAGCATTATCTAGCCCCAAGCTAAGCAGAGCTTGTGTTATGGGTAATAACTGATATATTTTTAATACAATACACTACATAGATAGGTTTTTACTGTACGTAGAAAACATCCAGAACGCCCTGGACAAATGTCTGCAGATCTTACAAACATTTGTCCCGAGGCGGGAATCGAACCCGCAACCTCCTGCGTCGCAGGCAGACCTTCGCCCGCTGCGCCTCAGAGGTCGCTCAACGGAGTCGCGGGCAGAAGCTAGTATTGGAATTATACACAATTGCACTACATTTTACATAAATTGAAGAAACAGATTTCTTTATTCGCCGTTCTTTGCGAAATTGTCCTGATTTTATTATTACCAATAACAGTGTGGAACGGGTCTTAGAGCGGTGTGATTTTTGATTGTCGTGAAGATATTATATAAAAACAAAATCCGTCAAGTGCGAGCGTAACTCGCGCGCCGAGGGTTTCGAACGTTTGTCAACAAATATGTACCAAAAGTACGAGACCTCGCAATTTAACGAATACCTAAGAATAGTTGGTACCAACATAATTTCAGATGGATCTCTCTGCATGCGGTTAAAGTGGGTAATGGTAAAATTTTTAAAAACAGTTTTGAAATGTCCAAACCGATACCTTTCATTATTTTCATTAAACTTGATAAAGATTTGTAGAATCTCCTTTCTTTTTAATTATTCCCAAGAATGAACAGTGTGGAACGGCTCTTAGAACGCGGTGAGGTCCTCGAATTACGGTATCCACCAGCCACTGTAGTGGCCGAGTTCCCACCGCTCGTATTTCGTATTTCTTGCTAGTGAATTGTAAATATGAAGATTTTAAACAATTTATTTGTGGGGAAGTGAGTACCTATTTTTTACCACGTATCATATCAATTGTACACATACTTTTGTACTTTTGTACTGGTATTTATTTTACCAATTCTGTTTTTTTTTTTAGTTTGTTATTGTATTTTTATGTTTAGATAATATTTTTTTTTACATGTAATTAATCATAAAAAATATTGAACCTAATGTTATATTTATGCTACGGCTCCACCTGCGTTAGCGTTAACGTAAGTGTTAATGTCCATTAACGCGTTAATTAGGGCGTTTGTTATAGTATTTGTAAATATATAATAAAATATTTTATAAATGTAATTAATCATAAAAAATATTGAACCTAATGTTATATTTATGCTGCGGCTCCACCTGCGTTAGCATTGACGTTAGTGTTAATGTCCATTAACGCGTTAATTAAGGCGCTAAAAATGCAACTTGGGAACTAATAGCCAAGGTGTATTTTTAGCGTCGCGTCGTCAATAAATGAATACGTTAAAACCTTTGCCACATCTGTGTGACGCCCAAATTACCGCGCTAATTAACGCGTTAGGACGCAGTTGGAGCCGTAGCATTAGGATAAAATCAACTAAAGTTAAACTAAAGAACTATAGGTAAAACTATGAAGAAATAAGGGTATCTTAAAAAATCACCATGTCTTTATGGTATGAATGAAAAGATTGGGTTCGGATAATGCTTTATATAATTTCCAATTTATTAAAATTCTCATAGAGTAACCTGCGTCGAAGTCCCAGACAGGAGCTTTTGAAAATTTTGATTGCTGGTGGTGCTGGTTTCCCTGTTGTCTTAAATACCTGAACATGTCTGGTTGAACAAAATATTAAATAGGTAGGTACATCTTTAAGCTATGCCTACGATAACTAGAGCTTCATAGATTTACCTGTAATTATACTAATATTATAGAGTTGAAAGGAAACAGCACCATAACTACTCAACGGATCGTGCTGAAATTTTACACTCATAAAGTTCTGTACTTGGAATAACATACCTACCACTTGATTTTTATCCAATAACGTGTGCAAAGCTACGGGCAGAAAAGCGAGTATTCTATACAGTCAATCTATCCGCAGAGAGCTACAAAGTAAACAAGTTACGACTCGATCAAACGCGGTTAATATCCTCGTTACGCCTGGTGGTCCTAACACCGTCGTCTCCCGTCGTAACAAGGTTAGGCCGTGATATGGACTAGTTCGTTATTCCCGTTAGGTATTCCAATTTAATTTCGTTATAATCGATGACACGGACGACGCCAACGATATTTTTCAATTTATTTCGCTTTATAATTAAAATTTTGTATCCATAAAAGGCCATTGTCGGTAAAATTTTATGCAAGTCTCGGCTATAACACAGGTGGGATAACCGATCCATTTTTTTGTAAATCGGGACCGTTTTATTATACCTTAGCTATATACATGGGATCATATAAAACTGCTCTACACTATGGTTAAGTAAGTGTGTCAAGCGCAAGGCATGATGGAATTTACTTAGCGGAAAGCTATTGAAAAACCGCATCAAAATATTAATCTTCGAAAAAAATTGCCATGGATAGGGACGGATACAAAGTTAGAAAGTTAAAAACAAATTTACATTTATAAAATACTTTTTTGCACACTTAAACGAAACAGAAACCAACACAAAAGAAACTAAACAAACCCAATAAAAACTGAACAAACTTAATTTTAGTATTAAGTGACATTTGGCGGTCTTATCGCTCAAGAGCGATCCTACCAGACAACCTTCTATCGATAGGAGCATTGAGTACAAGGTGATTAGTGTGCAACCGAGTTAGGTATAATCTGCAGAAACTAATTATTTGTATCGATTATTAATTTAGTGAAGAATAATTGACGCGTTTGCGTCGAGACTGGTTGTAATTATTGTAGGTATACCACTTCTGTTCTGTTCACAGAGAAAATGTCGGACTTTAACGTTAATGACGTTCTAGGTGAACTGAGGAGTGTTCTCAAGGTTAATAAGCTTTGTGTCATGACTCATGACGATCGACATCAAAAACGATTTATTGAAACCTTTGTAATAAGTAGGTAATAAATAACAATAACTTATTAATTCCGCAGGTTCCGCGGTTTCAACAGGGAAAGGCAATCCGTATCCGTGCTGTTGTAAAAATAATGAGATACAGAAGCGACTAAAAGCGTGCCCAATGGGAAAACGAAAAAAGGAAATAAAATTAAAAAATTTAGAACAAACGTTCACCCCCTCGATGTCCAGAAACACCCCCTTTCAGTAGTACACACTTTCCGTGGCACACTGTTTAGTAATTTTGTGCTATAGGTACATCCAAAAGGTAAAGGCAAAGGAGGCCATTAACTGGCCTACTTTAATCAAATCCTTATTGGTTTTCGCTCAAACGCTTCGTACAATATTAATAAGTCATCGTTTGCTTAAGGTTTGATTAAGCCGTATCAAAATTATTCATATCCCTTGTGTTATCAATATAATCAGATATTCAACGCTTGTATTCACCTACCTATATAGTATATTTATGGCGGAAATCAAAGGCCAGAATTCGTAAATTTACCTTTTAATTTTATTCTTTAGCTTCTGAAAACCATTTTACTCACGGCTTATATGCCTACGAACTAGCGTAGATAAAATGTATCCTCAACTAGAAAAAAAAGACTTTCCTTTACTAACTGTATTAAAAATTAGTAGTTGGTTTCAAGGACACGTGTCGTGGAAATAAAACCACCAGGCGCCAGCGTTTTATAGGGGCCGTACCCGAAGGGTGAAAACGGAACCCTATTACTAAGCCTCTGCTGTGCATCTGTCCGTCCATCTGTCAGAGCGCTCTATCTCATGAACCGTAAGAGGCAGACAGTTGAAATTTCCAGAGAATGTGTTTTTTTCCCGCTAAATATCCAAATTGAAGGAGGCTTCCATACAAATAACGTTTTTTTGGATATTTTTGCTCTTTGCTTGTCAGGGCTTTATCTCTTGAACCACAATAGGTAGACATCAAACTTTCTACAAATGTAACACTTCAACTGTAATAACACCAAATACCTAAAATATAATAAATTTAAAATTTAAAAGGCTCTCCGAACGAGGGTAAATTTTATGATCTTTGAAAAAGTTGCCTGATTTTATAACTACATAGATGGACAGTGCGGACCCTTCGTATGCGAATCGAATCGCACTTGGCGGTTTTGTTACACGTGTACTGTGCACGTAGATGCGCATGGAAAATTATGAAATGGCATTGAAGTAATCTAGAAGGTCAGTTCGATCGATGAAGTTTTTTTATATCTAAGGGTTGAAACTCGATTTTAATTTAATAGGCATATTATTCGTTCGTCATCGTACCGATTCTCCATATCTTGCCTTTGGCCAGCATTGGGACGAAATAAGTTGAATTAAAAAGTATATCTGAAACCTCAACAACTACGATCTGTAAATTTTGAAATCCTAATGGTAAAGTCAGTTCATTAAATATGAAAATCGGAACAGCTACCTATAAAAATAGGTTCTTCTTTTATCTTGTGGCGTCGTATAAAGCTAATTTATCTCAATTTTCAAAACCGCATCGTACTATATATTTACCGATACTTTAAACACTACACAAATGACTAGGACATCGTGACGGAAAAATATGCAGTATTTAATTTAAAGTTTCACTGAAATAAACGTTAATGAGCACTAAAATCCCTTTGAAGCTTTGATTAAAATATGATTACAATACAAATTACGTGTCGCATGCATCAATTTTAAATAAGTTTTAATATGATGTAAAGTTTCTTTCGAACGCTCGGCTTTGTTATTATGATGCCAGTAAATTATTTTGTCATTTTATGTTTGACTGGCTCCTTCCAGCGGCTTCGCACGCGTTTTGTGAGATAACAAATAGCGTACATGTTGGTTCAGGTTTAGATCTTTAGGGATGCAAAATTTCAGCCCAATTCATATAGTAGGTAGTTATATAGTCGTATAGTTTTGATGATGTCTTTGGCCAAACCAAATAATTCACAACGGCTTCAATTTTTCGCCTTATGATTTAGTAGATAGGATAAGTATAACATAATATGTTTTAATAATATAATAAGTTTAATATTAACCTTCATAAATTAATTGATTTGTAGGTAATTGCTTAACATAATTTACTGTAACGAGTAACCTATGTCCTTCTTAAGTTACTACCATTTATTCCTGAAAACTCTTGTGTCAGATCACCATCTTATTTTTAAGGCTGTACATATATATAATAAACTGTAACTGTATAATAAACTAAACATATTCACGTGAAGAGAGATTGATTATAACTCTAACGCCAAAGGGGTTGCGCCCGCGCCGCCCCAACGGTCGCCGTCGGTTACATTCACGCACCGTGAAGGATCACCACCTGTTTACCATGCTCGGATAGATTTTGTACTCGCTTATACCATTCTTATTATTATGTCTGTGTCATAGAGTAATTAAGCTTAGAAAAATAGTTGATACAAACGAGGTATGACATAGAAAATAGGTCGCTACCGACTCATTCTGTATTTCGCATAGAAATCCCTCTGCTGAGACAGTAACGAGTTCTTCTTCTCTATCTCTGTGTCTATGGTCTGTGTATTACTGTTTCATGTTTAAGGTTTCAAGATCGGTTTCTAAACCCCTAGGGTCTCGCTTTGTCTATCCGTTTTTCCCTCTTTAATAACCCAGCAACTACCGCAGCTATCCACTTGAAATTTAAAATAATAATACATTTCGTGTGCTTTTGCAGGTTTTAAGAAAAAAATGAAAATAGAATTGAAGGGAGGAAATTATTTTTCATGCAAATTGTGATGTCAAAATTTTAGAGACCTAGAAGGTCAAATTGGGTATCAAAGGGATTTGTACATCTCCAAAAGCTTTAAAGTTTCTGTAAGTTATGTACTGATATAAATAAAAAAAATGAAAAACGTCGGAAAATTTACCACTACCCCCTAATCACCGAAGTATGCAGAGCTATCCATCTGAAATGGTACCTACTATTTTTAGATATTCATTAAATAGCGATGTCTCTAACCGGTACGCTTAGTACATATTTATTAAATTACCAAAAATAATATTCGAAACCCCCGCCGCGCGAATTTCACTCGCACTAGATGGGTCTTGTTTTTTCAATCATTCATCCTATGGCAATATACAATTTTTACAAAAATTTGCTTTGTAAACTACTAATAATGTTCATACAACTGGGAAACAACGTGCTAAAATTTTGTAATCATAATATTTAAGATGTGGTTTATGCTTGATTGGATGAATAATAGCACCACAAACAATAATGTTTTTTATTAATAAATGATGCTCATAAGCTGATTGAGTTACTTTCAATACCTCTATCATCACTCCACAATTACCTAAACTTAGTTCTTCAGTCTGCAAAGGAGCTCGT
Source organism: Eupithecia subumbrata (assembly GCA_949316285.1). Taxonomy (NCBI): domain Eukaryota; kingdom Metazoa; phylum Arthropoda; class Insecta; order Lepidoptera; family Geometridae; genus Eupithecia; species Eupithecia subumbrata. The sequence continues at coordinate 17,570,424 of OX438642.1, forward strand.
TAAGAAATACAGATAAAGTGAACATAGAAGATTGCCTATTCAATTCCCTCTTTCATTACCGTAAGGACTTATTATATTAAGTACATACGTATTGACTTATTAGAGTATTGGCCTCGTCATCTTCCTGTGTATACTGCACTACTGTTGTTTGCTTTTTCAATTTCAACTTCTTGGGTAATGGATCGACAGCTGATTTGATTTGATGTGTCAATTTCAAGATAGCATCGATCGGTAGATAAAATGTTTGCTCATCACAACAGATGCAAACTAACCGCCACACATTATATACACCAAATATTTATAAAAAACTAGCTACTGTCCGTAGCTTCGCACGCATTTTCTGGAGTCGCCTTAGAGCGAAAAGTCACTAAGTAGGTAATTTTGGTGTTTTGAGTTATGAAGGTTTAAAGTTTTGAAAAACGAATAAAATCATAACTTTGTTTCGGTATGGGATATTTCTAATTTTATGGTCTCATATGTAAGTAAATTAAAAGCTCTTAAGGTCAATTCACTACAGTCAATAAATTATTGATATTTTCAGGAATAATGAAAAAAAACACTTTAGCTATCATTCAAAACACAGCTTTGTAGCCATAATATTGGGGTATAAAATAAATTATCATGATAAATGATTTCTTGCTCTAAAATTATGAAGTACAATTATTATCACCGCAAATAGCGATCGACTTGGTTAGATTTTGCTTTCATGCTGTGTAGTAATACCAGTTACATAACTAATCAAGTATATTTAGTTATTTCTCGACTAGACTGGGTCCTAGCAACATTAGTTATTATTTTAAAAAAGAAAGTAACCAATCCGTTTTAGGTTCATATTTTGCAATTCTTTCACGTAGGAAAAAAGTATCTAAGTAACTTAATTAGTTTTCGACTAAAATGTTGTAGACCAAATGCACAGTAAGTGAATTTTTGTACATCCTTAAATGGAAACTGTGATAGCTATGGATATGGCTGAAAGACCGAAAAATCCAGAAAAATCGGTAATTTTGATGGCATACCTAACTCGATTTTGGCCAAATAGCGAGTTAATTAATGACTTTTCGCTCTACGGCGACGATATGCTATTCCAAATCTACAGCTTGTATACTAAATTTCAGACCGATCCATTATGTAGTTTTGGCGTGAAGTGGTAACAATCATCCATCCAAACTTTCAAATTTATGTTATAGTGACCACAAACTCTACAAAATCACAACGACGATGGTACATTGACGGTTTCAAAATCACCGTTTCATCACCTTGATTCTCGCTACCTTAGAGCCTAGCACATACCTATAGCAAGTACCGCCAGTGAGAAACTTGAAGGTGAAGACAATATTTTTCCTGAACATGACGGCGAGTTAAAGTTATCATTATCACTCACCTCTTTGGTAAGTTTGACGAGGTCCAAGCGGAACTTCTCAAGCATGGCGCGGCTCTCCTGTTTCTCGTACTTCAGCCGTTCTACGGAACTATCCAGCTTGTCAGTGCGAGCCTCCTGCTTCCGGTTGAGGTTCACGAAGTCGGCGGCTTCGGAGATCAGGCGCTTGATCTGATAACAATTAACCAATTTCAAGACTCTGCGAACTATTTTGTATTGTTTTTGGTGGACTTGGACCTTGGCGGAAAGCATAGCTCTCAAACCCAATAACACCAGAGATTAGCTCTGCAGTGGAGTGCGTGAAACCAAGCAAAAGGGCTTGCTCGATTACAGTGACAGCTTGCCACATAATGCCAATGCCAAAATAATGTTAGATATAAGCTAGATATGACATACTATTTCATGCATACATCTAGGTATACTAATAAATAATATTATAAAGAGGAAATGTTTGATTGTTTGGTCGTTTGTTTGTTTGTATTGAATAGGCTCCGAATCTACTGGACCGATTTAAAAAATATTTTACTATCAGAAGCCCTCATTATTCCTGGTGAACATAAATGCTACTTTTTACCGCGGGAAAATGCTTCATTCCTACGGGAGAACGGGTAATAGGACAACGTGTTGTAAGAATGCAGCTAGTTAATGATATACACGTGATTAACACTAATAGTAACTACTGTTAGTAAAAGATATTGCTTGACTAAAATAGGTAATTACTACTTTTTAAATAATTGCAAAAAAACAAATACCTGTTTCGCTATAGCCAAAAATTTGGCTAAGTGCTTCTTTACTTTACATACCAATTACCAAAGCGACAGAAATCAAAAATATAACTATCCGTGTCAGTGTTTAGTTTTATAAGTTGACCTTTTCTACGTGTACATTTATTGTTTTATGGAAAATAAGAGTTTCTGGTTTTAATTTTTATACAAACGATTTTATTTATCCATGTTTGACACACTCCTCCGCTTAGGTTCTTCTAAGCACCGTCCCAAATCACGTATTTCCATGCACTTGCAACTTTCTTCTATTCCGTCGACTGGTTGCAAAGATCTGTGCTTACCTGGTTATGTATGTTATGTAGCTGTAGTAAGAGCGCAGAGCCGTTGATGTTTTTAACGGTCTCACGCAGTTCTGCTCGCAACTCGCGTATCGAGCTCTTGGCCCACTCGAGGGTCGTCTTCTCGTTACGCTCGTTGGTCGAGTCTTCGCAGATTGGACGGGCCTTCCTGCGGACAAGAACATCATAGAGGTGAGAACGGATATAGAAATATATTTGGTACTACAGACACACATACAGTTAGCAAAGATATACAATTTTAAACACAAGTACAATTGGTTTAATTAATCAAACGAGCATTTTTAAAGTTAGTAGGTACTTATGATATAAATTAATAAAAGGATCTAAATAGTCAGCTTCTTGATTGTGTCCGGTCTTCCATGGAAATCAGATATTTTGTTTATTATTAAGTAATTTCTGCCCGCCGCTTTGCACGCGTTGTTGTGGGATAAAAAGTAGTGTAGGTATGTTAATCCTAGAACTACATCTATACAAAATTGCAGCCCGATCCGAGCAGTAGTTTTAGCGTATAGAGGCAATCCAAAAACCCAAACATCTCATCCAAACTTTCGCATTTATGAATAATATTAGTGTGATTTGTAAAACTCGCTTCCGCACCCGCTGTTCATTCGAAAACGCACTATCCCATACATATTTACAAAACTAGCTGAGGCAGGGCTCGGCATCGACTCATGTTCTTTTTGAATTTGAAACTATCCGACACCACTTTATCTTGACCACCCTCGCAAACCGCAAATTTCTTTCAGCAAATGCTCCAGATAATTCGTAACGTATTCCTTATCCTCTCAGATGGCAGACCCTACGCGCTGATACACCCCTTCGAGTGGCAGGGTTTTCGCCAGCATGCTGCCCGCCAGCGCGGAAATGGGATGTGGTGCATTATTTCGCTGATTTTTTGATTATTATCTAGGAACACCTCTTATCTTTAAATATTTGGATTCTCCTTGAAATGTCCTACAAAATAGCATGTAAATATTCTGATGTTGTGTAACGTAACTAATATAATAATGTTGAATTATAATTTAATTATAATTGTGTAAAAATGGTGAAATTTTTGAAATTTTTAAATAATCATAAAAAAACTTTACAGTTTTTATGACCAGTTTAAGTTTTATTTTAGAGATTTACCACCATTCCACCTTTTCACTAAAACAAAAAAAAACACATTTCCTAACCATTTCATTATAATTTAATTTAATTCCGAAAAAACGATAAAAAAAATGGCGCGGGTATCAGATTTCAATTTTGAATTTACGATTTTTTTTAAAATTTCTTCTAAACTTGGTTTGTTTATGGTTTTGACGTCAGTTTAAAACTGTCAGAATAGGTGGAATGACGACCTGCGAAATACTGCAGGAAGATGCTGGAAGCGGTAAGCTGAAGACAGGGCGCTATGGCGATCATTAGGGGAGGCCTATGATGTCCAAAATGGTCCCTGAGCGTTGTCCTTTCCGTCCCTATGAGTTGTATGCTATATAGTTAGGTTTAGTTTGATTCACAGGATGCTCGTTCTGCAAGAGCGCGCGCTCATCAGCGTATCTCCCCACCATTCGGGGCTGAGGTCCACCCTTCCGGTCGGGTAATAACCACTTTATGAACTAGGTTTAAACCGCTCGCTAATAACATTGTCAGCGTAAAAGTTCTATTTTTTCCAACAAAAAATATGGCGTCAGGCAAGGCATGTGTTACATGTGTTAAGTTACCTACAACAAATGAATTCCTTTCACAATTTCTTTAAGAGAATACTTTCTCAAGATGCGAGAGGAAGGAAAAAGGAAGAAAACGCAAGAAGCTCTCCTCGTAGTGTGAATACGACACCAATTAGATAATGTTGTGTGAATTGTCCAGCATTATTTAATTACTTATTTTATTTATTATTTATTAATTTCAAATTCCGGAAAGAATTTGAGACTCCTCGTTATTTGCTCAGTTTAAGAATATGACACCAAATTTAAAATTCCGGAAAGAACTATAGTATGGGCCACTTTAAAAGCAAAAGCTCGCTTTAATAACTCGCTCGATGCGCACGCTACTTATAATTTAATTTCCTCTTGCTAGGAAAACTTTACACGAGGATCGTACACAACATAAATGATATTAACAGTACCTAGATTATGCACCTAGGGTATAAAGCGATGTCTAGCGTCATGGGCGATATTGAAATCCGAGCGCAACTCTGGTTTCTAGAATAACTCATGAGCGAAGCGAAGGGAGTTACTAGAGTCCTGAGTGCGAAAAGTATTCAATAACGCCCAAGAAGAAGACAGCTTTGTACCTAAAGCTGATATTTTTGGTAGCATGTTTCGCGGCATTCTTTTTTTATTCCGCCTTCTGAATAGAGTATAGTTCGAATTTCGAAGAAGATCTCATTGTATGGATCTCCTTGGTAAAAAAAATTCACACATATTTTGATGTTCCAAATTCAATCTCATTATTCCTAATAGAGTAATGGGTTCTGAATTTGAAACCACAGTATATGCATGAAAATTTTGACCAAGGAGACAAGGCACTAAGATATCTTATGTATTCGATTTGTTTGAATTTGGTAAAACCTTCTCTAGGTGGTGTGAGGGTTGCATGGTATAAAAGCTTATATAAAAGTCATGTTTTCGAGCACGAAGTGTGAAAAATAAGTAACCACTTAACCTGACGCGTGTAGTCATAGATATCCGGCATGCCGCTAAAGTGGTCCTTACTTTAAACTTTCGCGCAGTACTGAAGTGAACTTTACCAACCCTCTTTCACTAATAATACATATACGGTTATGAATCCTAGATTTTTATTGTAAACAAAGGTGTTACAAAACCAAAGGAATATTATTGGAAAATATTTAACGACATTGGTAAAATTCAAAGGCCTTTGGTATTATTGAAGCAAATCGCATAAACTCGAAACGGTTTTTGGTCTAGAAAGCTGCCAATTATCATTTAATTCGTCTCTCGTCCGTTTTCAAACTCGAATTCATTTTTTTTTTGCATGGCGTATATGTTTTACTGTAGTTTGTATTTTAGATTAAGTGATTACCTCCGGTTACCTTGTTTATTAACCCCTCGACGCAAAAAGAGAGGGGGTGATAAGTTTAACGTGTCTGTCTGTGTATCTGTCTGTGGAATCGTAGCTCCCAAACGGATGAACCGATTTTCGTTTAGTTTTTTTGTGTCATAGATAATTTTATCACGAGTGTTTTTAACCACGTTTCATGAAAATCTGTCAGGGGTTTTTAATTTCTTTTTCTTCTGATCATTTAACGGGTATTTATCGCGTACCTTTTGTTATCGCTCTGTACCTAACGCGATGAAAACGTAGGGGAAATTATATCACAAGGTACGCGATACTAAAACAATCATTAATTATTATCTTTCTAATTACAAATCGCGAAAGTATAAAAAGTTTTGTTAACGTGTTATTTTCTGTTATTGTTATCACTTGTTAGTTTTATTTATTATGTTCACAGTTATTAAGTTTTCAGTCATTTGTTAAGTTCGCATTCATCAGTCTTTTTTGAAATGGATTCTAGAACGTTGTAGAAGGTATTTTCGAGTTTTTTATAGTTTTACCCTTTCGGCCCTTTCGAGTAGAAGGATAAATTTGTGATTCATCTATGATTCTTTGAATTTCGTCGGACAACCGCACCGATAGACCAACTTGTTCCATCAAATATTTCGTTTTATCGTAAAAGGCGGGCAGACTTGTGTTTACCGGTGTAGATATATCTATAGATAATGACTACAAACATTTATTTATTGATAAGTTCTTCATTTCTATATTTGTTTATTTGAAGGTAAAATATAGGTTGGTGACCCTTTATGACTTCTAAATATCACACTATCTCTTCTGTACTTCATCAATACTTCAACAATCTAGACTCCCAGTCTAGATTTGACGCTCACGTTTGAGTTTATCACGTCAATTTCTTCTAATGAACGTTATTTACAATGAATGTTTCTTTACAATCTCTTGTTCTGTATTAAATTTTTGGAGATTACAATAACTTGTTTTGTATTTATTTCTTTTGTATTTTATTTTTTGTACATAATGTGTAAATTGTAATTTTTGCACGTATGTATGTAGGTAGAGATTATGTTTATTTTTTAAACGACTTCAAAAATTCAGAAAAGGAGGTTCTCTATTCGGCTGTACGTTTTTTTATGTATGTTACTTGATATCTCCGCCATTGATTTACCGATTTTGTTTGACACAAGTAATGAATTGGACCTCGATTTATGTAATTAAATTGCTAGATGGTGTGGTTTCACACCTACAAAATATTTCTCAATCAGAATCTCATATTCAAACAACAAGCAAATTAATTATAATTTGCTTGTTGTTTGAATATGAATTTCTAAAGACGAAGTTCGAAAAGAAGTTTACAATGCGGTTCAAAGTTCTTAATGGTAAAGTCACCACGATCCAAAGTGCCATTCCAATCACAAACAATTATGTACTTTTTTTTAAACTTACCGAACCGAAGCCTCCTATTTTAGGATCTGAATGTTTGGCTTATCCAACTTTTATAAAGTTATGGCACAGCTCCGCAGTTCGTTTGGTTGATTTGGTTCGTCAAATCCAATTTCGTATTTCACGTTTAACGCATTCACTACCCAGCCTCGGCGGTGCGACCCGCAGCGGCTCGCCGCCGCAACACGGGGACAGATACTCATATCAAATCAAATTAACACATTCATGGCCTCTGCGGCCATGAATGTGTTAATTTGATATCGGAATATAGGTACCTCAAAACTTTGAACCTTATAGAGACTACGTCTACAGATCAAAGTTGGCGACTCGCCGAAAAATAGACAAAGTACTGTCAACTAAATTCAAACTGAAATGTCGCAACCTCTCGACTGTGCCTTCTACTTTGGTGAACTAAAAACCAATCTCTTAACTCCTTACCGTCTTTGAGGTAGGTTAGGTTCTATAAACAAATTCAGAAGATCTTTTGTATTCTGTGGTTCTAAACATAGGTACCTACGCAGATGGTTTCACTACTCTTCCGTATTCTATGCAAGGAGCGTGCTGTTCTGTTCCTCGAATCAAAAAAAAAACGAGCACCTTTAGATGGAAGCCAAAAAAATGCTTTACCTGCAATGGACTGCACCTTCACATCTTTAAAATTAGGGCCAGTTTAGCTAAACATAAAGGGCATGTGCTGCCAAAACTCGGTAACTGACCGTCCAAACCACCTGCCTCTCGGCTCATTAGTGGGTGAAACCATTGCTCTGCCCAATTCAAATTATACTGCATTTTTGTTGCTTTTTTTTTGCTTCGGGCTTCGCTCTCTCGTCGAGCGGTCGGACTGTCATTTTATGTTTTTATTACATTTGACTCTATCTACATATTTTTTGAGAAAGAGAGTCTGTCAGTTACATAAGTTATTATTATTGTTTATCTATTATTTTATTTATAGATAGCTAAATAAACATTAAATACCTACCGTAAACTGTAAAATTAAATATAAATAGTGTAATAAATAATAAATAATGCTGGACAATCCACACAGCATCTTCTAGCCCCAAGCTAAGCAGAGCTTGTGTTATGGGTACTAGATATAATACAATACATTAGATAGATAGATATTTTGAGTATACATAGAAAATACCCAGAACACCCGGAACAAATATTTGCAGATCGTACAAACATTTGTCCTAAGGCGGGAATCGAAGCCGCAACCTCCTGCGTCGCAGGCGGACCGTCGTCGCCGCCGTCGTGCCACATCGGTCGTCACAGATACGTACAGTAGTGTTCATAGTTAGCTGACCTCTGTTATGTTCGAAGTGAATTTCTATGAATAGGAAACTAATTTAAATTAGAGTCTTTCAGTTCAATGAAGATAGCAAGTCGTTATAATATAAATAACAAATATAATAATATAAAACCAAAGCTGATTTAATTACGTGATTTGGATCCCGCCTGGGGTTCGAAATCACGCTAACGATGCTAACGATGAACGCCAATTTTGTATTTTTTTTTTGTAATTGTAATTGTACCTACATCTGAAAATTCAATTATTGTACCAACATTTTTGTATTGTACATTTTATTATGATTCAAGTCTTGAATCAAAAATGGCTTCTCAATATTTAAAGGGGGATTTTATAAGTACCTAGATACCTAGAGTAGGATTGGTTTGGCATTTTGGTCGATGTTTTGTAGTTATAGTGTTTTAGGAACATTTAAGCTAAGTCATCAATGTCATCATCAATGGGCTTTACATTCACGAAGGATTGTTTTTGTAGTGTTCGTTTTTCGGTACTAACGTAGATTATTTGTAAGCCTATACGCGAACGATAGATGCGGCGCAGTATTGCTAAAATTAAATATAATTACTAGTTTTTGCCCGCGGCTTCGTACGCGTATGTTCGGCATAATAAGTTAGCCTTTTGTCTAAGTTTTGTGATTTTTTTTGTTACCTAAGGTCTCCAAAACCTCTGAACAGATCAAGATGAAATTTGGCGTATTTTTTTTTTATTTGATTTAAGTTTTTTTTAAATAACAAATATTGTTATATTTTTTTAAATTTTGACGAATTTCCCTCCTTTTTTGACTGACACACTGGTTTTGCTGAAAAAACAAGCAAAAATTATTCGGAAAATATTTTATAATTTTAGATAATGCAAGAGTGCGTGTAAGAGAACACTAAGAGCTACAAAACTAAATTTTTTTCAAAAAAAAATTTAATTCAAAAAATCGTTGTTCACAAGTTGATCCTCTCGGGGTTCAGAATCACCCCCTTTCGACTTCCCTTTCCGTGTACCCTATATATCTCTGCTATATTATAATATTATAGGATAGGTTAGTACTATAATAAAACTGGTTAAAGTACGAAGAGGAGATCTTTCACGAGGACGTAGCACCATAAAACGATGCTAAGGAAAAATTCAAGCCACATTCAAGGTTCAAGCTAACATTCTAACTAACCCTTGGTAGTAAACTTTATGACCATTTCACGTAAACTGTCCAGTTAAACTCGAATAACTAAAAGATATATATTATTTAGGCGTTTTTGTGGCTAGAGTCGTACGCGCACCATTTGTGAGGAACAGGATGTGGGCTCTGCATGAGCACATTATTTCCGGTTGGCACATAAATAAACATTTATAAGGCCAGATGTTCGCCCCTATCGACGTTAGGATTTTTTTACAAATACCCTTTATTGAGTACTTTTTTTGTGCCCCTAGTTAGCCACTTGAAGCTCTTTCTGATAAATAATAATATATTACATAATTTCAATACTGTTCGGCCAAAGAGGAATTTATCTGAACCCCGCTTATGAGTAAAATTATCTGAGAGGGCGAGCGAAGTGATTTGTCTATACCATAGATAAAAGTATGAATATTTTTAAAATCCGGGAATCCAGTCGATTTATATTAGGTATACTAACATAAGTAGGTAGAGAAAACCATTCAAAAAAGGCACGGCAAAATGCACGCCCCCTCCACTAAACCTCATACAAACGGCGTTCATTTTTATAAGGGTTTACCTCTACCTAGTACCGACCCGGGAAATTGCAAACATTCGAATAAAACCTTTTTGAATGCAGACAAAAAAAAGAACCGACTCGCCATCCGTAATTCAAAAATCGAAGAGTACAAGCCAGCTGTTGAAGCTGCACTACTAGTTTGTGAACAGGTCCATCCGAGATGCGTACACTGACATGTTAAAAAGCAACGTTAACACCACCAGATAAGTTTCAAACTTGCCTGTGAAGATGCATCAGCCTCAGGCTCTTCATTTCAGGTACCGAACAAAAATAGTACTGAGCTCTCAGCAGGTGTTTACTTTAGACCTATACCTTACCTATTTACATGTATGTTATGATTAAAATAAGTAACCGCTTATTAGAAAGGTTTAGAAGGAACGTATAATCAACACTTGCTGAGGTATTATGTGCCTAATAGGCATTCGCTTCGATAAATTAAAAGACATCACATAATTAATCGAAGAGCATACTTATGTACATTATGAATGATTTTATTCGCACTAGTAAGAGAATCCTGAGTATATTAATGCTTTTTTTGTCAAATAATTTATTTATGCGGTGCCTGTTCAGTTTATTATATTTAACCGACTTCGAAAAAAGCGGAGGTTCATTTACTAAAGAGAATGATCCCGAAATTGTCCCATAAAAATATATTCCCGAGAGGTAAGCATAAACCCCGTATGACTTAAATAATATTAATATAAAGGATTTGAAAGTCGGTTTTTAGCTTTTTTAAAGCAGTTGTTTATAGTATCATATCGAGACTCTCTCGGTTTTGTAAGAATCATCAGTTCACGATACGGCTCTACCCAGTGTGAGATCCATTGGTAAAATCATAGTCTACAAGCCCTTAATTTAAAAGCAATTACTTTTTATCAGTTTTATATGCTATAATATAATGTATCTTAAATTGGTCATATAATGTTAACTCTACCTATCTACTAAGTGCCTAATATCATTGCTTTTGCTGTAAATAAATATATTTTTTGTAATAATTTTAATCAAAATATTTCAAATTCCTACTGCCAAGTAGGTAGGTAGGTATTTAACTTTTTATAAGTAAATTCCTTACCGTATCACTGTATGCTTGGGACATTGTCACAGTGGAATAATTTATATCGGCATTACCTTGGAAAACCATCTCATAAATTTTTTCAAGCGATGATGTTTTGATGGCTATTTTATTACCTACGGTGATTACGTTATTTAACTTGGACTTGGACAAGGTGTCGTCGCAAACCAAAAAAATAATATTTATATTTTAAAACAAAATAGCTTTTAAAAACAAGCTTTAATTCTTAAATTTGAAAGTGCTTGGGTCTTCCCAAGCACTTTCGAATTTAGAATTTAGAAGAATCCAACGCACCCTAACCCGACGTGGTCACGTCGTTTCGATAAGGAGTTCCTATGGCTACTTTCTTTTTCGATTATCAGACCAGCCCGATGGTGCCATAACTTTGCGTTGTCACGGAATAAATTATGTACCTATGCCAAATTTCAGTTCAATTGGTTAGCCTCAATTGGATAAGATAACGGTTCTAAAATTCAGTGGCAAGATCTGTCCCTCACATTTTATGTATTGTACAAAAATTGTATTGTATCTATTGTATTATTATCTATCTATTATTATCTATTGTACATTGTACAAACTAAATGACTGGGCAAGTTAAATAGAAGCTTTACCCAATAATAACAAAATATGTTTCAAAAGAAACAATTAAGAAGTAGAAAACAAATTACCGAAAAGCTTAGGAAGGCAAATTTCGTGGTATTGTGGGATATTCTTCGCGAAGTAGAAAAATTCAATTTAAGTAGCTAGGTATAATTTTCTCTCCAGTTTTATCTTGTTACTGCCTCAAGTTTTAATTTGTGACGAGTTGTATTATAACAGAACCGGCAAGGGTGAACAGATCTCGCTCAGTGAAAGGTTCCGAACAAGTTTTATAAATGCCGATTCAATCCATCAACGAATTACCTTAGTGGATCAGAGTGGAATGGAATATTCATTTAACGTTATTATTATTACTAACTAGGTTCTAAGTTTTAGTTGTTAACCAACTACTAAGTTTTTGTGATATGTTGTATTTTTCTGTTCAATTATAATACTGTAATAATCGTAATTTTTATTTACAGCCGATTTAAACAAAAAAAGAGCTGGATGTATCACTAAAATATATTGTATTTTCCTGTCCCTTAGCGAGCAAAGGTCCGCTTGCAATCTCAGATATTTGTTCGGGGTGTTTTCTATGTGTTATATGTTGTAATATATTAAGTACACACAAATATCAGTTACCTAGTACCCATAAAACACACAAGTTCTGCTTACTTAGAGACTAGACGACACTATGATGATTGTCCAGCATTTTTTTAATTTAATTACTTATTAGCTGTCTAAGGGAACCTTCCAGAGGAAGAGCAGCAACTCCCTTTAATGAATTTTTAACGCCGTCACTGCTGTCTTGTATTGTCACCCTTCTTATACGGAACCCTGAAATGATTACGAAGTAGCGGCAGCGCTGACGACGCACGGGCTCAAGCGGTAAAACGTAAATCAAAGTCTACAGTCTTTTATTGTCCCCTTTCTTTTACGGAACTCTAAAATGATGACGTGATTCCAGTCTCTTGGGATGTGCTTAAGCTTGAGACCATCCGATGGCCCACTTCGTGAGAGCTCTTGTTTGCGGCGGTCGTGAGACAGTTGAAAATTAGATTTGTTGGCGGTTCGTCCAAAAAGCGATTCGTCCATATCGCGCTTCGTCCAATAAGCGGTTCGTCCAGAATCCATACGCAGTTTGTCCAATAAGCGATTCGTTCAATAAACGTTTCCTCCAATAAGCGGTTCGTCAGGAATCCATACGCAGTTCGTCCAATTCTTACTACGTTAGAATTATCAAAAATATTGAGACTTCAAAGTCATAATTGTATCAATCGAGTACACATTAGGCGTAAGCACGCGCTTTGGTAACACGCGTAAAAAAAAATCCATGTGTTTGATATATCCGTACATATTTCAAGCGCGCGTTTGTATTTGTAAGTAGATGAAGACGTACAGATAAATGGTTTTTAAACCACGCGTTACCAAAGCACGCTCATAACGTAATATGTAGTGTAGACTCTAGTAAGTAAGACTCAAAGGCAGGCCTATGCAGGAAATTTTCATTAAACCAGCAATGATAGGTACAAAAAAATTACATTTGAATACATAGATACCCCCTAACTATGTATTCAAATGTAATTTTTTTGTACCTATCATTGCTGGTTTTTAGCGTTGATTGATTTATACATAGACGGTAAATCCAAAGAGCACCCACAGTGAAGGCATCCTTCACCTCCGTTACGTTTTTGGTTGCCTGGAAGAAATCGCTTTAAGCGATAAGGCCGCCAGTTCCATTGCTGTTCTCTACATGTTTATATGTAAAATTAGTTTTCTATGGTGATGAATAAAGTATTATCTATCTATCAATCTATCGTTACGATTATATTGATCTGTGCAGATTTTTACAGTGGCTATCTACTGCCCAGCTGTCGATGCGTCCCGCCCGGTCCAGGAACAGGCTGGTCTCAGAAATCAAATAATATTCCAAAAAGGCTGCACTACCTGAACATGTGCGTCCGTGGCACTCAATAAAATCATATTTTAATTTTTTTAAGAGCTTATAGCAGTTTGCGAATAATAATTTAAAAACTTCATTCTTATGCTGAGTCGAACGCCGTTTTGTAGAAGGTATTTTATAAGTGTATTATTATATGTACCTGTATGTAGTTCAAATAGTATTAGTAATGAATCAGTTTTTTTCAGCTACAAATAAAGTTTATCTTCGTTTAAATGTACTATAATATCACTAAGCGCAATAAAGAAAATTTAAAAATAAATTGCCTTCTGGTGACGGCTTAGATTTTTAAGAAATTGATATGTGTGCGAATTGATAAAGTAATATATTACTTGTATTTTTTTTTATTCTGTTAATGTAATTTTTAGTTTTTAAGAACAAAACAAGTTTATCTTATCATATATAAAAAAGCTCCAAACCGTTTAATGTCCTACCTACACCGTTTCTAAATTTTGCGGGACAAATACTCGTACTAACCCCTCGAATACCTACACAATTTTTATAGGACCGCCTCGGGATCATCTTCTATACAATAGCAAAAGAATTTTAAATCAGTCCAGTATTGACGGAGAAATCGACGGACATACTTAAAAACACACATACAGCCGAACATGGAACCACCTCCTTTTTTTGAAGTTGGTTAAAAAGAGGGACATTGGCTGTGGTTTTTTTGTTTGTTTATAAAAACCTTATAACTATCGATAAATGTGAAAGACACGTGAAAACGAGTGCGACGTTATATTTCTCTGTTCTGAGGCTGTAACAAACGGACAGACGGACAAACGGACGGGCAGAACCAGATAATACCTACTACTGAACAATTACCTATATAAAGTACCTACTACAATACATAACATTTTTCCTCAGTGTAATTTTATTGAATAAATCCTAAACTGTATGAGATTGGCATTTCGAAGTTAATCCTCATCAACACGTGTAACTATTAATAAAACCACGTTAATTTGCGATCGTTTTATTAGATTGAAAACGTAATCATATTCAATTTAATTATGATTTATTCTTTCCATAAACATTTCACCAATATTTATTTTAAACATGACATTCCTAAATTAATTCATTGTATAAATATGAAGTACCAAAGTTATCCATCTAAGAAGAGCGACCGACACCCAAATAATTGTGTACCCACTAAGACTACCTACACCTAAGAACAATACCTGTATAAAATCGAAAATAAAATCACAATAAATGATATGAATATGAATTATTTATTCCAATGATGAACATACCTGCTTCCCCCAAACAAAAAAAGAAACGCTTAAATTTATTTGTTTTCATAAAATTAAATAAACGTAATTTCTTCAATTCTCCAAAGATTTCATTGGTATCGAGAATGTCAGTTCCGAAATCAGTCGTCGTCGCTCGACTCATATTCTATCATAAAAAGTGGTCAGGCAATCCAGAGATATTTCTGATGTGTCGTCCTTAATTTCCGCAAAATAAATTATTTTGAGAACAACCAGGCAAAAATACGTAGTACCTAAGTCTGTTTTTGAATTCATTTTCGCTGGTAACAGTAAAATCGTGGTTAAAACTAAATAAAACTAAACGTAAGGGAAAAAATAACAAAAAGCTACGCGATGAATAATCATAAATAAAAATGTTAAATCGCGAAAGTTTAAAAAGTTTTAATTAAAACTACGCAAATAAATTGAACAAAAAAGTCCACCGTCGCCGTCGGCGCTCTAAAAAATTTAATAAATCATAAAAAAAACTCTAAAATCACTTACTTGAGTTCCTGAACTTCGTCGCGAAGTTTCTTCATTTCGGTTTCGTGGGTATTTTTCATTAAATTTATCTGTTCATAAACTGAAGATAGCTCGTGCCTCACTCTTCTATGTTTGGATTCCGCCTGGGAGTGAATAACACAAAAAAGCACGATCAAAACTGTTTCTTTAAAATACTTCATGATTGTAAAGTCAAAGTCTCGTCAGCTCGTCCGGAGGGAGTCAGCGATCGAGGGTGCGCGTCGCGAACGAGAGTCGGGAGCGGAATGGTCGCTCTCCGCTCGCACCCCCATTTATAAGCTAGCCGGGGTGCGTGGTGCGCAGATGTCTTCAACAGTTGTCCGCGGAGATGCAAAGCTGCGCCTTCCACCCGATACTTTTTGTACAATCTGTTTAAAAGCTCGACGTAACGAGGACCTTGTTTTCTTTATACTTTGCGAGTGCACAAAGCTTTGCGATGCCGTGGAAGTTCAGAAGTTCTGCTCTTGAAGGTTCCTTTACTAACAGTTTCTAGATTCATGTTTATTAATTCTGATTTTTCTTCGTCATTACGCTTAGCAAGCAATTAAGTGGACATTGTCTATGCTCGGTTCTGGAATCCAAGATATTTTTGTCAAAAAAGGGGTAACATACGAAAAAAAAAATTCGGAAAATGTTTTACGTCACTGGGATTTTCTGAGAAAAATGCAGTTGTTCGAATTTTGGTTTTGGCAACTTTTAGTCGTAATTTCACTCGTCCCTCGTCTATTTTCAAATTCGAATTTGTACTTCTTTACCTGGACGTATGCAATTATGGGTTGTGCTAGTTTTCCTTGATATTAGGTATTTACGTGTTGTCTGCTACGTATTAAAATATAGCTGGACTAGTTTTATTATTTTAATGTAACTTTCTTGTTAATAACTTTTATCAGATAAAATAAATAAAAACTACATGCATAAATGGTTATGTTTGCAAAAAATATCTTGAATTCTAGACCCGAGTTATCTCTGCGTTTACAAATTTTAATGATCAAACATTTCCTTTGAGCGTAGAGCCGTAGACCTTTGTAGAGGCTCTACGAAGTACCTCCGCTGAGTAGTGTTTGTGAATTTAAATAGCTACTAATACTAAATTATTAATGTAGTTTCTTTTACGATAATAATAGTTCCTGAGCGCGGCTTCGCTAGCGTTGTTTCAATAGAAACGTTTTCTATCCCATGGGAACTGATTTTTGGGATAAAAAGTAACAAAAAAGTGTTATTCCAAGATTACCTGTATGCAAAATTTTATCCGATCCGTTCAGTAGTTTTTGCGTGAAGAGGCAACAAACATCCATCCATAATCTAAACATCGAAAATTTCGCATTAAATAAAGTTATATCATAATGTTATATCACCTACTTAAATGTAGGTAATATAATATGTACTGATGTAAATGTTATATTTAATGTTATATAACATATAGTGGGATTTGAGGTTTGTATTTGGGCGGATTTACAAATATCAATGGTTTTTTTAGGTATCTACCATTACTGCCATAGGTAAGTACTGCTCTGTGGTGCCGAATTAGAATGTGCACCAGCCCAACTCTTCCCGCGGGTGTCGTAAGAGGCGACTAAGGTCATATCAATATCCACCAAGGATGGGCAGCAACCTGCAGAAAAATTCAGCCCGCATGCCCAGCGTGAGGTTTATGGGCATTACCATTGATAAAGCAATTTTTTAAAGATAGAAAGTGATCAATCTATGTAATGCATTATATTATGTATATCAGTCATCTAGTACCCATAACACAAGCTCTGCTTAGCTTGGCTAGATAATGCTGTGTGGATTGTCCAGTATTATTTATTTATTATTATTTCTTGATACCATGTTGTTTATTGTGCCAACCTCAGAAGTATTATATAATAATATGTTCTGTGGTATTGGCGTGCGCACGGGCTGCGTGTTCGTGTGTGTGACCAGTTCAAGATCGCTACAACAATGCAAGTTCTGGTTACTCCTTTATCAATCTACCCGAAATGCACTATCTATGATCATTATTATTTTAACCCCCGACGCAAAAAGACGGGGGGTGTTATAAGTTTAACTTGTCTGTCTGTGTAGCTGTGTATCCGTCTGTGGTATCGTAGCTCCCAAACGGATGAACCGATTTTCCTTTAGTTTTTTTGTGTCATAGTTAATTTTATACCGAGTGTTCTTAGCTATGTTTCATGAAAATCGGTCGGGGGGTTTTTACAATTTTTAATTTTGTTCTTGTATAACATTTATAAAATGTAATCAATAACTCTAAAGCTTACATAGGATTTGTAAAACCATACCTATTGCCAACGCAGTTGCCGTGTATAAAATTCGCCTTGTTTATTTATATTAACATCATTGCTTTAAGTTTTATTGTTCAATTAAAATGCTTACTAAACGACATAATAAACGTAGTTTGTAGAGCTAGGATTTAAAAAAAATTACTCTAGCTTATACTGCAAACAGATGTTTTAAAATATAAATTTTAAATTGAATATGAATTGATGTTTTTTGTTGGTCTTATATAGACAACAGCTATGTTATAAAGAAATAATGCTGGACAATCCACACAGCACCATCTAGCCCCAAAGTAAGCTACTCAAAGCTTGTGTTATGGGTACTAGATAACTGATATATTTAATACATTATAATACATAGATAGATATTTTTTATTATACATAGAAAACACCCAGACCAACGGAACAAATTTCTGCAGATCGTACACAAATTTGTTCCGAGGCGGGAATCGAACCCGCAACCTCTTGCGCCGCAGGCAGACTCTCGCCCGCTGCGCCACTGAGGTCGTCAAAAAAGAAAACAGCTAGGTAGGTAAATGATCAATCAAAAACAGTGCAGCCTGGACTTAGTATTTTAAGTTCATACTTATGAGAAAGAGTATAAAAACGTGCGATAAAAAAAAATGTTCACGTGTTATAATGTACCTACGAGTATGTCATTTTGACGACCATGGCCAGCGATAGCTGTTTTACTGAAGCCTTGGAAAGAAGCTTGCGTCTTTCGCACGCCATGTGTAAAATGTGGGGATATTGTTACACATTCCTTCACAAGAATGCAGACAGTGCGAAAGATAATACCTAGTTATGATAATAACTAGATTCTGCCCGCGGCTTCGCACGCGTTCTTTGAAATTTTTAGCCTGTAGGTAGGTATGTTATTCTAGCTCCAGATCTTTAGGTGTGCCCCCCTCCCCCTGCATTTTCAGCAAAACCAGTGTTTTGTCATTAAATTATTATCTACAAAACAATTATGAAAATCCTTGGGAAATTTCAAAACAATGATAGAAAAGACGACTCTTTTTTTTTGAAAAAAGTATAAAATGTACAATTTTTTGATTTTGGAATCAAAAAATTTTAGAACATTGACCCCCTCGATGAATCGCCCCCTTTCCGTAGCACTCTGTACTGAGGTGTCTTACCTGCCTACCTAGGTAAATACAAGTAAGCACACTATGAAGGTACCTATGTACAGGTGAGTTTTTTTTTCAGGGCCACTAAGGGGAAGTCTGAAACCGTGAGAGTTATTGAAAAGTCATGTTAGGAGTTACGTTCTGAATTTTGAAAAAGTTTTTCGTTTTTCTGGAAATGTGAGCGTTTGAATTTTTTTTTTAGTTTTGGTGCTTTGTTCGATATTCAATAAATAAATGTATGACGACTATGTGCCCAAAGTGGTTGAAAAACCTTCAAAAAAAATTTTTTTTAATTCATCTTCATGATTGAAGATACAACTTTGTAACTCAGTAGAGGTTACAACTTTGAGAATCGTCATACGTTTATTTATTTTTGTATTAAAATAAGTGCCTCTAAATAATGTAAGCAGAACTTTTTTTTTTCAAAATCGAGCTCGTATCTTTTCGACAACTCTCACGGTTTCAGAATTTTCCTCAAAGGCCCACCTCAAGGACACCTAACATGGTAGAGCTCTTAGCTTGTGGCCTGCCCGATGAGTTAGTATAAAACAAGATCCGTCGAGTGCGAGTGTAACTCACGCGCCGAGGATTTTGAACGTTTGTCAACAAATATGTACCAAAAGTACCGGTTAGAGACTTCGCAATTTAACGAATACCTAAGAATAGTAGGTACCAACCTACATTTCAGATGGATCTCTCTGCATGCTTCGGTTAAATGGGTGGTTCGGTTAAGGTAAATTTTTCGAGTTTTTTCGAAATATTTCAAAAATTATAAAAGCTACAGAAATTCGAAAAACTGGTTTGAAATGTTCAAACCGATACCTTTTATTTGATACCCCACTGAGTTTTGAGGGTTTTGAAACCGATCTTCGATCTTCAAAACCCTAAAAATGTAATTCATCAAATTCAAACCTTTCCAGGCGTGTAGGAGTAAAAACTAAAGTGAGCTTTCTGATTCGATTTCGTGCAAACGATAATCTTATGCAAGCGATATAAGAGTTGGTTTAGCACGAAAACGAAAAGGAAACTTCGATTTTCCTTTTCCGGGTAGGCCCCCTGATCTATATCATGAACATTAATAATTCGAAGTACCTAATTTTAGATTATGATAAGTGCTTAATTACCTGTGTAGGTAGGTACGGTAAGTACTTACACTCAAAGACAATAACCGCTAAAAACTTAGATCTAAGTAAGTTTTTACCTAAATAAAAAAAAAAGTAAAGTGCGAGTCGGACTCGCGCACTAAGGGTTCCGTAAGATAATGTCTTGCACAATTATCATGATTAAATTACAATGACCTAGGTCAACGGGATGTAGGTAGGTACCCAAAACCTACAGTTTTGGTCCGTGGCAAGAATAAAAAATGTTTCTTTTTTAACTACAAATTTACGGTTTCTGGATTTTCTACTTTATTTGTGCTATAAGACTTAATTTTATGATTCTTCTAGGTCAACGGAAAGTACCCTGTAGGGTTCTGACAGACAGACAGACGGACAACAAAGTGATCCTATAAGGGTTCCTTTTGAGGTACGGAACCCTAAAAAGTAAAAATAATTTAATTTTATTTGACACAAGTAAACGTATCTTAATACATCCATAGACTCCCGAACTAGTATAAACGGTATTTCAGGAGTCAGTGGCTTCTCCTAGCCGAATTTCGACAACGGCGGCCAGTCTTATCGGAGACAAGCCAGATGCGCAGGACATTAGGAGAGGTCAGGCGAAGAACCAACGGCTTAACGTGCTTTCCAATGCACGGGGGTGTAACCCCGCTAACTTTCTGACTCCGGGCTGCTACTGTGAATTTTCCTTGCTAGAAAAACCCCAATAACAACTATTGACCTGACCCGGGATTCGAACCCATGACCATCAGCGGTTGAACAAGCTGACCGCTAGACCAACGAGGCAGCATTATATGTAAGAATCCACTGATTGACACCGTATCAGGGGAGCTATGTATATATGTCCATAGCAGTGCGCTGGTAAAGGCTCTTATACCTACATAACCGTTTTTGTAGCGCCTCAGAGATGTTTTGCTCAATATCGAACTGATGGTTTCCACGCCATCATTCGGAAGAAAACAGCATCACTGATGAGCAGGACGAAGGCCAGTCACAACAGCATCCTAAAAACCGTGGCGGAACATTGTCTGTCTCCCATGTGGAAACATTTTGCAAAATGTGTTGCTCCAGTCTGTGGATATGATGTCTGATTGCGATGATTAAATTAAAATTAATAAATTAAAATTAAATTGAATTTTACCTAATAATTTGAAATTGTAAGCTTATTATCTAATCTTAATTTGTATTTTTTATTTATTGACTGTGTTATTTTGAATTTTATTTAATTATGTGTGTGTGTGTGTGTGTGTGTACTGTGGATTATTTTATCTGAAATAAATGAAATACAATACAATACAATAAGATGCTGTATGACGTATACCTATCTAATCTAACATAAGTGTAGTACCTATGAGACACCTATGAGTTTCCAAGGGCGCGTGGGTAGGTAATAGGTAGGAGGGTTTTTGAATATCTTAAAAAAACTTCAGTGTTATCGTTGTTAAAAGGTTGCATGGAAGAAATTGCTGTTAGCGATGAGGCTACTACACTAGAAAATAATAATATAAATAAATAAATAATTTTGGACAATTCACACAGCATTATCTAGCTCCAAGCTAAGATCTTGTGTTATAGGTACCTATCAGTTAAGGTACCTAGGTATACCTACTTAATACTTAGATATAGTTGGTATTAAGGTTTTTGATAAAGTTCGCAGGCCCTCACACAAAGATGCGGGAAGAATACGGGTTCAAGACCCGTCGAAATCGATTTTTTTTGGGATTTTATGTGATTTCTTTGTTAGTACCCGTTCTAAAGTATGAATTAGATATTAATATATATAAATATAAATATAAAATATTTATTTATTTTATTAAGTTCTTATAAATGAAATAATAACGAAAAAAAATTTACTTCGACGGGACTATAAACACTATTTTTCATGCATCTTTCCTTTATTTGATTTCTTAGAAATTACCCTGAGTGTGGGGTTACGCACTATAATAACAAAAAACCTTAGTATTAAGTTCTTGTTTATCTGTTTTATGTATTGATGGTGCATAAAGTTTTAATATAACCTATCTATCTATCGTTAGAAGCTCCTCTCTCTTTTAATTAAATATCTCACTAATAAAATGTGATTAGATATTAGGTAGGTACGGTGTTTTCTGTGGGTAATAACCCAGGCAACCTTATGCCATGCCACTCCGCATCAAAACGTCACATGGCCTCAAAACTATCAAAAGCTGTAGCGTTTTTTGTGATGGCAGCTTTTACGGCAGATGTTTTCGATTTCGAAAGTAGGGATTAGACCGGCGGCGCACGCGCTTCCCAATCCTGGCCACAGATTGGATATTACTTACCTTGACTCTGGATTTCCAATACTATTAAAGACAGCTGCGTGGTGAACACGTAGGTATCACTTAAAAAACTTGGTCAATTTTGAGTGTTGTTTTCTTTTCGTTTTCGTTTTATTTGCTCTCGAGCAACTGAACGCAAACGAATGTAGTAAATTAATGATGACAGACAAGGGATTTATATAATTATTTTTTAGTTAATTTGAAATGAATTGAAATTATTTTATTTACTTACCTTATTTTATAACAGTTTTTACGAACTACCTACAAAATTTTAACTGTAATAGTTAATGCGATACCTACGTGATTTATATTTTGTGTGTGTGTGTGATTTATATTTTAAGTATATGTCGAATTAGAAGGTTTTAAGGTCGAAACCGGAATTGGGGTCGAAACGGGAATCTGTGCCGCTTCTCGTGTTAGGTCAGGACGGAACAGGAATCAGTGGGCTATCACGGGTCAGGAAATGTTGGATTCGCGTGGATGAAAATAAAATTCTTCAAAGAGCACACGACACTTTTATTTAACGAAAATAAAATTTAAGATCAAACAAATAACGATCGCAAGTCACAATGGCACTTTTATTTCATACAGTGCGGATCAGGAAAGTTATAGCAATTTCAATAGAACTAGTCTCCACGCTATTATTTTCCGTAGGTTAATTTCGTGGTGGGAACAGACAAGTTCCTTCGTTCCGGACTTACCTCGACGAGGCTCAAGAGAATTCCATCCTCTCACGATGCCTCTCACAATCCAAGTCCCTCCATTTTTCTGTTTCCAAACCTCGTCGACAGTAACTCCTCCGAAGAGCCATGACCAAAGTTTGGACATGGCTTAGTTTTATAGATTATTCATTATAGATTAGTTATTCACTATAGATTAGTCGAGCAAACAATCTAGAGGCAGCTCAACTAATCCATATCCTTAAATGGATTAGTTGAGCTGCCTCTAGATTGTTTGCTCGACTAATCTATAAGGATGAAATGAGCTGTCTCTAAATTGTTTGCTCAACTAATCTATATGGATTGGTTGAGCTTCCTCTAGATTGTTTGCTCAACTTATCTATATGGATTAAATGAGAATCTATATGGATTAGGGCTTGCCTTCGAATATTCTAATAATTCGAATATTATATTGCTTCGAATATTCAAATACTAAAACTTCTTATTCTTATTCTAACAAAAAAAAAACCAAAATGGCAAAGTTATAGGGTTCGGAAACACTCTGGAGTGCCGCGTGCGACTGCGTAGTGCATTCGCGTATTCTAATATTTTCGGAAAAAGGAAATCGAAGTTTCATTTTCGCTGTCGTGCAAAACCAACTTTTATGTCGCTTGCATAAGATAAGCGTTAGCACGAAAACGAATCAAAATTTAATTTTGTTTTTAAGAGTACGGTCCTGTCTATCCGTCCCCTGTCTATCCCGTCTATCCGTCGATGCTACTTTTTTTTGAGAAAATTTGAGTCTAATTTACCTGGTAAGAGATAAGTAATACTTAGTATTAAAACGGTACTTATCCTCAATGGCAAAGATTCAAACTCTAAAGATATAACGGTGAGCGGAGCGAGCCGCGAAAACTTTTCAGACTTAAGTGGCAATTGGCCAAAATGGCAAGAAAACCATGACCATGAGTGATAAGGGCAAACTGAAAGAGCTGCAAAGTGTGCGTAGTGAGCAACAAATACTTTTCTCTTTCTAAAAAAATACCTCGTAGTAACGTGAAACGAACAACCCATGTTTATTTTAATAAACATGGGTTGTTCGTTTCACGTTCGTCACCATCGGCTTAACGTGCTTGCCAAGTCATGGGAAGCACGGTGCAATTGAAATGGTAACCATAGGGTAACACCAAAAAACCCATACAAAGAGGTAACCCCTTCAATCGGATAGCGCCACGAAAGGGTAACCCTATCGTTGCTAAAACCCAATGAAAGGGTTACCCTTTGACTAGGGTTTTGTACAGGGTTACCCGAATAAAGGGTAACCCATTCGTTATGCATGCGCAGACGATGAAAGTGTTACCCATTGGAAGGGGTTAACCCAAACTCGGGGCTGTACGGTCCCTGGTCCAAACGTGGTCAACTCTCACGTTTGCGTTTCCACCAATCAAATCCATCTAGTTACATGCTACCAACTTATCAGAGCAAATCCTTACTGTCTGATTGGATACCTTGATCAGTCTCTTGGAAACCTCATAAAACAATAGTACATTTTACACCTAGGCGAGAAAGTGATCGATTCCTACCGAGTGTGTCGTTTTGGTGTGACCGAGTGTGCTTAAAACACACGAGGTAGGAATCGCACTTTCTGCCGAGTGATAAATAGTGCTTTATACTACACCTTCGAGGAAAAAATAATATCATCATCATAGTTTGGCTATGATATCAAAGGGAATGAAGAATAACTGGTGACCACGTACGGCGCCATCTCTTGGTAGGTAACGTAAGCTTTAAACAAGCACAAAGAGTATGGATAGAGAATGAGGTTCTCGTTCAGAAATTTACTCTATGACCACTAAACCGTTAATGGTTGTAAATAAAATTAATCTACGACTGGCGGCACCACACATCTCGATTCGACATACCTTTAAAGGTGTTATTTATATACTAAGTCCTAAACATTAAAACGATCATATACTATCGCATGTAATGTAGGTATCGCTCTTTTGAGTGACTGGTGTGAGTTCGTAGGTACAATACCAAAAGGGAAGTTATCGTTTACCTACCTACTGCCACCGACTTGCTGAGAATTCACTAAGTTGTAGGTACATAGTTGTACCTAGGTACAGTTAAAATGCATCAAATCACTCAAAATCATTTGAAAACTGGTCGAGTTTGTATGAAACTACTTGCTTCTGCCCGCGGCTTCGCACGCGTATTTTCGGTATAATAAGTAGGTAGCATAATATCTGAATTAAGCTATGTTCGAAATGAACGCCAAACATCATCATGACCTGTTCAGTAGTTTTGGAGATCTTAGGTACCTAACAAAAATTCACATTTCACGAACTTTCGGCTTTATAATATTAGTATGATTGGATTGGAGCCCTATCTTATGAAAAATAGTTCCTATCGGTATCCGTTACCTACCTGTAAGACTTAGAGAAGGAAACGAAATCTTCGATATACCTACCTATAAGGAGCTAACCATGATGTAGAATGTTTGTAAACAAACCGTCCATACTTAACCTAAGATGCCCTCTGTTACCAAGTCTTTTGATACGCAATTAAGAACATGTCGCATGTCGATTTATGATCTTTCCTTCAGTAAATAATGCTTACAATTTATATCTGAAACTCGACGCCAAGCAAGGGAGTTCTTGTTGTGTGTTGTGGTTTGCTTACAAACATTCTACATCGAGTTAGTATAAGTAGTTTTCGTAAACAAGGTAGGTAGAATATGCAAAACTTATCCTAGAGCCTGTCTCGCTGATGCCACTGTTTAGGTACAATTTGCGTCGGATTGACCCGATTCACATCTTAATTTAAGGTTGAAAACCTTAGAATAAGAAGTCAGTCGGGTATTCTTAATCTTATAATAAAGGGGACGTATCCTTTATCTACGCCTAAGGTTTCAATAAAGGTTTTCATTGAAACAGCATTTTCTATATCTAGTCTTGTAAGTAAAAATGATTGTGGTTAATTAAAAATCATATTTGACAAAATATCCTACTGACATTAAAAAGGCAAAAGTTAGTGCCATTGTGAAGATGTCTGGCCGGAGACAACGTCAAATGTAATAAATGGATCGGGTTGAGGGCATAGATACAGATCTGGACCTGGAATAACATATGGGCTACTTTTTGTTACAAAAAACGCGGGCAAAGCCGCCGCCAGAAACTAGTGATCTACCTATAAGCTACCTACTTAAACGACTTTACCTACTGTGACTTTACCGTTAATTTTTAGGAAACGTTAGTTTACTTTCATGGCAAAAGACACAGATGATCTCGCACAGCCCCGTGTAGCGGCGGCGGTGGCTGGGCGGTGAATGCGTTAAGTGAAACACCAATTTACGGAGATAGGTACTCGTATATTGATACTTACCATAATTCCTAGGGCCTCTAGAATAGGTACTTACGTTAAATTAATTATAGACAGCGGATCGATCCGACCCAGCAGGTGATGTGTGGCAGTGAATTCTGTGTTATTTTGGCGAATCAGAGGGGACAGGTGCGCGCGCGCAGGTGTCCCGATCTCAGCTGATTTTGTACAGGTTTCTTTGCTTTGTAGCCTATAGACGCGACCCATTCTATTTGTAAGAGCTTGTTCCAAATACATTTGAATGCAAACGGCTACAAAATTCATTCAAAGTTACGCTTTATACATGTTTATATATATACGAGCTGTACCCGCGACTTCGTTCGCGATTGCCTCACCTGCCGACTAATTAAGTTCACATTTAACCATGGTCTCTCATAATTTGAAACGCTGCCGTGCAAAAAATCGTGTAGTGTCTACGGGGGATAGCATGTTATCATCTTCAATCCCCTTCTTTATCCACACGACTTTTAGCTACGACTCGGCCAGCGTCAGTGTTAAGAAGTGTCATACTCGTTTCACTTCTTACTGATGGTTCCGTTCAGCTGGGGCCCTATTCTGCTATACTAATCGCTTCACTATGACAGGGGGTATTGACACAGAATGACACGTTTGGGTATTCCACCTCAGATGAAAGAAATTATGATGAATGCAGATGGAGAGACGTGCGTCAAGTTTGAAACTATTCATTTATCTCGCACGCACTATCTGGAGTTTTATAAATCTAAGGATTCTACGTGATGATTCTGCGACGATTCCATTGTCATACTGAAGCAATTGTATTGCAGAATTGGGCTCCTGATAAATGGATCAGGAGCCCAATTTTGCAATACAATTGCTGACACAATTGACTGGACCATCGTAATTTTGAAGTGAAAACTTCTTTAGCGGCGTTGAGCACTTTTTCTGTAATGGGTATAAAATCTTAAACTCGCGTCAGGACACGTGACCTGATCGAAAAAGCGTAAGACGGATGGAGAGTAGACAAATGTCGAATGATCGCAATCTTAGCACAACGAAATACAAAACTACTATTGATGCGGTCTTTATTAGACATTTAAATAGGTTCGAATCAAAACTGTTCGTTTCTTACTTCAGCTACCATAAACCTATCGTATCAGTTTTAGAGATTGGCGATGATAGTTCTGGTAATGATGATGGTGAAAAAGTCGTTCAAATTATGGATGAAAGTTGATTTTTCGGAGAGATAAACTTTTTAATGTAAAATAATTGTAATAGTTTTAAAGTGTTAAATTTTTAATGTAATATAAATTGTCATGTTTGTGTACGATAGCGCAATAAATGAATATTGTATTCTACCACATAAATGATAGTACTTTTATACTGATAAAGCAATTGGTGCAAAATTATTCCCTAACCATTCCAAAATATCAAACATGCTCAACGTTAATAATCAAGTTTTCACTTCTGCCGGCACTCCCGGAGTGCAACCCGTCTTTTTTTTTTTTTCGTTAGTAGGTAGGTACAGTTGGCTGTGTACCACAGTAAAAAATATTTTTCTGTGGTCTTGTTAGTTTAATTGGACCACTTACTGCAACCAAACTTCGGTAGTACAGTTAACTGGACCAGCTAAACCACCATATATCATGTAAGGTAGGAACCTAACTTATTTTTCCAAGACGCCTTAGTAGGTAGGAACCTAACTAATGGGTGCGTCTTGGAAAAATACATAGATAGGAACTTACCTACCCTCTATCTACTAATTTTTTTCTTCTAACTACAGATTATTTCATCAATCTACTGATTTTCTACTCGACTTTCTACTGATTTAGTCAAATTCGATCTTGCAACACTGTTTCTAACAAAAAGAATGCATGAAATCGGACGACGCGTAGACCCGTCGTGATGCGCGGTTAAAGAATTCTACTTTTTCCTCTCTCCCAGGGGAACCTTACTGAATTCCAGGATAAAATGTATTCCATGACCTTCCTTGTAGTATGAACTCAAAACGTGCCAAGTTTAATTCCAACTCATTACCTATGTAGTTTCGGCGTGATGCGCGGTGAAGGAATTTGACTTTCATCCCCTCTGCCAGGGGAACCTTACTGAATTCCAGGATAAAATGTATCCCATGTCCTTCCTTGAACTCAAATAGTACCAATTCAGTCCAACTCATTCAGTAGTTTCGGCGTGATGCGCGGTGAAGGAATTTTACTTTCATCCATTCTCCCAGGGGAACCTTACTAAATTCTGGGATAAAATATATCTTTCCTCGTAGTATGAAATCAAATTATGCCGAGTTCCATTCGAATTCATTCAGTTGTTCCATCGTGATGCGCAGTTAAAGAATTTTACTTTCATCCTCTCTCCCAGGGGAACATGACTGAATTCCGGGATGAAATGTATCCCATGTCCTTCCTTGTAGTATGAAATCAAATCGTGCAAGGTTTCATTCCAACTCATTCAGCACTTTCGGCGTCATGCGCGGTGAAGAAATTTTACTTTCATCCCCTCTCCCAGGGAAACCTGACTGAATTCCGGGATAAAAAGTATCCTATGTCCTTCCTAAAATCGTGCCGAGTTTCATTTCAATACCTTCAGTAGTTTCGACGTGATGCGCGTTTAAGAAACAGACAGACAGACAGACAGACAGACAGACGGACAGACAGACAGACATGAATGAAAAAAATTACAGTTTTGGCTTAAGTATCGATAATAGAGTGCCCTCCAAAAAAAATTTTCAAAATATCTTCAATGTACAGAATTGGACCTGTTACAGTTTTATTATAAGTATAAATAATGAACCTTTCACGGTAATTGTTGATCCAGTACGATTTCTTAAGAAATGTTGATCCACCTATTTCAAGTGTACATTCGACTCTAAACCTAGTAAACAGATATACTTTGATCCACATTTGAAGAGCACATGGCAACGCTAGATCTACATTAACTGGTTATCGAGATACTCGCATTCAAAATATCCCAAAATATCAAAATTTTGTTGATCCACTAACGGTCACAAATTTTACACTAAAACGTCTTTTTCACATCCGTTACATATTTAACTACGCGTAACATTAGCTTAGACAATGTTGATCCGCAGACTTTGGAGCCACAAATGACTACCTACTTCGTCTGTTTTCAAAGCGGCAACGCCGCAACGCCGCGATTGTGAAACTGACAAATTACATGTTTAAGTAGTTCCGATCACTTTTGAGTGGAACATGTAGGTACCTATAGTTATTGGTTATGAGAGCGGTCGTGAGGTGAATGAACCGTATGAAATTAACTTCGGCTGAATTAAGCCATATTTGCTAATAATTCGGCTAAAATAAATTACATACGATCTTCACTGATCATACCCAACTTAAGGTAGGTTCATCATCATCATCATCATCTACAGTCCACTGCTGCACATAGGCCACCCCTAGTGAGCGCCATAGCGCCTGTCTTCAGCTTGCCGCATCCAGCATCTACTTGCAGTCTTTCGCAGATCGTCATCCCACCTGGCTGGAGAGCATCCTACACTACGTTTGCCGAGTCACAGTCTCCACTCAAGGACACGTTTACCCCAGTGGTTGTTGGTTCTTCGCGAGATATGGTAGTTACCTTTGGTTCTCCCTCAGATGTTTTCGTTACGAATCCTATCCTTCAGAAAGACTCCGAGCATAGATCTTTCCATAGCTCGCTGAGCGGCTTTGAACTGGTGGAGCAGCCCTACCGTGAGTGTCCACGGCTCAGCTCCGTAGGTCATGACGGTTATAGGAGGCACTGATTGAAAGCTTTATCATTCAAACATTGCGGTATGGATGACGAGAAGTTTCGACATAGTTTTCCATACACTGCCCACCCTAGCTGGATCATCTCCTTGGCCTCCTTCTCAAAACTATTTTTACATGACTGGAGGCCTGAATTTCCCCTGATTGCAGAATTTGCCCAAGATAAGTACACTCAGAAACAATTTCGATAAAGTGATGGTCTGTAGTTATTCAGGAGAGTTTTCTCAGTCTGTTCTTTAAGATGGGTATCTCTCCCTTCTTAAACAAGATCCGTCAAGTGCGAGTGTAACTCGCGCGCCAAGGGTTTCGAACGTGTGTCAACAAATATGTACCAAAAGTACCGGTTAGAGACTTCGCAATTTAACGGATACCTAAGACTAGTAGGTACCAACCTACGTTTCAGATAGATCTTTCTGCATGCTTCGGTTAAAGTGGGTAATGGAATTTTTTTTGACATTTTTCGAAATATTTCAATAAGTATGAAACCTACAGAAATTTGAAAAACTGTTTTGAAATGTACAAATTAATACCTTTTATTTGGTACCCTACTCGGGGGGAGGGAGTATCAAAAAGTGTTATTTTTACAGACTTCTCTATATTTTTTGTGCAAAATATAGATCCATATCTACAAACGCTCCATACATTTTAAACGAATCGCTCTGCAAACTTCTGAGATAGGGGGGGGGGACGGGTATTTTTTCGACTTTTTTCAAATATTTCAAAAAGTATGAAACCAACCAATACCTTTCTTTTGATACCCCACTCGGTGAGGTAGCCCCCCCTTTTGAAAATTATTCCCTCCCATTTTGACCATTTTTCAAGAAGTGTTCTTTTTACAGACTTCTTTATATTTTTCGTGCAAAATATCGATCTATATCTACAAACGCTCCATACATTTTAAACGGATCGCTCTGCAAACTTCGGTGATAGGGGGGAGGGGGGGATTGGGTATTTTTTCGACTTTTTTCAAAATATTTCAAAAAGTATGAAACTTTCAGAAATTTGAGAAACTGTTTTGAAAAGTACAAACCGATACCTTTCATTTGATACCCCACTTGGTGAGGTAGCCTCCCCTTTTATAGATCCATATCTATAAACGCTCCATACATTTTACATGGATCGCTCTGCAATCTTCGGAGATAGGGGGGGGGATGGGTATTTTTTCGACTTATTTCCAAATATTTTAAAAAGTATGGCACCTACAAAAGTTTCAAAAACTATTTTGAAATGTACAAACTGATACCTTTCATTTGATACCCCACATGAATCTGTAGATATCTTTTAAAATTTCGGCATCACAATTTGTATGGAAAATATTCATTTTCAGTTTTCATTTATTATCATTTATTTTTCTTTAAATCTGTACAGGCGCACAAAATGTATTTTAATTTTAAATTTCAAGTTGGTAGCTGCAGTAGTTGCTGAGTTATTAAGCAGGGAAAAATGGACAGACAAAGCGAGACCATAAGGGTTTCGAAACCGATCTTCTATCATCGAAACCCTAAAAAGAGCACCACCAAACACCCGCTCCACGCCTTTGGAGTTCTCCCACTGTGAAGGACGGCGTTGAAGAGGTTCTGTAGCTCGTGTATAAAAGGGGCTCCTCCGGTTTTCAAAAGGTCTGAAGTTATTCCGTCCTCACCGGGGGCTTTTCCGTTTTTAAGCTGCCTCTGAGCTAACACGATATCGTCTTGACTGATATCTGGCAGTTCGTTGGTATAGTGGCGTGTCAGGGTGGCTCTGGAATCCTGGTCTCATCAGGAATGGGTGGCATGTGCAGCGTACAAACGGCCATACAAATCCTCTACCTCAGCGGTAGATCTCCGACTTCGACAATACGGTCCTCCCGTCGTGCGTTTTCGTCATCAGCCCAAAAGTGCCATCAAAGAATTTGGAATTTTTGCCAGTACGCTGCTTTATTCCTAGCACCCCCTGCCCCGCCGTTACCGTGGCCGCTACCATGGCCAGGAATAGCGAGGCGGCCGGGAACGGGGGCCATTACTTTCTGGCTTTATTTATTTGATGGTCAGTGTCCATAACCCCATGCTGGGCAAACGGATTGGGGATTGCAGTTCGGTGGTGGAGTTGGTTATGCAGGGGGCGCTGCTGCCCGTCCTCCGGTGTATGTCCCTTAGTCGCCTCTTACGACTTACGAAATTGGTAAGTTACCTATTTCGTATTTTAAGGCCTTTGGTATGAAAAGTAGCTAAATAAAAAACTTCAGGGGGAGGGGGGGTTCTGATGACATGCACACATAGTTAACCTAAACAGTTTATGAAAGTCAATGAATGATGAAGATAACTTTAGGGTGATATATGAAAGTAAAATGATTGACACTGGTAATATTCAGAGTCGGTTAACCACGTTTGGTAGAGTAGTTACTATAAGTAGCGGCACGTAAGCTTAGCGCTGAGCAAATGGTGAAGGAGATACTGCGCACCCTGTGATACCAAATTTTTTACTTCTGCGCAATAACGGTCAGCGCTAGAGTTTCATGCCGCTACTTGTACCTACCATAAATAATTCTAGGTGCTAGGTTTAATTTGTAACAATGATATCCAATGCCTAGCTAAAAGTGCCTCGAGGTGGTTCGAGAAAAGGGTTCCTGGTGGAGGTTGTGTACTCCACACGGTCCACTACTGCTGGCCCTGATAGGTGTTACGTAGATATTTAGGCGAAAATAAAATGAAATTAAATAATTTATTTGATACATAACAATTACAAAAGCTATATAGAAATAAAACGATACGTGCGAGTCGAAATCGCGCACTACGGGGTTCCGTTTAATTGTAAGACCTTGTTTCTTGCCAAATATCATGATTCTAGGTCAACATGAAGCAGGTACCTACCCTGTATTTTTTGGCCGAGGGAAAGAATCAAAAATTATATTTTTTTAATAATAAACTACAAACTTACGGTTTTCAGATTTTTCTCGTTATTTGTGCTATATGACCTTGCATCTTACCAAATATTATGATTCTAGAAAAGCAGGAAGTACCCTATAGGTTTTAGTCTATAGCTAGAATCAAAAGTTTTTTTTGTGAATTAATTACAAATTTCTTTTTTTCAGATTTTTTCCTTTATTTGGGCTACATCTTGCCAAATTTCATAATTCTAGGTCTACGGGAAGTACACTATAGGTTTTGGTCCATGGCGAGCATTAAAAGTAATTTTTTAAAGTGAATAAATTACAAATTTATGGTTTTCGGATTTTTTTCATTATTTGTGCTATAAGACCGTGCTCCTCACCAAATTACATGATTCCAGGTCTGCGGGAAGTGGGTACTTCCCGCAGGTTATGGGTTTTGTGTGCTTGTGATTCCCTTGGAAATCTCAAAATATTCGGACATAAACGGCTGCAACTTTTGAATGCATTGACTTAGGAGTTTTATTTATATCACGGCTTCAAAAAGTTACGGACTTGAGTATTTGACGAAAATTTCAACTCGATACGTCCACGCGTTCCTGAGAAAAGAGGGTGGACAGACGGACAGACCGACAGACAGATGGACAACAAAGTGATCCTATAGGGGTTAATTTTTACCTTTTGAGGTACGGAACCCTAAAAACTAAACAAGGTACGAAATACCAAGAAATAAATCACAAAAAAAACTGTTTATTTGGTTATAGGTTTCAGTTAGTAACACAAACAAACAAACAAGATTCGTCAAGTGCAAGCGTAATTTGCGCGCCGAGGGTTTTGAACGTTTGTTAATTATACAAATATGTGGGTACTTAAGGTACCGGTTCTACCTAAAAGTAGTAGCTACCGACCGACCTACATTTAAGATGGATCGCTGTGCATACTTCGGAGATTAGAGGGCTATGTTCAATTTATCGACTTTTCTCAAAATATTAAAAAAAAATGTTACCTACAGAAATTTCCAGAACGGTTCTAAAATGTACAAACCGATACCTTTCATTTGATACCCCACTCGGTGAGGTAATCCCCCTTTAAAAAATTATTCCCCCCTTTTACCTATTTTAAGAAGTATAAAACCTGCAGAAATTTTAGTACTCTACAAAACGATACCTTTAAAAAATTTCATTCTATTTTTTTTTTCGTTTATTTTTCTTTATATCTGTTATGGTGCACAAATGTAATATTATTTTAAATTTCAAGTTAATAGCTGCGGTAGTTGCTGATGTATTAAAGGGAGAAAAGGATAGACAAAACGAGACAATGAGGGTTTCGAAACCGATCTCGAAACCC
Source organism: Eupithecia subumbrata (assembly GCA_949316285.1). Lineage (NCBI taxonomy): Eukaryota > Metazoa > Arthropoda > Insecta > Lepidoptera > Geometridae > Eupithecia > Eupithecia subumbrata. The sequence goes on from OX438642.1 coordinate 17,604,565, forward strand.
TAAAATAACAAAATAGTTACATAATCATCGCTAAAAAGTATTGACGGATCAACATTTGACCGTAGAAAATGGTACGCAATGGATTTTGAATAATTAAATAATGACTAGGGAACGCGATGTCACAATAAATAATAAATGTCATGGAACATGGCGTTACCTAGTCAGTACGATTCTACACGAGTCGACCCCTCCCCCAGACGGAGCGGCAACGTCGCAGCCATTTTCGACCAATGCTGCGTTCTGATTGGTTCATTTGAATCGGATCAACTTGTGCAAAATGGATTTGTATATTGGATCAACAAATGGTATCATAATGCCTAAGGCTACGGGAGGTCAAATGTTGATCTGGTCGGAGCCACACTTGTTCCTGGAAATGCATAATAGATCAACAAAAGAGGCTCGGATCAACATGTGTTTTTGGATCAACAAAGTACTCGCCGTGAGTCGCGCCTGATCAACATTTACCGTAATGGTATCTCTAAACATGTATAAAGCGTAACTTTGAATGAATTATGTATATACATATATATATTATTATGTAGTTTGGTGAACTATAAAGCCTAACTTTACCTCCATAGCCAGATAAGTAAATCACAAAAGTAAAGTAAGTAAAGTAAGTAAAGTAGTGCCACATTTCAAGGTTATTCAGTGTTAGCAAAGCCAAAATAAATTATTGTTTAGGAAAATAATACAGATAATGCTCTTTATATATTTGTCTGGCCGGAGACAACGTCAAATGTAATAAATGGATCGGGTTGAGGGCATAGATACAGATCTGGACCTGGAATAACATATGGGCTACTTTTTGTTACAAAAAACGCGGGCAAAGCCGCCGCCAGAAACTAGTGATCTACCTATAAGCTACCTACTTAAACGACTTTACCTATTGTGACTTTACCGTTAATTTTTAGGAAACGTTAGTTTACTTTCATGGCAAAAGACACAGATGATCTCGCACAGCCCCGTGTAGCGGCGGCGGTGGCTGGGGAGGTACATAGGTACCTCCCCAGCCACCGCGAGATTGTGTTAGCTCTGAGGCAGCTTAAGAATGGAAAAGCCCCCGGTGAGGACGGAATAACATCAGAGCTTTTGAAAGCCGGAGGTGCCCCTGTTATACAGGAGCTACAGAACCTCTTCAACACCGTCCTTCACAGTGGGAGAACTCCAAAGGCGTGGAGCGGGAGTTTGGTGTTGCTCTTTTTTAAGAAGGGAGATAAAACCCTTCTTAAAAACTACAGACCCATCACACTCCTGAGCCACGTCTATAAGCTGTTCTCACGAGTGGTCACAAATCGTCTCGCCAGGAGACTCGACGAGTTCCAGCCACCGGAACAGGCCGGGTTCCGCGGAGGATTTGGCACCATAGACCACATTCACACAGTGAGGCAGATTATACAGAAGTCCGAAGAGTATAATCAGCCTCTGTGTCTGGCCTTTGTGGACTATGAAAAGGCCTTTGACTCTGTCGAAACCTGGGCTGTTCTGGAATCCTTACAGCGATGCCAAGTAGACTATCGTTATATCGAGGTGCTGAGATGCCTCTACGAGGCCGCCACCATGAGTGTCCAAGTACAGGGCCAGCAGTCTAAACCCATCCAACTGCGCAGAGGAGTTAGACAGGGGGATGTTATATCCCCGAAACTGTTCACGAGCGCGTTGGAAGATATGTTTAAGACGCTGGACTGGAAAGGTAAGGCCATCAACATAAACGGCGACCACATCTCACACCTGCGATTCGCTGATGACATAGTCTTAATGGCGGAGTCGCTAGAGGAGCTGAACCAAATGCTGGACAGCCTAGCCTCAGCCTCGCGACGCATCGGTCTTGGCATGAATTTGGATAAAACCAAAGTCATGATCAATGGCCTCATTGATCCGGGACCGGTCGTCGTACATGGCCACCTTCTCGAAATTGTTTCCGAGTATACTTACCTTGGGCAAATTCTGCAGTTGGGTAAAAATAATTTTGAGAAGGAGGCTAGGAGGAGGATCCAGCTGGGCTGGGCAGCGTTTGGGAAACTACGTCGAGTCTTCTCGTCATCCATACCACAATGCTTGAAAACTAAAGTTTTCAATCAGTGCGTCCTACCCGTCATGACCTACGGAGCTGAGACGTGGACACTCACGGTAGGGCTGGTCCACCAGTTCAAAGTCGCTCAGCGAGCTATGGAAAGAGCTATGCTCGGAGTCTCTCTGAAGGATAAAATTCGTAACGAATACATCCGACAGAGAACCAAAGTTATCGACATAGCTCAAAGAATAAGCAAGCTGAAGTGGCAGTGGGCCGGCCATATCTCGCGAAGAACCGACAACCGCTGGGGTAAACGTGTTCTTGAGTGGAGACCACGACTCGGTAAACGTAGTGTAGGACGCCCTCCGGCCAGGTGGGATGACGATCTGCGAAAGACTGCAGGCAGATGCTGGATGCGGCAAGCTGAAGACAGGGCGCTATGGCGCTCATTAGGGGAGGCCTATGTCCAACAGTGGACTAATATGGGCTGATGATGATGATGATATATTTGTTTATATGTTCTTTATCTCGCCGTTATTTAAAGAATCATACTTTGGTATAAAAATAAAAAAAATGGTGGCACATTCTCACCTGACCAGTCGGGGTGAGAATGTGCCACTTCGCAATTCCCTTCATAACTCTTACAATTTGCGAAATGGCACATTGACACCTATCTGTACTTCCAAAATGATCCACCAGGGAACGATAAAAAACAAAAACTTGAATGTTGCCATAAAAAAATCACAAATACGGACGATGCGTATTCGTGTCAGGCCCAAAACTTAGTATGGCCCTTGAGTGTCAACCTCCGCGCGACTTGTGCCCCTGCCGCAGGAAAATTAGTTATACCTTAAATCCCTCATTCGATCTATAATAAATGCTATATTTTCAAAATTTACTGCATTTTCCTATGGTAAAATGTAGTACGTTTTAAATCAAAAACTAAGTAAGGTTCTACGTGATTTAGGTAACCTAGTTGACCTACCTAGTTGAAAAACGACACTAAATAGAATCACATTCTATTTACACATTCTATTTATCCTGGTTGTTAAAGTGCGTTATATTTAAAATAAAACTCGTAAGATTTATGTTTAAATTTTTAAAACAATTTTTTTAACGTTTCTTCTATGTAGTTTTTGTAAGGCCTGGACCCAACCGTACGTTTATAATGCCGTGGCATTATTAAGCACTGAAATAATTAAAAAAAACGTAGATTAGAAGGATTTTATAATAATGTATGTACACTCCACTCGGTACCAAGCCACCAGAGTTTTCAATAAATTGCCGCTCGAAATAAAAGAAGTTATACATAACAGAACACTTCTAAAAAATTAATTCAAATGTTATCTTCTGGAGAAGTGTCTAGGTGTAACTTTAAAAAAATGACATAATGAAATCTATCTTCAGAATGTCATTTTGTCAACATGAAGCATGAAGATAGTGTCTGTTCTATTTGTACTTTTTAATCTGTAACTTGACCATTTGCTTTTATTTTAAAATTTATTCTAATATAAGTTTTATCTATTTCATGTGACAATTATTCAATATTTAATTTTAAAGGATATTTTTTTTTAGTTTAATTTAATTTAAGTTTCCGCACACAATGTATATTGTTATTATGGAATAAATTAATACAAATAGGTGTGACATTAGCAAAAGAAGCTTACCTAGCTATACCGAAAAGCTTGAGAGATTTAATTTGATGTCCCTGGAATATCGTCGTAAATATCATGATGACCTAACAAATCTTTGTAAAATAATTCATTCACATATTGATTGTTCTAATTTGCTTTCACAGCTTAGCATTAATATTAAGCCGAGGTTAAGAAAACCATTGCTTAATACCTTCGCCCTTCTCGTTTACACAAATAACACTTCATATTACAATCCCGTTGTAAGAATGAGTCGCTTGTTTAATGATTTATTATTGGTTGATGACAACATCGAGATATTTGTGAGTAGCTTATCCAAGTTTAAGAAAGTAGCTCTGGCTGCAGAGTGCGCTAAAAGGACAAATTAATTTAATTAAGTAGATTTGTATTTTGTTTTTCTTTATTTGATTCTAAATTTGATTACTTATTTTTAACTTGCCTTTTAACCTTATTTTATAGTTTATAAATTGTATCAATTGTATGCGTTTATTGCTCTATTATGGTAATCATGTTGTGTATGCATGTTTTGGATCACAATCTAGTATAAGAACCTTAGTTATAATTATTTTCAATATTGATTTTCCGGTTGTTTTCTGTTTTGCATATCAGTAAATATAAATATTATTTTTCAAAAATTGTTATTTTTACAGACTTCTTTATATTTTTCCTGTAAAATATAGATCCATATTTACAAACGCTCCATACATTTCAAAAGGATCGCTCTGCAAACTTCGGAGATAGGGTGGGGAATGGGTATTTTTTCGACTTTTTCAGAATATTTCAAAAAGTATGAAACCTATAGAAATTTTTAAAATGGTTTTGAAATGTCCAAACCGATACCTTTAATTTTACCTTTAATTAAAATTATTCCCCCCCCCCCCCCCCCCCCCTATATGACTATTTTTAAACAGTGTTATTTTTACAGACTTCTCTATATTTTTCCTGTAAAATATAGATCCATGTCTATAAACGCTCCATACATTTTACATGGATCGCTCTGCAATCTTCGGAGATAGGGGGGGGGGAATGGGTATTTTTTCGACTTTTTTCGAAATATTTTAAAAAGTATGAAACCTAGAAAATTTCATGATTATAAGTTGATAGCTGCAGTAGTTGCTGAGTTATTAAGGAGGGAAAAAAAAGACAGACAAAGCGAAACCGATCTTCGAAACCCTAAAAATGTGTTTGTTTACGACATCACATTAGAAACCTCTAAAATTATCAGTGTTTTTCTACTTTAGTACCTATGCATGAACATATTGAACATATGAACTTTCGTCCTGAATCATTCGATCTATTTAAAAAAAACGCATCAAAATCCGTGACGTACCCACTTTTAAAGATCTAAGCATACATAGGGACAGACAGACAGCGGGAGCGACTTTGTTTCATACTATGTAGAAACCGATCTTCGAAACCCTAAAAATGTGTTGGTTTACGACATCACATTAGAAACCTCTATAATTATGAGTGTTTTTCTACTTTAGTACCTATGCATGAACATATTGAACATATATGAACTTTCCTCCTGAATCATTCGATCTATTAAAAAAAAACGCATCAAAATCCGTGACGAACCGACTTTTAAAGATCTAAGCATACATAGGGACAGACAGACAGCGGGAGCGACTTTGTTTCATACTATGTAGAGATGAAAAAACTTAAGTAATATTTATTAAGCAAAATGCTATTATTATGAGATCAAATTTCTTTTGAACATAAACACTATAATTAACTTAGTTTTAACGAATTATTTTAACAGTAAGTAGATATCTTCTATATATATAGACGACCTCCGTGGCGCAGCGGGCGAAGGTCCGCCTGCGACGCTGGAGGTTGCGGGTTCGATTCCCGCCTCGGAACAAATTTGTTTACGATCTGCAGAAATTTGTTCCGTTGGTGTTTTCTATCTATAATAAAAAATATCTGTAGTGTATTGTATTAAATATATCAGTTATCTAGTACCCATAACACAAGCTCTGCTTAGCTTGGGGCTAGATAATGCTGTGTGAATTGTCCAGCATTATTTATTTATTTATTTCAAAAATGCAAACATACATTCAGTAGGTACCTACCTACACTTACAGTGCAGTGCCGTGAACCATGGTTCAGTCAGTAATTCGTGTATGTGATTCAAAGAGAGACCGCACGTGCTTCGAAATAACTTCAAAATTCCAACGGTTAGACCACGGCATATCAGGACCAAATATGCATTAGAAAGCTAATTAGGTATGTGCACCATTACACGTAGTTATCTAGATACTGACATGTAGGTAACACTGAAAACAAATGAAAAATCAAAGAAAACTGATGAAACAAGAACGTCAAGTGTGAGTGTAACTCACGCGCCGAGACGGTTTAAAACTTTTGTCGATTATACCTACATACCTACATGTACTAAGGTTAGAGACATCGCTATTTGATTCAAACCAATCGACTCATTTCGAAATATACGAAAAAGTATGAAACCTACAGAAATTTTGAAAACTGTTTAGAAACGTAAAACCTTTCATTTCATACTCCACTCGGTGAGGTAGCCCAGCCCGCCCTTCTGAAAAATTTTCCCCCTTTTTTTGACCATATTTCAAAAAGTGCTCTTTATACAAACTTCTCCATATTTTTCCTGTAAAATATAGATTTAAATCTACAAACTAGATGATGAATGATGATTGATGATAGAGATCTACAACAATGGATCGCTCTGCAATCTTCGGAAATAAGGGGGGGGGGGTTTGGGTATATTTTGGCTTTTTTTCGAAATATTTCGAAAAGTATGAAACCTACAAAATTTTCAAAGACTCTTTTGAAATGGTATACAAACTGATACATTTCATTTGATACCCTACATGACCCTGTTGGTATCTTTAAAAATTTCAACATTACAATTTGTAGGTACAAAATGTTCATATTCTTTTTTATTTTTATTTTTTATTTTTTTCTCTATATCTGTACCGACGCACGAAATATATTATTATTTTAAATGTCAAGTTATAGCAGCTGTAGTTGCTGTGTTATTCAGGAGGAAAAAAAGGACAGTCAAAGCGAGACCATAAGTGTTTCGAAACCGATCTTCGATCTCGAAACCCTAAAAACTTACTTTTCCGATCAATTTTAATAAAAGTCCTCGCCAAACCTTCGTCCTTCACAAGATCGGCCGCGCAAATTCAGCGGTGGGTCGGGAGTTGCAGGGACTTAATCTAATAATTCGAGATCTTGGCTTGGTTCAATGTACGACTATAACCCTACCTATTAGGGTGGGTTTTTTAGAAAGCTTTTCCAGATGCAGAAGCCATCAGACAAGAAGTTGAAGTTGAAAGCTTTTCATTTTCCATAGACATTTTCAGAATTTAGATGGAAAGTGATGCAGACTAGGTAGGGTTGCCAGGTGAGTCGCGAAAAAATACCGGACAACCCCACGCGGGGAGGGGGGGGGGGGGCATTGGGGGGTGTAAGGTAGCTCGAACAAAATACGAGTTTTTTATAATGATAGTTTTTATGTATTAATCTACATCACTTAAATCAACTAAATTAGTAACAAAATATAATGCAGACAACATTGTGGTCGCCAAGACTATGCTCACTTTGGAAAGTCTTTATTATATTAAATATTTATTTATATTAAACAATGTTATGAAAATTATAATCTACTACTTACTTAACAAAATAAAGGTAGGAACTTCAGAAAAAACTAAAATCACCTAAAACTAGATAGGTATGTTTAACAAAAATAATAGGAACTTCCAATGAACAAAATGATAAAGTTAAATCATCTTTCTAAAACTAATTTATGTATATGTTAATAAATGTAATCTAATTTATCGTCTAGGTAAACAAAACTCGAAAAATCAAAACAAAACACACCGGGCGCGCGCGGGTGGGGGAGTGGACGCAGACAGCGAGTACGAGTGAGTGAGGCGGGTATACAGTGGTGAAGTGAGAGCACGCAGATACAGACAGCGAGCGAGGAGCGCGCGCAAGTTTTGCGTTTAAGGGATTTCATATGCCTACTTTTGTAGGCGCTTGTGACCAGGAGTAGCGACTTTCCTCAAAATACCGGACATTGTTCTGTCCGGTATGACCATTTATTTTTTACAGGCCTCGAAAATACCGGACTGTAGGTACGCTTAAATACCGGACATCTGGCAGCCCTAAGAGTAAGTACCAAAGAGAATACTTTTAAACGAAGACAAAGTACTTTGTGGAAGGAGAGAAGCAGCGTTGCCGGTGCGGACCTTTTTGGTCCGTTTCGGACTTTTTCCTGCCTCTGCGGATCTTATGCGGACCATGACTCTTTGCGGATCTTTTCGGACCAAGACGCCTATCCAAACGGCCTCTGTACATCCCAGAGCAAACGGCAACATTTGAAAAAAATATCATCTGGTACCTACGAAAAAGGCCAGGCAGTACCTATGGCTCACATTACATTACATTAGGCTATAGCATGTAGAAACTTTGCTCTACGTCTATGGTTACATTTTCGCTTCTTCTCCCTTTTCTAGCTTTTTTAACCTTTCTTTCGCGGTGAATGGAATGGTGGACTTTGTGAGTTTTAGTAATTTTTTTTCGAATGTTTGAAGTTTGAATTTAAACGAGTAGGTACCTAAAAGGTAATAGGTAATACCTAATAGGTACCTAAATTAGCAAGAAACTGACTGAAGACGTACGTGCTTGAATCTGAGGCTCGAATGTAATTGTGTGATGTAGGGAATCAGACAGAATACAGTAAACTGAGGGAAATAGTGTTTATACTTAGTGTTTTTTAAGTCAACAGACTTGAGTTTCTGGATTGGATGTTTTCCTTCACTCGCGTGGAAAGGGAGTTGGGTGCTTCGTCTGCTCTATATGAATGTATAATGTGTGGGAGTATGAAAAATATGGCAATTCTGTGGGTACAATTCGATTGTACTTTTAGTTAGTCACAATATTATTTTTTTTATTTCAGTCTTTCAACCTCTAGATACCTTCTCATTATATTTTTAGGTATCCTATCGATATATAAAAATGTATTGTAAAAAACAAGCGAAGTTTACTGAAGTTCAACATTGATGAAGCAACATTAAGTACTATTCATCAGGAGGACTACATCCCCGTTACGACATAACATTTTTTTACACAAAATTTGCAAAACGGATCTTTTTGTCAGATTTCGGACCATTTCGGCGTTCGGATCGGACATCGGAGCTTTTTCATTATGTCTGCCGGCAACACTGGAGAGAAGCTTGTTTGCTTGCATTTGCTTAGCATTTTGATTTCGTCTACAAGTTGAAATAAAAAAGCAAATACCTAATCGCAAACGTGGAACAGCCATGGGTACCCAGACTCCCACTGTTCCGCAGATTGACGACGAAATGGATTTATCAAACAGTGGCAGAGAAATCTGGCTTGTGAAGGTACCAAAGTATATCGCAAATGAATGGGAAAAAGCTCCAAGAGATATGAATGTAGGGAAGCTAAAGATATCTCACACGCCGGGTCAGCGGGCTCAGGCGCAGTTATCGCTCTCAGACTCTCTGATTGCTCTGAAGGAACCTGGACAGATGTCTATACCTAAAGATCACCATCTTGAAATGTCCGATGTGACGAATGAATGTCTGGGCGTCTTTTCTCATGTTGCTCGTAAGTATTTGTTCCTTCATTTTATATATTTTTATCTGCAGAAATTTGTTCCGTTGGTCTGGGTGTTTTCTATGCATAATAAAAAATATCTATCTATGTAGTGTATTGTACCTTTAACAGTTATCTAGTACCCCTACCACAAGCTCTGCTTAGCTTGGGGCTAGATAATGCTGTGTGAATAGTCCAGCATTATTTATTTATTTATATGCAAGTACTATTTATTCAACACTTCAATATTTGGTTGTTTTTTTTTCAAATAAATTTAATAATAAGTAAATCAATAATGCTGGAAAATCCACACAGCCTCATAGATGAGTTTGATGATTTTCTAGCATTATTGAGGCTAGAGCCTAGCCCCAACCTAAGCAGAGCTTGTGTTGTGGGTTCTAGATGTCTAATATTCTTAATACAATACATTACATAGATAGATATTCTATATTTATACATAGTTATACCCAGAACAAATATTTGCAGATCGTGCAAATATTTGTCCCAAGGCGGAAATCTCTCAATAAACTCTTGCATTGCAGGTGAACAATCGCCGGCTGTACCTTAATGGTCATCATTTTTAATGTATATTCGTCAAGTTCTCTGTCAGTAAGGAACTGATTTTGATTATTCTTTTACTATTGTCTATTAATAGCACAATGTATTAGAACATAACAAAAGTTTAATTGAATGCTATAGGTATTTATATATATAAAGCATTCAGTTAAACTTTCATTTAAAAAGGAACACCAACAGCATATGCTGTTGGTGTTCCTTTTTAATAAATGAGTCGATAAAAAAACCCAAGGGATTGGTTTGTCCCATAAAACTTAACTCTTTCATGTTTATTTATACCTATAAGATAAAAACAAATTACCTATAATTATAATCATCTATATTGCATCTTTTGTTTCAAGCTGCTAGTACAGATTCAGGAGGAGCTGAATTAAAACGTTTCCCTCTCAAAGGTAGGAATTATTTAAAAAGGAACACCAACAGCATATGCTGTTGGTGTTCCTTTTTAATAAATGAGTCCATAAAAAAAGCCAAGGGATTGGTTTGTCCCATAAAACTTAACTCTTTTCATGTTTATCTATCAGTTAAAACCAAATTATATAATCATCTTTAATGTATCTTTTGTTTCAAGCTGCTAGTACAGATTCAGGAGGATCTGAATTAAAATGTTTTGCTCTCGAAGGTAGGATAGTACAAAAACTAGAAAGCAGGCCACATGCTGATGATAACAAATACTACAAGTTTAAAACTGAATCAATCACAAAGGCTATCACTTCACAGAGACAATCAAAACAAACCACACGTGTAGTTAATTTTAAACCAGTATCGAATCATAAACACAATATTCTCAACCAGGCAAACAAGAAGGCAGAGGTTCGTGATGATAAAGCTACCGTTCGTAGGAAAATCTATGCTGCATTTAAGAAAACTCGGTACTACACGATAAAAGACCTTCAAAGGATTACAAAGCAGCCTGTAGGATATCTCAAAGAGATTTTGAAGGAGGTTTGTAAATTCAACCTCAAGAATCCAAATAAGTTCATGTGGGAACTGAAACGAGAGTAGGTACAGACATTACTACGAAGTTGTATCTGTTAAAGCCAAGAAGGACGACAGTAGCTCTGATAGTGAGTGTGTGTGTGTGTGTGTAGGTTTGTGTGACTTTGATGTAAACAAAATCTTTTAAAAACCTCTATCTCCATATTTAATTTTTATATAGTATAGTTTTACTTTGCAAGTGTGTCTGTAGAGTGTGTGTGATTGTAGAGTGTAAGCACAGTAGTAATGTATAGTAATGTAACACATAGTAATACTAAAAAATAAAAAAAATAAAAATCAAGTAAACTTAAATTAATTTACATAACATTAAAATAAAAATATTTTTTTTAAGTTGTGTTTTTTCCTTAAATTGTCATAGAGACTAAGGAGAAATATTAATTAAAAATCTTGCATATTGCATCGATATTTATATTAATAAAAAAGAAACACTGCTGACGAGAATTGAACCCTGTCACACATTTCGTATATTTATTTGCCTGTTACTGCCGCTGAGCCAAGATGTTACCTATGAATAGGGCATGCAGAATCGGAAGAATACACAAATTTTTGTTCGATTTTTGATTTTTAAAATCGGTTTTTTCGGTTTTTTTGATTTTTTTCGATTTTTATTGTTTCAATAGGTGTGCTTGATTATTTTTGTAGTCATAGAAAAAAATCGATTATCGAACGATGTTGAAATGAAATGTTGATGGCTGTCATTATACCTACGAAAATAAAACCAGAAATACTTGTCATTGTTTTTTATTACACGTAATTGTCAGAGCCACCAAGAATTGAATTGAATTAATAAAGTGGCGCACAACTCATGTCACTGTCATCATCGTAGTCAGATTCGGACTCACTTGAGCAATCCTGTAGACCAGGGGTGCTCAAACGGTCCATCGCGATCGACCGGTCGATCGCGAAACCTTTTCGAGTCGATCGCCAACAATAGGTAGGTATACTCATTATACCTACCTAGTAACTTCTCTATTCTTCTTCGATGACACAGAAAACACATTGGCCTTGTTAAATTGTGCTATAATTTTGTAGTAAGCATTTTTATTATTAAAACTAGTTTAGCATAGTTAGCAAGTAAGTTATTTCACTAATTTGCACCATTGCTTTGTTTTATAATGACGATACGTATTGATGTGATTATTATTTTATTCGTTATAAGCACTTTCTGCCTGAGATACAGGTTAAACCTAGTTCAGGCACTTGTTTTATTTCATGCCATTAGAATATATGATATTATGTACTGGATTGTAACACTTTAGTCTTAAGTAATTTTGAATAAATTTATTCTTATTCTATTCTTATTCTTATTCTCATACCTAAAATAATAGGTAACATTGAACGGTGCGTGGCGACGATCAACGATCACACAGAATTTGTAGTTCGTAAGTTACGTTAAGGTGAAGTGAGTCCCAAAACCCACGATTTTACGATGCGGAAAATCAGTTTTAGGGCAAAAAATCATTGAATTTTTTATAATTTTTTGATAAGCATCGGACGTTTAGGATTCTAGTTAGTACCTAAGTTAAGGGAGTCGAAACACGATTGACAAAACTTGACTCGATACAAAAAAATCGCAGTTTCTGTCTGTGTTTTGTGTGATCCCACTTCGTCTTAAGATTCCTTCATTTTGTACATGTTCAATTTTAAAGTGCTGTAAAATGATATTTAAAAAAGATCCTACCTACATATTAGCTTAGTCGATCTCTTGCTTTCAAAATATTTTTTGGTAGACCGCAGACACCATAAGTCTGAGCAACCCTGCTGTAGACCATAAGCCGTTAGTTTATCTATTTAATATGACAAATCCTTCTAGCCGTTTAACTAAGTTTAGGCTTTTATTAGAAGAGTACGATTACGTTATAGAGTATGTGCAAGGAGCGGATAATGCGGCCGACGCGTTATCAAGTATTAAGATATCAAGTGACGAGTTGAAAAAGATGTATGAACATGATATGAACGTATTGACAAGAGCGCAGAGCAAACGAATGAACGAAGCGTCAGAGAGTAATAAAAATGACTATAGTAACAATGGTTGATAGGGTTAGGTACCACTAACGATAGGCCTGATCATCCTAAAGTTGTGGGAGCATATAAAAAACCAATCAATTCTACGGAAATTAAATTTTTGAACGACAAAGAATGGAATACATTATTAAAAAATAATTTACAGGAAAAGTCAAATTTATTTGCTTATTGTGAAAAAAAGTTAGAAATCTACGTAAATCCTTCATTTCGATCATATTGTGCACGAGTTGCCTTTGTGAGAAAGTTGGAATGTCGGTATATGTAGAAAATTAAAGATAGATTGTTTGTATATTATTAAAAATAATAACAACAAAAATTTAATAAAAGAGTTAACTAAAATAATAAATGAATCATTAGACTGGACCGGTCCCCGATTATGTGTGTTAAATGATGTTTTAAGAATATATGATGATGACACAAAACGTGTAATTTTGAATGATTTTCATATTTTACCAACGAGTGGACATTGTGGAATTAGGCGTATGGTAAATAATATTAAACGACGTTTTTACTGGCCAAGTTTAGAAAAAGACGTAAATGAATTTGTAGGTCGTTGTGCCAAGTGTTTACATCAAAAACACTTTACACCAATCAAAGGATACTATTTCAATAACTAGTGCTTTAGTAAATAACTTTATAATACGTTATGGTATTCCTAAACAAATAATTTCAGACAGAGGTACGGAATTTGTTTCGAAAGTAATGAAAGAAGTGTGTGAAATTCTACGAATTAAGCAGACAACATCTACAGCTTATCATCATCAGTCTATTGGTAGTCTGGAGAATAGTCATAAAAATTTAATGCAATATCTTCGTATTCAAACGGAAAATGAACCGCTAAATTGGAGTGTGTGGTTGCCTTATTGGTGTTTTAGTTATAATACAACAGTACATTCAGTTACAAAATACACGCCTTTTGAACTCATTTTTGGTAAACTTTGTAATATACCCAGTAATATAACTTCTATTGTAGATCCATTATATAATGAATATGATTATCCTAAACAACTAAAATATCGTTTGCAAAAATCGCAACATGATGCAAGACAAAATTTAATGCAAAGCAAACATGTAAGAAAAGTCAGGTATCATACCTGACTTTTCTTTTCTGTTATACTAATCCAATTACTTATAAGGTAGGAGACATGATACTACTTAGAAACGAACAAAGGGTAAACAAATTTGATTCTCTCTATGTAGGACCTTTTCGTGTAATAGAAGATTGTGAGTCAAATATAAAAATTGATTATAAAGGAAAAGAAATGTTAATTCATAAAAATAGAACAAAGCCATATATCAAAAGTAGTTAAGTGTATTTACTTATGATAGTAGTAACCATTTTAAAATGCTAACTGATTTGTGTATTTAGTATAAGTATAAAAAATAATTATAGTGTATAATTTTTTTATTTATTTTTCCGATGGGCGTCTACTGTATGCCCAAGTAGGATATGTACTTATAATCTATACATAGGAATTCCGTCAGTAATAATTAATAAACCTACCATAGCAACACACAGTCGTTTCACTCAAGCCTCCTAACACCGAACCCTACACCTCTCTCTATCGTCTGTAGGTACTATTTTGTATGGCATTGTACGGTTGGTACAAATAACCTGAAAATAAGGAAACAATATTATTAGAAAGCATCAACCATTAAAAAGATATTAGTGCGTACTCTGAAGTTTTGACCACCCTAAGGACCTAAAGTGTACATTTGATAGCTACTGTACGTAACTACATTTACTTCATTCTCGGTGTAGTGTAGGTAAGGTACACTACACCGAGAATGAAGTAAATAACGGTCCTTTTTATAAACTAATTGCGAAAAATATCTTAATGACATAATCGAATGAAACTATCTACTTTCACGGATCTATCTAATCAACGGATTCAAGTGGTACAAAAATTCTGAAATGGGTCATATTGTTTTGCTCAAGGATCCCTAAAATTGTGTTCATTTAATGGCATTATTTCAGTCGACATCAAGTCTGCTGGTATACTGGTGAACCCGTACAGAACTACTTTATTGACAATGGCACTACAGTGGTTCATCAAAAGCCTTCTCTCTGGCCTTTGGCTTAATAATTATTCACGTATGAGTATTGATGGTGCTGGCGGCATTAATTAGCCTGTTTATAGGCTCACCGGGTTGCTATAGACAGACACCATTTTGAAAATATTTTATACCCAAAAAATATTATAATTCGGACCTATTTATAAAAGCCATAAACCTATATAATAAACATATAACTTAGTTATTATACTGTCCAAAAATTACTATTATGTTAATTATGCCAAATTCGTTCACTACTAGGAATACACCATTTTTTAGGTTATTTCACACATATCTGTATCTAACATTTTATATCAAAACCATAAAATATCGAAGGCGCGTGAAAATTGCCAATGAAACTTATATAGACATTTACAATAAACTAAATTGCGCAGTAATATTTGAAGGCATAAATACCAAAAGAGTTAAAAACTTACCAGTATTATAAATTTCCACACTATTTTTATTTTAAACTAGCTGCTGCCCGCGGCTTCGCTTGCGTAGTTCCCGTTCCCGTGGTAATTCCGGGATAAAACATAGCCTATGTCCGTCTCCTGGTTCTAAGCTGCCTCCCTACCAATTTTCAGCCAAATCGGTTCAGCCGTTCTTGAGTTATAAATAGTGTAACTAACACGACTTTCTTTTATATATATAGATTGCCACTCACTCAGTCTTGCTTGACCGTCACCGTCCATATTATATTGTACAACAAATTATATCATTTGTACCGTGGTATTAGAGTAGTTTTTGCAGATGTAGGGTTTATTTAAGTTCTAACTGTGAACACTTAAATTGCTCCAATCATTCTCTTACTACACTCGAATGCTAGTCTAATGCTTTTGTTATGCAAACCTTTTGACCGCCACGCCCCAAACGCATTCTCGTATCCTCTACGCCAAAGCAGAAAGTGACCAAAAATACCTACGAAAAAATGGTGCTGCCAAGAGTCGATAAAATGTATATTGTCGATAAACACATGGAGACTTGATTTCGTTGGTTTTTTATGCAATAAACAACTTTTTAAAATCTGGGATGTTTTATTACCTTTTGAACGCCACCTTAAAATGATAAAATCTAACTCTCCAAGCCATCCAAGCTACAAAAAGAAGGGCTTCAGGTTAGAAGCACTACCTTCAATTTTCGAGTTTTACTTGATACCAATTTACTCTATAATATATTAATTGTTACGCCGCAGTTGCCGATGTTTTGCCTATATAAAACCAGAAATCAGATCGACAACAAATATTTTCAAATAACAACAGCACATCACTATTCACCCACGTGACGTCTTCTGTTGTCGTGAATAGCCGACATAGGCGCGGCTGGCACGATGTTTGAAAGCTTGCTTACATCTGAGGTAGTGATGTGGTAGGTTATAGTCGCTGATTATCGATAAGGGCAAGTATATACCTGTCCACTCTTGAAATGAAACTAAAATGGTCATCACATCACATGCATTGAATGCCAAATAACTAGTTGGGTACCTACATAACCTACCTACCCATGTAGTAACTGTCAAACCACTAAAGATTGAAGACACAAATAATATTATCACTACACAATGCAGAGAAAGAAACGGTACCTACCTACCTACCAGTTATACCAACATAGTCCCTACCCATCAGTGTAATAAGTAGGTAGACGCAATAATAAGTACTACCTACCTACCCTAGTCAACTGCACTTAGGTACCTACCTAGGTACAATACAATACAATACACTTTATTGCAAACCAAGAAAATACAAAAACAATACAGGGAAAGAGAAATAACAGAATTGCAGAATGGGCGGCCTTATCACTAAAAGAAGAGAAAAACTAACAGTTTAAGACTAAAGAAAGAATCCCCGTATCGGGTGAATGTTGCATTATTATTATTTAGTGCTAGAATTTGTGTTCTTGGTAGATAGGTCGAAGTAACGGTCAATGACCTTTCTAACCGTTATTGTACCATGAATGCTATTAAAGTATTTTATACCTAATTATCTTCCTTGCTACTTGCAGAATTTCTTCTCATTAATTATCATCATTCATGCATGGTACAAATCCTTGCCGCTTTTTAGGAAATTTCACTAGGTAGGTAGGTACCTAGGTATTATTTTATTTCCTTCATTCTTTATTCATTGTAAATTGTCTTAAACAAATCATTTCTACGCATTACCTATCCATCTAACATCTTTTATTGATTTTCTGTCCACGTAATTATTTCCTTGAGTCGGATACCTATCTCATAATCATACCGATTTAGGTACCTACACTACCTACTTACCAATGATGAAAGTACCTACCTATCTAGTACACAAAAATTTATCCCGTTCCCAACGTAGGCAGGCACCTACTCTAATCTTACAAGAAAGAAATAAAACGTAGGTAGGTATGTACCTACCTACCCACCGAACTACAGGGAACCTGTGTGCTTCGAAGCAGAAACATGCTTTTGTCGAAGTTTGAAACAAGAGATCTATGAACCTACAAATACCTACATTTTACCTATGAATCCAAAATCAATAGCAGATCGGACATACTTGGAATGCACTTGCACGTCACTACCATTGTCTTGTTACGCTGATGACGTCACTTACGGTCGTGTAGTCCCGACCGTGGCGTACGCTACACTGATAAGGGATGATGAACCAGTGATGTGCTTTGGTGGGGATTATGAATTATCGATCCTGCTCATGGATCATTTTTATTTTCATTATGCGTTTGCAGAGTTAAAGTTTGGGTTTATTATGATATCATAATAGATATTTATTATTTATATCATGAGAATGAACATGAAATAAATAATAAATATCTTGTTTAAATGTTAATTGTCTATTTTTTATCACCTTCGCTTGGTAGCTGTATACCACAACACTAGCGGTCGTCTCCTGCCGACAATGGCGTGCGAATCACGCCCGCTGACGGGATTTTATTTCAATGTTTCATCATCGAAATTTTTATACAACTAGGGGTTTTTCTTATAAACCTTTAATATAGATGTATAATAACTAAAACAATGTTCCTTTTAGGATAAATAAAACGCAGAACTAACAGTTAAAAGATTGTGTATTTCGTTTTTTTCTTGGAGCAGTTTTGGTCGTCTAATAACGACACTGGCGTAGTAAGCACAATTTGAAATGTCGAGTATAGACGACGGTGGCGGTCAAAAGGTTAATATCTTCATTATCAATAATATTGCTAGTATAATGCTACTGTATTGCGATTGGCAACTACATTGACCTCATTAATGCTTCTCTAATGCGATTGATATTTTCTTTGACCACAATAATGCTAATATAATGCGCCTGTAATGCAATTATACACTATTGTAAACCTATTTAGGATTTAAAGCCGTATAATTTGTGCCCAAATAAGCATTACAGTAGCCGTATAGCAGTTTGTAATGCTACTATAGTTCTAACTCAAAATGCGAAAACGATACAGGCATGCTGGTAGACGGCCGTTATACTGCTTTGATGTGTTACTTGGGTTGTGCCCAAATAAGCATTACAGTAGCCGTATAGCAGTTTGTAATGCTACTATAGTTCTAACTCAAAATGCGAAAACGATACAGGCATGCTGTAAGACGGCCTTTATACTGCTTTGATGTGTTACTTGGGAGGGCATAAAGTACCTAATTATACCGGAAAGTTTGCAATCACTTAGGTATATTATTTGAATTGCACTCCTCGCACTTAGGTATTGTGAAAAGTAAGGCGGAAGCACGAACTCGGTTCTGGTTTCCACGAGTGGACGAGGCACTCGAGGCGCTGATAATGATAAGCGCAAGCGACGTGTGCATGCAGGTGTGCCCCGCGCCCCCGCGCGCCCCACTGCAACCCTGGCCTTACCCCCCAAATCATTCTATAGGATTCATATCGACTTTTTAGGCCCTATTAATGGGGCCATGTATTTAGTCGTCGTAGATGCCTTTTCTAAATGGGTAGAAGTGTACGACATGACGAATAACACTACGTCGAGTGCTGTTGTTGAAAAGCTGTACGGGTAGGTAGGTACATGTCTATTTTTGGTTTACCACATACAATAGTGAGTGATAAGATAACGGCTCGGCATTCACTTCTTATGAGTTTAAGCAATTTTGTTCACTTAACGGGATATCGCATTTAACGTCGGCCGCTTACAATGCTGCAAGTAATGGACAGGCAGAAAGTTACGTTAAAATTGTAAAAAAGGGCATAAAACAAGGGCAAAATCCCAGTGATCGAAGCCGCTGTTTCATTTACGTGGGAAGAGTTTTACCCACACATTTTATCGTCACAAACGCGTACACGGAGAAAAAAATGATATTACAAGACTACAAGAACGAGTGGTACCTACTCACAGAAAATGTTGCGTCTATGAAAAAATTGTTATCTTTATTACATTTTCTAGTTAACATTAAATAATTTTTGTTCGCTTTACAAAATAATATCGTACTTTACAAATTACCAGAATTTTAGTTACAGCTATTTGTTTAATATAATAACTACTAGAAATATTGTAATCTAAACAAATGCTCTCTGTAGTTTCTACACTATATTTTAGTAAGAGCACCATACACTTCTCGGCGGCGGGGTGGGGGATTTGCGCGGGATTGGGGGGTTTGCGTCGAGCGTGTTTGGATGTGACTGCGTTTTTATAAATGTGTTTTGTGAATTTGAAGTGCAATAGACTATGGATGAAGATAAAGCTCTGCTGCAGGTATGGGGGACTCGGAGAATACACAGATACCTATATTCACTGGTAAGTAGCAGTGCCATAATTAATCAATTACCTGTCCTATCCTATACCTACATATCCAGGGAGGGTCCCATTGTTTTTTCGCACGTGTCGTATACATAGGTCATGGACAGTGGTGTTTTATTTGTCTGTCTGTCCGTCCATCTGTCAGTCAGTCCGTTTGTCTGAGTGTGCCTGTCTGTCTGTTGACCTGTTTGATGATGATTTTGTATAAAATTACATGACAGTGATGATTCGTACAGATGGGATGTGTAGGTAGGTACCTACCTAGTACCTACTAAGGGTTGGTGACAAAGGTTTAACTGATTATTTTTTTTAACTCATATTACTCACCCTATGCCGTCGGTCTGTTCAGTAATAGTAGTTACCTACTGTAGGTATCTTTTGCAATCGCCATTCATTCATTATATTATAAACTAAAGTTGTATTATACCTACCTATATTGTCGTCTGAACAAATATCTTAAGGTTTATAAATTTGTAATAGATCGATTGGCGACTTCTGTGGCGTGGGGGGCGAAGGTCCGTCTGGGACGCAGGAGGTGGGTTCGATTCCTGCCTTGGGACAGATCTGATAAAGTGTGAGGTCTAGTTAGTGCAAGTACCTATGTACGTATGTACCGACTTGTTGGATAAAATTGACGTGAAAATATTTACAGTAAATTAAAATGAATTTTTGAGCGTTAATTTTATCCATGCATAGACATGTGCGTCGCGCCGACCCGCGGCCGCCGCCGCCGGCGAATTTTCCACGCCACCGCGCGCCGCCGATCGGCCAATCGGCTTGAATTCGGCGTGGAACGTATTCTTTTAGACGCTTTGAAAAGTCCGTCATTTTATTGATTACTAGCTGTACCCGCGACTTCGTTCGCGATTGCCTTACCTGCCGACTAATTAAGTTCACATTTAACCATAGTCTCTCATATTAAGTATGAAACGCCGCCGTGCAAAAAATCGTGTGGGGTCTAAGGGGGATAGCATGTTGGCATCTTCAATCCCATCCTTTATCCACACAACTTTTAGCTACGACTCGGCCAGCGTCAGTGTGAAACTATTAATTTATCTCGCACGCACTATCTGGAGTTATATTAATCTAAGGATTAAAGAATTTTACTTTCATCATCTCTCCCAGGGGAACATTACTGAATTCCGGGATAAAATGTATCCCATGTCCTTCCTTGTAGTATGAAATCAAATCGTGCTTGGTTTCATTCCATCTCATTCAGCACTTTCGGCGTCATGCGCGGTGAAGAAATTTTACTTTCATCCCCTCTCCCAGGGGAACCTGACTGAATTCTGGGATAAAAAGTATCCTATGTCCTTCCTCGTAGTATGACCTAAAATCTTGCCGAGTTTCATTTCGATACCTTCAGTAGTTTCGACGTGATGCGCGTTTAAGAAACAGACAGACAGACAGACAGACAGACAGACAGACAGACAGACAGACAGACATGAATGAAAAAAATTACAGTTTTGGCTTCAGAATCGATAATAGAGTGCCCTCCAAAAAAAAATTTCAAAATATCTTCCATGTACAGAATTGGACCTGTTACAGTTTTATTATAAGTATAGATTGTAAGTATAGATTACATTGTGCGACACCTGCTACCTATAACCAAGTTGTAGTCAAAGAAGAACCGCGCCGCGCCACGATGTCAAAGGGTGCCGCGATGTCAAAAGGCACCGCAAACCGAACGGTATCAAAAGTCGCCGCTGATTCAGACAGATACAGGTGCCGGTTATAAATGAAGAGGACACCGTACATCAGGAATCAGCGGTGCATGCAGAGGAATAGAGCTTGCTAATATAACGCTAGAAGACGTAGAAACGGATACAAACCTACAAGCTGTGAGTCTGTCGAACACGAAAACAAACAAAGAGCGTAAATTTGTCATCAGTGGACAATACCTTAGGTAATATAGGTAGTTAAAGCTTATCAGGATTTACGTCCCACTAATGTTTGAACGAGAAGATTTTTTCTAAATTATCAAAATGGTAAATGCAGAAGGCAAGTCATAGGCAAAAATAAATTTGGTAACATGCCTAAAGATATTGCCACTTATCTAAATTTACCAAATCCGGAACTCTACACGGGCCATCGTTTCCGCAGAACATCCGCGACTCTGTTGGGGGACTCTGGTGCGAATATAACGACATTAAAACGGCACGGTGGATGGAGGTCCGAACAAGTGGCTGAAGGTTATACCTATAGAGGACTATACAAAACAAGTATAACGTCACGCAACGGATTACGGAAGGAATCAATATTCTACCAAACATTACAGAACCCCAAGCATCTACATCGCGGGACTGGATGAATATGTCAACTCCGCTGAAGCCGCACTCAGATCTGTGATGAGTCGAGTATCTCCAACTTTTACTCCACAAAAATCAACTCAAAATATTATCACATCCCAATCACAGAGAACCGACATAAAATTGCCAGGAAAAACATATCACTAAACATTCAAAATTGCTCTAACTGCACATTTAATTTTTAATAAAATTTCTGAAAATTGTTTTATTTTCTCGCAATCGAAGTGAAAAGTAGAGCGTTTAAATTAAACCACCACACCTCTAGCACATTATACAAACTCATGCACACACACACTAGAAACTCCTGTTGCCCGGACTCTTAGGAGATCGGTGTCCTCAGGAGCATCACACACACATACACTGGTAACTCCTGTTGCCCGGACTCTTAAGAGACCGGTGTCCTCAGGAGCACCACACACACATACACACACCCTCACACACACCTACACACACACACACACTTTCACATATGCATAGTCAGAGTAACTGCAATATTCATACATTATACCTACTTTTAATTTAATTTTTGTTCAAAAACGCTCATAGTTAGGGTACCTACATAAAATTTTGAGGATATTAGGTACATACTTACATTTATTTTTATTTTTAGAGAACTAGCACAAATTAAGATAAAATCTTTGTTAAACTTTTGTAAACAATTGATTCTCTGGCATTTAAATTGTTTCTATTTGTACTTTAAACGAGTAAAATGTTTTTCGATTTACCTAAATTTAAACAATTAACCATAAAATTGTTAATTATACTTAATTATTTATAAGCCGCGCTGCAGAGCGAGACCCTCTAGCACAGGTATTTTATTACTTAAAAGAGGGTCCCATACCACTGAAATGTATTAGATTAAGTAAAAGAAATAAACAATTTTGATTTTGATTGATTTTTGATTGTTTTACTCGGGCCAAAACCACCCATTATAACTAGGTCTTGTCATCCTCCCTCGCTACGCTCGGGAGTATAACAACCTCGTATATAATGGGGATGGTTTAGTCCCTTGTAAAACAATCTACTATAGTGTTTTATTTGGTCTAAATAAAATGATCCAACAACCTGAAAAGTACTAGGTACCTATAGCGATTTAGAGACGGAAAATGACGACAAACGTCAGTGTCGAAACAAGCAAACCTATGTATTTCCAATGACAGCAGCTGACGAGGAAGGTAGGAACGAAGTCTACATTTCCGATGACTGCTGTCAATCAAAGCTGTCTTTATTGTAAACAAATAAAACAATAGGTACACAAAAGTTGACAATTTAAAGGACATGTACAAAGGCGAGCTTAACCCTACAAGAGTTTTCTTACAGCAAACCTTTTGGGTGTGGAGAATGGTAGTGCTTTGAATATGGATATACAAGTTATTTATTTTATTTTACTTATCACACAAAATCTACAGCTCTCCTAAATAAAAGTAACTTAACTTAAGAATGTCACTTACAGCTGTAGGTATGCACAATTTTGGTGACTATCGTAAAAATTAAGACGTAACACGTAGAGGCATCATATTCGCGTGTATCTTCGCATGTTTCCTCAACTCTTCAGCGTCTCCAAATCTTAACTCGCAGCTCTCTCATTCAAATGGTTTTTCCACAGCGAGCGTGTGCGATCCTCATATGCGCTCGTAAATGGCTATTCTGCATGTATTTTCTATCGCTTAACGTGCAAGGAAACGGGCGTTCACCAGTGTGCATATAATGAGATTGGAGGTAAGATTTCATTGCGAATGTCTTGCTGCATATCGCACAAGCGAAAGGCTTCGCACTCTTCTCTTCTCTTATTTCTTCACTCATATTCCAGTTATTAAATGGCTTTACAAGTCTTGATTTCATCGCGGAGAGATTACTGCGTTGAACAAACTTTTTGTCACATAATGTGCAAGGAAGGGGTTTTTCTCCCGTGTGAATTGCCATCATATGAGTTTTCAAATGACCTTTCTGACTGAACGTTTTGCTACACATCACACAAGAAAATTTCGATCCATCTAGTGCTACCAAATTGCTCAAATCACTGGTTTTAGGTTCGACGAATGGAATTTCTGCGATGGTTTTGATATCGCATGGGATTTCTTCAGTATGGTATCTCATATGCATTTTTACACTTGTTTGTTTTTGTTGTTGTGGTGTTTGTGGACCATTGTCTTGTGTTTGTTCAGGTCTTCAGTGCAGTTGAAAGGGAGGGGGCACTCTTCATATGTGTGGATGGTGTGTTTTATGTCCAGAGCTTCTGTTTTTACTGTTAGGGCTTCTAGAGGATCCGATTCTGATTTGTTACCGGGGACATCTGTGGATGAGAGAAGTGTGTTAATGTAATTGTTTTTGATATGACGAAGTGCTTTGTATAATAATTTAGAGATTAAATAATATATCGCACCCCTAGATTTAAACTCCGTTAACTCAAAAAACCTCATTTTTCAGAAATGACAAAAAACTGATATCTGCGTTACTAGATAAAATAAAAAAAATCTGATTATTGTTCCTGAAGGGTAAATTTTTTTAAAGCTTGTTTAATTAATTCATTTGTATATGGTCTGTATCCAAGCTGTAAAAATCTTGTTTTTTTAGTTACCCTAGTTTTGTTGGGAGAATAAACCAATTTTTTTCGCACTATTTTGAGTTACTTTGGTTTACCTAAAAAAAAATACTTTTTACCTCAAAAATTACACAACTTTTTACGATTTCTTAGCATAACTCTAAACCTGGGGATGGTAGTTATGGTGTAAAAAAACAATTATTGTATATTTAAATACAGAGTCAACGTTTATTTACTTTTTAAAATCTCAATTAACTATAAAAAGAATAATTTTATGGCTCGGCAAAAAAAAACTAAAAATCCTTAAAGTTTAGGGCAGTCTCCACATTAATTTTCAATGTTAATTCTACTCAATGTACTTAGCTTAATAATAACAGTCAAAGTTCACAAATCACAGTATAACATTTTGGCAGCCTCTATTAAAATTAGTTTAATAAAGGCACTGAATTCTTAATCAGTCTAGATTAAGCATTCAAAATCTATGCATTATAAAAGAATCTAAACCTACTTTGATTACATTTTTATAGAAACAGTCATAGTGCTGTCTTGGAATCACATTTTTACTTCATTTAGCATTTCCATACCAAGGCTAAGAACGGTTCTTGGAGCATCCAATGCTGCTGGCTGGTCAGGTCAGGATTGACATTGAAATTAATTAATTTAGTTAAACTTAGAAACTAAGTTCTTGGACACCAAATTATCTTCATTCTAATCACATCAATATTTTGTCCGTGCTAGTGGAAGAAGTGAGAATAAAACAAGATGAGACTAGCTTTCCTTCAAGTGGTAACTCAGGCTCCTTTTCTTTACTAAGCATTTCTATAGAAGGCTAGTCAGCGCTTTCTGCTTCGCTTTTTCTTTTTTAATAATGTCTTTAAATGTCTCATTCTGTATTTTCATACCAGGGCTAAGAACGGTTCTTGAAGCATCCAATGCCAGCGTTTCTGCTTTACTTTTCTTTTTTCGTATCATCTCTAACATGAGCTTTCCTCGGCTTTTCATCGTCTTAAAAATAAATAAAGATTTATATTCAATAACAAATCAAGTAAAGTCCACCAACTCAAAAAATCCAAAAATACCATCTACTGCTTTTTAAAACTTTAAACTGTTTAAAATATCTAATATAACATGCCTTACAGAAACTTTTTTTTGTGGATAAAAGTATCTATTTCACTTAACAAACAATAATAAACAAGATAAAATTTTCAATCAACAAAACTACCGTATATCGAAATTATCTTTTACTTTCATGTAAATCTGACTAATTCGAAATGACAAAAAAATATAACGATCGTAAATCATCAAAACTCCCGCAAGTCAAAATGAATAAATATTGTTAACAGGGAAAATGCAGTAAAACTCAATCAACTCGAAATAAAAAATGCAACTTACCTTAAAAATTCACTTTAACTCCAGCAACTCAAAATTCCCCACTTTGCAAATATCCTCCACCTACGACCACCGCGAGACAACTCAAAATAGCGGCTTAGTATTTGCGCTGTCCGTATAAAGTTCATTCAAGTAAAGGAACGTTTGGTGCCATCTTTTGACAACCGTTCAAGGTATCGTTACGCGAGTTATTTTCCCGTGTAGGTATTCTAATGGAGAAATTGAAAACGCCACTAAGTCAAAATGCCTACTTTTTGAGTTAACGGAGTTTTATTCTAGGGGTGCGATATATGACTTTAAGGTTGAGGAGAGGTCGTCTGAAGTATGAATGGATGTTTGTTACACCTTCAGGCAGAAGCTACAAAACGGATTGCACTGAAATATTGCATAAATGTAGGTCTTGACCTGGAACAACATAAAAGCTACTTTTTATCCTATCAGTTCCCATGGGCTAAAAGTTACTTTTATCTGTTTACATAATAAACCACGAAGTCCGAGTCGACTCGCACACAAAGGGTTCCTCCGTACCGTAAAATTTAGCCAACTTTTTCAAAGAACAACAAATTTTCACTTATTTGGAGACCCCTTTGAATTTTCAACTTTATTATATTTTAAGTATTTGTTGTTATAACAGTTGAAGTGTTACCTATTTATAGAAAGTTTCATGTGTCTACCTATTGTTGTTCAAGAGATACTTTCGAGAGAGCCTTGACAAACGAAGAGCAAGTATACCCAAAAAAGTAGTTTTTTGTATGGAAATTTTAAATAAGTATTAAAGGATTTTATTATTATTACTAGCTGTACCCGCGACTTCGTTCGCGATTGACATACCTGCCGTCTAATTAAGTTCACATTTAACCACAGTTTCTCTCATGTTATGAAACGCCGTGCAAAAAAACTTCGATGCCCAGAATTGGACCTGTTACACTTCTAACATAAGTATCTTTATTTAGGTGCCTAGTTAAATTGTGTATAAATCGTGTAGAGTCTACGGGGGATAGTATGTTGTCATCTTCAATCCCATTTTTATGCACACGACTTTTAGCTACGATTCGCCCAGCGTCAGTGTTAAGAAGTGTCATACTCGTTTCACTTCTTACTCATGGTTCCGTTCAGCTAAGGCCCTATTCTGCTAAACTAATCGCTTCACTATGACAGGGGTATCGTCAAAGAATGACACGTTTTGGTATTCTACTTTAGATGAAAGAAATTATGATGAATGCAGATGGAGAGATGTGCGTCAAAGTGTCAAGTTTGAAACTATTAATTTATCTCGCACGCACTATCTGGAGTTTTATTAATCTAAGGATTCTATGTGATGATTCTGCGACGATTCCATTGTCATAGTGAAGCCATTTTATTACAGAATTGGGCTCCTGATCCATTTGACTGGACCACCGTATTTTTTTTTCGTTAGTAGGTAGGTTCAGTTGGTTGTTTATCACAGAAAAAAAAAATTCTGTGGTCTAGTTTAATTGGACCACTTACTCCAACCAAACTTTGGTGGTACAGTTAACTGTACCAGCTAAACCACCAAATATCATGTCCATGAATATCGCATGGACCATTTGCACATTTTACCTACTTTGCCTGAAATAGGCATTGACGCACTCATTAGTTAGGTTCCTACCTACTTAGGTAGGAACTTTACTAATAGGTGCGTCTTGGAAAATATATAGATAGGAACTTACCTACCCTTTATCTACCGATATTTTTCTTCAATCAACAGATTATTTCTTCAATCTATTAATTTTCTACTTGACTGTCTACTGATTTAGTCAAATTCGATCTTGCAACACTGTTTCTAACAAAAAGAATGCATGAAATCGGACGACGACGCGTTAATGAATTCTAAATAAGAACACATTTTGACTTTTATCCCCTCTCCCAAGAGAACCTTACTGAATTCCAAGCTAACATGTATTCCATGTCCTTCCTTGTAGTATGAAATCAAATCGTGCCAGGTTTCATTCCAACTCATTCCGCAGTTTCGGCGTGATGCGCGGTGAAGGAATCTTACTTTCATCCCCTCTTCCAGGGGAACCTTACTGAATTCCGGGATAAAATTTATCTTTCCTCATAGTATTAACTAAAATCATGCCGACTTGCATTCGAATTCATCAAGAAGTTCCGTCGTGATGCGCGGTTAAAGAATTTTACTTTCATCCTCTCTCCCAGGGGAACCTTACTGAATTCCGGGATAAAATGTATCCCATGTCCTTTCTTGTATTATGAACTCAAATCGTACTTATTCAGTCCCAACTCATTCAGCAGTTTCGGCGTGATGCACGGTGAAAGAATTTTACTTTCAACCCTTCTCCCAGGGGAATCTTACTAAATTTCGGGATAAAATGTATCTTTCCTCGTAGTATGAACTCAAATTATGCCGAGTTCTATTCGAATTCATTCAGTAGTTCCGTCGTGATGCGCAGTTAAAGAATTTTACTTTCATCCCCTCTCCCAGGGGAACCTGACTGAATTCCGGGATCAAATGTATCCCATGTCCTTCCTTGTAGTATGAAATCAAATCATGCTTGGTTTCATTCCAATTCATTCAGTAGTTTCGGCGTCATGCGCGGTGAAGAAATTTTACTTTCATCCCCTCTCCCAGGGGAACCTGACTGAATTCCGGGATAAAAAGTATCCTATGTCCTTCCTCGTAGTATGACCAAAAAACATTCCGAGTTTCATTTCAATACCTTAAGTAGTTTCGGCGTGATGCGCGTTTAACAAACAGACAGACAGACAGACAGACAGACAGACAGACAGACAGACAGACAGACAGACAGACAGACAGACAGACAGACAGACAGACAGACAGACAGACAGACAGACATGAAAAAAATTACAGTTTTGGCTTCAGTATCGTTAAAAGAGTGCCCTCCAAAAAAAATTTTCGAAATATCTTCAATGTACAGAATTGGACCTGTTACAGTTTTATTATAAGTATAGATAGATTTGCTGATATTGCAAGAGAAATACACATTCTCTGAAAATTTCAACTCTCTAACTTAGGTATACGGTTCAGGAGATAGAGTCCTCTGACAGACGGACGGCAGGACAGTGGAGGCTTAGTAATAGGGTTCCGTTTTTACCCGGCTACGGGCCCTAAGAATTTGTTTTATAAATATAGAAATCCTTATTTGTGACTTCAGAGTTAAAAAAAACTAATCCATATTAGCAGTATTTAAAAGCGAAGTAATTATGTCCTTCTATCTGAAAGGGTACCTACGTTCACAAAGCAGTTCGTTTTACTTTACAGGCCCGTTTACGTTTTTATTCGGCGATGCCGGATTTAGTTGTATGAGCGAGTGCACACACATTCCCGGATCTGGAATACTGTCATGTGTGTGAACTCGCTCAACAACAACATCCCCATCAGTAATTCTACACAAAACCTTCTTTGATAAGATCCAACAAAATGCAATTCGCTGGGACCGCCCGCCATCCCACAACTTGGCACAATGAAAAACAAGGTACCTAAGTCGTTGACGACTCACTTTGATGGGTTTTTTCATTGTGAAGTTGGTGCGGTCTTTTCTTTTACAAATTAGGTTGTGTGCGTGCTTAAAACTTGGAGGGTAAGTTACTTGGGTATTTTATATTGCGTAAGTCTGTTTTTTACTTTCTCTGATTGCGTGGCATGCGAATTTGTGGCGGACGGGCGGTGCACGCGAATTGCAGTTTGTTGTATCTTATCAGAGAAGTTTTTGCGCGGAATTGTTACAAAATATTGTTTTATCCTAATATTAAGGGTTTTGGTATGCCGAAAAATTGATTTTGCGAGTAGAAAAAATATATTGAGCCGCATCTGGTGGTCTGCAAAAATGAATGAATTGGTCAGCAAGTAATGAGACATTGGGCAGCCTAAAAATGTATGTCACAGTGAATTAAATATTTGGGCAGCAATATATTAGTGAAGCAGTAGCAAATCGTTCAAATTAAATGAAATTTTGGCATGCTCTTAAAATGATACTGCAGCATTTTATGAATGAAAAAGATCAAGCAAATCGTGGTTCGGATTTTATAAAGTTTTGGCAAGCTGTCAAATTAATTTTGGTTTACTAATCTTAATACACCTACCTACATTATTCTTCTGTTCCTACCTATCTACATAATGTGTATGTCACTGAACTCCTCCTCAACGGCTGGACCGATTTTGATGACATTGAATTTATTGGTGTGTTTGAGTGGGTCACTGGATGGTCTAGATTTGCATCTTGACCCGGTAGGTGGCGCTGTACTGGGGTTCTCGGATTTTTGACACTGAAATATTTGTCGGCACATGCGTACGTAGGTCATACTGATTGAGATAATGTTCCTAACTCTACAATCCGCTCGCCACGCCGCGCCGCGCCGCCCCACGGCGCCCTCGGCCGGCTGGGCCCCTTGGCTCGCGCTATGGAATTAGGCTTGACTTGACAGATAAAGTTCTGATATAGCTGCGCCCCGCGGTTTCGCCCGCGTGGACATCATACAAATTTCAATCAAAATAAAAGAAATACATATTATTTAGAATTGAAACAATTGAACTAACTGCAGACTGTTACAAATACTAAAGGTAGCTTAACTGATCCAGGCGGGTGCGGTGGCAGTTTTGGCCGAGGATCTCAAGAGGCACAAATTGTGGTCTGTACAGGGCCTACACAATTGCTCCCTTTGGAGTCGAGACCTAACAGCTTTTCAGATTTTTTTAAAATTATCTGAACGTCTGATCGATGCGATGCATGACCCATGAGCTGGTACATCAGCATTGCCATACAGTTCTTACCTGCATCCCACAGTTCAGAAAGGTGATGAGTTTCCTCTCCGATCTCTGTGCAAGCTCAAAGAAGTTGCTGAATTTCAGCAGCTTTTCATAGCAGATGAAGCATAAGGCTCCTGGGAAGTTATCTCCAATAAATAGCTGAAATAAGTGAAAACTTATGAGCACATTTACAACCACAGCTGAACATGCCCCGGGGGGGTTTCCCTCAAAATTGATACTATCTGGTTAAGTTGATATGTGTTGCTGACGACGTGTCGCAAACTATGGAGGGAATTTCATAGAAACCAGAAGTGATGCTCCGACACGTCGTCTGCTGCCAACTCGTATCTTAACAAACTTATAGATCTGTCCAAACTTCAGCTTCTATATTAATAAAATCAGTGATGCAATGTTGAACAAACTATTAAGTAGATTCTACTTAATAGTTTGTTCAACATTGCATCACTGATAACAAACATCCATCTACTTAGTAGATGGATGTTTGTTACACTTTCACACCAAAACTACTGAAAATATCGGGCAAAACCTTTAAGTGCACATAGTTCTGGAGCTGCAACAGCATATAGTGCACTTTTTGACGATGAAAAAAGCATGCGAGGCCTCGAGCATCAGCTTTTTATAATAATGAAAGCCAATCGAAACTGAATGAGCCTTGGATGGGATTAGATTTTGAATTACATACCATCTCTCCATTGTACATCTCGTAAATTTCTTGATACAAAACGCTGCTGACCATCCTTATTCGATAACTCGCTAAGCACACTCGACACAAACCTTCAGGCATTTTTTTGTATAAGTATATGGCAGGGACGAGGGAAAATGGTATATTTTAGGGATATACTTTTGCCTCAACCGGAATTGCCTAAAGTTATTTTTTTGTACGTATTGGTGTAAGTGGCATCCATTTATTACTTGATGATGATGATTGTGATGTAGAACCTAATTATAATTGCGTATAGACTGTAAAATGGCTAAAACGAACATCGCAAAAATGGAAATAAAACTTTTCCATTTTCACTTTTCAGCAATTTCAGCATAGGTAGCTATTTTAACGAATTAATTTCAACTTCAACTTCTTTTTTAATGGCACCGCTTGCCTTTCGCTACGACTCTGCCAGTGTCTATGTAGGAGTGTCATAAACTTCGAGAACAGAATATGATCGGTATAGCGAACCTAGATCTTAAAATTTTGCATCAAAATGATTTTGCTAAAACAAACGGACAACACAAGCAAACGGACAACACAACATGAAACATGAAAAGCACAGATTAATGCAAAATAAATTATATAAGTACACTAATTATTAAATAAAATAATATACTTTTTTTTATAACCTAATATTATTGATTTTTATAAATTTACGAGTATAAAATTTATTATGGGGGAAAAGGTTAGGGATAATATAATTTTGAAGGAGGTAGGTCGGGGGATTTCAGGGAGGAGGATGTCGTAGAGGGAGCATTGTAATTTCGGGCAATAATAATTGAAGAAAATGTGTTCCACATTTCCTTTTTCAAGCCCGCACTCACACATTAAATGATCCCGGATCCTTAGTTTCGCTAGAAACACCGGTGTGCATGCAAAACGTAATCTCAGACGGCAGATGGTTGTAGTTACTACTTTACTTGCTTTGCGTAACTTAAAGAACCAAGGAGAAGAAGGGATATCTGGTTGGATTTCAGCATAATACTTGCCTATAATGAGTTTTGAGGCATGCCATAAGTCCTTCCAGGATTTTTCAAGGAGAGGTTTAGGGAGTAAGCATAGGTCGTGGCAATATGTATGAAAATGCTCAAGAGAGCCTAACTGGACTGCGTCTTTTGCGCAAGCGTCTGCTGTCTCATTGCCCGGAATACTAGAGTGACCTGGTATCCATGCAAGAACTATATTGATGCCTAGTTTATAATAATAATAATAATAATAATAATAAAAATACCTCTTTAATCCAGACACAGTGATCCATATTTTACTGTAGAGCATACAAAAATTCAATATATTCTATATAAAAAGTACATACAAAAGTCACAATTATATTGTTTTAGGTGGCAATATCCACCCACCGTCTAAATGTAATTGTATGAATAAGTCGTTCCGCCAGACTTCTGATAATCGAATTATCGCACGAGTCAACTCTGGACTTATAAGACGCAATCCTCTTCCGCTGAATAGCGTTGAAAGAGTCTACGCGGGCCTGTGTTAGCATTTCAGAAGCACTACAGAAGCGCTTCAAGCCCATCAGTTGCCTGAAAATGTTATTATAGGCCACACGTATTCTATCATGCGTCTTTTTGGTGTACTCAGTCCAGAGCTGACAGGTGTAAAAAGTCTGGCAGAAAGACCTAAACAATGTCAATTTCACGTCTGGCGAAGACCTACAGAATTTTCTCGCGATCATGTTCGCTATGATCTACGCTGCCGTTCCACATCATCATCGTCTTTAAGGTTAGATGTCACAATGTGGCCAAGGTACTTGAATTTCTCGACTATTTTTACAGGCTGCCGGTTCAGATAGACATCCGGTACGTTCGCCGATCCCTTCCCGGACCTGAATATCACCATTTCTGTTATATATTAAGTCATGTTCTTTCGCATATTCTTCACAGATTTTAATTAGTTTCCTCATGCCTTTAATCGAAGGGCTAAGCAGCACCATATCATCGGCATAGCTCAGGTTGTTGACGTATCTGTCATCCAATCTGAGCCCTACCGGGGTTCTGCTTAGCTCAACGATTAAATCATTCACATAGGTGTTAAACAGGTCCGGAGAGGTAAGCCCCCCTGCCTCACACCGCATGGAAGCTGGTATCTCCCAGACAGCTCGGAGCCCCACCTGACGCTGTTGATCTGCTTACGATACCAAAATGCAAGGAGATCAACAACCTCAGACGGAACTCCCATGCTACTGTCACGCAGCTTCTTCCACAGGAGGTTGTGGTTCAGTGTGTCAAAGGCACGGCTGAGGTTTAAAAAACATGCGTACACAGTAGTAAGTCGCTGATTGTAGTAACCGACAACCTGCTTCAGGGAGAAAATAGCCATATCCGTAGAGACTTTTGAACGGAAACCAAATTGTCCATCGTCAATATAATTTTGACTAAGATACGATTGTATAACTCGTTCAAGCACCTTGGCCATAACCGTTGCCAGAGATATAGGCCTATAGTTGGCCATGCTCGCTATATCTCCAGTCTTATCCTTAGTGATAGGGACAACTAACGTTCGGATTAAATCCTCAGGTAGGTAGCAATGCCTCACACAGAGATTAAAAAGCCGCGCCAGCACCACACAGATATATTGACCCGCATTCAACAGATGTTCTATGCTCAGGCCGTCATGACCCGGAGACTTACCACGTTTCATTTTTCTCAGTATCGTTTCAACCTGCTTCGGTGTAACAGTGACTACGTGTTCAGCCTCCGGGCCCGGGCTAGCCAGAGATTCTACGGTAAACTTATCTTCCTGCTTGTTCACCACATTAAAATGATTTTTAAATAGTTCGGCTATGATTTTCTTATCTTTTTCTCCTTCAACACTAGCGGGCAAATTATTTCTACTGTTCAATTTCTTAGTTTATTTCCAAAAATCTGTAAAATTTCCAGCACTGTGATGTCGGGCCAACACCTCCATTTTAACTTTATCCTCGTTATTTTGTACATACTTAAGCGCGGCCTTAAACTCTCTGCGCGAGACAGTCATATTTTCATAGTGATATCCCGAGCATGGCCGACCACACTGTACCCACATCAAAAAATGTTCCCTAGCCTTAACGTGCAGTCGCCTGACGTGAAAATTCCAGCCAGTTACTTTCTGTCTTTTCCTTTTCATTATAAGATCAAAACTCTGATCAGCTGCTAATTGCAGGACGCCCACGATATCATTGTAAAAAACATCTATGTACTTGTGATGATCATCATTTTTACATTATAATTTAAAATTTTAACAGTCTAAATTTATATAGCGCTTATTTATATTACTTAATTTACTATTGCATATTTTACGATATTTATCTATCTGTTCCCGATCCCTATTGTGCCATAAATATTTAAAATTGTTATTAATATTATCACAGCATGTTTCTTTCGGTCTTATTCGATTCATATTAAAACTAATGACTAGAGGAAATTGATCCGACCAATAGGAGTCGTACAGCAAGTGCAGATCAGTCACGAGACTTGCCGCAGCGGCCGTCGTCACACAGTGGTCTAGCCAGAAACACGTTCCGTGCGCATCGCTCACAAAGGTGTACGTACTTGGATCGAGTCTCTCTATGTACAAGCAAAACAATGATTGCTCTTCACAATAATCCACCAGCTCTTTTCCAAAAAGAGAACCTGGGTGCGCGTTAAAATCGCCTAGGATCACAACACATTCCGTTTCGGAGCTTTCAACTACGCGTTGACCTCCACGACGGGCGGCGACGGCGCGGTCTGCAAAACTAGCAAAGAATTTTAGCCATTTGTTGAGAATTCCTTCATTGTTGAGTGCCGCTGTAACTTCATATAATGCTCTTGAAACCGATTGTTGGGACATCATGGTGCCATGTGTTCCACCCACTAATCGTTGGTAACTTCCCTAGCGCAAAATGAAAGAGCCACCAAAATCTAGAAATAAACCAGTCTAGAGTTTAACAAATATTTATTTACCCTACAATTTTCATGATTTTTTTCGGAAATAGATGGTTTTCTAGTAGGTACATTGGTAAACATAACCAAGCTAGCAAGCCTACATGACTGAAACATTTAGGCCGAGACAGAGAGGCAGAGTGAAATTCCCACTACAAAATACCACGCATGAGAGTTCAACTTTGTGTTTACAAACCTTGTATTTTGAGGATAAATCACTACGACGCGAAGGCTTAGGCATCAAAGGCACTAAATCGGTACATATAACGTTAAAAAGGCTTTTGCTGACCCTGTAGCACTTTTTGAATTCGTCGTCGGTCATGGCAAAAGCATTTTCATTCAATCTACAGATTATTTCATCAAACTACTGATTTTCTACTCGACTTTCTACTGATTTAGTCAAATTCCATTTCCATCTTGCAACACTGTTTCTAACAAAAAGAATGCATGAAATCGGACGACGCGTTAATGAATTACAACTATGAACACACTACTGAAATCCCAGATAAAATGCATCCTATGTTCCCTCGTAGTATGAGCTCAAATCATGCCAAGTTTCATTTGAATTCATTTTGTACTTTCGGCGTGATGCGCGACCCAGGAATTTAACTTTTATCCCCCTCCACGATCAGGGGCGGATCCAGGATTTCATTTTGGGGGGGGGGGGCTTTTTGACAAAGTTCGGAGAAAGGGTTAAAATCACAAGTAAACAAAAAAATAAGGTTTTTATAAGCATTATTAGAAAATAAAACCACGATTTCACGCGCGGGCGAAGCGAGAGGCGGAGCGGCGTTGTCGAAAAAAAATTCATTCTCTGAGGTAGCGGTTCTTAAACTCTTTTAGATACGCAACCCTTTTGGACATGAAATATTTGACGGAGTCCTAAAATAAGTTCATTGCCGAAATAAAAAATAGGCGAGCGGAGCGAGCCTCGAAATTTTCAAATTTGTTTTAGCGACGATCGCGTAATTTGTGAGAGAAAAGAAAGCAAGGATGACAAAAAAAGGCGAACGGAGCGAGCTTCGAAAATTTAAAAGACTTTAGCGCCTATTATGTCATTTGTGAAAGAAAAGGGCACACATATAAAATAGGTGAGTGGAGCGAGTGTCGAAAATTTTGAAGTCTTAGCGCTGATTAGGAAATTAGCGAAAGAAAAGTCAATATAAAAACGGCAAGCAGAAGGAGCCACGAAATTTTTTAAGATTTTTGTACCACTTTTTGGAAATTCATGACTGAAAAGGAAGAAAAGACGATATAAAAACGGCGAACGGAGCGAGCCTTGAAAAGTTTAAAAGTCTTAGCGACGATTGGGAAATTTGAGCCTCGAAGTTTTCAAATTTGTTTTAGCAACGATCGCGTAATTTGTGAAAGAAAAGAAAGCAAGGATGACATAAAAATGGCGAGCGGAGCGAGCCTCGAAAATTTTTAATACTTTTCAGCGCCGATTAGGACATTTGTGAAAGAAAAGATTACACATATAAAAAAGGCAAGCGAAGCGAACCTCGAAAATTTTTAAGTCTTAGCGTCGATTGGGAAATTAGTGAAAGAAAAGACGATATAAAAACGGTACCACGAAATTTTTCAAGACTTTTTCGCGACATTTGGAAATTCTTGAGTGAAAAGGAAGAAAAGACGATATAAAAACGGCGAACGGAGCGAGCCTCGAAAATATATTACATTTAGGTATCAACAAACAACTTCAGTATATTTATATGCCACTTTGTAGGAAATTTTATGGAGAATCCAAATATATATAGATTATACTAGGTATTCCTAGAAAATAATCAAGAAATCTGCGAAAGCATGCATCATATCCCATTTCCGCGCGGGACGCGGGGCGGGGCCTGCCACAAGACGGCGCGAGCGGCGCGCGGGGTCTGCCACCTGAGAGGTTAAAAACCAGGGTTTACTTTCATCTCCTCGTAGTATTTATAAGGGGTTGCCTCAAGGTTCTGTATTAAGTCCTTTATTATATAGTATTTACACTTCAGACTTAGACCACTCCTTACCGTGTATATGCCTTCAATATGCAGATGATTTGGCTCTATACATTAAATCAAGTTCCCAGGAATTTGCTCAGGATGAACTGAGTGCATTGCTCAACATCCAGGTGGAATGGCTCATCGTTCATGGTATGTCTCTTTCTGCGTCTAAAAGTAATTGTATTGTCTTCTCGAAGAAAAGATTAATTCCATCCATCGCCTTTTCTGTTCGCGGTGAATTGATTGATCAAGTAAATAATGTTAAATTTTTAGGTTTAAAATTAGATTAAAGAATGAATGGTGTTCCTCATTTCAGCTACATTGTAGAAAAATGTGAAAAGAATATTAACATCCTACGTTCCCTGTCTGGTATCTGGTGGGGCTCGCATCCCTATTTTCAAAAACTTTTATATAATGCCATTGTTCGCAGTCATATGGATTATGGTTCGTTCCTTTTGGATCCTAGTACGCGGATGGCTTTAGATAAGTTAGATAAGGTTCAGTCAAAATGTCTGCGAAGTATTCTTGGTGCAATGAAATCTTCACCTATAAAAGCAATGCAAGTAGAATGCGGGGACCCCCCTCTCTCTCTTAGAAGGCAATATCTCTCGGATCGTTTTCTTTTCAAATTAGTTCAAAATTTGCAGCATCCTCTTATAAATAAGTTAAATCATTTGTATACTTATTTTCCAATTAATAATATTCATCAGGATAAAATACCGTGTTTAATTCGGAGTTTCATGAAATATATCCATCTTCCACATCCTGTCATTCAATATCGTATTAATCCTTTGTTTTCTACCCCATATGAAGCAATCATGTTCGAGCCAGATATAGTCTTAGATTTCGGGATAGTGAAAGGTTGCTCATATGCTCGTGAAAAATTTAACCAGCAACTTAGCTCTAATTATAATGGCTGGCTCACCATATTTACTGATGCTTCAAAATTAAATGATTCTAGTCCTGTAGGCGCTGCAGTTTGGATTCCTTCCTCCAAGATAATTTTGAATTATAAATGTCCTTCAATTTCTTCGGTTTTTACCGCGGAATCTATAGCATTGCTGGAAGCCATTCAGTTTGTAGACTCTCACAACCTCAATAATTCTTTAATATTTTCTGACTCCAAAAGCTCTCTTCAGTCCATACTAAATAACTTCGCTCTAAATCTAGATTTCCAATTATTCTTAAAATACGTGAATCTTTGTTCAGGTGTAAAAATCGTGGCATTAATGTTGTCTTGGCTTGGATCCCTGGTCATTCTGGGATTCCAGGAAATGAAACTGTTGATTCCTGCGCGAAACGGGCAATTCAGTTTGGTTCTGAGCACAGATGTACTAGGGATGTTCTGAGGAACACCTTAAAATTTATGCTCATGATCTTTGTTCAGCCCCTAGTTTCCATGTAGCTTCCTCTTGGTCTCGAATGTGGAGTTCTTCTAGACTTTTAAAGGGCAAACACTACGGTAACTTGCAACCAGAAATTCCCATCAAAACTTGGTTTTTTAAGTTTAAAAAGGCCAGTAAAACCAGCACATCCATCCTATGCCGTCTCCGATTGGGCCATGCCTGTACTCCTGTTTTTCTTGCCAAGATAAGGGTCAGAGATCAATCGCTATGTGAATGTGGATTGGATGATGGAGATGTTGAACATCTTCTTTTTGCCTGTCCAAAACTTAAAATTTCCCTTCATGATATTATGCCTCCTGAAATTCCCCGTCCCCTCTCTTCAAAGACTCTTCTTCCCTTAGTTTTTTCACCTTTTGTATCTAAACTTTGTAGATTTATTTCTGTAAATAATATAAAATTGTAGCTTTGTAGATTATGTAAATATTATAAGTATTTTCGTACATACTCAGAATGGTAGTTTTATTTTAGTGCTTTTTTAATAGCTTTTTATTCAATATTTTGGTTGATTTTGTTTGCTTTTGTAATGAACTTGGTTGAGATTAGTGTAGTAATAGTGATAGATTAGTATTAGTGCTTTTTTAATAGCTTTTTATTCTATATTTTGGTTGATTTTGTTTGCTTTTGTAATGAACTTGGTTGAGATTAATAAATTATTCCTCTTTTAATTTTGGACAAACTCAACCTCCTTAAATTTTCAAAATGAGCAATTGAAAACTGACATTGGCAGAATTGTGTCAAAACAAGATGCAGAGCCAAATATAAAAGAAGAAGAAGATAAATGGCCAATTTTGGGATTTAACTTTGACAGGTTGCTAATTATGATTAGAAGCATAATTTTTGTAGTGCAAGACAAAAATCGTCGTGAAATCTTTAATTTTTACTTTTACTTTTGTTCTAAAACATAAAAATATGTGTAGGGTGTCATTTGAAAGCTGTTTTTCTAAAGATTCCATTTAGCAAAAAAAGATTTCATTCTAAGAAGTCAGTTGAACGAAAAAACAGTTAGAACCATAGAGATGTGTGTTATGAATGTGGTAGGTACTGCCGTGCTCATTCCAATATTTTGATGTAGTAGATAGTTCAATACATCATAATTATTATCTAGCATAACAAGAATGAAACAAGCTTTCAGAAAATACTAATATTTTTACTGTGCATGTTGGGGTTTTAAAGAAATTAATAAAATGTTGCGGCGAAAAAAAATCCGCGCGTGCCGCGCCAAAATCGTTGATGCTGATGCGCCGGTGCATCGACGGTAAAATTCACGCGCCGGACAGGTGTATCGAGGTAGTGCGATAGCTGATACCGAGGGTGACAAATCAACATCGAGCTATGCTGCGCTGTACTGCGCTGTGCTGTGCTGTGTTTCTTAAGCTACGTTTTTTTAACAATCAACATCATGCTGTGCTGCGCTTTGCTTAGCTCAGTATTAAAAGTAATCAGCAGCTCGTGTAGTCGTTTATCTCGTCAAAAATGACTTCATTTAAAAAAAAACGTAAACATTACGACATATTTGAATCCAATAAAGATGAAAGTGAAGAAGAAGCGGATATGGATATTATAAGTGTTATGTTGTCGTTAAAAGAGTCCAGTCACGATAGCTTGTTACCACACACCATACGTGAAAAATACGGAGAATTTAATTTTCTAAAGAATACTGCCACTGAAGACGATTTTTTCAATATAGAGCTCCATAAAAAACATAGCACAGTTCGGCACAGCGCGCCTCGCTAGACTGCTGCGTTTTTAAACAGAGCGTAGCCTCACACAGCGCAGCACAGCATGGTTTGTTTGTATCCTTATTAAAATATTAGACGAGCGAGTTGACCAAACATAGCACAGCGCAGTACAGCGCAGCATAGCTCGATGTTGATTTGTCACCCTGACACTCGAGTAGGTACACCGACGGCTACATTATTTGCAGCGCGCGGTACATCAAGCGGTTAAATTGGAAAAGAATTAGGACTTGTGGACAACATGCTCGCTAAAGAACTTTGTCGGATGTGCCTCAACGTCGCAGACGGCGGCATCACGATGCACCCAATTAAAACTACTCGATACCATGAGATTTATGAAATGTTTACACAGGAAAAGGTAAGTCCTATACATTGGAATATATTGTTGATATATATTGGAGACTGAATGACAGTCTCCAAAACTTCTAAACTGTAAACAAACCCAAAATTCATAAATAATCCAAAATTCAATCAGCTAAAAAGGCATGGTCTTTGTAGGAAATATTTTCAGATGAAAATCATCAACCCAATTTGGTAGGTAGAAAACCTTCTGCCTGCTTCAGTTGCATTTACGTGAAATCATTCCAACAGTGAGTGTTTGATTTGATGTTCAAGACTCTACCAAGCTACCTCACCGAGTGGGGGTATCAAATAAAAGGTATCGGTTTGGACATTTCAAAACAGTTTTTCAAATTTCTGTAGGTTTCATAGTTTTTGAAATATTTTGAAAAAAGTCGAAAAAAAAACCATTCCCCCCCTATCTCCGAAGTTTGCCGAGCGATCCATTTAAAATGTATGGAGCGTTTATAGACATGGATCTATTTTTACAGGAATGGGTATTTTTTTCGAATTTTTTCGAAATATTTTGAAAAGTATGAAACCTACAAAAATTTCAAAAAATATTTTGAAATGTACAAAATGATATCTTTCATTTGATACCCCATATGACTCTGTAGGTATCTCTTAAAATTTCGGCATCACATTTTGTATCGAAAATATTCATTTTCATTTTTCATTTATTTTTCTCTAAATCTGTACAGGCGCACGAAATGCATTATTATTTTAAATTTCAAGTTGATAGCTGCAGTAGTTTTTGATAGTGTACTAGAGCCCACGACCAAAACCATGTCTCATAGCAATACGGCAAAAACCCTATAAAATCGTTAGATTGTATGATTCTGAACCCGACTAGGTGTGTAGTAACGGTCGAAAGTGTAGCAACTGCGTGGGAGGCCATTTCTGCTGTGTCAAAAAATAAAGGCAGTCGGTATTATAGCAATACGTCTGATAGTGAAAATGTACATAGATTTTATAATTGTATTACGAAAAAGTTTGTTTTCAGACATTTTGCGCGTAGCACATAGCCTGAGCGCATTTTTGAAAATGTCAACAAATTTAGCCGACCTGTATCATAGCAATACGGATAATTTTTTTTTTTTACTTTTCGTATTGCTGCCATGATTACCAAAAACCTGTTTTCAGACACTTTAAGTGTAGCATATACTCTCAAAAACGAAAATAACGTTTCGGAGTCGCCTGGCCCACGCCTCTGTTAAATGTTTTTTTAAATTTACAGCCTTCATAGATATTCAAGAATCTCCCTTGTCTATTAATATTTTGTAACTTTGAATAAACCGTTTTTTTTTTCAACTTCATCCCAGTTTCCTTTTGTGCGATTTATTTCAGTCCTTCAACTTCAATGTTACGGTTTCGGGTAAATTCTTTGTTAATTATCATCTAATAAATTCAGGGTCGCAACGTATTCATTGGTTTGTAACAGAGAATTCAAGATGCCTCAATACGATTTTTAAATGATATCTGAGTATCGAAAAGTTGTCTGATAGAGAAGGTGCTACACTTAATTTGTCTGATATAAATTTTTTGCACATGTGGACAACTTATTTTATCATGTCCAACAATTTTCAGACATATTGCTATGATACCGATCGGTAAAATTTGTTAACATTTTCAAAACGGTCTCAAAATATAATGCGTTCACATTTCCGTCTGAAAATTGTTTTGTTCGCATCAAATAACCAAAATTTACTAATAAAAAAGATT
This sequence comes from Eupithecia subumbrata, assembly GCA_949316285.1. Classification (NCBI taxonomy): domain Eukaryota; kingdom Metazoa; phylum Arthropoda; class Insecta; order Lepidoptera; family Geometridae; genus Eupithecia; species Eupithecia subumbrata. The sequence continues at coordinate 17,647,031 of OX438642.1, forward strand.
TTCAGACGTATTATGAGACATTTTTTTTGTCTCATTTTTAATTTTTTTAAGTGATTTTAAGTGGGTTTGCGCTACACCACTAACGTCTGAAAAATATGTTTCCGGTATCTGAGAACTATCATTCAACTACAGTCTGCAAATCAGACATATTATTGCTATGATGCAGTTCGGTAAAATTCTTTGATAATTTTGAAAATTCGGTCAGATCAAACGCTACGCGGAAAATGTCTGATATTGGTATTTTCGAGTTCAGGATAATCGTATCTATCGATTTGATGCGGTTTTGGCTGTATTGCTATGAGACAAAAATTTTGGTCGTGGGCTCTCGTACTATGAGTTATTAAGGAGGGAAAAAAGGACAGACAAAGCGAGACCATAAGGGTTTTGAAACCGATCTTCGATCTTCAAAACCCTAAAAAGTAGGTAACTACATAACATGGGTTAGTGATCCCCCTTTAAGATAAAGCTGGAGTTGCCAAACAATGAGAAAAGGTACCTAACCTACCTAAAAGTAAAAACCATGGTTTGTCAGAGTCTATTCAGTATTTTATATTGAGGAGTAGGTACCTTACCTTCCTATATAGAAATAGACACCGGGTAGAAACTCAGTTCACTGATTTCTTGACGGACTAAATAAAGACAAGGCTTTGCTTTCCCTGTTGGGGGTAACCAAAGCTAGGTTAGGAGGATTATGAATTATACATATGCTATGTATTATTATTATGAATTATCTATACTTATAATAAAACTGTAACAGGTCCAATTCTGTACATTGAAGATATTTTGAAAATTTTTTTTGGAGGGCACTCTAATAACGATACTGAAGCCAAAACTGTAATTTTTTTCATTCATGTCTGTCTGTCTGTCTGTCTGTCTGTCTGTTTCTTAAACGCGCATCACGTCGAAACTACTGAAGGTATGGAAATGAAACTCGGCACGATTTTAGGTCATACTACGAGGAAGGACATAGGATACTTTTTATCCCGGAATTCGGTCAGGTTCCCCTGGGAGAGGGGATGAAAGTAAAATTTCTTCACCGCGCATGACGCCGAAACTGCTGAATGAATTGGAATGAAACCTAGCATGATTTGATTTCATACTACAAGGAAGGACATGGGATACATTTGATCCCGGAATTAAGTCAGGTTTCCCTGGGAGAGGGGATGAAAGTAAAATTCTATAACTGCGCATCACGACGGAACTACTGAATGAATTCGAATAGAACTCGGCATAATTTGAGTTCATACTACGAGGAAAGATACATTTTATCCCGAAATTTAGTAAGGTTCCCCTGGGAGAAGGGATGAAAGTAAAATTCTTTCACCGTGCATCACGCCGAAACTGCTGAATGAGTTGGGACTGAATTAGTACGATTTGAGTTCTTAATACCAGAAAGGACAGGGGATACATTTTATCCCGGAATTCAGTAAGGTTCCCCTGGCAGAGAGGATGAAAGTAAAATTCTTTAACCGCGCATCACGCCAAAACTGCGAAATGAGTTGGAATGAAACCTGGCACGATTTGAGTTCATACTACAAGGAAGGACATGGAATACATGTTATCTTGGAATTCAGTAAGGTTCCCCTGAGAGAGAGGAAAAAGTAAAATTCTTTAACCACGCATCACGACGGAACTACTGAATGAATTCGAATGGAAGTCGGCACGATTTGAGTTCATACGACGGGGAAAGATACATTTTATACCGGAATTCAGTAAGGTTCCCCGTGGAGGGGGATAAAAGTTAAATTCTGGGTCGCGCATCACGCCGAAAGTACAGAATGTTGAATACATGAGCATTACTATTTATCCCGGAATCAGTGCTGTTCCCTTGGGATGAAAGTAAAAATATGCTACTGAATGAATTCAAATTAAACTTGGCATGATTTGAGCTCATACTACGAGGGAACATAGGATGCATTTTATCTGGGATATCAGTAGGCACGGTTCTCTTGGGAGAGGGGATAAAAGTCAAAATGTTTTCTTATTTCGCGTCGTCCTATTTCATGCATTCTTTTTGTTAGAAACAGTGTTGCAAGATCGAATTTGACTAAATCAGTAGACAGTCAAGTAGAAAATTAATAGATTGAAGAAATAATCTGTAGATTGAAGAAAAATATCGGTAGATAAAGGGTAGGTAAGTTCCTATCTATATATTTTTCCAAGACGCACCCATTAGTAAAGTTCCTACCTAAGTAGATAGGAACCTAACTAATGAGTGCGTCAATGCCAATGCAGCCAGCGTCTTGGGGACGCTTCCGACTGGTATTGATATGGATCCCCACTAAGCATGAAACTTACAATAAGTTTCAATAACTTTGTGTATCGCATATTTGTAAGTTTCAAATATTATGTAACAGGAAAATGCCAGTAACATAGATGTTATTGTTAGGTTGAAACTTATTAAAGGTTATTTACTAACGTTACTGTTAAATTTCGCATGAAAGTTTCCAGTTCAACTTTGGAGGATTATAACTTCCTAAACTTATTTAAATGTAAATAACCAACATTGCTGCAATATTACAATTGGGATGTTACAAATAATACATTGCAGCAATATCAGTGCATAAACTTCATTGCCTAGCATTGCATGCACCTCACAAATGAAAGTTACTGAAATGTTTTACATTAACATTGTAGCAATGCATCTTAAAAGTTATATTTTTTTTAACTTCACTACAACATTACGAATTGGTCTTGTCCTTTACATAGGTTATGTAATGTTGCTGGAATTAAATTTTCATAAGTAGTTGTAATATTTACAGCTCATGTCACTGCAAACTTGAATCGGTCTAATTTTATAATAGTTAGAGTACTTAGCTTATGTTATGTTACTGGAATTTGATTTTCGAATGTGTAAGTAGGTACCTAGTTAAAATGTTCACCGTTAAGGTCACCAAAAGTATCGACATAGCTCAAAGAATTAGCAAGTTGAAGTGGCAGTGAGCTGGCCATATCTCGCGAAGAACCGACAACCGCTGGGGTAAACGTGTTCTTGAGTGGAGACCGCGACACGGCAAACGTAGTGTAGGACGCCCTCCGACCAGGTGGAATGACGATCCGTAACATAATTGAAAGTAAGACTAAAAATTCAGACTCGCATCGGATAAATGGGTTGTTGTGGGGTTTGAAGATGTTGGCCCTATCATCAGCCGCCATTTTGATTGTTTTTCAAAATCGCCGCACAATAAAAGTTATATATTTGGATAGAAGACACTAAAATAAAAATAAAATGTTCTATAACATAATGTCCTAAAGCGTCCGGTTCCTGAGATACTCACAGATGAAAATCACTATTGCTCTAATGAATTTATTTACGAGTAGGTATGTTGACTATTTTCATGTTACCTAGCAACGTACCGATTCGATGATTTTGAGTAAGTACCTACCTATTATACGTACTATATGGTGAAGCCTTACAAGAAAAGAAAAAAAAACAAATTTTATTGATTCAGAAAGTGTTTATTAAAATTAAATAATTATCACAGGTACCTGTGATAATTATTTTAATTATTTAGTACATACCTAGTTACTATACATTACATCAGGCCAATCAAATGTTTGTACGATCTACAAATATTTTTTCCGGGTGTTCTGGCTATTTCTATGTATAATAATAATAATATCTATCTATCAGGCTAAGTAAGCAATCTAACCAATCTGCCCCCCAAGGGGGGCAGTTTGGGACGATACTGGGGCAGTTTAGGACTGATGATTTAAATGGCCATAATAGTAATAAAAACTTTTTTATTTTAAAACATGCTTATTGTTCATCATCATCATCATCATCAGGCTATCATAGTCCACTGCTGGACATAGCCCTCCCCCAATGAGCGCCATAGCGCCCTGTCTTCAGCTTGCCGCATCCAGCATCTGCCTGCAGTCTTTCGCAGATCGTCATCCCACCTGGTCGGAGGGCGTCCTACACTACGTTTGCCGAGTCGCGGTCTCCACTCAAGAACTCGTTTACCCCGGCGGTTGTCGGTTCTTCGCGAGATATGGCCAGCCCACTGCCACTTCAACTTGCTAATTCTTTGAGCTATGTCGATAACTTTGGTTCTCTGTCGGATGTATTCGTTACGAATTCTATCCTTCAGAGGAACTCCGAGCATAGCTCTCTCCATAGCACGCTGAGCGACTTTGAACTGGTGGACTAACCCTACCGTGAGTGTCCATGTCTCGGCTCCGTAGGTCATGACGGGTAGGACGCACTGATTAAAAACTTTCGTTTTCAAGCATTGCGGTATGGATGACGAAAACACTCGGCGTAGTTTCCCAAACGCTGCCCAGCCTAGCTGGATACTCCTCTTGGCTTCCTTCTTGAAATTGTTTTTACCTAACTGCAGAATCTGTCCGAGGTAAGTATATTCGGAAACAATTTCGAGACGGTGACCATGTACGGCGACCGGTATTCGATCAATGTGGCCATTGATCATGACTTTGGTTTTATCCAAATTCATGCTAAGACCGATGCGTCGCGAGGCTGAAGCTAAGCCATCCAGCATCTGGTTCAGCTCCTCTAGCGACTCCGCCATTAAGACTATGTCATCTGCAAATCGTAGGTGTGAAATGTAGTCGCCGTTTATGTTAATGCCCTTTCCTTTCCAGTCCAGCGTCTTAAACATATCTTCCAAGGCGCTTGTGAACAGTTTCGGGGATATACGAGTAACATCCCCCTGTCTCACTCCTCTGCGCAATTGGATCGGTTTAGACTGCTGGCCCTGTACTTGGATACTCATAGTGGCGGCTTCGTACAGACATCTCAGCACCTCGATATAACGATAGTCTACTTGGCATCGCTGCAAGGATTCCATAACAGCCCAGGTTTCGACAGAGTCAAAGGCCTTCTCATAGTCCACAAAGGCCAGACACAGGGGCTGATTATACTCTTCGGACTTCTGTATAATCTGCCTCACCATGTGAATGTGGTCTATGGTGCCATATCCTCCGCGAAACCCGGCCTGTTCTGGCGGCTGGAACTCGTCGTGTCTCCTGGCGAGACGATTCGTGACCACTCGTGAGAACAGCTTAGACATGGCTCAGGAGCGAGATGGGTCTGTAATTTTTAAGAAGGGTTTTGTCACCCTTCTTAAAGAAGAGCACCACCAAACTCCCGCTCCACGCCTTTGGAGTTCTCCCACTGTGAAGGACGGCGTTGAAGAGGTTCTGTAGTTCCTGTATAACAGGGGCTCCTCCAGCTTTCAGAAGCTCTGATGTTATTCCGTCCAGACCGGGGGCTTTTCCATTTTTAAGCTGCCTCAGAGCCAACACGATCTCGTCTTGACTGATGTCAGGCAGTTCGTCGGTGTAGTGGCGTGTCAGGGTGGCTCTGGAATCGTGGCCATCTCGTCGGGAGTGAGGGGCATGTGCAGCGTATAATCGGCCATAGGAATCCTCTATCTCGGCGGATATCTCTGGCTTTGACAAAACAGTCCGCCCATCGTGCGTTTTAAGCTTCGTTAGGTGGCTCCTGCCAAGCTGCTGAGAGAATACTTTGTACCCTCGGTTTTGCTCTATCGCCTCTTCGATGAGGCGTGTGTTAGAGCTCCGAAGGTCGTGCCGTACCATCTTCGCAATTTGCTTGTTCAGGTCTGACCTCTCCGACGAAGTCGCTTGGGTCGTTTCCCGTCTTTTTGTCATCAACCCGAGAGTCTCAGCCGAGAGTTTGGATTTCTTGCCAGTCCGCTGCGTTCTGCAGAACTTGATGCCCTCGTCCCTCAGAGTTTCGACCAGATTGAGTAGGCTCTCGTCAGCGTCATCAGTGGGTTCCAAGGTAACAAATCTATCCCCGAGAAGCTGCTGAAACTTCTCGGTGCCCGCCATGATTTGGATTGGGTTTGGTCGGAGCGTGGACTTCATCAGACGGTTTCTCTCAAGCTTCAAGTTGATATTCAGAGAGCCTCGGAGAAGTCGGTGATCGGATCCGGTATTGAACCTGTTGATCACTGAGACATCTCTGAATATGTGCTTGCTATCCGTCATGATGAAGTCGATCTCATTTTTAGTCACAGTGTCGAGGCTTTGCCATGTCCACTTCCTTTGAGGCTGTTTCTTAAAGGAGTTCATTAAGAACAGACCCTCCCTCTCAAGGAAGTTGACAAGCATTTGCCCCCTGTGATTCCTAACTCCATAACCATGCGGGCCTATCCGGGATTCGTTGCCAGTCTGTCATCATGTCCAATATTGATATTGTCCACTTATCTTCTTTTTCGAGAAAGAAAAATTTATTGAACCCTGCCTTTTTCTTCATAACATTAACTGTCAGTGCATTTTCATTTTTTTCTTCTATTTTGGCTACAAAAGCCAAATCTCTGTCCATATTTCTTGACGCGCATTGAATTAAGTAAAAATCCAGGTTTTATGAGTTCCATTCTCAATTCGGGCGCAATATAAAAAAAATATAATATCGTTAAGTTAGTAAAAAATAAATATCGTTTTTTAATAGTTTCATTCGATATCCTAGAGTGCTTTTAGTAATACCAAATATAGCGGCAGCTCCTCTTAATGTATGGTTTGATTTGGAACACAATCGATTGCCTTCTTAATATTCTCTTCATTGACTACGGTTTCCCTCTTTTTCTTACACTTGCGAACCATTTTTGCATGCAACTGAAACAAATGAAAACTTTTGATATTTCCAAAGGGGCACATAAGGACATGTCCTAATGTGCCCCCTAATATTGGTCCTAACCTGCCCCAAGGCATCATTTAAAAAACTTTGTGTCACAAAACAATTTGTATTTATTTTAAAACTAAAACGTTTGGCTTTATCCATGCATAGATACCCAAACTTAACAGAAACTATAAAAAACATATAATTTACACTCTTTTAATAGGCAAATAAACACTTACGTAGTCCAGCCAGATGAAATACACGTAGTATTTGTATCCTCATTGATGAAATATTTACACCAGCCACCGAAAATAACGACCTGCTAATAAGTCAGTTTGACAGCTGACAGCGCGGCGAATGACATAATTATGATGGTTTGTAGTACTGGTGTTGCCATACTAAAAATGCAATTTCTACCAAAAAAATATCCATGGTTTTGGAGAAATCTCCAATGTCCAAAGGTGCCCCTGTCCTAAGCTACATCCTTCTCCCCTAAATGATTTCAGCTCTAGTTTTATTTTTCGATATAGGCGACCTTGATGTCAGTAACTTATTATACCTACCATTAAAACGCAGTGTCTATAGATGTTAAAAAAGTTTGGAGATTTTATACCCTAACATCGGCAACCACTTTGTTTTATTATATCGCCGCGCACGTTATATAATATTTGGATAGAAGACACCAAACCAAATAAAAACATCCATAGTTTAACGTCCTAAAGTGTCAGGTTTATGAGATATTCACAGATCAAAATAATTTCTTTTTTTTATGTGAATATCTCGGAAACCTGACGCTATATGGCATTATGTTAGAGACCATTTTTAATTTGTTTTGATGTCTTCTATCCAAATACTTTCATTGTGCGCGGCGATTTTGAAAATAGTAAAAATTTTAGGGCCACCATCGTATTTTCTTTATATCGATGGCCACCATACAAAAATCTTCAAACTCCTTTGGTCCAGTCTTATGCCTAGATAACTTTCTCTTAGACCTGTGTCGATCGTGATTGATCGAATCACAGAGATTCGATCGCGACCCGTCAGTGTTTTATCGAATGAAAATTAGAAGTGGGGATCAAGTTTTTTGAGTTTTGCGGGAAGAGTACCAATCGCTCAGAAATAAAATTTATTTAATAGTCCCCATTTGTGAAGAATACTCTTCCAAAAAATCGGTCCACGACTGACGGAGAAATCGGTGAACATCCCTATAAAAAAAGGTTCCGACGAATTGAGAACCTCCTTCTTTTTCGAAGTCGGTTAAAAAGCCTGCTATTTAGCTTTTGGGTTGAATATTTTGGCCTATTTTTAGACTATATTAGTTTTAAAAAAATTTGGCGAATTTAGGCTACTTTTCAACAGAAAATTTGGCGATTTCATTGAGCAACACCTGGCAACCCTATTTTGAAACTTTCTTTTGTGTTTGTTGTGACGTGTGAGGGCTAACAGCTAAATTTGTTTGTGGCGTGGGTTCCATTGGGTTCCAGTCAGAAAAATGGCTGAAAAGAACTGTGACGAGGTATGTGATAATATACGAAATTAGTATTTATGTAATTATTTACCTATTGAAGTAGTCGTAGAATAGCCTAGACCTAGAATTAGGTTGGCGCGTTTCCTGCCTTCAGCCATTTTGTTTTAGTGCTAAGAATTTTGCATGAGGAACCTAATGATATCAAAAAACACGTAACCTACTTGTACCTTGGGTTTAGTGAGTACCTAATAGATTGTGTACTAGTATTTGTGATGCGGCCACGTCTGCTGCATGTCTGACGCACTGTCTCAGGGCTCCACAATGTGGCCTCCCACATTGTGGAGCCCTGAGACAGCGTGGCGGCGTGGCGCGCCGTGGCGGGATGAGCTGGACGCTTTTCAGAAGGACTGGCTACTGATTGGATTTTTTTTCATTGATTTTCATCTTATTTTCCTTTTGGGGCTAGATGGCGCTGTGTGAAATGTCCACCAATATTTATTTATTATTATTTAAAAATGTTTCTCTTTGTATTCTTTGCAGATACAATTATGTCAGAGCTTAGAGAAATAAATAAATTTGTGATTTACACTATGCGTAAAGTGGAAGCCATTGAATTAAGCCTCAACCGACTGAACTTGCCATTTGAAAACAAACCATCGCTGTTGCCTAATTTTCCTCTCACGGAGTTGGCACAACTTCAGTCCCTGGAGGACAAGCTCGGAGATGAAAAAATGCAGAAAGAATTGGTATAGTATTCATATTTTATATCTTCAATCATGGCAGTTACTTTCCACTTCGGATAGATAAATTGACATGGGTTAGCATGTATTGTGTGATATAAACTATAATGTATTATGAAGGTATGTATTTACCTACTCCCAAAAAGGTTTCCATAGCACAAGCTTGGCTTAGTTTGGACCTAGATGGCGCTGTGTGAAATGTCCCACATGTGATAATATTATTAAATGCATATTTGAATCTAGTGTTCCATGCAACTTTAATTTTTAAAGTGTTTTAATTTTTAGTTCGACATGTTAAGACACACCGGCGGCAGCAAAGAGCGCGATTGTGTGAATCGTTGCTTGGAAAAAAAATTCTCCAATTATTTGGGACAATACTGTTCATGGACCGGGAAGAAAAACAATTTCAAATTGTCATCTCTAAAATTGATGACAACAATAAAACGTAAGTTAAGTTTGTGACTGTCTGATGTTATTCGTTCCCTTAAAAGCCGGGACGGCCGCTGGTGTACCTAAATTAGGTATTTAGAAGCACTAGCGGCCTGTCTCGGCTTTGCACGGATGGATATTTATTTTCAACAGACTTCAAAAAAAGGATCAGTTGAACTGTATTTTTAACCGAATTCAATAAATGAAGGAGGTTATTTTTTTTTTATGTTTATTGAGGTATATTATGTTTGTTATCGCATAACTCCGTCGTTTATGAACCGATTAGGAAAATTCTTAGTGAAATCAGTCCAGTAGTTTTTGAGTATATTCGTAACAAACATACAAATCATTCCTCTTTATAATATTAGTATAGAATCTTGTTCTTTTACATACATACCTACTACCTATACCGTAACCTATTTTTTTTTGTTACAGTTGCAGTCAAGCAATCATTTCAGAATTTAACCGACGAAAGCTTCGAGAGACACGTAATGTGCTGGTTTCAACATGCAACCACTAGACTCAAACGTCTAAATTGATTTTAGTCAGGCTGACGACAATTGACTTTAGTTCCGAGAGACAGGTAAAAATATAAAGGTATTATATTCGTTGTTACAAGTAATTACCACTTTCGTAAAACTATAACTATACGGAATTTTATAATGACCACTTTCCCTGTAGTAGGTAGGTAGCTAATGTACCTAAATTATGTAATAGGTAGTATGGATTTCTACTTAGTGTAAACGAAAGTGACGTTCGTAAAATAGCCCTTGAGCTGATACATAAAGTTAAAATGCTCTTACTAACTTTATTAGAATTCTAAATATCTTGTTAACCCATTTGATTCTTCCTTGGTGCATTTGAAATTGTATAATTTATTTTAGATGCGCCTAGAACAAAGATGTTTGTTTTATTATGATAGGAATACCATGTTTGCTCACTACTTGTCTGTTTTGTTTATAGAATTTACCGTTGCGTTGTTAAGCACTTTGTGAGAAGCGTTTTGATTTAAAATACCTGTATTATATGCATAGCTTAAACAGTAGGTAAGCTTATTCCCAATTTTTACAACTTTGTTATATATTTTCGGATCAAAGGGGATCACCTCGCAAAATGTCATTTATAATTGATCCACAGTTTTGTACAACTTGCTACTCGTACAAACCAATAACTTCGATCTGTTTGTTTTGTATGTGTAGCAAGTTGTAAAAAACTTGAAATAAGTATAATAATTTATTATTTTTTATACTGAATAGTAAACATTTATATGTACCTAAGTGTTCTATCATTCATGTATGAAGAGTCCCTTCGATGCATACTGAAGGTCCTTCGATGCACCTCACAGTGTTTGATCCGGATAAAGTGCTTGTAGTCGATTTTTATTTTTCTGTCTATGAGAAGTGCACAGCTGAGATTCTAATTATGAGTAGGTACCTGTGTTTAATTGTTCTGTAGCCTTAATAAAATGTTAAATATCTATTATATTTGTTGAATTTTCATTTATTTTACTCGATGGAGTGTCTTCAATTTGAATTTTGTTAGCATTTAAATTCATTATATATTTTTTATTATCTTATTAATGTACTCTTACCTATATCTGTTTAGGTAAGGCCCTACCGATTTATGATATCATTGTTAATGGTTGCAGTGGGTGTGTTATATTGGAACTTAACATCTTTCAATTGCAAAAAATCTAAATTTATTATCTCTTTGTGTGCATTAAATGAAGTTACCCGAAATTTGAGGGTGCCAAACACAAAACCTAGATGCAAGGTATCGTAATTAAAGGTTAGTGTTAAAGTTGCATCTATATCATACACCTACTACCTTATTGCCAAGTGTAAATGGTAATGGAATTCAAAAACTTTGGTTAGTAAACCCAAGTTTTTGAATTCCATTACCTACCATTACTCTTGGCAATAAGGGTGCAGCTATGCAACCTATGGTATGTCATACAGAGGGCCCTTCCTAAATGAAACGTTTGTTTACAACATTACTACAAAGACAAAATTCAAATTAATTTGAACCCTATAGGAGAAAAACGTTGAGACAACTTACATAATGTAAGTTAGGTGCTAGGTACGTAGGTAACATTAATGCAACAATAAATTGAGACCTACAGAAACCTTACAAATTCAGCCTTGTGATAACTTGCTGAATGCAAGTAAAGTGCGAGTTACATTTTTAACATTGTTGCAAGGATTAATTTTAAACTTACCAAAAACTAACAAATTTAACTTTGCGTCAACTTAATAAATGTTAGTTACTTGCAAGTTTCAGGTCTCACTTTTATGCTAGGGTTAATTTTAAACTTGCCTAAAACTTACAAAGGTAACTTTACGCCAACTCAATAAATGTAAGTTCCGTGAAAGTTCCATCTTCAACCTTGCTGCAAGGATTCATTTTAAATTTACCGAAACCAAGCAAATGTACCTTTGCGACAATTAAATAAATGCAAGTTACATGTAAGTTTCATTTGCAACGTTTAAGCAATATAGTTGAGCTATGTAACCTTTACCTTTCAAAAGAAAAGTTGTGGAAATGTTAAACTTAAAACTTACGGAAAGTAAATTTTACAATTTACAAATATGTTACAGGTGTAATGTTACTGCAACTTAATATTTTAAAGTTATAATAAGTTTTGCTGATCAGCTATGCGTAAGTTACGGGGTTTATCTACAGCGCGGCCGTTAGCGCTTCGTTTCAAGCTCGCTCTAAGCTTGCATGAACGTTGCAACCTTGTATTTGTAACTTACAAGCTCCTTGATGTTACTTTCAGTAATGTTATTGCAACTTTTGCTTGCTTAGCGGGTCAGTTGAGCTACCTGTAGATTTTTTGCAACAGTCTGCAGTTAGCTCAATTGTTTCAATTGTAAATACTTATTATATTATAATTTTCTTTGTGAATAATGGCTTCTGTCAATGCCTATTTCAGGCAAAGTAGGTAAAATGTGCAAATGGTCCATGCGATATTCATGGACATGATATTTGGTGGTTTAGCTGGTACAGCTAACTGTACCACCAAAGTTTGGTTGGAGTAAGTGGTCCAATTAAAATAACTAGACCACAGAAAAATATTTTTTCTGTGGTAAACAACCAACTGAGCCTTCCTACTAACAAAAAAAAATTACGGTGGTCCAGTCAAATGGATCAGGAGCCCAATTCTGTAATAAAATGGCTTCACTATGACAATGGAATCGTCGCAGAATCATCACATAGAATCCTTAGATTAATAAAACTCCAGATAGTGCGTGCGAGATAAATTAATAGTTTCAAACTTGACACTTTGACGCGCGTCTCTCCATCTGCATTCATCATAATTTCTTTCATCTAAGGTAGAATACCAAAACGTGTCATTTTTTGACGATACCCCTGTCATAGTGGAGCGATTAGTTTAGCAGAATAGGGCCCAGCTGAACGGAACCATGAGTAAGAAGTGAAACGAGTATGACACTTCTTAACACTGACGCTGGCCGAGTCGTAGCTAAAAGTCGTGTGGATAAAGAATGGGATTGAAGATGACAACATACTATCCCCCGTAGACTCTACAAGATTTGTACACAATTTAACTAGGTAGGTACCTAAATAAAGATACTTATGTTAGAAGTGTAACAGGTCCAATTCTGGGCATCGAAGTTTTTTTGCACGGCGTTTCATAACATGAGAGAAACTATGGTTAAATGTGAACTTAATTAGTCGGCAGGTATGTCAATCGCGAACGAAGTCGCGGGTACAGCTAGTTATAAATATAAGGGTACTGCATTTTATTTTTTGCTCGAATAAAAAGATCCGTCAAGTGCGAGTGTAACTCGCGCGCCGAGGGTTTTGAACGTTTGTCAACAAATATGTACCAAAAGTACCGGTTAGAGACTTCGCAATTTAACGAATACCTAAGAATAGTAGGTACCAACCTACATTTCAGATGTATCTCTCTGCATGCTTCGGTTAAATGGGTGGTTCGGTTAAGGTAAATTTTTCGACTTTTTTCGAAATATTTCAAAAAGTATGAAAGCTACAGAAATTAAAAAAACTGGTTTGAAATGTTCAAACCGATACCTTTCATTTGATACCCCACTCGGTGGGGTAGCCCCCCTTTTGAAAATTATTCTTTTTTGACCATTTTTCAAAAAGCATTCATTTTACAGACTTCTCTATATTTTTCCTGTAAAATATAGATCCATATCTACAAACGCTTCATACATTTTAAATGGATCGCTCGGCAAACTTCGGAGATAGGGGGGGGGGAATGGGTATTTTTTCGACTTTTTTCAAAATATTTCAAAAAATATGAAACCTACAGAAATTTGAAAAACTGTTTTGAAATGTCCAAACCAATACCTTTCATTTGATACCCCACTTGGTGAGGTAGCTCCCACTTTTGAAAATTATTCCCCCCCTTTTTGACCATTTTTCAAAAAGTGTTCTTTTTTCAAACTTCTCTATATTTTTCCTGTAAAATATAGATCCATGTCTATAAACTCTCCATACATTTTACATGGATCGCTCTGCAATCTTCGGAGATAGGGGGGGGGGAATGGGTATTTTTTCGACTTTTTTCGAAATATTTTGAAAAGTATGAAACCTACAAAAATTTCAAAAAATATTTTGAAATGTACAAAATGATACCTTTCATTTGATACCCCATATGACTCTGTAGGTATCTTTTAAAATTTCGGCATCACAATTTGTATGGAAAGTATTCATTTTCATTTTTCATTTATTTTCAATTATTTTTCTTAAAATCTGTACAGGCGCACGAAATGTATTATTATTTTAAATTTCAAGTTGATAGCTGCAGTAGTTTTTGAGTTATTAAGGAGGGAAAAAAGGACAGACAAAGCGAGACCATAAGGGTTTTGAAACCGATCTTCGATCTTCAAAACCCTAAAAAATTATGTTACGCTATACAAAAGATAAAATCACTAATTGCGCTAACAAATCGCAAAAGTTTAAAAGTTTTGTTCATCCCATTCAAGGCTTAGGTCCCATACTCATATTCTGCCGTCCACAGTAACTGGAGAGAGCCATCCCATTTTATTTAATAAACCATTCTCATTTTAGTTGGATATGAATGAAGAGTTGCCACACTTACTCTGCTTTCTCTGCAAATCGATGCTGAATGAATTCGACAACTTATTGAAGAAAATGAAATATACTGAGTATAGTTTCAAGGAAACACTTCGTTACACATCAAAGGTGTGTTTTGTTTTAAGCTGTGTGAAACTGGTAACCAACTTTGAGATATCAATGTTTTTATGGTCGTATTTGATTGTACCGGGTTTGTACCTGATTGTACCGTAAAAATTTTCGTTTGTACCCTAAGGGGGTAAAAGTTAAAGGAAGGGGGAGGATTTTCAATAGTAGATTTTGACTTAAGTAAGTAATATGAATAATTTTATCTAGGAATTTAATAGTTCGTAGTACTAAGGAACAGTTACTTGTAACTGCCAACATAATAAACGTATAGTCAAACGTTTTTTGGGAGGAAATAAACGAAACATATAATATATAAACCTGAAAATGTATTCAAAAATTACCATGGTTTGTAAATTGACAGTTTTTTTAAGAACATCTTAAAAACAGTGCCGCAGTTAAAACTGATTCTAGACAGGTGCAGAAAATGTATATGTTATAAGTTTTCACCTCACTGAATTGCGGCGCAACGCCCGCTTCCCCGCTCACCTTCCCGCGATCGCCCTGTCGCGTCAGTACGGTTAGCATCTTTGTCGCGCGTCATAAGAGTTTTCGTCTCCCTATCCGTTGAATTTTAAATTTTGGAACTGTTCTTGTTAGGTTTTTTTGAGGAAGTTTTGTTGTTACCACTGTTTTGTTATATTACTGCTTTTTGTTTAGTTTTTATTGAACCTGTTACTGAACGGTTAACGTTATTTTTTTTACCTTGTGTGGATTGTGGTAAAAAAAAAATTAAGGAAAGGTGATACACAGTGAAGGGAGAAACATAATCCTGAAAGTATTGAAGTTTTTTGAAGAAGAAAAAGCTTATAGAAGGATGACCTGTCCGGTTGATAAAGTTATTCAGCGAACTTGTGCCGCAACCGACATAACTATGAGGACGCTAATGAATATAAACAAAATCCGTCAAGTGCGAGTGTAACTCGCGCGCCGAGGGTTTCGAACGTTTCTCAACAAATATGTACCAAAAGTACCGATTAGAGACTTCGTAATTTAACGAATACCTAAAATAGTAGGTACCAACCTACATTTCAGATGGATCTCTCTGCATGCTTCGGTTGAAGTGGGTAATGGTAAATTTTTCGACTTTTTTCAAAATATTTCATAAAGTATGAAACCAACAGAAATTTGAAAAACTGTTTTGAAATGTCCAAACCGACACCTTTCATTTGATACCCCACTCAGTGAGGTAGCCTTCCCTTTTGAAAATTATTCCCCCCCTTTTGGACTATTTTTCAAAAAGTGTTCTTTTTACAAACTTCTCTATATTTTTCCTGTAAAATATAGATCCACATCTATAAACGCTCCATACATTTTACATGGATCGCTCTGCAATCTTCGGAGTAATGGGGGGGTGAAAAATGTTCTTGTTGAAAAATATTCATTTCATGAATATTTTCCTTACAAATTGTGATGCCTAAATTTAAAAGATACCTACAGGGTCCTAAATGGGGGTATCAAATGAAAGGTTCAAAATAGTTTTTGAAATTTTTGTAGGTGTCATACTTTTTAAAATATTTCGAAATAAGTCGAAAAATACCCATTCCCCCCCCCCTATCTCCGAAGATTGCAGAGCGATCCATGTAAAATGTATGGAGCGTTTATAGATGTGGATCTATATTTTACAGGAAAAATATAGAGAAGTTTGTAAAAAGAACACTTTTTGAAAAATAGTCAAAAAGGGGGGGAATAATTTTCAAAAGGGAAGGCTACCTCACTGAGTGGGGTATCAAATGAAAGGTATCGGTTTGGACATTTCAAAACAGTTTTTCAAATTTCTGTTGGTTTCATACTTTATGAAATATTTTGAAAAAAGTCGAAAAATTTATCATTACCCACTTCAACCGAAGCAAGCAGAGAGATCCATCTGAAATGTAGGTTGGTACCTACTATTTTAGGTATTCGTTAAATTACGAAGTCTCTAATCGGTACTTTTGGTACATATTTGTTGAGAAACGTTCGAAACCCTCGGCGCGCGAGTTACACTCGCACTTGACGGATATTGTTTTATCTAGGTAACGATCTTATTTTAGGGCTCCGTCAAATATTTCATGTCCAAAAGGGTTGCGTATCTAAAAGAGTTTAAGAACCGCTTTCAGAGAATGAATTTTTTTTCGACAACGCCGCTCCGCCTCCAAAAATGCTCATGAAAACCTTATTTTTTGTTTACTACACTAGTGTGATTTCAACCCTTTCTCCGAACTTTGTCAAAATGCCCCTCCCCCCAAATGAAATCCTGGATCCGCCCCTGGACTACTGGACTTAACCCCGTTTGGACGCTACTTACTATTTATTATTTAACTGACCAATTTCTTACTGTACAAGTGGAAGTCGGCTTTAAGCGTCAGTGTGACGTGATCGACGCGAGGTGCAAACTTAGCTTGGTCGAGTTGTACGTTTACTAGGGTTTGACTGTAACTGTGCCTTAGTACTACGAAATATTAAATTCTACTTAAATTTATTCGTATAACTCACTAAAGTCAAAATCGACGAAAGGACAAATGAAAAATTTATCGGTACAATCTGGTAAAAACCCGATACAATCAAATAGGACCATAAAAACATAAATATCACAAAGTCATCATAAATTTATAATGGAAAATCAACCAAACAAACTTCTTACAAACGCTACCAACTTTGTTAAGTTACACGGTTTAATCGTGCAAACGTTAAAATCTAGGTATGTACCTACTGTTAACTCGCCGTGTATCAACAAGCTTTCATAGTGATCCATCCACCACGATTTCGATTTTCACGGCATGGGAGCGGGACAGAGCATACGTTTTAGGAACGGAAAAATGATATTTTTGTTTATTTACAAGAAAACTACGCAACTTATGAAGAAACTGTATTATGAACCAAGGAATTAGTAGGTAGGTACCTAATAATAATAACCTACGAATCAATTTTAAGGAACCAAAGAAAAATTACGAATTTTATGTAATGCGAGTTTTTTACCACGGGGATCCCTAGAGTACTGAGATCTAGGCCTAGTTTGACAACCAAACCCGCTAGGTTCGCACCGTAAGTATGGGCGGTTTGTCTACAACCATTCCAAATCGAGTGTGACTAATATAAAGAATCGTAATCCATCGCTTCGATTTATATCGAAAATTTCGCAAGTTCCGATATTTTTCGAGTTGACAGATTTGCATCTCTATTTTTAAAAGAAGCTGTGCCTGTGAAATATTTAATTCTTTCATGCAATCTTCATTCACTCACCTGTCAACAATCAGGGAACTTCACAGACATGTGTCAAAAAGAAAATAAATGCGTAGACGGAGTACCTATACAAAGTATACAAACATTTGCCCCGAGACAGGAATCGAATCCGCAACTTTCTGCGTTGCACGACCTTTGTCAACTGCGCCACTGAGGTTGCCCGTAGTATAATAATAATAGTGTAGGTAATAATATTAGTGTCTTTTTCAGCTGACAGTTGAAAGCGTTGAAAAAATCAAAGGAGAAGTGACTTCGCACGAAAATATAAAGGAAACTGAAGAAAAAAAGGATGTGGAAAGTGAAGAAATAAAGTCCTTAGCGTTTGCTAAGGATTCTTTTGAATTTGATGATGATGATAATGAAATATCAATAGAAGAAGATTATAGACTAGTATTGTCTTCAGAGAGTGACAGTGATTCACCCTGTATTCTCAATAAAAAAATGGATGATGAATCATTCATAGAAAATAAACTCAGTTCAGAAGAGTCAAACCATATGTCTGAATCAAGTTTTTCTAATAACCGAACTAAAACACAGGATCCTGTAGAACCATTCCTTCTATGCGCACAAAAATACAGACCTTCAGAAGAAATAGCCAAATCATCCAATGAAAATGTTACTGAAGTAGCTGTAACACCTATAACAAAATATTTCAAATTTATAGAAGAACGGATAGCGATTGAAACAGAACTTCAAGAAAAAAAGGTAAAAACTTTTCAGTATCTAAGTGAAAATAAACTAACTAATACTGAAGTTTTAATACTAAGGAAATTAGGAAGTTAAGGAGGCAGAAATTGAAAAAAAAGTGGCATAAAATAAACTAATAAAAAAGGCGGATTTTGTTTGTTATAGTTATTGTAACCTGAAAATAAGTCAAAGTATGAGCCCTAAAATATTAATTTAATTTTAAAAACTATACGTACACAATGTACTAACTGCCACAAATAAAACAATTTATTTTGATTTAAAACAAGATCCGTGAAATGCGAATGTGACCCACGCGCCTAGGTGAGATATTCACATTAGAATAAATTCATTAGAGCAATAGTTATTTTCGGGCCACCCTCCATCTAAAACTCTTCAAACCCCCTTCTTATTGTAAAATCCAAAGACAAATTATTTTTGCCCAGCAACTTGCAATGTTTTGCATTAAGTATAATAATAATAGTGTTTTTTTTTCAGCGAGAATCAAAATCACTTGATCGTGTACTGAAAGAATGGTCTGAACATAGTGAAGAAAAATCAACTGCAGATGAGGATGATTATTCCGATGAAAGTCAAAATATAAGACTGGTATGGGCTCCAGAGATTGAAGATGAGTCACACAATATTCTGAATATGGAAATAGATCACAACAGTTCACAGCAGCATAAGTGTGAATCATCTAATAAACAAACTAAAACACAGGATCCTGTAGACCCATTCCTTCTATGCGCACAAAAATACAGACCTTCAGAAGAAATAGCCAAATCATCCAATGAAAACGTTACTGAAGTAGCTGTAACAACTAAAACAAAATTTATAGAAGAATGGATAGCGATTGAAACAGAACTTCAAGAAAAAAAGGTAAAAAACCCTTTTTAGTATCTAAGTGAAAATGAACTAACTAATACTGAAGTTTTAATACTAAGGAAATTAAGAAGTTAAGGAGGAAGAAATTGAAAAAAATGTAACATAAAATTAACTAATAAAAAAGGCGGATTTTGTTTGTTGATAGTTATTGTATCCTGAAAATAAGTCAAAGTATGAGCCCTAAAAAGTTAATTTATTTTAAAAACTATACGTTCACAATGTACTAACTGCCACAAATACAACAATTTATTTTGATTTAAAACAAGATCCGTGAAATGCGAATGTGACCCACGCGCCTAGGTGAGATATTCACATTAGAATAAATTCATTAGAGCAATAGTTATTTTCGGGCCACCCTCCATCTAAAACTCTTCAAACCCTCTTCTTATTGTAAAATCCAAAGACAATTTATTTTTGCCCAGCAACTTGCAATGTTTTGTATTAAGTTTAATAATAATAATATTGTTGTTTTTTCAGCGAGAATCAAAATCACTTCATCGTGTACAGAAAGAATGGTCTGAACATAGTAAAGAAAAATCAACTGCAGATGAGGATGATTATTCCGATGAAAGTCAAAATATAAGACTGGTATGGGCTCCAGAGATTGAAGATGAGTCACACAATATTCTGAATATGGAAATAGATCACAACAGTTCACAGCAGCATAAGTGTGAATCATGTAATAAACAAATTAAAACACTGGATCCTGTAGACTCATCCCTTCTAAAACTAAAAACATGTAAACTTTCAGAAGAAATAACCAAACTGAATATGGAAATAGATCACTACAGTTCACAGCAGCATAAGTGTGAATCATGTAATAAACAAATTAAAACACTGGATCCTGTAGACTCATCCCTTCTAAAACTAAAAACATGTAAACTTTCAGAAGAAATAACCAAACCATCCACGGAAAATGTTATTGAAGAAGATGTTACAACAAACCTTGATAAAAATGAATTTATAGAAAGCCCAGAAACTCGGAAAGACTATTTTCAAAATGCATACCTTCAATTTATAGAAAAACGCGCAAATACTGAAGTAAGTCCACCAAAAAAAAGACGGAAAGAGCTATACTACCCACATTATCAAATTACGGAAGATGATATTGAGGTTAAAATAGAATCCGTGGACGAAGATTTTCAAGGTTTCTAAGAAAACCATGCCATGGTATGTGTGCAGGACAATCTATAGCGCCTACAAATACAACTATTTATTTTGATTTAAAACAAGATCCGTGAAATGCGAATGTGACCCACGCGCCTAGGTGAGATATTCACATTAGAATAAATTCATTAGAGCAATAGTTATTTTCGGGCCACCTTCCATCTAAAACTCTTCAAACCCCCTTCTTAATGTAAAATCCAAAGACAATTTTTTTTGCAATGTTTTGCATTAAGTATAATAATAATAATAGTGGTTTTTTTTCAGCGAGAATCAAAATCACTTCATCGTGTAGTACAGAAAGAATGGTCTGTAGTGAAGAAAAATCAACTGCAGATGAGGATGATTATTCCGATGAAAGTCAAAATATTCAGTTTTTAGATACGAATATTTTGGTCCCCCTTCACTATTTCCATTAAAATAGCTCCATGTCTTAGAAAGTAGTCAAAACCGCCGCTAGAGAGCCTTTCCTATATTTTGTTATTCAAGCAAGTTGTAAAGAGTACGGGCGAAAGGTTCCACAAAGGTGCCAAAAGGTTATTCTGGATGCTCCGGTAGTATTGTTTCTAGGATATTGTGATATTAAATAGATCTACATCCTTCGCAGTTTACAAATATATTAACGAAATACTCAAAATAATTAATGGAAAAGAGTACGCCATCGGATTATTGTTAGATATGAGCAAAGCATATGACAGAGTTCTATATGACGTTATACTTAACAAGCTGCAAGGTATCGGTGTCAGGGGTCCGGCTTTTGACTGGTTTGTCTCATACCTTAATAAAAGGAAACAATATGTCGAAATCGAACACTATGATCATAATTCAGGCAACATTACTAAAATTCTTTCCGAAACAATGGAAGTTACTAAATCTATCCCTCAAGGAAGCGTGCTTGGTTGTGTTTTATTTCTCATCTATATCAATGATTTACCTAAAATAATAGAAAGTCCCTGCTCTCTATTTGCAGACGATGTTTCTGTGGTTATCCCTTGTAAATCAAGTGCGCCACTTAATAACCTCATACATAATAACTTAACTGCAATAGAAAACTGGCTAGACGATCATAATCTTAAACTAAACTATAAAAAAACAAAAATAATTCAGTTCAGACCATACCAAAAGCGCCCTTTAAATATAAATATTTCATTCAAAAACAATCTACTTGAAAATGTGAACTCATATCCCCTCCTTGGTTTAAACATTGACTGTAACTTGAACTGGAAAGATCATATAAAAAAAATAACATCTAAACTATCTCAGTTCACATACGCTTTGTATGAACTCAAGAAATCCACAGATGTAAACACAGCAACCACTGCTTATTACGCCTATGCCCACTCCTGGCTACAATATGGAGTAACGCTTTGGGGCAACAGTACCAATGTCAATAAATTATCTATTTTGCAGAAGAGGTGTATACGCATAATCTATAACCTCGATGAAATGGTTAGCTGCAGACCATATTTTATAAACTGCAACATATTAACTCTCCCCGGGATATATATCTTAGAAGCCAGTTTATTTGTAAAAAAAAACTCATTCCTTTTTAAAATATATACCAGACCTGTAAATTTAAGACCACACAATAGGCTTGACATACCTTTTTCCAAACTCCAAATGTTCCACTCCGGCCCCCATTCAATGTCTATAAAAATATTTAACAAATTACCTACTTCTATTCAAAGTGAAAATAACATAAAGCTATTCAAATTTCAATTAAAACAATATTTAATACAACACAGTTTTTATTCCTTGCAAGAGTTTTTAGAAAGAGAGTCCTAGTCCTAGTTTTTAACCTATTAATGTTACCTACCTTTTCTAAAATATATTATGTATGTAGTTATCTACGTAGGTCCACGTAGCGCGTAGGTAGGTATTTTAAGTGTTTTAAAATTTTCAAATATTATATTATTAGTGTAAGCTTAGTTATAAGAGTAGATAGAACCTAGCATAATGTTGCAGTGCCCTAGCAGGGTGCATGCTTGATACCATAATTTATTTTAAGACCTTTGTACAGCATGTTCCGCAATAAAATATCTTGAATCTTGAATCTTAGGTGTTGAACGTCAGTGTTTTGGATTTTAGCATGTTATCATACCATAACTTGTTTAATCTATATATATAAAAGAAAGTCGTGTTAGTTACACTATTTATAACTCAAGAACGGCTGAACCGATTTGGCTGAAAATTGGTGGGGAGGCAGCTTAGAACCAGGAGACGGACATAGGCTATGTTTTATCTCGGAATCACCACGGGAACGGGAACTACGCAGGCGAAGCCGCGGGCAGCAGCTAGAATAAATTTAATTTATTAAATCGAACGCATCCGTAAACCTAATAGGCTGAGCGCTACTACACTTGAGACCTAGGCTATCTGCCAATTCGGCATCGATCACCGACACTTGGGCACCGTCCTCCAGAAGGGCGTGGGTGTTTACGACACCTTAGGGTCACGTAACCGAACCGCGATCATTTTTAAGTCTAAATACCGAAGCGACAGAAATCAAAATATCACTTTAGTTCCGTGTCAGTGTTTAGTTTTATAATTAGACTTTTTCTAAGTTTACATTTTATTGTATTTATGGAAATAAAGAATTTTTGATTTAGGTTTTTTTTGTAGTTTCAATAAATTTTGTTTAGAATATTTGCTTCGTCTAGAGTTAGATAAATTTGGTCTCAATAAATTTTGTTTAGAATTTTATCTTGAACAAGCGACCCGCCCCGGCTTCGCACGGGTGCAAATGCTGATACTAAATATACTACAGAATTGGCCCCCCGCCATCCATACGTCATCCATACGTCCATTACATAGCTGTCATTTGCGTTTTCTTATTCCACGTCTTGATTCTTTTTTGTTATACCATGTTTTGACATGGACTGACGTTTTATGTCAAGTCACACGGGAACGCTGTCGAATGGGATAAACAGTAGGTATCCTGTCCGTCTCCTGGCTCTAAGCTGCCTACCCACCAATTTTCAGCCATATCGGTACAGCCGTTCTTGAGTTATAAATAGTGTAACTAACACGACTTTCTTTTATATATATAGATTTAGAGATAAATGTAAAAGAAACAGATTTAGTGTCATTATAAAACCTAACTTTGGTTCTAATAAAACAAACAAAAATTACATTTGCCACATTTACTGTTTATTACCTACTTGTTTTATTTGAAATCATTATCACATCACCCAACAATTCTTCTTGCTAATTGATCCCTCAATGCCCTTCTCATCCTAACTCATTGTTGATCTCATTTTCATCCACTCTGTCAAATTATTTCCAATGTTTCTGCAAATAAAGAAGATAATTATTATACACCATAGTAGGTACCTACTTAAATAAAATGCAGCATTTATTTTTAAGTAACAAACCTGTCGAAGCAGATTCAGTTGTATGGTCATCAGGGTCCAGAATGTTATATTGCAATGCAATGTTATGCAAAACGTGACATGCAACAATGATTCTAGCACATTTAGCAGGTTTATAATGTAGGACCATGTCCTTACACACACACCTGCACCGATTTTTCAACCGCCCAAATGTGTTCTCAATTACAATCCTTGCAGTGCTGTGTTTTTTATTAAATGATTCTTCCATTGAGTGTGTCATCATCCAGGGCCTTTGAGGATATCCAGAATCACCTAAAATAAGTTAGTAAAATTGACTATTATTATTATATATTCCATTAATGTGCTAGTTTTAGGTGAAACAATCTAAGGGCCTACTAAATAATTTTAGACCGATCCATTGATATTTTATATACCTACCCAAGAGCGACACAGTTTCATTCAGCATCTAGGTATGCAAAGATTTCATGTTATTGATGATGCTGTTGCCTCCTATAAATGCATCATGGGTTTGGATTTACAGACAAAATTTTGCAGTCCGCATCACATATCTGAAAGTGTTACATTACTAATGTAGGTACCTATTTGTAATGTAGGTATATACCTAGATTCTGTAGAACTCTAATAAATTTAATAAGGGCAGGATTATGATTAGGTAGGTAGGTATCAATTACCATTTTCACATTTATTAAGTGGTAGTGTTTCCTGCAGTAATAAAGATGCTTCACTGCATTCTCTGGTTTGAAGATTTTGAAGTGGGTGCCTTATACACAACCTATTAGGTACTCCAGGGATTCGATACCTACTGTAAAACTGAAACAGAAATGAATTTAGTTTAGGTACCTAAGCAAAGAAAATAATATATAAGTACTTTTCAGTTCAGTTGAAGATGCTGCATCTTCAACTGAACTTAAAAAGAAACTAGTTCGAACAACAAATCTGTTTACTTGCTACTAAATCCTTGATTAGACAACAATGAATTACTTCAGTTTATTAGTTCATGTACCTAGTCATAAACAAACCAAAATTATCATAAATAAATAACGACTACACACTTTGAAAATTAACACCAACAAAAAAAATGGCTTACGCTACCTTTAAAACGCAACTACAGAGACTCTAATTCACGTCCGTTCGCTACGAGAGCCGAGAGGCCAAGCCAAGGGCTTTACGGAATGTGCTTGGTCAGCGGAGCCGGCGCTTGGCAGGATATTTCTCATACGGCCTCTCCTGCTCCTCTCCTGTGTGTCGTCCTCGACGCAAGCTGTTGTTGTAGTGGCGTAGCAGTGGGACGTTCACCGTCTATGGCTTCAGGTCCGATGTCGCCATGAGCCATAGACGGGTCGACTGCACGAGGTGGTTCAGTAGGAGCAGTCTCGTCGTCGTCTGCTACTTCATCTGAAAACAGCGTTCTGTTAAAACCCATCCTATAGCCTGAAGATGAATTTCATGATTCATTTTTGATGCATTTCACCTTGCATATCATTCATAGGTTCATCATTCAGTTAATTCAGACATCATCTTTCGTCTAGTTTACACACAGTTTATAAGACTTTCATCCATCAGCTTATAATTCAGAAACGTCTCTTATAAAAACCAAACCCATTCCAGGCCCTTTACGTAGTCTTAATTTCGGTTGTCCCTTCGCCAGAAGAGACTCCTCGTTGCGCTGCACGTCCTGCCGTGTGACCCACCATGACGACAAACGTCAAGATGCAGCGACAGACGCCACAATACTGGTGCCATAACGTCGAACGTTTAGGCGTGGCGACGAACGCCCCAGTACCTACAGGTGCCATAACGACAAACGTTTAGGCCTAGCGAAAAACGCCCAAGTACAGGTACCATAACGACGAACGTTTAGGCGTTGCGACGAACGCCCAAGTACAGTTGACACGACGACGAACATTTAGGCGTAGCGACGAACGCCCAAGTACAGGTGCCATGACGAAGAAAGTTCAGGCGTAGCGACGAACGCCCAAGCAACCGAAGCCGTAGTGACTGGCTTCGCTCATTCCTGTAACCCAAGCAGAAAACATGTTTCGGGGCACCACTCGCCCCGCCACGCCACACCATATGCTAAGTTGCCTACTACGTAGTTTTGCCGTAATGCCTACTGAGCAAACGAAGCTTGTAGCGGCCATTTGATAGAGCCTCTTACTTTAGAAACGAATCAAGTTCTATGTAGTGAACAGAATGGATTCAGGGAAAATAAAACAATTAATATGGCAATATATGATTTTCTTCAACCTGTCACTAGAAATGTTGATAATAAAACCGCCGTCTGTTCAATCTTCTGTGACATGACACAAGCATTTGATTATGTTAGACATGACATTTTACTGCGCAAACTTGAAGTATACGGTGTAAGAGGAAATACTCTACAATTGATCAAGTCTTACTTAGAGAATAGGAAACAGTTTACTAAGATTACCAATATTAATTATAAAACGAAAACTGAAGAAAGCCATCTTTCACGAGAACGGATTGTAAAATATGGCGTCCCCCAGGGGAGTGTGCTAGGACCTCTACTGTTTATTATTTATATAAATGATCTACCCAGAGCGATAACTCACCCAATATCACTATTCGCCGATGATAGTACGGTTACTGTAGTTTCTAAGAGCACTGACACTTTTAAAAATGACATTAATTTAGCTTTGACATCAATTATAGACTGGTTAAATAATAATAATCTTAAAATTAACATAAACAAAACAAAGATCATACATTTTAGACAACGCGATAATGCAGCTTCAAAAACAATTGACATTTATTACAACAATAAAGTAATCGAAGAGGTGGAGAGTACAAAATTTCTGGGAGTAAATATTGATAAGAAACTAAATTGGAAATCACAAATAGAAGCTCTTTGTAAGAAAATCAATAGCTCAGCATATGTCCTATACAAATTATCACCATTAGTGAACATAGATACCTTACTTATTGCGTATCATGGTATAATTGCATCTAATATTAGATATGCAATAATGTTCTGGGGAAATTCAACAGATGTTTTAAAAGTTTTTAAATATCAAAAGCGTTGCATTAGAATCATGTTTCACCTTAAAGTAACCGACTCCTGTAAACCTTTTTTCCTTAAGTATAAAATTTTGACTCTACCATCACTGTATATTTTGGAGACAGCTATGTTTGTCAAAAATAATCAAAATCTGTTCGGTCGACCTTCGGATTTAGTGGTCCGCAATAGGCGTGACAATAATAAAGTCTGTCAAATAAATAGAAAAACCACAATGATGGGTAAGAGTATATTTGCTATGGCACCCTGCATATATAATAAATTACCACAATCTATAAGACTACTGCCCAATATGGAGTTTCAGAGAAAGTTAAAAACGATTCTTTCAAATAAATGTTATTATGCTATAAATGAATTCTTAACTGACAAAGATTTTTCTGCTTCGTGACATTCGTTATTTTTAAGTTGCTTTCATCCAACATTAGTTTCAAGCTCATTTTAATTTTATTTCATTTTATTATAAGCTTAATAAGCTGTTATTATTTGTACACAGACATTGCACACCGTAAAACCGGTAGGAATACATTGATTCGCTTAATAGACATAAAAACACCTGTACCTACATGTATTTCATGCAATAAACGATACTTTACTTTACTTTACTTACTTTACTTTGTAGGGACTACGCATGCCAGAATCGAGCTTTCCTGTTGACTGAGAAAACTTTCTGACAAACACGCATTTGTCAAGGTTAAATTGGCGAGGAGAACGCCTTCCTTGATTCACCCGCTCATCTTGCCTTGTCTGAGTGTCTTTGAGTAGTTGACGAGTTGTACTTCTTGAAATTTCACGAAAAGCCTCTTAGGTGTTGAGCCTTCAATTGCCACATCCGGCACCAGTGCACGAACAACAGGTGTCGTAGCCTCTGTCCCAATCAGAAGATTCAGCTGAGAAACTTGAGTAGTCTTCTGCTTCGTGATGTTCAGTATTAGCTGTTAGTTTCCACAACGTGTCCGACCAGGCAACATTTTTGTGGTTTGCTTGAATCCGCAACATGTTCAGAACGGTGCGCATGTAGCGCTCAGCCTGACCATTAGCCTGGTGCATCTCACAACAAACATACGTCCCTTATCTGTGACCATAGGCTTAGGAACCCCAAACAAAGAGATAACCTGTGTCATAACACGTTTTAGTTATACACGCGTTATAAGTTAGGTATATCCCACGGGTATGCCACATGGAGGGAAAGTACCTCGAATATTGTAGATGGAACATTTTACTGAAAGAAGACATTATTAGAATTTAAAAAACAATTTAAACTGCATTCATAGATATTTAAATAATTATCTGTTTGAACCGGGAATCGAACCCGTTACACGAGAAAAATAATCAGAAAAATAGAAAGAAGAAAGGTACAGGCCTTTATCATACCGATCGAAAGGATTCATCATAAGGGTTATTTTTTGCTAAATAACATAGTGTCCGAAGTAAATTCTACTCAATCGATAATACCAGTGTCGAAAATATTTTTTACTAATTATTCTTCATTATTTTATAACTTTGTTAAACAAATGAAATAAAATATAATTTATAGCACAAAACCATTGCTATTTTCCATTCTAGGGATATTGATTAGAAAATAAACCCTACCATATGTATTTAGAAAAATTGAGTGATCTTCAATGAACTTTTATTTAGAAACATTTTTTTGATATGGTAACACCTTTGATTACATAAAATTAATAAGTTTCTGAATTAGAGTATACTTATGTAAGACCAGTGATAAAATGAAATCAGGATATTAGGTAGGTAGGTACCTATGCCAAACAAGATCCGTCAAGTGCGAGTGTAACTCGCGCGCCGAGGGTTTTGAACGTTTGTCAACAATATGTACCAAAAGTACCGGTAGAGACTTCGCAATTTAACGAATACCTAAGAATAGTAGATACCAACCTACATTTCAGATGGATCTCTCTGCATGCTTCGGTTAAATGGGTGGTTCGGTTAAGGTGGGTAATGGTTAATTTTTCGACTTTTTTCGAAATATTTCAAAAAGTATGAAAGCTATAGAAATTTGAAAAACTGGTTTGAAATGTCCAAACCGATACCTTTCATTTGAAACCCCATATGACTCTGTAGGTATCTTTTAAAATTTCGGCATCACAATTTGTATGGAAAAAGTTCATTTTCATGTTTCATTTATTTTGCTCTAAATCTGTACTGGCGCACGAAATGTATTATTATTTTTCAAGTTGATAGCTGCAGTAGTTTTTGAGTTATTAAGGAGGGAAAAAAGGACAGACAAAGCGAGACCATAAGGTTTTTGAAACCGATCTTCGATCTTCAAAACCCTAAAAATTAGGAGTTCTAGGTTTATAAAATCAATTAGGTAGGTACATATACATCTCACTACCTGTAGATGATTATTTCAGCTTTGTGGAAGAGAGTTTTGAAGGTTCTAAACTAAAATGGTAAAATTTTAGTATAGTTTAGTTTTGTGTGAATGCTGAATTGACACCAATGTGTTTGTTTACCAAAAATATGTGGCCGTGTCTCGGCAGCTGTTAGTGGCTCATTGGGTCTCGATGGGTCGCTTTTCAGAGTTATTTTGCCGCTTCAGTCTCCGCGTCAAATTGAGAGGCTTAGGTATACGCAAAATTTCAAGTGTAGCCCTGCCACCGTTCTTGTCTTCTGTATAGAGCACTAGTTCTTTAGTTTAAAAAAAATTAAAGCCTCGTTTGGTCCTACCTGGAATGTCATTGAAAATTTCATTTTTAGATGAAGCTCCAACGGCTTGGTTAAGTGCTTGCACCGATGCTGCTCCCCCAAAATCACTTTGGTCTCAACGGTAATGGGACGGGCCTCTGTGCGAGTTGACACGGAATTGTTTGTTACAAACGTGCTCCAGCTCTGAGGATCGTATCCGCTTCCTGGCCGTTTCTAAATGGGAGTCAGGACATTGGTTGCAAGCAATTCCTTCATATAACACTGGTACTTTATTGGATCACGTAACTTTCCGTATCGCAACATGTCTTCGGTTGGGTGCAAGGTGCGTTGCGTTGCGCGCCTCATCAATGCCAGTGCGGTACTGCTGTCGAACAGCTAGGTCATCACGGATTATCGTGTACTAGGGCCGCCGGTCGGATATCTCGCCACGCACAACATCATCCGGCTGGCCTTTGTCACCGCTAAAGAACCAGCTCGAACCGAATGGTATGTTACGTAACGATGGTAAAAGGCCCGACGGTATGACACTACAGGCCCATTGTGTGGGACGCTACATACGTCGACACACTTGCGCCATCCCATCTTCCGAGGACATCCGTGAGGGTGGGTGCAGCGGCAGATTTGGCCGAAGATCTCAAGAGGCGCAAATATGCAGGTCTCGACAGAGCCTACACATTTGCTCCCTTTGGAGTCGAGACCCTAGGTCCGTGGGGTACCGAGGCTCTTCGGGTTTTGGAAAAAAATTCTGAGCGTCTGGTCGAAGCGACGCGTGACCCGAGAGCTGGTGAGTATCTGGCACAGCGCATTAGCATTGCCATACAGCGGGGCAATGCTGCCAGCATCTTGGAGACGCTTCCGACTGGTATTGATATGGATCAGTTGAGCTACCTGTAGATTGTTTGCAACAGTCTGCAGTTAGCTCAATTGTTTCAATTGTAAATAATAGTTCTAATTTATTTCTTTTATTTTATTGCAATTTTCTTTGTGAATAAAGGCATTGAAATATATATTATGTAAGAAATATATTTTGGTTTTGTTCATTCCATTCGTCTCTCGTTTGTTTTCGAATTCGAATGTGAACCTTTTTCGTTGAGCGATTTCAATTATTCGTTGTTGCAGTTTTTGTAAACCAAGACGGAGAACTATAACAGTCTGTGATAGTTCTCAGTTCTGGTTAAGTTTCCAAGTATTAATGTCTATGTTTACCAAATCTATCTTTGATTGTAAATCGAGTATGGGCGCAGTGCGGTTTGGCCGTGTCTCGGCAGCTGTCAGTGCGTCATCAGGCGGGCTAAGGCGACTAGTCCCTCGCAGCCATCAGTATCAGTACCTAGTTCGATGAGCATGTCTCGGCGGCGGGTGTCCGCCATGAGGCGGCGGCGCGTTGCACGTCGCCAGCCGCGAGGTAAATCGCGGCGGCTGCCCGCAGCTCGTTCATGTGTCGGACCCATCGGCCCTGCGGCTGGCTAACACGACTTATCCTTCGCCTTCGTTCACAAATTTCTGGAAAGATTGAAACATTTATATGAATCCGAGGAGATGGCAAATGAAAGACGGGAGCTGATGGAAGTTGTTGGACACCAAAAGCGGTTGATTACGACACCGATAAGACGAAGAGAGTTTAATATACTACAACAGAGTGACTCGGATAGGTCGCTTTTCAGTGTTATTTGACTCTTCAGTCTCTTTATATTGACGCTACGTGGGCCGTGCCTCTTAACGACCGCTCGGTATCCTTGTACCGGCCGCTGCAAAGAGTTTCTTAGCTACGTACCTATGCCTTGTTAAACGTACGAAGATCCACGTACATATTCAGAGCTCGCTCGTCAAGGGCCACGCCTCAGAACGACCACTCGGCCTCCTTGTACCGGCCGCGGTAAGGAGTCTTGCAGCTAAGAACCTGTTCCTTGTTAAACATGCGTAAATCCACGTACATCAGGTGCATCAGGGATGCAGTCGCAGTGTTGTACTTGGAAAGTCTTGTGAAACAAAGAAATTAGAAATTAATTTTGGTTTTCTTCATTCCATTCGTCTCTCGTTTGTTTTTGTATTCGAATGTGAACCTTTTTCAACATTTACCAAAATTTACTAAAAACCAATTTACCAAAACGGAGAACTGTTGTAGTTCTCAGTTCTGGTTATGTTTTCATGTCTTACGCTCGTATACTCAAACGCATCTCAGAATTAAGTGCGTCTCAAGTCTCGATTTTTGACAGTTTTCAATGAAAATCTATCAGAAATTCGTCACTTGAGACGGGCTTAAATCTGAGTTGCGGTTGAGTATTCGGGGATTTGTTTACCAAATCTATCTTTGATTCTATACCGAGTATGGGCGCAGTGCGGTTTGGCCGTGTCTCGGCAGCTGTCAGTGCGTCATCAGGCGGGCTAAGGCGACTAGTCCCTCGCAGCCATCAGTATCAGTAGGTACCTAGTTCGATGAGCATGTCTCGGCAGCCAGTGTCAGTGCCGGTGCCATGAGTTGGGCGGCGCGCGGCACGTCGCCTCGCCAGCCGGAAGGTACATCTCGGCGGCTGCCCGCGGCTCGTTCATGTGTCCGGCCCATTCGGTCCGGCGGCGGCAGGGTAAGGCGACTAATCCTTCGCCTTCGTTCACAAATTCCTGGAAAGATTGAAACATTTACGAGGATCCGAGGGCATGGCAAATAAAACACGGGAGCTGATAGAAGTTGTTGGACACCGAAAGCGGATTTTTATTACAACAGAGTGATTCGGATCGGAATAGGGTCTCATTATAGTGTGATTTTGCCGTTTCAGTCTCTTTGTATTGGCGCAACGCGGGCCGTGCGTCTGAACGACCGTTCGGCCTCCTTGTACCGGCCGCGATAAGGAGTCTCGTAGCTACTTACCAGTCCCTTGTTGAACATGCGAAGATCCACGTACATATTCAGAGTTCGCTCGTCGCGGCCCGCGCCTCTGAACGACCCCACTAAAAGCTTAAAAATAACACCCTGTTTTTTATGTTACCGTTCGATAGGGTCAATTATTTGGATCAAACCTGCCCAAAAAACATGGCATACTTAGTTAACATTAGGGGGTTAATACATTATATGTATAACGTACATAGATAAATATTTTGGTACTTTACTATACACATGAAACACCCAGACCTGGACCAAAAGCCAGCAGATCGCAAAAACAATCATCCCAGGGCGGGAATCGAACCCGCTACCTCCGGCGTCGCGGACAGACATTTGCCTGCTGCGCCACAGAGGTCGCCATGATACTTGCTTTCTTCAACTTACCGCCAGCTTGTGCTTGTAAATGGCAGTCTTCTGCACTCGATCGTAGCATTGGATCCGCACTTTGTTCCCCGTTGTGTGGTGTTGTACAATGACGTCATACATATTCTCGCGGTAAGCGTAGAGCTGGCGGTAGGTACAGTCCGTGAACTGTGCAGGATCTGGTAACACCATAGAGTGCCATCTTCACAAGCCACAGCCTGAAAATAATTACAGGTATAATTTAATTTTTTCGTTTCCCACAGATGGGCAAAACCCGTCCACTGGACCTTAATCGCATATCAATCTCGAGTAATATCCCAGTCATATTAAAAAGGCGAAAGTTTATTTATTTAATGTTTTTTAAGGCACGTCTGCGTCTTGGGCCATGAAAGGATTAGTTTAGTTTCTAATATTTGATATCGCATTCACTGCCCAGCCTCGGCGGTGCGACCCGCGCAGGGGCGCGCCGCGGCGACACGGTGATCGAGAGGCACGTCTGCGTCTTGGGCCATGGAAGTGTTAATTTAGTTTAGTATGTATACTTGATATCGCATTCACTGCCCAGTCTCGGCGGTGCGACCCGCGCAGGGGCGCGCCGCGGCGACACGGTGATCTAGAGGCACGTCTGCGTCATGGACCATGAAATTATTAGGGTACAAGATCGTAGCCGACTACACGCAGCAGCAGCAGGCGACGTGTCGCCGCGAAACTACTGGTTTCTATGTATTTCTGCGAAATACCTTCCGTCGCTACGGGCAGAACGACAGATGACACTGTCGCCCGACCGCAGACCAGTAGCGTCGCCGGCACGTCCGAGCGTCAACCAATCGTCACCTTCATAATAAAGCCTCCAACCCATAGCCGCCATTTTGAAGCGCGTCTTGTGGTGCGCGATTTATGTACTGCAAACAGAAGTGTTGTAATGACGATATATTATCTTCTCTCACGGATTGGTTGATGCAACATGCAGTCGCAACATGTCACTGCGATATGACGACACGACGTGCCCCTGCGCCGCACAACGCGTCGACATGTCGCTGCGATATGACGACACGGACGTGCCCCTGCGCCGCACAACGCGGCGACATGTCGCTGCGATATGACGACACGACGTGCCCCTGCGGCGCACAACGCGGCGACACGTCGTCGCCTGCTGCTGCTGCGTGTAGTCGGCTACGAACTTGTTCCTTTTTTTAACCAAAAACTACTGAACGGATCGAGATGCAGTTTTGCATTGATGTAGTTCTAGATTTGGATTAACATTTAGTTTAATCTACGTAAAACGCGAGCGAAGCCGTACCTACTCATCATCATCATGGTACATTTAACTAAATTCTGGTATTAACTAATTTATTTCTCATAAAGAACAATCGTTTACGCATGAGTTCATATAAAGATAAAGATATATAAACCATATAAAAATTTAATTAAATGTGTTATCAACATACCGGTGAGGTGAGCGACGGCGAGGACGCCACGCACCAGACCATCACCAGACCCACTGTTGCTCGGTGAGCCCGACTAGCACGCCCTCTGCCGTGAACGCGACCCAGCCGCCCACGCCCCGTACAACTATTGTAGCACCCAGCACTGATACTGAAAAAACGCCACTATTCCTATACAAACAAATTATACAGATATTACAGACAAATGTACATTCACAGTTCATTAATTAATTTGAAGTTTTTTACAAAAGATGTCTACTGCTTTTTTGAACTTTATGGAACAAGGTCAATTCTACCTAGTACCTAAAGAATAATGAAAATATTGGACCGCCTCCGGATCATACTGAACACAGAAGAGAAAGAACCATCAATATAAACTGCACTCACAAAATCACAATGTTTGGTGGTCCCATCTGAGATAACGGTGCTTGGTTTTTACAAAAGCTGATTCAATGTTACTTCAACTTACCAATTCTTCTTTCTCTTAGTAGTGGTTGACCATGTACATTGTAGAACTAGAGATTCTCATCCCAATCTGAATCGCCCATACTGCTGCTTCTCTCACCACTCCTTATATTTCCTCACCAGACTGCAAACAAAATTAAATACATGCATTTATAGTAAAAGCACCAGGGCCGGCGGCAAGTAATAGCACACAAACTTTAGAATATGCTAATGGACAGAGATGGCAGCAATATGTTACATAATTTATTGGTCAGACACAATAGAAATTTAAAAGAAATAGAAAGACATTTATTTATATTTACCAACAATACAAACAGTTAAAAACAAGACACACTTTAATTTAAGCTAGATACAATACTTAGTTTTGTGGGTAGGTTAGGTATGTGTATGTAACTTTCATAGGCTGTTTGTTTTAGCAAAGGTTTTATCCAATCTCCACCCCATGGGTGATCTCCACCCAGGTCTTTTGTTAAAATATTTTCTTAGAGAATGATCCAGAGCAGTTCTTTATTCGAACTTCATATAAAAAAAATGTAAGTCACACTAATATTATAAATGCAAAAGTTTGGATGTTTGTTACCTCAGTTTATGTAAAATATATACCTACTTAGGCCGGTGCCAGATCTGAGTCGATTCAGTATAAAAGTTAATGATTTTGGATTACCTTGCGAATTGAATCTTATCAGCTTCATGGATTTTGTTTACCCACTAAGGCATAGATCTCATTATGATTTTCAATAGTTGTCTGGGAACTATTTAGCACTATTTTGTAACTCAACATGTGGAATACAGAGGCAGGATAGGAACCCACATAATGTTACTGGATGGTAAGTTAACTGTTTTACTATGTAGGTACATATAATCCTTTTTGATACCTATAATGCATGCTTACCTACTTTGTTTTGTTCAAAAGAAAGAAACACATCGAGTAGGTACCTAACTAAATTCTAACATCTCTGTATAGCCAAGAATTTCAATCATGCATGAACAGGATAAAATAGATATATCTAACCCACTCCTGACACTCACCTATACTTCAGAACTCCTTCCATTTTACTTGCCGAGATAATGACATTCTTATCAGTACTGCCGCAAATTTGTTCCCATCATTGCAATAGGTCACGTCACAGCATGCATGGTGCCTTTGTGCACCTGAAGGAGTTGCACCAGTGAGCCCTCTCGATGGTCCTACACCATCAGCGCCCACCACCAGCTGACTGCCATCAAGGCTTGAACAGGCTGAAAAGAGACCATTAGGCTAATATCTTAACTAGGTCATAAGACTAGTCATAAAAAATTTATCTCAGGTTTTTCTGTTGAGTGAACCCATAGAGGGCTATAATCTATCTTTAATGTCTCTAGTGGCAAAACACCACAAAATTGTTAGGTATGTCCAACCAACAGAGAGATCACTGGAACACAGGAACAATATTTAAACAAAAGATATAAGTAGATCGGAGCCAGATCTGAGTCGATTCAATTACTTACCTAATGATTTTGGATTCCCAACCTTAAGAATTCAATCTTATCAGCGTCATGGATTTTTTACCCAGTTCTCATTTTGATTTTTAATAGTTGTCTGGGAACTATTTAAGTAGGTATGTTGGTAACTGAGCTGTTGTGTATTTCTGAGGCAGGAAATGGCAGGAACCCAGGTGATGTTATTTAACCCTTAACTGTAGTGGTGAGACGGAGTCACTTTTCTATAGTCGTGGGTCCACGGGACCCACGTCTATAGCTACCTACTTTAGATTATTATTTTTGAAAAAATACAAAAACAGATGAAATTTTTACGCTTTTTTATTAATAACTATTTATTAAACTATCATAGTTTTACAAAAAATCAACAATAGGAACTTTTATTCTTCTCTAAACTGGCATTTTTCTTAACCAGTCGTTATTTACTGAACTTAATAACATGCTTTAGAAAAAAAATCACAATAAATGGAAAAACACAATAAAAAACTTAAATGAAACTTTTTTCATAAACATAAGATAACAAATTCTAAGAAAAGAAAAACAACAACTAAAAATCTTCTTAAAAAAAAATTTTGACATCACAAAATGATGACCCAAGTTATAAGCATGAGTTACACACTGTTTTAGCACAAGTCATGCAAATAGGCAGTCTACACTTAAGACATGAATTTAAAGTCTTCGCTCTTTTGTTTGGCGGACAAAAAGAGCATCTCTTTCTTTTATTCCTATCCAATTTCAGGCTTTCATCGTTTGCTGAAGCTGTCCCTGCTGGTTGAACGATTTCATCTTCATCGCTGTCAAATTCTACGTTTAACCACTGCTCTCATATATCGTCTCTATTTGAAGAAACATTCCTTTGATTTGCCATCACAAATAACTGAAAAAAATAGTAAAACCAATAAATAACATAAACGAAAAAAGTTACGTAATTATAGTCGTGGGTCCAATGGACCCACTCACACACCAATACTCACCTTAGCAGTAAGAAGCGAAGCGCGTCCGTCCCCTCACGGGTGCTTCAGCTTACCGTCGGAAGGTACCTAGGAGCGGGAGGCGCTGGGGCACACGCCGTGATTTTTACACACGTTCAAAGATTGCACCTGGGTCCATTGGACCCACAACTACAGTTAAGGGTTAAAAATACCAACTTGCTGCAACATGATAACCACAGATGTAGATGCACCGTAGATGCAAGTTGGTCGTTTTTGCGATCTTTAAAAGTCCATTCTGTTCCGGCCGGCTACCTACTTGCCGAAGACAAAGAGAATACAATACTACGAAGAGACGAAGAGCCGAAGACTCGGTAAGTAGAGGTAGCTTTGATCCCCTACCCATTACATTAATTCTAGTAGGTTTATAATAGTTAGGTATTGTATTTTTAATATTCTGACAGGCGGTGGCAAACGTTCCAATTTTGGACGATTTTCAGTTCAGAGTTCGGTAGACTTTTGTTCGTCGAAATGGTCAACTTATGCAAAGTCAATCGTTCCATTGAGCCATTACTACATCATTTTTTTTCTTGTTTCAATTTTAAATTAAACAATAAAACTTCTTGTCAAATGGGCAATAGCTTCAACTTCAACTTCTTGTCAAATGGCTTCTACATCTGGTTCGTTTGACAGGGCAATAGCTTCTGCAGAGTTCTTGGCTCTATTTCATTGTATAATTTAAAGTTTGTGCATTACACTGATTACACTAAAATAAAGATGACATTACATTGACAGATGCTTCTTGTTTGACGTTGATGTATTTCATGAGAGTCACAACCACGGTTCTAGCCGTAGAATGGTTATATCTAATCTGTGGTTCTAGCCGTAGGAAGAGGTTCTAGCAATCGTAGCACATATAAGTGTGACTTAGAGCATTAAACCCACAGATTAAACCAGTACTGGTTTAATGCTCTAGTCGTAGCACTCACACACAAAAAAAATAACAACGGTGGTCGGACAATATTTTTAGTTCCAAAAACTATCGATAGATGTCACATTTTAAAATTATACGTATATTTTTCTATAGCAACACTAAGATGTGGTTCTGAATATACATTTCGTTTCACGCAAAATGTCCACGAGCTAAGTATGAGTTGAATTTGTTTTCTTCACAAGCGATAGCATAACGCAAACTTTAAAATTATAAAAGTCAATTTCAAAAGATTATTGACACAGAATAGACCATTTAAAGTATTTCTCTTAGTTGAGAAATACTTTGAGTAAAATTGATTTCAAGTCTCGTTTTGTAAACATCTGTGCAGAACGGAATTCGATTGTCGGTCTGTCATGGCACTCTGCCGGCGGCAACACTGCCGTTGGTTGGTTCCATGGCCCACAATCTTCGAAGACCGAATTTAGGAATTAGTTATCTGTGGTGGGCTTATTGATTTTGACGGTTTTTCACCCCCCCTCACGTTTTCTTCTTTCCCAATGGTTCCGGCCGGCTCGGTCTGCCACGTGCCGCCATTACAGTTTTATTTGACGAGATTTTGTTTGCGTTGATTCAGTTCCGTGGCTTTTCTCTCAATATAAAACTGCAATACTTGTGTTATTGCTTGAAAATGTCTAAATACAAGTGCTGTGTTGCGAACTGCAATAGCAGAAGTGAAGACGTCACTCTGCATTGCTTCCCAAGGACTGAGATAGGACTCCATAAGTGGCTAGAATGCATTGGATGTGAGAGTTTACGTAGTTTAAGTGAATTTCAACTTCGTAGGCTTCGCGTTTGCCATAAACACTTTGAGAAAAGGTTTCACGGCTCAGCTCGCATAAGGTGTCGACTTCGTGCTGGAGCTTTTCCCACACTGTTCACTGAAAGTGAGATTACAAGTGGATTTCCTCAAACACCCAAAACGGATAAAAGTCTTACTGGTAAGCAATAAAAATAAATAGTTACTTAATCTATCTGCTACCATAAGGTAGCATCAGCTAAATAGGTACCTACCGCTATCTAAATAAGTTCTTTTTTTCATTGTCTGCAAAAAAAATGGTTACACCTTCATGCTCAAACAGCTGACCATGATATCAATGAAATTGTGAAGTAGAAAAAGAAAAAGTGCAGTGTTCGGAATCACATGTGGGAAGCCAAGGCCAGTAGCTATAGCTAGTCCTCAATATAATATCTATCTAACATCACCAAATTAGTTCTCAATTCTAAATGGCGTAATTAAATTTTTCAGGCTGCTCGGACCATAGCTATGCTTCAAATAAAAGAAAACTTGAGCTTAATGACCATACATATTGCAAAATGGACCAGAAACGCCTCTGTACTGCTATGGGTAAGTTGCTATAAAGGATATTTATTTCAAAGAAACTAAACATGTCAAAATGCTAAGTACCCCTCCCCTTCAACTGCCAAAGCATGGGTTACCATAGGGTAACACCAAAAAACTTATACAGAGAGGTAAGCCCTTCAATTGGATAGCGCCACTAAAAGGTAACCCTATTGTTGCTAAAATGCAGAAGGTTACATGCGCCATTCGAAGGTGTTAAACCAAACTCGGGGTTGTACGGTCCCTGATTTATTTATACTGAAATGATAAATACCTTATTATTTTACATAAGGGACCTATCAGACGGAGATCAGTCACCCGGTCAAGCATTCAAGCGGTTAGTTTTGTATTCTTTGTATTCTATTTCGTTACATAAATATATTCACACAGGAGGTATTCTGACCGTTGAACGTTAAACAGTGGGGTTTTTGAGCAATTGCACGCTGGAATGCAGAACGCTTGACCACGTGACCACTCGCTGTCTGATAGGTTTCTTAGAAGAATTTATTACACTTACATAATTACATTATAAAAATACAATTTTATTCACAGGCGATACAAATATAAAATAATAAAATCTAACTAAGTGCATACTGTTTGTAGTATATTTTTGGTTCTGACTAAGTAAACATTGGCTTTCAACTTCTTTATATTTTCAGATGTCAATGATAAATCATCATCTAGCTATGCTCAAGAGAAAACAGAAGACTTTGATAATGGAGGTAGGCATTTATACTGGAAATATAAAATAATACTGGACAATTCACACAAGCAACTATTACGATTATGACAACCATTGACATGTTTTCAGGGATTGATGCCCCACCCGTTTCACCTCTGCAGGGTGTACAAACAACAGTTGATCTTCCTGGATTAAGAGGTATAATATGTTTATAATTTAGGTGTTTTTTTTAAGTGTATGAATGTATAAATCTTCTCCAAAAGACTTAAACTAGTAGATGGATTGAAATGAAAGCATAGATATTGTGACTGCATGTGATTGTCTGACACTATGTGAACATATATAAATATTTTGCAGGTGCATGCACTCCACGAAAATTAATTAAAAGGAAGAGACTCTTCAATAAAGTAGGAATGCTAACACCCAGTTGCTCAAAACTGTACAAGTTATACACAAAGTCCAGAAAGCAGTTAGACTTTAGTGTACGAGCCAGAAAGGCTGTCAAATTTACAAAGGAGAAAGCATTTGATAAACTGACTGAAAAAATGAATCCCGTAACCAAAAAAATTTTGTGGATGCAAATATCCCAGTGCACCAAAAAATCAAAGGGAAGAAGATTTTCTGATGAAGAAAAAATTATAGCACTTGCTATAATGAAGCAAAGCCCGAAATGCTATAAATTTCTCCACAAGCTTTTCATCTTACCATCTAAAAATACTTTAAATAAAATGATTTCAACTTTAAACATTGAAGCGGGCATTAATGTGCAAATATTTGAAGCTTTAAAACAAGAAGTCAGTATTCAGCATAATCTTTCCGGCAATTAGTATTATTATTATTATTTTGTTTGTTAGACCTTCCTGAGATTATATTGCATTTCATTCATTTCATTTATTCAATTCTCAAACAATTTACATTGTGTCGGAAATTTCACGTTGCACATCTTATCAGCTAGAGCTTAAATTATATTAAGTACCTACATCATTGGTTGCAGGTTGCAACTTGGACCGAGACAAAAAAATACTGCTCAATTATGTTTGATGAGGTGGCCCTTGAAGCAGGATTGAATTACAATAGCAACAAGGATATTATTGAAGGGTTTATTGACCTCAATGAACGGAAAAACGAATTTGCTGACCACGCTCTGGTCTTCATGATAAGGGGTGCTGTTAATAAGTGGCAGCAACCCATTGCGTATTACTTGTGTAAAGGTGCAACAGCTGCAGTGCAATTAAAAATCTTATTAAAAAAAGTGATTACTGCTGTCAGCAATACTGGACTTCGACCTATAGCACTAATTTCCGATCAAGGAACAGCTTTTCAGTCTGCTCTAAAGTCACTCCAAGAAGAAACAAGACAGAATCATTTGAGACTTGGAGAAGAAATAGGTAGGTTGGCTTTTACTCTGTACTGTAATAACAATAATTTGGCCTAATGATGATGATGATGATATGAATAGTTATGACCTTCTTGGATTCATATGACAAAAATAAAATTATACATACTAATTATACATACTGTTTTGTTAATTTTCAGATGACATCATTGAAGTTAATGATCAAACTATGAGTGTTATTTATGACCCACCTCATTTGATCAAAGGTTTAAGAAATAACTTTTTAACAAAAAATATTGTCTACAACAACAAAATTTCCAAATGGAGTGATATAGTGGAAGTATACAAGACCGACTGTAGCCACGCTCATATGAGATTGCTACATAAGTTGACAGATGAACATGTGATCCCAGAAAAAATTAAAAAGATGAAGGTATGTTCCTTACAAAGTCATAAAAAGCAGTGAATGTCTACTTTGAAATTTACAAAAATCAATGTTTATTTTAAAGATAAACTTACTGTATTTATATATATAGAAATATACCTAGAAAATGGGATCTGGTACACTTGCGCGAAAGACACTTGCGCGAAGGACACTTGCGCGAATGGACACTTGCGCGAATGGACATTTTCGCGAATGGACACTTGCGCGAATGAACATTTGAGCGAATGGACACTTGCGCGAATGGACACTTGCGCGAAAAAATCACAAAACTCCTAATATCTCTCGAAATAGACGTCGTAGAGAGTTGCGGATTTCACCACTGTGTAGGTAATTTTGCTCTCTTTCTTGTGATATATTTCACTTTCCCCTAACACTCCCACTTCATTCCCAATAACGAGAAACCTACTTTTACGTAGACGTTCGTAGCACGTGCTACGATGCTAGGACGGAATCTCAAAACTCCTAATATCTCTCGAAATAGACGTCGTAGAGAAATGTGGATTTCACCACTGTGTAGGTAATTTTGCTCTCTTTCTTGTGATACATTTCACTTTCCCATACCCCTCCTACTTTCTTCGCAATAACGAGAATCCTACTTTTACGTAGACGTTCGTAGCACGTGCTACGATGCTAGGAGGGAATCACAAAACTTATAATATCTCTCAAAATAGTAGTCGCAGAGAGTTGCAGATTTCACCACTGTGTAGGGAACTTTACTCTTTTTCTTGTAATATATATAACTTTCCCTTACCTCTCCCACTTCCTTCCCCATAACGATAAGCATACTTTAACGTAGACCTTCGTAGCACGTTCTACGATGCTACGAGGGATCGCCGTAGCATACAAAAGACTTCAACGCGCACGCACCTTACACATAAAATGTAATTTCGTAGACCAACTTAGCAAGTGCAAAAAACAATTTTATTCGAAAGTAGTTAGTCTATGTTTAGGTACCTAAAGTTTGCGACTAGACAACTTATCATAGAGTTGTTACCACTACAAGATTTTCTATTGGAGAACGTTTTATAAATAACTTGTTGATCTAAATCAAAACTATAAATCACAATCTTTGTTTAAGAAGCCGTACACGTTTTGAAGTAAATATCTGCTTTCTCGCTTGCTTTCGACCACATTTCGTGAGATTTTTAAAGTTCAAGTATATAATTGAAAAAAATATTCCGGCCTTCTTTAAAATTATATAACA
Organism: Eupithecia subumbrata; assembly: GCA_949316285.1. Taxonomy (NCBI): domain Eukaryota; kingdom Metazoa; phylum Arthropoda; class Insecta; order Lepidoptera; family Geometridae; genus Eupithecia; species Eupithecia subumbrata. The sequence continues at coordinate 17,690,045 of OX438642.1, forward strand.
GATATTTATCATTTTAGCATTCGTACGTATTTTGGAAGGAGATAGAGGATTAATCATTTTTAAAAACGAAAGGTATTTGTATCTTATCTTTCTAAAGATCACGATAAGTTCAAAGTTTATTTCAAAATGTGCTATTTATAATAATAATAATAATAATAATCACTTTATTGCATGAAAAATGGTAATATAAAGGTCTTAGGCTTAAAATTAGTTCACATAATTCACCGGTTAATTCGGCATGCAAAATAGACACATAAATAAAAAATACATGGAAATTAAATTTAAATTAAAGAAATAATTTGAAATTTTTTTAATCTTAAAATGTCAGTAAATTTATATAATGTCAATCTCGATAGTTAAGGAATTCAGATACAGTATAAAATGATTTGTCAATAAGCCACTTTTTTAACTTAAATGCAAAAGTTTTGGAAGGTAATTCTTTGATATCTTTAGGTATCTTGTTGAAAATGCGTCCACACATCGCATGACAACTATTTTGATAAAGAGCAGTTCTGGGCGTTCTAGATAAAACAATTCTATCTGGATCCCTAACAGTCCTTGGGTAAATATCCCGTGCTTTCGTAAAAAGATTTGTGTGTTCCTTAGCGAATTTAGCAGCTTCAAGAATGTACATACTAGGCAAAGTTAGTAACTTAAGATTTCGGAAAACAGGCCTGCATGATTCCCAGGGAGGTATTCCAACAATCGCACGAACACACTTTTTTTGAGCTCTAAAAGCTCTGATATTGTCGGTAGAATTACCCCAAAGAATCAAGGCGTACTTCAGTGTAGAGGCCACGTACCCGTGATAAGCCGACAATATTGTACTATAGCTTGATGTTTTGCGCAACCTATAAAGTACGTACACAAACTTGTTTAATTTACTACATACTTGATCAACGTGCGCTTTCCAGTTGCAGTACCGGTCTAATGTTACACCTAAAATTTTTGTATCATCGACCTCCGTAATAGTCTGTCCATTATAGTTAAGACAAAGGTCAACATGTTTCCTGCCATAGTTACTGAATTGAATAAAGTTAGTTTTTGCTACATTAACAGTTAAATTATTATTTATCAGCCAAGCAATTATAGAGTCAATAGTTTTATTTATGTCATTAGTGTAATTTGTAATGTCAGAGTTAGTATTGGATGATATTATTAAAGATATATCGTCTGCAAATAAAGTGCAAGGATTATTAGTAACTTCGGGTAGATCGTTAATATAAAGTAAAAACAATATCGGGCCCAATACGCTTCCTTGAGGCACACCGCAGCTATTGTGTAAATAATTAATAATTAGATCTGACGTGATTTAGCTCTTTGTTTTTATCAATATTTGTAATTTCAACACACTGCATTCGGTTAGTTAAATATGTTTCAATCCATCTAAGAGCTGGACCTCTTATGCCATATTTATAAATTTTGTCAAGTAACAGCTTATGGGATACAAAGTCGAACGCTTTTGACATGTCAAAGAATATAAATAAATAAATAAATATAAATAATGCTGGACAATTCACACAGCATTATCTAGCCCCAAGCTAAGCAGAGCTTGTGTTATGGGTACTAGATAACTGATATACTTAATACAATACACTACATAGATAGATATTTTTTATTATACATAGAAAACACCCAGACCAACGGAACAAATTTCTGCAGATCGTACACAAATTTGTTCCGAGGCGGGAATCGAACCCGCAACCTCCTGCGTCGCAGGCTGACCTTCGCCCGCTGCGCCACGGAGGTCGTCTAATATATATCAATATATATTTAATATTGACAAAATAATGGGCGGATCACATGTTCAGTAATACACTTAAACTGTAAAAATCTTTAAAAACATTGTCTTGCGCGAGCGAGAAAGCAGATAGTTTCCACAAATCGCGTACGACCTCTAAGTACATGTTTACGTTATAGGAGCAGCCCATTTCGCTATATATTCTTGGAAATTAAAAAAAACTCGCCAGTGGTCGTATGGCTGTGCGCTATGGGGAGATTGGACCACCGCTCAGGTTACTTTCACTCCTGTACCTCGGTCTATTGATTGCGCAAAATCGAAGTCAAAACTCTTTATTTCCATAAATACAATAAATGATCAGTGATCATTTATTGTATTTATGGAAATAATGATCAGTGATCATTGTTCACATAGAAAAGGTCAAATTACAAAATTAAACACTGCTTGCAACGACTATGTTATGTTATGTCCAGTCGCAAACTTTAAGTAAACATAGACTAACTTCTTATTTTAATAACATAATTTTTTAATGTACCTTAGTAATTCCGGAATTTTGGGGCAGATGTCCCGGAAAAAAATATTTTCGGAAGGAAGTCTCCGATTCTTTTCACTGTTCCTCAAAGTTTAGGTAAATAAGCCCTACCTATTCCTATCACTGCTGATGACACACATCTTGTCAATATCAGGGTGTAAAATACGAATAGAAGATCATATTTGAAAACCGAGGGGCGTTCACACGGGTGGCTTAGCGGCGTGGCCACGCCGCTAATCCCTCGTAGCATCGTTCGTGCTACGAACATCTACGTAAAAGTAGGATTCTCGATATTGCGAAGAAAGTGGGAGGGGTAGGGGAAAGTAAAATATATCACAAGAAAGAGAGCAAAATTACCTACACAGTGGTGAAATCCGCAACTCTCTACGACGTCTATTTTGAGAGATATTATGAGTTTTGTGATTTCCTCCTAGAATCGTAGCACGTGCTACGAGTGTCTGTCTACGTAAAAGAAAGTTTCTCGTTATTGGGAAGGAAGTGGGAGGGGTAGGGGAAAGTGAAATGTATCACAAGAAAAAGAGCAAAATTACCTACACAGTGGTGAAATCCGCAACTCTCTACGACGTCTATTTGGAGAGATATTATGAGTTTTGTGATTTTTTCGCGCAAGTGTCTATTCGCGCAAGTGTCCTTCGCGCAAGTGTCTTTCGCGCAACTGTCCTGATACCGAAATATATATAGAAAAATACATATAGAAAATCGGTACAGTTGTTCGTTGAGGAGTCCAGATGAACATACTAGGAAGGGACCTTGATGGTGGAAGGTGAATGTCCTGTTTAAATAACTGATATCTTATTTTATTGTTTCAGGTTAAGAATTGTGCCCAGGTCTTCAGTAAAACAATGGCTGCTACCTTATCATACTCAGCTCAATTTGGTAAATGTTATTTAATAAAAGTGATATATATAAATCTACTACAGTGAGATGCATCAATAGGTCGCCAAGTCTCGTACTCGCTTTGAATTTGTTATACAGGGTTATTGGTAATGTACCTACTGACACTGCGTGAACTGCAGGTTCTGCCCATCATCACGAACACGTTTAAGAAGATGCCAGGTAGGTAATTCTTAAAATGTTTGTTTTGAGTTTCAAAAATTATTAGGTATGGACGGGAGGTGATTAACATAAATTTTCAATATGACTTGGCATATTCACAAATAATGTTCATGATTATGGGCAGAACCTGCAGTTCACATAGTGTCAGTGAATTATCATAACCCTGTATGTATTTTTATTAACTTTTTTTATGAAATGTTCAAGTACCTATCAAAATATCAATGTTGTTGGTGGCTGTTACAAAAAAAAACGAAATCAGCAAAAAAAAATAGATTCAAACAGCCAGGCCTAACATAGCAGGTTACTTGTCCTTCCCTGAAGCTCTTATGGGATTAAAGGATGTTCTATTTTTAGACACTGTTTTAATATTGTTTTTTTTTATTAATTTCAGCTCAATATGCTGATGGCAATGAAGTTAGCCCCACCTTAAAAAACACAGCGGAAATTGTGTCTTTTTTTGATGATCTCTTCGATTCTGTGAATGGCGCAAGTCTTTACAGTAAACAAAACAAAGGGAAACAACTGCGCCAAGCCGTCACTGAAAAATCAATGCATGAAATTTTTTGGGCTGAAGCTATGCGTAAATTGACACAAATTAAGTTTTTAGATTTAGTTAAGAAAGAGATCACTGTACCTTCCTTAAAAAATTGGATAACAACTTTAAAGAGTTTTAAAAGGTTATGGCGCTTTTTTAAGTCACAAAATATTAAAATTATGCGCCCGAGATATTTCAATTCCGATCCCATTGAAAACTTTTTCGGGCAAGTGCGGGCGTATAATTTTAGGAACAATGACCCAAGTTGTCACACATTTAAATGTACGTTCAAATCATTATTACTATCGAGATTTATAAAATTTCATTCACACAATTATAATTGTGAAGAGGATTCAGGTGAACAATTATTAAAGTTAAAAAACTTATTTAGTACATCTGAAAGTACAGAAGACTTTGAACGTCCTGAATCACCTGAGTCCTCTGACCATCAAATGTTTAGGCCAGAAGGTAATCGAGACTCCGCAGGCAAAGAAAGGCTTAGAGTGCACTCTCGTGCATACACTACGGGGTGGGTCTTACGAAGACTATTTAAAAAAAAATAAGTGTCGGATCTGTCAAAATGATTTGACATCCCAAGAAGAATCGACGTCAATCCACAATTGGATTTCTCGTAGAGAATTCCAGACAATAAAAGAAAAAAAATTGACCTACCCCACTGAGTATGCCGTAAGGCTTTATGGAATAATTACCGAGCAAACTCTTGCACACTTGGAAAGTCAACCTCATCGAAAAAATATTGCAGAATTTATTAAAAGAAAAGTAAAATGTGATAATATATCTATATTTGACTTCTTGACCTGCGAGAGTCACAAAAATTATGTAACTGAATATTTTCTGGAGCAAACTATTAAGTTAACGGTTTATAATTGGTGTAATATAATAAATAAAATTATTAAAGGCACAGATGTTACACGGTTAGAGGTGAAAAACTTGCCTCCCATGCAATTAAAAGCATATACCAAATATAAAACTAAATTAAAAAATAAAAAAATTAATAAATGAATGCATTGACATTCATTCAATTATTAAATTGTGATAATGATGATGATTTATTATTAGACATACATAAAATTTTAATGTTGTCTAATAAATCATCATCATCAGCCTCTATTAGTCCACAGCTGGACATAGGCCTCCCTTAATGAGCGCCATAGTGCCCTGTCATTAGCTTGACGCATCCAGTATCTGCCTGCAGTCTTTCGTAGATCGTCATCCCACCTGGCCGGAGGGCGTCCTACACTACATTTGCCGAGTCCGCAACCGCTCGGGTAAACGTGTTCTTGAGTGGAGACCGCGACTTGGCCAACGTAGTTTAGGACACCCTCCAGTCAGGTGGGATGACGATATCTGCCAAAGACTGCAGGTAGATGCTGGATAGGTCAAGCTGAAGACAGGGTACTCATTAGTGGAGGCCCATGTCCAGCTGTGGACAAATAAAGGTTGATGATGATTTAATAGCTTTTACGAAGTAATATTACTTAACCTATGGTATTGATATGGTTCAGTTGAGTTACTCGTAGATTGTTTGCAACAGTATTGTTATCTGAATTGTATACTAGTTAGTTACATAAACCCCTCACCCCTCTGTTTAAGATTAAGTCTAGGCTCTAGTTACAACGCTGACTAGACAGCACATGGTGTTCTTAGAATGTAAGTGCTTAATCGGCGCTACTCCGGTGGCCGTTGCATCTAACTGTGTGAGACAATAAAAAGTCAGCCTCTGAATCGGCAGGACGTATTTTTATTCAATTTCCTTTAGTCTTCATCAAAAAGATACCCGGAAAAACGTTCCCAAATCAAGAGTGGCGCAGCCGATACAGATTTCCCTCATTTTCCCTCATTTTCCGCGATTTTCCAACTTAAAACTCAGTCAGAAAATTCGCGATAGAAATTGTAGAAATTACGGTCTTCTGTGTGAACCAAAAAAATAACTCTAAACGGGTATCGAAAAGTGAGTGCGGGAGTTGCAGTTGGTTGGTGAGTCAAAATTTTCGCCAAATCCTTCCTTAGTCCTCTCCTGTATTTTAAATGGTTTCTTTTTGTTAAAAACTAATTAATTTGTTATAATATTGAGATCAAACCTAGCTCATTATAACGTTAAATTATAGAGACTTTACGTAGAGTAAGGAACAAATAGAAAGTGCTCATTTTCAAAATCAAATGTTGTACTGTAAGAATTAAATTAGTGATCTTAGCATTGATCAAAAATTAGTTTTAATTTTACTCGTTAAAAATAAGTTTATTTTATATTTAAATTTTACAATTTATTTTTACAAGAATTTTTTATTTTTTCCTTGTTCCAAAATTTTATGCTTGTTTTATGTGTCATTTTCACTGTGTTTTATTTTTTTGTTGTGTGCCATTTAATTGTTGTGTCGTGTATTTTCCATAAAAGATTGTGAATTAAGCAAGTGTATTCTCTGCAAAGTTATAGCTCTGTGTTTTCGGATTAAATTACGCGGTAGAGATGACGAGTGAAACAGTGATTAAACCAATTCCAAGAGAAATAGTGCAAATTATTCCAAATTTTACCTGTGATAAAAACAATTAGATTTATTCTTGCGAAAATGTTAGTACATAATTGACTGCTATGGGAGTATAAAAGAAGATCAAAATTTATACGTGTTTAATATTATCACGAGCAGGCTTACAGAGAATGCAGCTGCCCTTTTGTCGGAAAGGGATGATATTGTGACGTGGTCCGCCCTTAAGGCCTTTCTTATCCAACATTTTGGAGACCCCGTAGTGAAGCGTGTATTAACATCGAGTTAGAATCATTAAAGATAAAATCGGGTGAGAATTATTTGGATTTGTGCAATCGAATTCTAAGCGTACGATCATTATTAATTTAAAAAGTGAACACCAATGCGGAAAGTGATTTAAAAAAGGCTAAATTGATTATTCATTGTAAACACGGCTCTGAATGTATTTTTGAACAATCTTCCTGAAAATTTGGTCAGAATAGTGAGGTTAAAGACACCCAGTACTCTAGAAGCGGTATTGAATGTTGTGCTTGAGGAAGTGAATTTTGTAGAGCAATATAATATGAGAAATCGTATTCACGGTAATAATCAAAGCTCAACCTCAGGGTTAAGGCCTTAAGTCAAGGTCTACCGATGGGTTATAATATAACTTTATAAGCCTATGTTAGGTGGTAACAGTAATGATGTGACTCCGAAATTTAATTTCGGGTTTCCCCAAAATGCGCAGATTAGGATGCCTCAATTTCAGGGCCAAGGTCAAGGGAATTTCGGAACACACCCACAGAGTTTTGGATATCGGCCACAGTATGGTTTTCAGTCACAATATTTCGGCCTTCCGAGATTTGGCCTTCAGCCTCAACAAGCATTCGGGTATAGACCTCCGCAACAGTTTGGGTATAGAGCCCCACAACCATTTGGTTACAAACCAAATTTACCGGCAGTAGAACCACCAAATATTCCAAATATTCCTCCTCAAGGACAAATACCACAGTTGCAAAGTGCCGACGTATCTATGAGGACAGCGCCTCATAGACCCCTACAAAATGGGTTTAGGTTAAACAAAATTACCATGAATGACCATGAATACGGCGACACCCGGTATGCCTACGACGGCATTTTATAATAACGACGCATATTACGATAATTGTGATGGCTATGGCTATGGTTGTGTAAATGAAATCTACTATGGTTATGACGACTCTTCATCATTATTGCCTCTACCATCAAGTGAAAATAATGTTACGAAGAATAACGAAAAGAAAAAAACTGAGGGTATAACAGCCTAGCATGTCAAGAAGTCTTAGAAATAAATTGTGATTCAAAATTAAAACTTATATTTATTTGGAAGAGATAGACGCAAAAATGATGATTGATACCGGAAGTATGAGATCGTTCTTAAGTCCGCGAAAAGTTAGTGAATATTTTCCCCAATTTATTCAGAAGGAACGGTTTCAAATTGTTAGCACCCACGCATTTAATATTCACGATGAAGTAGTAGAGATCCCTCTATTCCCATCCCGTTTGTTAGCAACGATTGACATAAATTTTACCTATATGACGTTGATACGCATTATGATGGTCTGATTGGAAATGATCTTTTGCAACAATTAGGCGCGATATTATTCTAAATTATTTGATCGATATTACAATAATATTCTAAATTATTTGATCGATATTCCCCCGCGGTCAGAAAAAAGAGTTAATCTGCCGATAAATTACACAAAAACACTCAGGCGAAGCTTTAATAGACTTTTACGAATGCACGGAAAGAGTCCCTTATGAAGACGAGAGAGAGAGCAAAGGGCCATGAAGGAAAGACATGCCACCGTGGTATCAAGGAAACTTTAGTCAGGATTCGTAGAAATTACTAGTGGGAGAGAACGCAAGAAACAGTTGCATCGGTTATAAATGCTTGCGAAGCATGCCAGATGATGAAATATGATAGGAAACCAATAAAACCAGTTTTACAGTTGACGCAAACACACGACGCCCCTTTTCAAGAAATTTTCATAGATCTTTTCATTATTGAAGGAAAAACTTATTTGACCCTTATTGATGCCTTCAGCAAATTAGGACAGGCTATTGAAATTCAAGGTAGACCTGAAGTAGTAAGAGCATTGATGAGCTATTTCTCTAACTACGACATCCCCAAAAATATTAGTTCGGATCCCGGAAGCGAATTAAAAACATGCTTATGAAAGAATTCTTGAGCTTACATAAAGTAGAGCTCCACATTTGAATTCCCAATAACCCCAATTCAATGGGCCTTATTGAACGTTTCCATTCAACCATTATAGAGATATATAGATTAGCTAAATATGAAAAACGATGTACTGATGCTGCATCTACTATGACATATTCTGTCATGCATGGCATATAATTACTCCATTCATTCTGGCACTGAACTTACTCCTTTTGAAGTGGTATTTGGCCATACTGACTCTAGCAGTCCTTATGGCATTGAAATTGAGAAGTGTTATTTCCAAAAGTTAGTTAAAGATCATGCAAGCGAACAAAATTTTTATACGAATATTTGGCAGATAAGATGCTGACACAAAAAAAATATTAGAGCAAAGAAAGGCGGTGACTATAGTTAAGGTTATAAACTTAGACAAGATTAAACATGATTTTAATTACATACGTAACGACCAACTTTGAGCAATTGTGTAGATTCATCGACTGGAATTCGTCATACTCTCAGGAATTTATAAGTGTTAAAATACATACCTACCTACAGAGTTTGTACGCGATTTAACTAAAGACAAGTTCAAACAACTTGTTCCACAACAAAGATTTAGAAGAAGGCTTATAAATCCATTGGGTTCACTAATAAAAGTTATAACAGGAAAATTTTGATCATGATGACGCGATTAAATTTGATAGAGTCATGTCGGAATTACAGCGTGATCAAATCATTATTTAAAAAAAAAATTAGCCTTGGTCTCTAAAATGTTTGACAGTTTCGTAAATGTAACCGAGTTGATTAAACGAAACACTATCAATTCAGCTAACCGCATTAAGAAGGTAGAAGAAATGATTAGCGATTTATATAATAAAGAAAAGAGATGGGTATATCAATCACGTGTTTCGCATTGTTTAATGTTCACATAAGTAATTTCCGAACCATCTCTATCCGGTTAAGTGAAATTGAAACAGCTCTAGCATTAAGTAGAGTCTCTATATTGCACCAGTCTATTGTAAACTCCACCGAATTATGTATTATTTGAAATTGATTTCGGAATCCGTAAGCTTAGTATATTTTCCTAATGAAAAAAAACTTGATAAATTAGAGGAAGCTATTGTTGTAAAATCCTTTACTAAGAATAATCTGGTTACGTTTATTTTAGAAATTCCGAAGAACTGATAATTGTACTTATAATTAATATGATGTATATTCCTTACCAATTTTCCACCAGCCTGATAACAAAACTATCTCTAATTTCCCTAAATATCCCTACCTTTTGGCGAAGCGTACTCAATACATACCAATTGTTAAACCGTGCCGCCCGTTATCTGCTGGCGAACATTTCCTGTGTACCGAGGATAATCGAGCATTCCACCATGAGCTTACCTTTGTAGAGCAGCCTTACTTGGCAACCATCGACGAACCCTGTGATTTGGAGATCAATGGAATTCGTATACTTCACCGGATCCTTAAGGAATCGGATGCTGTTGAGCCAATTCCGCTAATCGCCTTACCGCAGCTACGCGTTAATGCAACGACATCCAGTAAACGTGTGCTTAATATGAACGGCGTTAATTTAGACGAAGTTAAATACATGACGTATTCTCTAAGGCATAGTGAAGTGATCGAAAGTGTTTTATGTGGTAACAAAGACAATAACTTCAGTGAAAATTTAGGATTCGCGACTCTAGGCTTAGTAACATTTAGTTTTCTTTTATTTGAATTTTATGTCCTTCGGCAAAAAAAAATGCTGAGTTTTATTATGTGTAAGAAAAATTATCGGCACAAATCTCAAATCGATCCAACCGATAATTTTCTTTTATTTAGTATTTAGTTTTCTTTTATTTGTATTTTATGTCCTTCGGCAAAAAATTGCTGAGTTTTATTATGTGTAAGAAAAATTATCGGCACAAATCTCAAATCGATCCAACCGATAATTTTCTTTTATTTAGTATTTAGTTTTCTTTTATTTGTATTTTATGTCCTTCGGCAAAAAATTGCTGAGTTTTATTATGTGTAAGAAAAATTATCGGCACAAATCTCAAATCGATCCAACCGATAATTTTCTTTTATTTAGTATTTAGTTTTCTCTTATTTGTATTTTATGTCCTTCGGCAAAAAAAATGCTGAGTTTTATTATGTGTAAGAAAAATTATCGGCACAAATCTCAAATCGATCCAACCGATAATTTTCCTCTTAGGGAGGGAGGAGTTACATAAACCCCTCACCCCTCTGTTTAAGATTAAGTCTAGGCTCTAGTTACAACGCTGACTAGACAGCACATGGTGTTCTTAGAATGTAAGTGCTTAATCGGCGCTACTCCGGTGGCCGTTGCATCTAACTGTGTGAGACAATAAAAAGTCAGCCTCTGAATCGGCAGGACGTATTTTTATTCAATTTCCTTTAGTCTTCATCAAAAAGATACCCGGAAAAACGTTCCCAAATCAAGAGTAGTTACTTATTTGTTTCCATTGCATTGTAATTTTGTTTGTTAATAAAAACTAAAACATTAATGTTGACTTTTATTGGAAATTATTCTGTAGGTATTACGATACCTTTGTTAAAATTGACAGAAGGGGCCTACAATACAACATAAGCTCAAAAGACCTGTAGCCAAGCCAAAACAAGTTAGTCAAAAGCTCGGTACCCAAGCCAGCCACCATGAACTAAAAAAAAAAAAAGTCGATTTCAATAAGTCCTTCATTCAATACTATTGCGAGTTTTTTCGCCAAGGAGATGTTCATCTGATGCGTTAGCATCCCTAGTACATCTGTGGTTGGTTCTGTTGTTGGCTATGATAAGTTGTGTGGTTTGGATTTTGTGCGGTTTGTCGTGGCCTTTTCGACGACTCTTGCTATCCCTAAGGACACCGATGTTTCTGTTTGTATTGTTTCAACCCTTGCGCACTATTTTGGACTTCGATTTGCTCACGATCAGGACTTGACGTTAAGGCATCTGCGTTCAAGTGTTGTGTTTTGTCATTGCACAACATCACGTAAGTTTTTAGTATTCATTCAAAATATCCTGCACTGAAGCATGTAAAACACAGTTGAAAAAGAAAACATTTATCTTTTACATGTCTCTTCAATTCCAGGTGAAGATTGCAATGTAATTTTACATTCTTTTCCCAACCCCGTCAAGGAAGAGGGCAGATTTAGTACCTACCTGGCTGTACTCAATTGGGGGAGATAATTTAGTTATGGATAGCCAATTTGTTTTTAGGAATAGAAAAGTGTGTCACTAATACTTCGAAACAAAATACCACACAAGGAGCTCGAGGTTAAGTGCAAATGCAGTTCCTACTTTGCACATAAAAGGTATTTGAAACATTTATTTACGAAATAGTTTTTCAATGACAAAGATAGTATTAATTAATCAGTGGTTATGAGTTATTTGTTTTAGGTTATTATTAGTGTCATTCAGGGTATTTAAAATATATGTTTTTCATTTACAGGCATGCCGTGTAAAAGAACTTTATCGGATATTACCAATGTGACCGATAGCAATCCAACATTAGGTCTGCCTCATTTTAATGGATCAATATCCACTAAGACCAGTGAACCTCAAAAACATGGTCAAACAGGTAAATTTCTAAAACTTATAATCATATGTTTTGTCAGTATATTGATGTTCCTCATTAGATTCTATTGTTTATTACACACATCATTTATTACACACACAAAATGATAAAAGACACAGTTTGATGCTACATGATCAGGGAATAACCTGAAGACACTGCGAGTTTTATGGGCAGACCTACAGATCTACCCTTATTCTTGTGTGTGATCATCAGAGATCGGAGTAGGTAGAATGATTTAGGACCAATGACCTCAAATGCTAAGTTAGTATGGATATGCCTCCGGAATTCCGGTATTTTATAATTATGAAGCCATTTCTTCCGTAATTTCTTAGATATTACGTGGAAGCGTAACGGACAAATATGGTTAATGGACAAACAATCACGCAATTCGTATTAGAATGTTTAGAAAATCTATGGCAAGACTCTTTTGAGTCTAAAGTTGGCAATGTTTTAATGCTCTGCACTGATAGTGTAGCGTACATACTATGCAGGGCGAAATCTCAAAAATTATTTGCCTGAAATAAAACACGTGACATGTTTGGCACACGCGCAGTAGAAAAGGAAAATTTACAAAATGATTTAAAAGACATTGAAAAAAATTACTTTACCATTCAACTTTCACTTAAAGAATTACAAAAACATGATCTATCCTTAGCTGATTCACTGTTAGCATTGGACCAAGTCAGAGCTGATATTAACGATTGCAATTCGGAAAATATAAAAAATAAAATTGAAAATGTTATGGAACAAAACCCTGGTTTATACACACTCAGAGAATACAGTGAAAAGAATGAAAAAAATGAGGCAAATGATGTAGTTTCATCTTTTAAATTCTCTCCGTTGACGTCAGTAGATGTAGAACGATCATTTTCCATCTATAAATGGATTTTAGACGTCAAAAGAAATAGGCTAAGCATAGAAAATATTAAAAATCTTATGGGTATTTATTTTTATTGTATAAAAAAAGATCAGAATGTAGTAATTGTGATGGATGTCGATGAAGATTAAAAATTATTGTGATTGTGAGCTCTAAGCAGAGCTCAAATCACAATTATTTTTAATCTTGGGGCTAGATGTTGCTGTGTGGACTGGCCAGCATTGTTTATTTATTTATTATTTATTGTAATTGTGAAATACACAATATTTTACCTGTTTTTTAATCCATTTTTACCTACACTTTTTAGGTAGACCATAAAAAGGTTGTATATCTAGACAAAGTATCCAATAGACAAAATAATGAGAATTAGGTAAATTTTCAAACATTGGTATTTTTGTGCACAAAGCCTCCGAAATAATTAATATTATACAAAACAATAGCGAACTGTCAACTTTATTTAGCAAAGTCGACCTGAACATTTTTTCATGGCAAACGTTTTTCCCGCGATTAAATGCTTGGAAAACGTCACAAAGTTGCACACAGCAACTCAACAAAGCTTCAAATCAATCGGATGAATTTTATGGAATCGCATACGGCGGAAATAAAAAAAATACAAAAAATCATTAGTTGACAGTAATAAAAATCAATTACCTTTTTTTACGTTTGACAATCGCTTCCGATAAGTTTAAAATGTAGTAGTTACTAAATTACTACCTACTTTAGTTATATATTTAACTGAATCCGGTAAATATCGGAACTTTCCGGAAAAAAAGCCATATCCATGCTATAAAACCATGATGCAAGTACGTAAAATCATTCTACCTACTCCGATCTCTGGTGATCATAGCGCACAAAAATATTTGAAAACCAAAAACTTGAAGAAAAAGGAGAATTTAATTAAGAAAGAGAATTGAATTAGAATAATAATATATTTACAATTTTTCGAGGCTCGGCTGTACCTGCAAAGCCTTCAGGTGTAAAACATATTTCCTTGAAACCAATCTCCAATCATGACACAAGGTACTAATTATTAAAAATTAATAAATGAACAATGCTAAAAATGGACAATTAAATTCACACAGCATAATCTAGCCCCAAGTTATGTAGAGCTTGTCTTATGGGTACTAGATAATTGAAATACTTAATATAATACATAGATAGACATTTTTACCATGCATTATTGTACATAGTGCAGATCGTACATACATTGTCCCAAGGCGGGAATCAAACCCCCAACATCCCATCGCAGGCCACCTTCGCCCACCGTGCCACAGTTATTATATTTACATTTTATTGAATAAAGTGATTTATTTTAATTTATGTGGTAAGAAGTTCAAGTTAATTTGAATTAAATGTGTAATTTTAATACCTTTTGATATTTTATTTCAGCGGCAAATTTACTAAATCTGAGAACAACTATCACTAAGTTGCAAAAAAAGAAAGATAAATATGCCACACGACTGAAGAAAGCCTTGAAACTATCCGAAAATACAACTTTTCAGAAGTGCTTACAAAAATTTACGACCTTGGCAGCCTTGGTCACAGTTATGCAATTTCGTGAAATATCAAAAGGAAAAATGGGAAGACGGTTCGCGAAAGACGAAAAAATCATGGCTCTCAGCCTTTATAAACAAGGCCCAAAGGCATATAGATGGCTCAGTAAAATTTTTATTTTGCCGTCCCCTACCACACTGAGTCGACTTATTTCTTGTGCTGGTCTAAGACCAGGATTAAACAAAAAGATATTTTCACAGCTGAAGAACAGGGTTCAGAAAATGACAGATAACGAAAAGTTGTGCATCCTCTTATTTGATGAAATATCAATAACACCTCATTATGATTTTAATAGAAAAAGAGATGCAATTACTGGGTTTGTTAATAATGGACGACAAACACAGAGAAACATTGCAGATCATGCCCTTGTTTTTATGATTAGGGGATTTATGAAAAATTACAAACAACCATTGGTTTACACATTTTGCAAAGGAACAACTCCCAAAATCGATTTAAAACTGACTGAATGATTTAAAACTGAAAAAAGTGTAATAAATGAGTTGCAACAATGCGGATTAAACATTCTTGCAACAGTCTGTGACCAAGGCACAAGTAATGTTAGTGCCATAAACGAATTATTAGAAGAAACTCGGGCAAATTATTTAAGAAAAAATCAAAATCATAAACATAATGTATTTGAAATTAATGGAAAGGAAATTATACCCCTATTTGATCCCCCACATCTTATCAAAGGCATTCGAAATAATTTAAATACCAAGGATTTGAAATGCATTGTCGAAAACGAAGTAAAAATTGCAAAATGGGAACATTTGATAAAACTTTATGAAGAGAACCCTTCCTATAAAGGAATAAGATTGATGAAAAATCTAACGGAAGCCCACATTGACCCGAAGAAAATGCCTAAAATGAAGGTTAAGATGGCAACCCAAATATGCAGCAGAACTGTTGCTACTAGTATGGGATACCTAGCTGGTGAGTAGTAATATAATTATAATTGACCGAGCGAGCAAAGTGTCTCTGCATCAACTACTAGCAAACTGAGGGATTTTGTCAGAATGTATGTACTCCTCTACAAGTCGTATTTTACAATCGATCTCGACCAAACTTGGTTGGTGGTATATTCCAGGACTTTATAGAATTTTTAGTAGGTGGGGTTTTTTAACCAAAAGCGCCTCCAAAAAAGGCAAAATGGGACTTTAGAATATCTCTGCTATACGACATCTGATTTCTCAATTTTTATACCTACCTCTTTATTTTATTAAGTTTACCTTTTTTACCTACCTATTTATTTTATTAAGTTTATTGTAATTTACTGCTATTTGATCATGAACAAAGTATATCTTTAACTCCTTTTTCTACAAAAAAATTTATTCCTAATTTTTCAGACAAAAAAATACTTCCAGTGGAATGCAAAGACACCGCCGACGTCATACTATTTTCGACGAACTCTTCGACTCTATGAATGGCAGTCATGACAACTCAAAAAAAAGGAGCGGAAAATTACTTTTAAGGGCAGTCACATTAAATTCTGAACACAGTAAAGTATGGGCACGGGCAAAAAGAACATTAAAATCGATGAAATTTGTCACTAAAGAAGGAAGGGAAGGTAGTGTGCCATCGATAACTAACTGGTTACGTACGCTGGAAGGTGTAGAAATTTTAAGAGATAAATTATTCAATGAGCATAAAATTAAATCTTTCTGGATGTGTCACTTGAATCAAGACCCATTAGATTTTTTTTTTTGGATGTATACCATCTCATGGTCACAGAAATATATCTCCAACACCATCAGGCTTTGAATCAGCTTTTGCTAGTTTGTTGATTAACAATTTGTCAAGCAATCATTCTGTAGGGTCAAACTGCGAAGAAGATAACTGTAAAATTTTTCAGTCTATGGACAGCTTACTAAAAAAAGATTTAAATGTAATAGCAGTAGTAAATGAAATAGATTTCGAAGACATTAATTGTGAAATTATAGAATTTAATGAGAAAAAGACGAATCCAAGAATCATTACCCAACTTAGCTATGTAACCGGTTATGTTTTGAGAAAAGCTTAACAAAACGTTTTTAAAAATTGCAAGAAATGTAAAGAAACTTTATTTAATAATAATGAAACAGAACTAAATGAATATATAAGAATTCGAGAGTTTTCTTCATTAAAATCACTCACTTACCCTGCCATGAACATGTTGAGGCTGTTTTCTGCCATGCAAGATGTTCTTACATCTATTTAAAAAAAAAGAGTGATGTGCCTCAAATTAAAAGCTATGTAAAAACGATTTTATACACAGTAGTCGATTTTAACTTTTTGAATTGCCCAGAACACGGAGAGGAATTGGTTGAATTTTTATTTGAATTCAGTTCAAGATTTTTTATAAATATCTGGTGTCGTGACGTAAATGCACTTTTAATTGGCACCAGGACAGAAAATGCAGATAATGATACGATCAAAGCATTAGCGCTTGAATATTATAAGAAAAGACATAAATAAAAACGTAAGTGCTATGCAATGAGTTTCATTTTTATGCCCATAAACTCTGAATTAAGTAATCTGAAGTTCAGAGAAAATAGTCGATGAATTCAGCATAAATATAATATTAGAAGGAGCCAAATAATAATAGCGCTAGGTATGTAGATATATATATATAAATATATACATATTGCTTTACTATAGTAATAACTATATAAATAGCCGGGTGTAGTTCCTAAATTTATCAATAGATGGCGCCTTACGGCTAAAACGACTGACTACTCTATGATCTCTTTCACACTAAAAAGAGAACAACTTATGTTATTAACTTACCTACCATGCTCCCTCTAGATTGCTTGCAACAGTAATTAATTACATTTTTTTATTAAACTATTCACTATCAGGTTCAGTTATCAAATTACTTTTGGGATAGTCATTACTTCTGCTTAGCTTGCAGCATACGCAAGTTTTGTTGTCCTCTGACCCTTATAGAGACTCTGCAGTCTGCACTATGTTTTAAGTTTTGACGGAGCAATTGAAGTAATATCTCATTAAAAGCAAAAAAGCACTTAATACTTTGTAAGAAATACGTACCTAATAAGGTGTTCATTTGAACTATCAGCAATTATCCCCGATTTAATGAAGGAATACATTTTAACTACAAAACATTTTAAATGAAAAGGGGAGAACATGTCCACCAATTTATATTTTAAGAGGGTCCCAACAAACATTTTGGCGCTAAGGGGCACCTTTTTTTGGCACTGGCAGTATTATAAACGACATATAAGAGTTCCAACAATAGCTTTAGACTCTACTGCGGCGTTAAAAATAAATAATTAAAGTTTCAAGAGGCATAATAGAAATAAAGAAAAAATATATAACTTATGGAGCTAGCTTGGAGTTAGTCAAAACTAATGTATAACTCACTCTTAAATCTTTAGGAAACGTAAAACACTAAAAGCAATTATAGGGAGTCTGCTGAGACTTACAAACGGCTGAAGTTCTTAAATAGAGTTACTTATATACCTTGCAATACCTAACGAGTTTAATAGAGCCCTGAGAGCTAACAGGAAAGCTATTAGAGTCTTAGAAGTGTTAACTATAAGTCTTATAGAGATAGGCGCTGCAAGCATCAGGAACCACCTTTAAATCATTGCAGGTTATATAACAGGATTACCCGGCTAACCCTAGGTAATACAGAAGTTTTTAGGAATATTTGTGTATAGCGGCAAACGATAAGTGCAGATTATATAACTCTTAAATTATCACTTTAAGTTGAGTAATAGAATGTAAAACACTTAAATAGGTATGTCTTAAATAATGAAACGGGGTTCCGTACAACAAATAACTGATGTCAACGACGGCGAATATAATTTTTTGTTTCCTCTCAGTAGTTCTGACAACTCGTACGACGAGAAAGACAGTGAGCATATTATGAAAAACATAAACTTGAAGAACGATTTACAAACATGGGCACAGTTTTGCGCACAAGCACAATAATGCTTCACTTCGAGCACTTTATATTATCCTGCAAGACTAGAAATAAATATTTTATGTTAATAGCCAATGATATCATTGAAGTTAAGTACGTATCTAAATAAATAAATAAATAAATAAATAAATAAATAATGCTGGACAATTCACACAGCATTATCTAGCCCCAAGCTAAGCAGAGCTTGTGTTATGGGTACTAGATAACTGATATACTTAATACAATATACTACCTACATAGATAGATATTTTTATTATACATAGAAAACACCCAGACTAACGGAACAAATTTCTGCAGATCGTACACGAATTTGTTCCGAGGCGGGAATCGAACCCGCAACCTCCTGCGTCGCAGGCGGACCTTCGCCCGCTGCGCCACGGAGGTCGTCAAATCTGTCGAAGATAAACAAATAAAAATACACGGTAAACAAATTACTGAAAAAAACTTCGTATTTTACAGGCCAATCAGGTCGTCAGTTTTGAATATTTTTAAAGCTAGTGAAATTAGTGTTCGGCGAAAGATATAATCTTACATCCCAAAGATGTAAAATGCAAATTAGTTTGTATTAGTTATAATGGATTTATGTTCTTTTTTCCTCTTATACATACAGTGTGAAAATAAAACTCACTTCTGTAAAAAAATCGTTTTATTCGAATCATCTTTTGGTATTAGCTTTGAAATAAAATAATCAGAAAATATTTAAAGATACTTTTCAATGTACCTAAGTATTTCTAATCATGCTGTCAAGAGCTTTTTACCGTCTGTGATGTCTAGCACATAGCGTGCGACATGAAACGGCTGTAAAGGTGTGTTCGTCAGATTTGAACACATCATATCATATCAGAATCACATAAGAAACTTCACAAGTAGATATTCATGAATGCAAAAAGCTTCATATACACGGTGACATTTAGGTCGTTGCAGTCCCGTAAGGAGTTGGCTGTAATAATGAAAGTGATCTTACTTTGGGACCAATCCTGAATATGCGAAAAAGTTAGTTATTCTATACATAGCAAAAGGATTACAGGCTCCTCCCCACGGGACTGCAACGACCCAAATGTCACCCTGTGTAGGGTGACTTTTAATTAGTTGCCTATACTTAAACATATTGTGGTTGTACTCACGATAACAAGCAACTTTTGCTAATAAACTAATGACAAATTCTGAAAAAATTAACACTGCTTTTCATAGAAAATATTTTAAGAATTAGACATCAGTTTCTTAATAAAAGTTGCTTAAGAAATCGTTCGTTAAACTACACACAATAAAGTCAGCCCAAATAGTAACAATCTAAAAATAGGTATAGAGCTATAACAACTTTTTTAAACGAAATGATCATGCATGATTCACATATTATGGTTCGATTCCCGCCTCGGAACAAATTGTGCACGATCTGCAGAAATTTGTTCCGTTGGTCTGGGTGTTTTCTATATATAATAAAAAATATCTATCTATGTAGTGTATTGTATTAAGTATATCAGTTATCTAGTACCCATAACACAAGCTCTGCTTAGCTTGGGGCTAGATAATGCTGTGTGAATAGTCCAGCATTATTTATTTATTTATTTATTTATTATAGGTTAAAAGAACTTTATTTCTCATAAAAACACGTTACATATAAGGCGATACAATAGTTACATATTATAACAATAGACGATATTACATAAGACGACGGAGGGGCACGGGGGGCGCCGCGAGTAACGTGTTGAAACTGAGTGCGTTGTCCAATACGAGAAGGTAGGCACTTTGATTCTCGTATCGGCAAGTCTTGGGAAGAGTTACTGAAACAAAAAATATATAATAACAGGGTGGAAACACATAAGATTAACGTAGGTATTTAGAACCACTTGTAGTGCTGGCGACCACTGAGGGCTTGTGAAATCATTCAGCCGCACGTAATATGGATGGACTCACATAATGGTTTTACGCGAACAACAACAGAACCCTAAAGATATTCGGCTTAGAGTTCCCAGATAAGACCTTAGCAACCTGAACTTATAAATTTGTTATCTTGACACTTTTACTACCACATTGTACAACTGCAAGTAGCATAGAAAGGCTAGCTCTCGTTTTTTTAACACTACGTTACGAATAACAGAGTTATTGGGCACTTGAGGTGATTTAAAAATTTAACGCCATTACATAAACATAACCTATAAAATTTTGAACGTATATTAATAGTTCTAAACATAATTTAACAAATTATTATTTACATAATTGACTATTTGCAATTAAAGTACACATAGACGTATCAAGAATTGATATTTACAACCATAACTGAAACACAAAAATAGCCGTGGCAGTAATTCCTCTTACTTAATAATATCAGATGTAGTTTATTTAAGAGGCGCTTCAAAATTGAGATGAAAACTAGTATATATTATCACAGTAAACTTACCACCGCAACGAGAATTTATAATTTATAACACCGTTATCCTAAATTGTAAATTGACTTACCTTTTAAAGTCACTTTCAAACTTCACTGTCAGATATGAATAGGCGCACTGCTTAGTATTTAAACGCTTTTGACGGTCTGTCAGAAACGCAAAGTATGAAAAATAAATAAATAATCAGAGTTTGGGCGATGTTTATTACTAATTAATACCTGCAATTTATCTTCAAGGTATAAATAGTATTGTGGGAGCACTCATCTGTTACTAAAAAAGTTATTAAGGTGGATATTATTACTAATTTATTACTATAAGTTGCAGTTGTAACCTGTGTATGGCTTATAATACACATAAAGTGTTAAACATTACTTCAATAGCACTATTGTTACTCTTTATTACCAGTCATTTATCACTTCTTTACAACTATTAAATCACTTATAGTTATAAAATCGTGGGCCCAAATCAGGTATAAAAGAGAGTTATAGCGCACTATATCGCTTATTGCTAGCCCTTTCATAGAACCTTAGGTTTTAAATTTTCTCCTAAGTACCTTATTTAACACTTATTCTTATCACCTAAATGTTAGTTGGGGTGTTACTTTGATTTACCATTTCAATTTAATGGAGGTTATGCCAACCAATTTCAACTAAACGAGGATATTCATTTGAACTACAAAAATGTATGGCTAAAGCCTAAGAAAAAATAAGATAGGACGAAGGACCTTCTGTCTCATCCACGGTGTCTGTTTTTTCACGACGGAGTTCGACAAATGGAGATTGACGGCTGGTGCGGCCGCCATGGTGCACGCACGGTTCTCAGTGACAATGGCTCAGTGGTGACAAGTTAGGGGTTTTCCCCCTAAATTTGGGGGTAAAAATTTAAACACGGGCAATTTTAGGGGTAGAAAATCATTAGGGTTTTTGAGGGGAGGGGGGGGGGGGCTGACAAAACCTGCAATTAAATTAAATAGAACTAAGGATGCGTGTCGTGTGTCTCGTGCGTAGAACGGAACGCACGACACGATCACACATGTATGTACGTAGAAAGAGTATGCTATAGAACACGCGCAAATGCTATCGCATTCACACATAAAGAGAGAACGACTTATGCCTAAAACCTAAGAAGAAATGAGATAGAGCGAATGGCTTGCTATCACTTTCTCGCGTGCCGGTTTTTTCATTGTTTAGCAACTCTAGTTGCTAAACAAATTTCCTACACATCGACGGAGCTCGACACGAGAATCATCGAAATTGTTGTAAAATTTTGATTTCTAAGTATAAATGTGAATAAAGTGTTCCTGTGGACATTCCCGCACCTAAAAACAATAAAAACTAAAGGCAACAATGGTGCGGTGCTGTGTTTTCGAATGTACAAGTGACAGTGAAGCAAAAGTGCCGAATTTATCATTCCACTCGTAAGTACAAGTTCTTTTGACTACAAAAAGGTTCAAAATTTACAGATTCATAGATTTACATGAACAATTAAGAGGTACAAGGCTCAAAAGTTATGTTTTATGAAAATTTTAATTAATATAACCTAACATTGCGAAAATTTAGGGTTGCCTGCACTAGACAATTAAATTCCCCAAATGGCGCGTTGAAATATATTTGAATACGTACATAACGAGAAACATTATCTTAAAACTAGTTTATGCCCGCGGCTTCGCACGCATTGTTTCTATGGAAACGTTTAAGGGTGTGATTTCTATCCCATAGGAACTGATTTATGGAATAAAAAGTATTTTAGAATTAGATACCTGTATGCAAAATTTCAGCCGATCCTTTCAGTAGTAAGTAGCGTGAAGAGGTAAACATCCATTCATCCATCCATCCAAACTTTCGCATTTATTATTTAAGTGTCATGTTTTTATTTGTTACAGATTTCCTGCAGATAAACATCTACGTTTGCGTTGGAAAGAAGCAACGGGTTGCAAAGATTGGGGACCCAAAATATAGTCCAAAATTTGTAGTAAACATTTCTATGAAAATTTATTAATAAAAATGAAACAGCGAACTTATCTTTTCCCTCATGCTGTTTCAAGGCTGGTACGTAATATATATAAAAAGAATGAAAGTCTGTTTAAGACTCTGAGAAAGTTTGTCATACCTACTTTGTATTATAATCTACCTTCCAAACAAATATAGAAATAACCAATCAAAATATTTAAATATTGGGTAGTATTACTTTTATATAGGGTGTAACAAAGAGTAAGGACCAAACTTTAGCTTCGATCAAAGAACACAGAAAAATATGAAAATTTAAAACAAATAAAAACGAAATTATCACTAGACTGGGTAATGAATGAATGACTGTTGTCATTTGCTTATTATCATAGAACCGAGGAAAAATGCATTTGTAAGACCTACCTATCACATCTAAGAGGCGTTGTCCGCTGCGATGACGTCGCGGGTCGTTGAACTCCACGGTCAACGACCCACGACGAAGGTGTTTTGTGTTTTAAAGGAGTTGTAAAGAGGTACGTAGGCCTTTTTAGTTTATTTTACCTGAAAACAAAAACAACATTTAGTTTACTTTTTTTTCGAAACTATTCGGGAATTTTTCTTCGGTTCTTTAATCAAGTCGGAATCCACCCATGAAAGTTTAGTGCTTACTTTTTGTTACAACCTGTATATTATTCATAATTAATAATTATGATTCAATATGCTTACATACCTTAGTATAGATTTAATTTGAGAAAATTAAATCTGCGAATGTAAAAGAAATGCAATCCAGTATAAAAAATAATAAATTTTATTTAACTAAAGACTATGTGATTTGACTAAGAACATATTGAAATAATCGTCTTAAAGACTGATCATACATACTTATTAATTATAACAGAATATAAATATTTGGATTAGTAGGCAGGAATGTTGGTAATATTGTGGTGTAAAAGTGTCATTTAATTTTGTTGTATTTGCACTTTTTTCTTTTTAGTTGCATAATAATTTTAAAAGTGCCATTAAATTTCGTATTAAAGGTTACCTTAGCAATATCTAAACCGTAAGATTTAATTTATTAGGAGAAATTTGATTTCGAAGTCTGTTGGCTAAGCCTGGTTAACGTGTAAGAATTTAATTCCCTAGTAAAAATGTTATTTAATTACTATTAACATCAAACTATTGATATTATTTTTCTATATTCTAGTGTTTAAAATTATTTCTACTCGTATCGTAATAAGTGCCTATACCTACATAACAAAACAAAATTGATAGGTACCTAACTAAACGTTGTTTCCTTTCTAGGCTTAGTTAAATTAAATGTTTACCCATTCCCACATTCGTACCTAATTTCAGTACCTACTTATATAATTATTTACTAGAAAACTAATAACTTTACTGGAACTGGAACGATTAAACTTAACCAAATACACAAAAAAGTTAAAAGTTTGCTTTAAATCCTAACAGAACAGGATCAATAGGTTGTAAGTGCGCAAGTAATAAAATAAGACCTACCGGACCGAGGAATACCTGCAGGCTGTAACAAAAAGTAAGGACCTAAACACACCAGTACTTAAAACATTCACTACAAAGGTCAACCAAGGTTTGGTGGAATTTCCTGTTCTGAATTTGAACACCCAAATTTATGAACTGGAAAATCGGAAATCCAATCCACCAACAGAGACATGAAATAAGAAACCTAAAATCGGGGTAATAAAATTGCATGGCAACACTTTCCCCCCACCACCTTGCAATCTTTGGTCTTGCTCATCGGCACGCTTGCCACACATCTGGTTATATTTAATCTGTGTGTATGTAGGTATTGGTATTGCAAAGCCTCGTTCAAACTTCACATCAAGGTCCGTCACTCAAATAGTGTCTAATAAACAGGTCAGTAAGAGAGATGGCACGATTGAGTTCGACAACCAACCATGTAGCGTTTGTAATTGTTTGTCTATGACGACGTGTTGTGGTTTATTTCTTTCATTACTGTCGTTAATGTCGTTAATTCTGCCACCCTATATAAACTTCATAGGTACCTATACCTTTATGCTTATCGAGTAGTTACCAACCAAACAACATGTTTGCACACAGAATAATACCTTGGGGAAATACTCAAGTATACGATAATATTATATAGAGTCCGTCAACGATTTGTTTGGTGTAGAAGTAAATCATTAGGTACCTTCTTACCTTGACTTCAATCTTGAATTAGAATTAAATCATCTTTGTATCAGCAACCTGTTTCAGCGACCTCTTTCAGCGTTAGTATTTATTGTTCTGCTTCGCTTATTATGAACTTATCCGAAGTTAGGAATAGGTAACTGTTCCATCTTTAATTATAGTACCATGATCTCACTTGTTGTGAGACCGCCTTATAGTACCTACCTATGTCCGTAGATTACAGAAGTATACCTAACGATTTCATGTTTAGCCGTCCACAAGACCAAGCCTTCAGGGCCTCCCTTAGGACGCTGTTATGTGACGCGTTAGCCGTCCACAAGACCAAGCCTTCAAGGCCTCCCTTGGGATGCTGTTATGTGACGCGCTACCAGAGCTCTGAAGCATATTAATGTCTGTTGATGAGACCTCCATCCAGGAGCATCTCAGTAAATACCAACATAGGTACTGACGACTCAGGCTCTGCCTGAATCACTCTGTTTGTGTTGGGTAATAGCTACTGCGATCCACCACATAAAATCTAACTAGGCATAGGTACTTAGCTGATGATAAAGGATGACATTCCATCAATGATATTATATATAAAATCTCATTGCATTCCATTACGGTCGTAGTCAGTAGGTATCCATAACACAAGCTGACCCAGCTTGGGGTCAGACAACGCTGTGTAAGTTTTCCAGCATTATTTATTCCTTATTATATTATTATTTAGACTAAACGGCTGTTGCAATTCATCATGATAGAATATACTTCCATGATTAAAAATACAGAAAATTTTACACTATCAACTGTGAAAAGAAACTAACATGTCATCTTGACCATAAATATATAACTTCAATCAAATCATTACAGAGTTTATGTACCTACACTTCGTGAGCTGTCGCGACAATTAGGTACGTACATATGTTAATTTACGTAAGTTATTTTTAGCACTGTTCCCATCCTAACCTACATAATAATGCAGCATTTCTATTTTTCCTTGTAACCAATTCAGAAATTGGTAACAGAGAGTCAAACTAATCTGTTTGTTTGGTTTCGCATTTTTTCAATGTTAATCAACAGATATTATTTATAATACCTACTGATCTTTTATTTTTTCAATAAAATTTCAATTTCAATATAAGCGTTTTTATTTCGAGGCTTTTACAAAAAACTATTTCGACAGAAACTCAAGTAATGGTTAAAAAGACTTTTATACCATTCATAGATGCAAGCGTCTCTGTCGGTTGTTGTGATAATTTGCAAAGTTTAAGGCTTTGGGGACTACAATACTAAAAATATAGAAAAATAAGTGATAGGTAACAGTTCTAAGCTCTCATGTCTCTGAAAAAAATTGTGAAATGATTTGCACTATACAAAAAAGAATATTGATAAAAACATTATTAGGGGTTTTTAGGGGGATTTGATAAAATACTGGGGGTAAAATTTGGTATGGGTTGGCAACACTGCAATGACGGTATCTCTGCAGTTCTGGCTCTACGAGATGGACTTGCCTGTTGAAAGGATCCGTGTAGAATTTTTTCCATTTTTAAAACTTGACACCTTTACTGTACCTACTGCAAAGAGAACAAATTATAACTAACAAACTCACAACCAGTTACCTCACACCATCCTTATGTTTTTTAATATATTATTTTAGACACCAAATTGCCGTCCGTACCTACGACAAGCAAGGTATTTGGCTGAAAACAGCGCTCAGCGTGAAATGTTCAGTACCTACACGCTAAGTCCTAGATCGGCGCAGGGTCATCAATCATCATGGAGGCAACCACCTAATGTTTACCACTTCATACCTTGTTACCGGTTTTGTTTTCCGTTTGTTTGTATACTTGTGTCGAAATTAATGTTTATTTTGTTGAATTCAGTACCTGGTGTTCTTGAGCAGAGGATGCTCTGCTAAATTTCATGTTCGATTTCCTAAGTCCTTCTGATGAGAAGGCGCTGGAGACCGGCCGGTGGGCGACACGGCTGGCAGGTCACTGGGACCGGACTATGGCGCAGATAGCGAGCATGCACATCACGAGGAAAAGAGCACTCCCGACCAAAATAAGTAGACTGCCAAATTCAAAATTAAAGACTGGCTTTCTGGCGCCCATGCTCTACTTGCTGGCTTTCATGGTAACTTTTCTTTAATGGGTTTTATGTATTCAATGTGGGAGGATTTGCAGTGAATCGAAAATTTTGCATTGGAACCATCTATTGCTTGTGTACTTTGATTTTGCTGAAAACTTGTCAGTGTCAATCTGATGGAAAGTGACTTTTTTGAAAACAAGATCCGTCAAGTGCGTGTGTAACTCGTGAGGGTTTCGAACGTTTGTCAAAAAATATGTACCAAAAGTACCGGCTAGAGATCTCGCAATTTAACGAATACCTAAGAATAATTATCTGAGCGTCTGGTCGAAGCGACGCGTGACCCGAGAGCTGGTCAGTATCTGGCACAGCGCATCAGCATTGCCATACAGCGGGGCAATGCAGCCAGCGTCTTGGGGACGCTTCCGACTGGTATTGATATGGATCAGTTGAGCTACCTGTAGATTGTTTGCAACAGTCTGCAGTTAGCTCAATTGTTTCAATTGTAAATAATAATTATATTATAATTTTCTTTGTGAATAAAGGCTTCTGCCATTGTAATAAAAAAGTAAATAGGTTAAAAAAAAAAAAAAAAAAAAAAAAGAATAATAGGTACCAACCTACATTTCAGATGGATCTCTCTGCATGCTTCGGTTAAAGTGGGTAATGGTAAATTTTTCGACTTTTTTCAAAATATTTCAAAAAGTATGTACCTTACAGAAATTTGAAAAACTGTTTTGAAATATCCAAATTGATACCTTTTATTTGATACCCACTCGGTGGGGTAGCGCCCCTTTTGAAAATTATTCCTTTTTGACTATTTTTCAAAAAATATTCATTTTACAGACTTCTCTATATTTTTCCTGTAAAATATAGATCCATGTCTATAAACGTTCTATACATTTTACATGGATCGCTCTGCAATCTTCGGAGATAGGGGGGGGATGGGTATTTTTTCGACTTTATTCAAAATATTTTAAAAAGTATGAAACCTACAAAAATTTCGAAAACTATTTTGGAATGTACAAACTGATACCTTTCATTTGATACCCCACGTGACCCTGTAGGTATCTTAATCCTATAATTTCGGCATCACAATTTGTATGGAAAATATTCATTTTAATTTTTCATTTATTTTCATTTATTTTGCTTTAAATCTGTACGGGCGCAGGAAATGATTAATTATTATAAATTTCAAGTTGGTAGCTGCAGTAGTTGCTGAGTTATTAGGTAAGGAGGGAAAAAAGGACAGACAAAGCGAGACCATAAGGGTTTCGAAACCGATCTTCGATCTTCAAAACCCTAAAAATGGAGAAAGTATAGTCAACAGTGGGAGCAAAAAAATCGTAGAAGATGAACAAAAAGGTATCATACCTCTTATTTTTGGGGTTCCGTACCTCAAAAGGAAAAAAAGGAACCCTAAAATGATCACTTTGTTGTCCGTCTGTAAGTACGTCTGTCTGTCTGTCTGTCGATCTGTCAACCCAACTCCCTTTTCTCTGGAACGCGTATCGAGATGAAATTAACATCAAATACTCAATCAAGTCCGTTACTTTTTTCGCTCAACAAAATGAAGTGAAATACGCGTTTGATATAGAACTTTACGGAGTAATAAGACAAGAGAAGACTACCCACGCAAATAAGGGACAGTACATTTTGATCCATCTATTAGTAAGTGTTGATAGAAAAGGCGACCTGGCTGAAACTGGCCACAGGCCCCGCTAGGAACTGGATAGTATACGACGTAGATTTCTTAAAAACCTCTTCTGGTGAGGAATATGAACCTCCTTGCTTTGAAGACCAGAGGATGTCTCTGGTTGAGAAAGCTTTTGTTGATAAAGACGAGCAGTTAATAGCAGATGATGAAGAAGAAGTGAAAAATCCGGACGATGTAGATGAAATCCTTACGATAAGTAAAATGATTAATCAGGGATTGGAACAACACATTTAGGTAATGTTGTTTTGGACCTACAAATTTATTTTTAGTACGAGATCCGGCTGCAGAATTAGTGCACCCATCGAGTAAGAGTTAAGAACCAAATTTTTACGCTTAAATAATATATGTGTGTTAAAGAGAATATTTATCTACTAGGTTGCCTATCAAAATGTGGCCGCTAGTATTTTTAATAGGTAGGTTATTACCTACCTAAAAAACACAAAGCAATAATATTTTATTGCTTTGTGTTTTTTAAGAAAAAAAATCACCCATTTGTTTTTTAACCCTTCAGTATTCTTTTTGAAAATTGCTCCTTATCCCTCAAGACTCTCGCGTATTTGCGCGCAACGCCGCGCTCCCGTTTTTTGTATATAAATTCTGATAACTTCACGGCAATTTATGTAAAGACTGAAAAATCACGGTTGCCGTTGCGCACTTGGCCGCACCTCTTCGCAGCCAGGTGTAAAAAGGTACCTATTATGATATTATCCGTATCCTACTGTGGCGTCCCGCCGCCCGTAAAACAGTTCTACCTACGGAGGACTGTCACCTTACTAAGGTTGGTACCTAGTATAGTATTATAATATCTGTGGTTACATACATTTTGTATGAAGCAGTTTATATCTCAGAAGAACGATCCGTTTATATCAAACAGTGCAAGATCCGTGTCCCGTTGGGGCCCGTCTATTAAAGTTAATATAAACTTCTGTCCACCGCTTCCGTCAATGAAACGTCACCAACGTTTCATTGACGGCAACGGTGGACAAACGATGGCGGCGTAAGAACAATGTGAGTACATGTAAGTAAAAATAAAACTTAACTAATTTTTGGGTAAGTATTTATATCTCTAATCATCTGGTTCGTTAGTACCTGACATAATACTATAGTAGGTAAGTAGGTATAATATAGGTTCATTTTAATTATTTTCTTGTATCTACCTAACTACAAGAAAATGATTGAAATTATTAGTACCTACCTACCTATTAATTACCTTGTTACATAGGTAGGTACTAAGTATATGCTTTTAATTATCTGCATTCATGAATGTAGATAATTAAAAACAAAAGAAGGTACCTAACTCTACTAAGGTATCGACGTAGGTCACTAAATAAGTTTTATTTTGAATTTAATCTACTTAGGCCTTTCTCTGACTAGGTCTTAACCTAATAGAAACAGTGAGTTTGCTAAGCATGTTGCGCGCAGTTTACTCGTTCGTTATGCTCTTGATCATTTGTAAGTACATACATTTCGTTTCTCGGTTTTACTTACCTAATAGATTGAGAAATCACCTATACCAACGGATTTAGGCTTAATAAGGGTCGGGGTCAGGGTACCTATGCCAAGTTCAAACAATAACATAATAATGTTGTTGATTGAACTTAGCATGCGTGAGTGGATACATGCGCAAAAAGTCACTAAACTCTAGGGCTGCAGATAGAGGAACTTCCTGACGATGCGCGCCGAGTCCAGGAGTACCGCCTTTTGAATCTGGCCCTTGATCCAACTTCCTAGAGAGAGTCTTTTGAGATGTTGATCGAGGCTCTTCGCTATTACGCCGTTATTATTATTATTATAATCATGGAAATGCTCTAGGCACATGACTTTATCGTATATTTCTGTGGCTCCAGGAAACAAAACATTTGTCTGTATTGTAGGTAGGTACCATTCGTAAGAACGTTATATTTCATTGTAATGCTCTAATCAACTTTATAATATGTACCTAGGTACGTATGATGAATAAATTACGAGCATACCCAACAGTAAAGCAAAATTGAAAATGGATGTAATTATGTTAGGAGGTGGTTTTGGCCCATTTCTGGCCACTGTTTCAAACATATTCGTAGATTATTTTTTATCTAGTGTTATTGACTTTAAGGATTGCATGTATTCGGGGGACACCTTTTATAATGCCGCTCATCACTGTTGGAGTTCCTATTAATAAATTTTAATTCAAATTCTTATATCTTCTATCTTTCAGTTGATTCGGTATTTGCCGACAACCCTCAAAACCGAGATAGGCGTGAGCAGGTTAAACCCAAACAACCTAAGTATGACACATCCGGTCAGCGACAAGCGGCCAAAATAATCCATATGATGCGAGAAGTAATATTGGACATGCAACGAAAAATAGAAGCCCATTATATAATATTGCATAAGTGGCAGAACCATAGACGTTTTCAAATTGGAGAAGTCGTTTATGACGTACGAAGGAGATCAAGCTTGTTAAGAAGCATATTGAAACGAAATTTAGTATGGGATAATATAAAGAACGAGTATTTAATAATAAACAGAACTGAACACTCGAAGAAAGATTATTTGGTAAGAAAGAAGAACACTTCTAATTAGGTGCCGTAATCTAAGGCAAATGGTCCATATTTTTAGTCAAAAATCGATTTATTTCCCAAACTATCAGATGCATTCTTCTTCTCCTTCGTAGCGTTCTTGGCAGAACGGTCGTGGTCGTCATGATTTTGTTGTATGGGTTGATATCGCTTGTCTTACGATGTATCGGCATATCTACCTGTTGGTGGTCATTCTGGAGCATTCATGCAGGGGGACACCTACGGCAGATCTTATCTAGTCGGTCCACCTAATAGGCGATCTACCCCTCGGTCTTTTACCCTTCACCTTTCCCTGCACGACTGCCGTTGAACGGAGTCATTGTCTCGCCTCGATAGGTGCCCGAAAAACTTCAAAATTTGAGATTGTACGTTTGTAGATACGAGTACACGTTGTTTCACACCGAGTTCTTGTAGGATGGAGACGTTGGTGCGGAACTAAGACAAGATACCCAGCATTTTTTCCAGCACCACATCTTTAGAGCGTTTAGCTTCTTAGATTTCTCACAAGGTCCACGTCTAGGAAGAAGCATTACGTTACCTATTGAAATTTGTTATTGCATTACACATAATAGAAATTCGGTTAACATTATTGCGTTTGTCGTTCTAAAAACCGAATCAATAAGAGTCTTGAGAGTAATAAAGAAAAGGTATCATTTAAACGGTCAGCAAATTAAGGACTTATGGTCAGCCAAAAAACGGATTTTGGTAGCAGAAGAAGTGAATTGAACTGCTTCTAGCCCATGCAGCCATCGAGGTAGCGGTTAAGACATAAGTCGACATTAATTATGTTGTAACGAAACTTATTTATAACATTGTTCCTTATACAGGGTTATTGGTAATTCACTGACACTAAACTGCAGGTACTGTTCATCATCACGAACAAGTTAATGAAGACGTCAGATCTTAATTCTTAATTTTTTTGAATATCGCCTTTCATAAAAAATTATGTCCGAAACCCAATTAATTACTAAATACCTATCTCCCAGTCCTATTTAAATCCACATCATCATCATTGACTTGCTTTACATCTACGAAAGATAATTTAAGTGGCATCAGCCTGGCTGGGAGTCAGCCAAACACACACATACCCACTGATAATTCTGGAGCCGTTTTTAGGTTCAGTTTCAAAGAAAACCCCAACATGAACGATTTTTGAATGGTACATACTAATATCAGTCCCTTTCCACCATTTTAAAGAATTGAGACCTGGCGTCTTCACGGACGTGTTCATGATGGTGGGCGGAACCTGAACTTCACATAGTGTCAGTGAATTACCAATAACCCTGTATATTTGTGCTCACTTCTATCGCGCATTCAATCACTCGTTCGTTGTTTCCGTTCATTCTACTGGTAATTTTTTGTTTGAAGTACCTACCTAATTCATATTACTTTTTGTTAATTGGAAAACGTCGACGCCTTCAGAAAACAAGATCCGTCAAGTGCGAGTGTAACTCGCGCGCCGAGGGTTTTGAACGTTTGTCAACAAATATGTACCAAAAGTACCGGTTAGAGACTTCGCAATTTAACGAATACCTAAGAATAGTAGGTACCAACCTACATTTCAGATGGATCTCTCTGCATGCTTCGGTTAAATGTGTGGTTCGGTTAAGGTAATGGTAAATTTATCGACATTTTTCGAAATATTTCAAAAAGTATGAAAACTACAGAAATTTTTAAAACTGGTTTGAAATGTCTAAACCGATACCTTTCATTTGATACCCTCGGTGGGGTAGCCCCCCTTTTGAAAATTATTGCTTTTTGATTCATATCTACAAACGCTTGATACATTTTAAATGGATCGCTCGGCAAACTTCAGAGATAGGGGGGGGGGGTGGAATGGGTATTTTTTCTACATTTTTCGAAATATTTTAAAAAGTATGAAACCTACAAAAATATCAAAAAATATTTTGAAATGTACAAAATGATACCTTTCATTTGATACCCCATATGACTCTGTAGGTATCTTTTAAAATTTCGGCATCACAATTTGTATGGAAAATATTCATTTTCATTTTTCATTTATTTTTTTCTAAATCTGTACAGGCGCACGAAATGTATTATTATTTTAAATTTCAAGTTGATAGCTGCAGTACCTAGTTTTTGAGTTATTAAGGAGGGAAAAAAGGACAGACAAAGCGAGACCATAAGGGTTTTGAAACCGATCTTCGATCTTCAAAACCCAAAATGTGACTATGCTTTTGTGTGATATTTGCTTCATTTAGTCTGTATAAATTTAACCAAATTATAATACACTTATTATTTTTAGTCAATCAAAGACATGGCAAGATGTCAATATGAAAGTATGGAGATTGATCAATTAGTACACATGGTGGAAAAAAACCATTGGGCTTCATTAAATTCATCGAATATCGGAATGAAATTCAAAGTTTCTCTTCGCACAAACAATAAAACTGAGAATGAAAATAAAAAATCTATTCTCCGTAAGCAAATGAAGAATATTAATAATAACCAGGAGGATGGTTTAAACAAACTAGTGGAGAAGCTTGACGAAATTCCGGAGGAAAATCTAAAGGAACTACTTAAGAAGATAGGAGATGGTCCGCAAAAACGTACTAAGAATTTAGGAAATATGAGGCAAGAAGGCTTCAAGCATATTAAGAAGATGGTCGAGAGTAATAAGAAAACTTCAGACGATCCGAAACATCCTGGTGACGGTTTTGAAGCAGATGACGATGAAGCTTGGAAATAGCACGGACTTCGACTTTATTCATAAGTAGAAGTATCTCTTTTTTTTTTTCAACAATAATTACTTTTTTTTTTAAAAAGGGCAGAAGCCTTTATTCACAAAGAAAATTATAATATAATTGGTATTTACAATTGAAACAATTGAGCTAACTGCAGACCGTTGCAAACAATCTAAAGGTAGCTCAACTGATCCATATCAATACCAGTCGGAAGCGTCCCCAAGACGCTGGCTGCATTGCCCCGCTGTATGGCAATGCTTATGCGCTGTGCCAGATACTGACCAGCTCTCGGGTCACGCGTCGCTTCGACCAGACGCTCAGATAATTTTTTGAAAACCCGAAGAGCCTCGGTACCCCACGGACCTAGGGTCTCGACTCCAAGAGGAGCAAATTTGTAGGCTCTGTCGAGACCTGCATATTTGCGCCTCTTGAGATCTTCGGCCAAATCTGCCGCCACGCCTGGCCCTCACGGATGTCCTCGGAAGATGGGAAGGCGCAAGTGTGTCGACGCATGTAGCGTCCCACACAATGGGCCTCCCCAACTCCCAGTATCTCTTAGTTTAACAACTAAAAAATTTTATGTGACTTTTAATAAATATTTGTACGATCTGCAGACATTTGTCCATGGGCGTTCTGGATGTTTTCTATGTACAATAAAAAATATCTATCTATGTATGTAGTGTATTGAATTAATTCAGTTATCTATTACCCATAACACAAGCTCTGCTTAGCTAGATACTAGATAATGATGTGTGAATTGTTCAGCATTATTTATTTATTTAGATATTAATGATTCTAAAAGTTATTATGTTATGGGGTTTACATACGTTTTACGGTGCCAAAATTAACTTATAAAAAACGACGAAACAATCATCAAAATCGGCGAAGATTTCACCAAAAATGATGTGGCTTTAGTACATGTAGATTCCTAATAAATATTATAATGTTTTTTTAAGTTTAACTCGATCAGGTATCCCTTGAATACCTTGATCGATGGTTTAACGGGACAAATAGTAATCCCTAGAAAATATTTTTTATGGGTCCACATCGGGTTTATTTTCTATACCTACAAAAATGAAAGAATTAGCAAAATTGGTTAACGGGTGGCGGAGATATCAAGTGCCTATTTAACATACCTACCTACACACATAAAAAAATATAGCCGAAACAAAACATTATATCCTCCACCTTTTTTAAAATCGGTTAAAAATAACTGGGTCTTGGTATGGTTTGACAACTTATACAGGATGGTACAAACGAACGTTATCTGGAGGGCAGCGTAGTCCAAAGTGCTCTGTCTCGTCCCAGTTTTTGGCGGATTTCATGGTGTTTCTTTAATTTAATATGCAATGTTTATTTGACTGGTTTGATTCTTAAGATTGACGCTACCGATCGGTGACATAAAAATAGTGGACGTTATTGTCAAGATTTTCGTGGGTTCGATTACCGGATAAGGCCAGTATTTTTTCAAAATTCCGTGAATGCAGTTTTACTTATTTTTAATAATTAAGGTATTTTTCCTTTCGGTATAATTTGCTATCTTGAATATTTCGGGTAGTTACCCTCATCCAGGTAAAGTTCGTTTTAAAAACCCCGATGAATTCAATTGCTTTCATTTCTTGTTTATACTTTTTTATTTGTTCCAAAGTAGCTACATACACTTTCATGTTACTCTGGAACCACGTGGCCTAACAGTTGTAATTTTTTCCCACTAAAAGCCGAATTGAAACCTCCTTTTTAAAATCAGTTCAAAGGAAAAACCTTCCAAGCAAGACTCCATTGACCCATCCTAAAAATTTGCAGTCGGCAGCTCTCCGTTCCTTAATCTTCTTCCTTTGAATTCCTACTATGTATAATCCTTACTGATCAGTGTAATGCGCCTGATAATATGCCTGAGGCATAGACAAGTATTACTAAATTAATATTCTAAAACTTATCTATGGCG
Organism: Eupithecia subumbrata; assembly: GCA_949316285.1. NCBI lineage: Eukaryota > Metazoa > Arthropoda > Insecta > Lepidoptera > Geometridae > Eupithecia > Eupithecia subumbrata. The sequence continues at coordinate 17,726,064 of OX438642.1, forward strand.
GCGGTAGCGGCGGCGGCCGCATTCACGTGGTAAGCAGTACACTCCGTGCCAATATCAGAACAGGGAAATGATAATAGTCGTTGCACTAGTAATCGGCCTTTTAGTTAAGTTTTGACTGTAAGCACATAATAACCAAGTACAACCAAGGCCTCAGAAAAAAATAATGCCACCTTGTCAGCCTAGTTCAAAGTTATACTATTAGATAGTCTAGATATTCTAATATGAAATGCTACACGAGGCTTATAGAGTTATACCTTCTAATAATTTTATAATTTTTTTTAATCCTCAACCTCAACCGTCTACATTGGTCCACTGCTGGACTCAGGCTTCCCCCTGGCTATTGGCTATTATCTCATGGGGGGTAGGTAGTACCCATTATCTCCACGCTGGGCATGCGGGTTGTTTTTTTAATCATTCCAAAACAATTTAGTTTTCGCGGTTACTTATTCCCTAATCAAATTTCTGTCTCTAACTTTTTGGGTATTTATGAAATAAAAATTCTAAAATATAAAATTACGGCTCAAACGTTAGCAGTTAAAACGTGAGGGTGCGCGTACGTACATAGGCCGGCATCGGACAATCCGCACTGGTGCATCAATGGTTTGACATAAAAGATCTGTATCGCACGGAGCGGACTGTCGGCAATGCCAGCGAGGATTTTTGAAGGCAACTTTTCCATTTAATGCGAATGCGGATTGCCGAACAGTGGATGCATTTGTCAGCGAATCGGCAATCCCAATGACGAAAACCGTAAATTTGTAGTTTATTCACAAAAAATATTATTTTTGATTCTCGTCATGGACCAAATCCTACAGGGAACCTACTTCCCGTTGACCCAGAATGTTCCCCTTGTGATATTTCGTGATTTTTCTGACAGAACAAACTTACCACCAAACTGCGATCCCCAACCCGTCCTGTTACAAAGGCCAAAAAGGTGTTTATCACGGGGAGTTCTGCGTCCAGCAATGGACCGGTATATACCTATGCTGTAAATGTAGATGCCCATTAACTGTTTTTCATGTGGCCGGGACATAGACTGAATCAAAAAGGTTTTCGAAGTGGCCGAAAAATGTGTAGCCAGTTAGCCAAATACTTCCCGGAAATATTTATCTCTCTATGTCTTATGAGGATATATCTATGTCCCATAAGACTAGCCAATAAGAGAATGGGCACTTGTTAAGCCGTCGAAGACAGCAGACGCGTTTTCGAATTTTGAAGCAACCTTCTAGAGCCTGCTTTCTATGTGAGCGGGACGAAAAGCTCGACTTGAGCCTGGGGTCACGTCGGCCGCTTTAAGCGATCCCTACTTATTTATTATGGTAGATAGGTAGGTATCTGCTGCCAATCGATACCTATAGGGAACTTAATTTATTCGAAACGCGCTCCGTCGCCAGATTAAACTCAATCTTGGAGTGAAGCACGAATAAATTTTGGAAATACCTACGTACCTACTTTTGTAAAGTAAAGTGAGTAAAGTAAAAAGTACTTATTACAGTAAATGACAGTAAAACAAAAGAGGTACTTATTCTAGGAAGAGTCACAATTAACACACAAGTAACAAGAACCATATTTAAAATACAGATTTTCGTGAAAAATGGCTAAGAACACACGGGATAAAATTATCTATGACACAAAAAAAACTAATCGAAAATCGGTTCATCCGTTTGGGAGCTACAATACCACAGACAGATAGACAGACAGACACGTTAAAGTTCCACCCTTCTCATTTTGCGTCGGGAGTTAAAAATAAAGAGAAGAGTAACTAATCATGTTATTTACAGACAGCTATATACTAATTACCTAGTACCTAGGTATTGTATTTGTCTGTTGTAATTATTATTATGTACCTACCTAGAGTACCTAGAGAAAACAGTACAAACTATATAAGAGTACTTGGAAAACGACTACAACCAGTTCTATCAATGTCAAAAATGTTAAATCTAGTACCTAATGAGTAATGAGTTTAGTACTTATGAGTAAAATAGTGCCCCTTTACAGCACACATATCATGTATAATTTAACAAGTCAAAGATTGGTATATTCATCACAATAATTATTATTGTAAAGTAGGTATACCTATCATCTTTGCCAATAAACGACTTTATTCTTATTCTTCTTATTTATTCCTACTTGAAAAGGGTTATGGTTGGGGGTTGTGGTAGATGGTGCTGGTTGATCCCCAAACTGCCCTTTGAGATTAACATTTGGTGTGGTGTTTAGTTGGTGGTCAAGGAAAGTCACTGGTGTGGTATACGGACTATATTCACAAGACACGTGTATTATATAAAGATAAATATACTACTGCCGCCAACTTATGGTATGAATGGTGAAATGGTACGAAATGGTTGAAGTGGTAATAAGTATTGGTTTGAACCCGCGACGAGGGCGGTCGATCGCAAACTTACTCAGTTTGCGATCGACCGCCATGGTTTCATACATTTAGGTAATCGCGAGTGAATACGCATACAACTGCAAGCGCAGCTAATGCATAATTATCTGCTGCGTGGTCGGTTTACCCGAACACTATTACTGAAATAGAACATGGGAATAAGAAAAGCAAAAGGCTTAGAGCTTTCTTTGTCCGTCTGACCGGCGGCGCCTAATCGTTCACGGGTAGATACTCTATCTAGTTGAAATTGGTAGAGCACAAATATGAACTAGGTAGAATACTTACCAATACAGGCACGAATGTAACTTCCCGTTCTTGTCCGTTCACAGTCGCCATGGCCCATGATGCTAGGTAGGGCTAGCGGCAGGTACATACCAAACAAGAGCAAAATTATAAATATTAAAAACTCCCCGACCGATTTTCATGAAAAATGGCTAAGAACACTCGGGATAAAATTATCTATGACACAAAAAAAAACAAAAAGAAAATCGGTTCATCCGTTTGGGAGCTACGATACCACAGACGTTAAACTTATAACACCCCTCTCTTTTTGCGTCGGGGGTTAAAAAGGTACTTTATTTACTAATTTAAAGAACACAAGAACAAACTGTCTTCCCGTAAATCTTATATAGAGACAATAAGACAGGTTTTAATGAACACGTTCTAAGAATAAGCTATGCTAGCAATTTAAGTTAAATTACTCATTAACCCACGCTGTGGCTAGATTGTAATCATACTAGGGTACCTACATTCTTTACAAGTAATTAATGTGCACTGGACATATAAAAAAATTGCTAACTAAAACTACAAACATCCGAAAATACTGATCGATAGAGGTCACTCCAACGCTTAATTAGATCACTCACGCTGATGAAGCTTCTTGGACGGCAGAACGAGTTCAAGTTTTACAAGGACGGGAAATAGAACAACATGTGTATGGTACAATACAAACCGATACAGGAAAAAATATGTAAAGTGTTCTTTTCTCTCGAAAAAAGTTAATCTATGAACAGAATCTTCGCATGCGAGAATAATACCTATGGGCGAGGATGTGAATAGAAAACCAATGAGAATTCAGTATTCAGTATTTGATTTATTCAAATTCAAATTCAAATTCATTTTATTCGGATAACAGTGACCCATAATTTGTTAGTAACAGAAAGATCTCTTATATTAAATTTTATTATGCTTAACCTACTTTTGCCATTTAATTTAATTAAAATTATATAAAATTCAATAATATAAAATTGTATTAAAATAAATGAAACTCGAAAAATAAAACAATATTGCTAGCATACAGGTCTTAGTGAGTTTAACTTCATAGTAGTAAGTTCAAGTTCAGAGTAAGATCATACATAGTATGTAGGTAGGTACCCATTTACGGTGTTGCGATGGAAAAATGGCAGGTATATTGCCTTTTTACTAAAGATGAGCTATTCTGTACTTATAGGTACTAATTTACAATTTTATTTGCGAGTCGCTAAAAGAATCGTTAAAGAAGTCATCAAGATCATTAAATATGTTTTATGAGAATCTCTTTCACTTTGCTTTCGATCATATTCATTTTATATTTTCTGGGATTTTATTATAAATTTTTACCGCCATCGAGTAGAGGATTTTTAATTAAATGCAATGCAATAACTACAAGAACATTTTGTTTTTTGTATGCCTCTGTTATTACTAATTGCAATGTCCAGCATTATTTATTTATTTATTATTTATTTATTAATTTTGTAAAATATATTTACTAGGTACCTACGCACCTAGGTAAGTAAAATTTACAAAATAACATTGCAATTGCTCAAAAATATATTTCAGTAAAATTTATGTTCCCAGACGCAAGCCTCAAAAATAACAAAACAGAACCTTTCCACCCTGGCAAAATTAACACCTACGATGAAAATGCGGATCCATTAAAATCCGTTTCCCGTAGCCATACGTATCCAGGGACGTAGCAAGGGCAGCAGAGAGTGAATAAATTTACTTTAGTAGTTAGGTACAGTAATGCCTCTATAACGATATTGAATTGAATTGAAGACAATTGAAAATTGTTTATTCGTAGAAAATAGTTACAACTAATAAATATGAAACGTAAACTATTTTGTTCTATAGTAAAACACATATACAAATTAAGAATTGGACGAACTGCGCATGGATTCCTGACGAACCGCGTATTGGACAAAATGCTTATTAGACGAAACGCGTTTTGGACGAATCGCGTTTTGGACGAACCGCTAACAAATCTTTATTTCTTCGCATTGTACAAGGTTTAAAACTAACGGAAAAGTAATTTGCTGCGAATTGTAAATTATTTTCTATTATCATAATGAAAAAACTCATTTGTATTATTGGATATTTGGGAAAAATAAGAGATTTTGGCCGAATAATGAACATAATTCCCAAAACACACTTGAAAAGAAGTTTGTTTTATTTTGAAATCATAAAAAATGGTTTATGATTTGAGGCAAATAATTTTCCCGTTAGTTTTAATCGTTGTAAGACGCAGTAAAAACTTAAAACCACAAAAAAAACTAATCTCGCGCCAGGCAAATATACTTTTGCCAGGATGTCCTGCTCTTCAATACAATAAATACATTAGTAGGTACTTATGTATGTAGGTACATGGATTAATCAAATAAACTAAATTAATTATTAATTGTTATTAAATGCAGATACAGAAATAATTCTAAGAAGAGAATCAAAATTAACACTTTGTTTCTTAATTGATTTTTAATCTATTTTGTTTAAAATTTGACATTACTAAGTGTATATTTTGTAAGCGTTATTTATCTGACTAATTTAAACGTATAATAATAATTTGAATACTATATAATTATTATCTAACTTTTAAATGTAACTAATGTAATTGATTAACTTAATCGTATTAGTTGCTCAATAAACAAATACCTGTCAACTTTTATGATTAAGGGAACCTTAGTAATATAACCAAAACATATTTTGTTCCGTAGCTATTTAAAAGACAATGGGTTTGTTATCTTGCTACGTCTCTGTTCTCAGTGAACAAAGTCTTATGTAGTACATGCTGCTATTTATGTTGTTACATGGCTCGTATATAGGTAAGGGAGTGAGTGGATCGATAGAGAAGAGAGCGCAAGCGCGCTGCCTGCTCGGCGACCCGATTTAAATCGATTGTGCGGAGGTGAGCGAGCTTAATAGGGAGCTAAATTTCAGGCTCACTGAGGTCCGTATTACGAAAGTTTACTCAGCCAACTATCTCTGCTTGATTAACGCTTTTCTTAATAGGTAGGGTAGGTTGACGCGGGCGATAAGATTGCGCATACGACATTATTTAGCAGAGTTGTGGCAAACTTCAGTCAGTTGTGTCCGGCGAGTTCGTGATTTCAAAGTTTTTATAGCCTTCTGATATTTTGTCATATTGCAACTATGACTGACCAAAGCCCTGACGGAGTTACACTGTTTTTCTGTTTGTTTTACTTTTGTTTGCCAACAAACGGTTGACTTTTGACTTTGTATTTCAATAGTTGCTTTCTAAGAGTTGGCAGCACGATCTTTTATTTTTTTGATTGATTAACAATATTAAGTAGATTAAGGATTCTAATATTAAATATTTATTGGTTTAGGGTTCATCTCAAACAAAGGAAACAACTCCAGTGAAAGATACGGTTAATGGCCTGGTACCTAGTCTCTTCTGCGGAATGTGTGACAGCTTCATCGAGATAGGTCACAACAACCTACCCCCACGGAAGACGTGGCAGGTTGCTCAGGAATATTTCAGCCTGAATCGCCGTTACCAAACTCTGGCGTCGAAAAAAGTGTCCAAATGAGTCCTTCGCTTAGAGATATTATACCAATATTAGGATAAAATAAAACAATATTGAGTAACAATTCCGCGAAAAACTTTCTCTGCTAAGATCCAACAAAGTGCGATTCACGTGTACTGCCCGCCCGCCCACAAATTGCTCCTACTTGCAATCAGAGAAGGTAAACAACAGAGTTACGCAATATAAAATTGCCAAGTAAATTACCCTCCTACTTTAAGCACGAACATAACTTATTTGTAAAGAAAAGACCACACTAACTACACAATGAAAAAAATCATCAAAAGTAAGTCGTCAACCAGTTTCGTCTGTCAGGGGTTTTTAAAATTTTTAATTTTGTTCTTGTATAGCCGACTATCTAATTGAAAACTGCGCAAACTTACACCAACCTTCCCCTACTGGCCTTAGTGGTGGGTAATTCTTAGGAAGCTCGAAACTACACACTTGTACTTGTAAAATTATAACTATATAAAAAATCGGTAGCCTTCTGATTTTTTCACGTAGAAGAAATAAGAGGGGTGAGGCTGTTTAATTTTTAATTTTTTCTTAGGTGTCGGTAAAAGAAAATCGAACAATTCAGCTTCATCGGTTAGCTTTGACGGTATGTTTTGTTGACGGATCCTTTCTGTTAAAAACTTTTCCTTCCGTAAAATGTAATTGGATTTTATTTTATTTATTTTATACTAGGTAGTGTCTGTCGGCATGAAGAGGTAACAAACATCCATCCAAACTTTCGCATTTATAATATTAGTGTGATGGACTTTGGTTTTGCATCCGGTCCGGACCTCATGTTTATAATTACTTAACCATTCGCATACATACTATAAATTCGTGAGTACTCTGTCTGTCTGTCACTTTTTCACGGGTAAACGGCTGAACGGATCTAAAAGAAATTTGGAATGCCGTTTACCTCCCGGAGTAGACCGTATCAGACGAACAAATCTCCCTATCTAATTATCTCTGGGGAAGAAATTTTTTATCCACCTCCATTGGATCCTCGGGATCATTCTTTATACAATAGCGAAAGAATTTTCCAAATCGGTCCAGAGTTGACGGAGAAATCGACGAACACACATAAAAACATACATACAGCCGAACATAGATTAATTTCCTAAGTCCGTTAACAATGAAGTAATCGTTATCTACTAAGAATTTCAATAAACACAACACGATGAAAGTTTTCACTTTCATCATCAATTTCCCGTCACCAAAAGGCAGAGTGCTCAGAATTGCTGCAGCATTGCCACGTCGAATGGCATGACTGAAATAAAAGCAAGCATTCAATCACCTGTGGACTCAAATAGAAGTTGGGTTCGGTTTCGTCTAACATGTACCCACACATGACCCACACACAAGTGTACATACCTTAGCAGAGGTTTACTGCCAGATGCTGTGTGCAAATGACCAGATTGTTATTTTTTATATTCTGAGCATTTTAACATCCGGCGACAAAAAAGCTAAACCCGTAATCACTCTTAAGCCATTTAGGAAGATGTGTATTCAGAAACGTTCACCATATTATCGCTAAGTCAGTTATACAACTTTATCGCAAAAACTAATGTGGGTCCAGAATGGCTAATCCGCAAATCGCACACTGAAGTCATTAACAAATAAAGCTTGCCCTTCATTGTCATGCGTCGCAATAACAGAAAAGTTAAATTCGTATGCTCCACAATGGGAATTAGAAGTGTGGACCATTGTGGCAAATTGGGCATTCTCTGGTGCGTGAAATAGTCGCGCCATGACAGCGGGCGTTGATAAAAACATGACAACATGTCAAAACTCACCAGATTTAGTTGAGGACAAGTGACGGCTATTGTTGTGGCATCATTGAATTCCGTGTGGCCCATCCATGGCCCATCCACCTACTATGCCACCAACTTGTCTACTGACAGCGTGGTTTTTCAAGCGAGGGTTTTTTGAGTGAGTAATTGAAATAGCGGCTTTAGATCCTATTTCGTCCACCTGAATGGCCTTTTAGGAGACAGTGACGGGCTTTCCAATGTTTGCACAGCAGAACGCTCATTTGGATAATCGGACGCCTCTAATATTGAGCACGCCCGGATTTTTTATAATATTTAGAGAGTATCATGAGAATAGTTACCAAGAATAAATTAATATTGTGTAAGCAAATCAGTTCAAACACAAATCTCAAGTAATACATTACTTTAATTATAATCAGTTGACCTTAGAACTTTGCCTTTTTCCCTATTTTTCTAAGTTTTACATTTCTAATTCTTCTGTTATAATAATTCCCAATAACCTCCCATTATTAATTCTTCAACTTCTTTTTCGAGAGTCGCCCTGTCCCTTTAAAGTGACATTGACATTTTGGATCGGCTGAATCTATTTTGCAGGCAAATATAATTATAAACTCTACAAGGATGAGAGTAATTTTGTGATGCTAATAGTCGGCTATCCTAAGTACGGAATGTCCTCAGTCCGATCCGGAATGAACGCAGTCCGATCCGGAATGTCCTCAGTCCGATCCGGCCATTAGATATTTATGTTGTATGTCCTCATTACAATTATACAATTTCTTACTCCTACTCAACGAATACAAAACAATACCGTATGGTTGAAATATAACTAAAGTAGATAATTATCTTTAGCGACACAAGTTATTACTAATAGGCCGAAAGAATATTATGCATATCTTCATCATCGTGCGAGTAACGCAATGGCAGTGGGTAACGCAATGGCAATGGAGAGCTCAGCAGGCGATCAGAGACTTCAAAATGATACAGGGTCTGCGTGAAAGAAAACAAGAAAACATTAGTAGAGTTGTAAATAATAATAACAATATATAACATATTTTTATATATATATGATATATTAAAGATAGTATACAAGTGAAATAATTATTTGATGTATTATTATAATTTGAAATTATTTGAAGAATCCAAATTGTAATTTCTCATTATTGAGATAATTCTTTTCGGAGTGATTAAATAGCAAAATTATAAACTGTAAATGTTACCACCATTTGAGTCCTCGTAATCGGGCAAACTCATTATTGTGTTTTGAGTCCTCGTAATCGGGCAAACTCACAAACAGGTATTTGAGTCCTCGTAATCGGGCAAACTCATTATTGTGTTTTGAGTCCTCGTAATCGGGCAAACTCACAAACAGGTATTTGAGTCCTCGTAATCGGGCAAACTCATTTATTGTGTTTTGAGTCCTCGTAATCGGGCAAACTCACAAACAGGTATTTGAGTCCTCGTAATCGGGCAAACTCATTATTTTGTTTTGAGTCCTCGTAATCGGGCAAACTCACAAACAGGTATTTGAGTCCTCGTAATCGGGCAAACTCATTTATGCGTATTTGAGTCCTCGTAATCGGGCAAACTCACAATACTTGAATCTGTAAATATGATAAAAATATTATATATAGACCCACATTTCCTTATTTCAAGTTATTCAAGGTGGCCTTAGATTTTACTCTATTTATAACTATTAAATGCATCTGTTCTCTTTCCCTCTGCAACAAATTGTGGGAATAGGATCTATTCATACGAATACATAAGATATCAGTGTCTCTGTATTTTGAGAGTGGAATATATTCATATTCAGTGAACTTTACTTATTATTATATTTTAATGCGGTAAAATTGTCAATAATTGATATCACATTGTGCTCATAATGATAATCACATGTATATCAACACTGTATACTCCAATATAATGAAATTTGATGTATATGTAAGCTCACTTAAGCAATTTTTTATTGGAGCTAGTTCTTTACAAATACTAGAGAAGTATAATAATATTTTAATAGTGTACTTGGGATCAGATATTATCATTTCGTTCGGTCATCCCCCAATGAAATACCATTATCATTTTAACTTTCGCTTTTCAAATTATAGGTTTTCTCTTTTTTTTTTTTTTGTACTTCGAAGTAGTCTGTTTTTTTTTTATTCGCTATTTCGATATTTTGTTTTGAGAATTGATGTGACTTTGCAAGGTTCTTTAATACAGCTTCTTACTTTACCATCACAAGGACAGTGTTGTGGTTAGAGATCATAATAGGATCCCCAGTGTTAAAGATTGGTTGTGTGTAGTTATTTTTATTTTTTTATTTAATTCAAATTAATTATTGTAGGTGGTCGTTTGTGTGATCGTTCACTTATTGAATAAAATAATTGTAATTGGTATCGTCGTGCAAGACCCTTTTATTAAGAGCTTGGCTATAATTATTGCTGTTATATTTATTATTTGAAATCAGCATACATCCGCCACACTGTACAAGTTAGTACTCGAGATCGGGTTTCTATTAGTAGCATCTTCATGTATTTGATAACCATGTCGATAATGTAATGTAGTTCTACTACTTTTCAAGTCGATGAGTAGATGATTCAACTTAGCTGTATGTATGTGTAGGTACTGACTGTAATTTATGATGTTGAAGCATGGATAAATTCGGTAACCAGTCGCTACTACACTACACATAGCATACTCAAAATGCAATGTCTATGGTTCTAGCTAGTCTGACGGTCTGACATCTGAGCAGGAGATCGACAGACACCATTTTGATTTGTCGCTACCGACATCTTTATTTAAATCTTTGCTTTTATTTAAATCTAAAGTAACTAGGCACCAATATTGTTATTGTTCTTTGTAAATTATAATAAACCTCTTAAAGGTGCAAGTGTACTGATTTTTCTTTTTTTTTTGTAGGCTATAATAATCATTTGCAAATCCCTTAATGAATGGTGTGGTGCAAATTTTGTAATTTATCTCACGTTCTTATTGTGACTTCGACGGCATCGTGAACATTTAATGCTTTTGCTTCTTGTGCTGCCGTGAGAGCTCACCATACTTTGAAGACAACAGGTGACGACAATACTATTTGCAACTCTGGACTAACATGGAGACAACTCTTGTGTTTTAGTTGTTTAAATGTATATTATAGCATCTAGCAACTAGCACTAAGCAATGTGATAAACATTGTTATATTTAAATACAAACTTCTTATGATTGCATATATAACATATTTTACGGCTTGCATTAATATTTTGACGCAGTTTATATTTATGGAATAGAAAATGTGTGAAAATCTATTATGTAGTAAGAACAGAACCACATTTTTTTTTTCAAATAAATAAATGATTATGGAATTTAAATTATTATGTAGTGATCTGCATGTTACTTAACGTTGAATTGATAAAAACAATTTTTTCAATTCATTTACCTTATCCTTTATTTTCAGGTTTACTTTTATTAAATTAATTTTAAAATTTTAATTTAATGTAAAATTTAAACATCTAATGGTAGATCATAGTGTTATTAAATTTGAATTTGAAAATCTCTGTGATACCTGTATATCACAGGTTTATAAATTAACTAATTATATATTATTTTTATATATATAGTAATGCTTTAACGCGTGTTCCATGCTTCTAGCAAACTTCTTTACCCACCTGACTTCTTAAGAGCTGTCTCTTTTGGACCTGGACTACCAGTACTCGATTCTCATAAGAACTGTCTTTATTTTTTTCGATCTAATCATAGCTCAGTTACCCCTGTGATTTATAAAACCAGTAAGTTATTAAAACCGGTAGATACTCAAAGCTGAGCCAATACTCAATAGAAAAACTGTATTCTTGTAGAGTAGCAACCACCATCTAGCAATTAGACCACATTGCAGTCTGTTTAAACTTAAACGTTTGCAGATAAAACAGTGATGTTCAAGCAGGTAATTAACTATCTATTATAAGCCATTATTTATTTATTTATTTGATTGGGCATATAATACGAATAAGTTAACCAATTACATTAGTTACACAAAATTAAAAATTAAATAAAATATTAAAATCATTGTTACACCTTTAAATTAGTCAAATAAATTAATAGAATGATCAGGTGATAACATTTAATAAATAGATTACGCAAGTCAAAATTACTTAGTCAAAGCACAAGTACATGCATATAATTAGATAGGTATCAAATTGAAAATAATAAAAACTAGGTACACCCATTAATGTTCTTATTATTTATTTTATTAGAAAAGTTTGTCTTATTTAGTCTAACTATCAAATTAATTCTTTTATACTAAATTAAGTACCCTCGGTAAGGAACCTTGGCGTGATTATTGACTCGAAAGGACTGTTCTCTGAACACAAAGATGCCACCATTAATAAACCATAGTCTTAGGTCTTAGGTTATCTAAAAGGTAAGCTGTCCATTCTCTGATGTAGCTTGTGTAAAAAATTCTAAACTAGTCCTATGTAAGGAAAATTTTAGAGTATTGCATCGTTACTTCGATTGCGTGCCACTTTATGAAACGGATAAGCATAGGATTCCACGTTTACGGGAACGGGATGGAGCACACGTTTTTGGAACGTTGTAAGCGTGAAAATCAGGTGTTAGCTTCTTTACACTAAAACTACACATCATTATGAACAGATTTTGTTTTCTCATAGGGATACTGAGATCTAGGACTAGCTTTAGTTCGATTCACATCTTAACTATAGATGTTACATAGGTTTTGATGACAATCAAGGTACGGAGGGTTGTAAGTAATATTTGTTTCAATTACTGATAATGTTAGGTACACACTTAGACTTAGTGAATTACGTGTGTGACTGTGACTTAGAATAATAATGTTTATCTATAACTTCATGCCAAATGTGTGGCAACACGCTGAAAATGACTACACTAGACAAACCTTCTATGTTTGAAACTTTTAAACTGTCGTATTAACAAAAATAGAATAAGTTTTTAATTAATAATTACAACACCAATGCAAGAAGCATGTCTTTACCATTTCTAAACAACTCTCGAAGACCGAAGAGTTATGGCAGACATTGTCTTTGGTATATGATTGTATATGCAACGGGTATATTAACTGTAAAAATTTGTCATCCAAATTGCTGCCTGAATACACTGCGGACCAGGACTGGATATGCAGCAACAAAACTTTATGCCTTCATGTCAACAATACTAAATATGCACATGGTGAATACTCACCTGACATTTGGTTTGGTAAAAGCTTTAACATTAGATAATGTTTTTTTTTTTTTTACACTGAAACTTTTATGCCTGATATTTTCAATTATTATCAGATTTATGTATAGCGCTACATAAATTATTTATCTTTTTAAGTATTTGTAACGAAATATTTTTTTTTTTATTATTTTTATTTATATTTTTACTATTATTTATTGAAGTTATTATGTAACTACCTATTTATAGTAGTATTTTACAAATGACAAGATTCTTGACAAATAACCAGTTGATTTAAATTAATATTCTTATTTTATTATTAAGCTACACCTATTTTATTTCTTTTTAATTTTGATTTCTGACACTAAAATTAATTCCGTATGTCAGTGTATTATTTTATCTGTTATTTTTTTTATGTTTTTCTGTCTATGTGTCATGTTTCATGTATAGATAGTGGTATTATAGTCCATGTAAATAGACAAAGTATGTTTACTTAAACAATAAATATAATTATTTACTTTACTTTTACTAACTAAGTATTAGTTTTTATTTATATAATTAATTTGTAGGTATATTATGCATAAGATAAAGTTTACTTTTGGACTAAAAATGTAGATTTTGCATTTTAGTCCATCTAAATTTCTAACCATAATGTGGTGTGAATTAGTAAGGGTAACTGGATGACCTAGGTACATATTGACAGATCTTTTTTTTTTTTCATTATAATAATGTAAATCCTTTTATTAGCTGTTGGTGATTTATAAGCAAAAATATATTTTTAAGAGCTGGTGTTTTGTTCATGAATAAATACCTCAATAAATAAATAAATCAAATATGTACATAATTATATTATGTATGTACAAATTCGTTTTTAACTTTTAGTGGTTTTAGTTAATCGTTGGGCAAAATATCATCTCTATTATGTTGAGGACCTTATCAGAGAGAAATAAATGCACATCTCTTTTAGAGAGTGCTCTAGTGTAGAAACAATTTAGTAGAGTTTAGCTGAACAGGTAGTTCACTCGTACAACCTGTGTAGTGAACTATCTCTATACTTGTATGATTTTTATTTTGTTTGTATACTTGGTGTAGCAAGTATAAATATAAACAATGTAAAGTATCCAAATATCAGTAATCTGTATATTGTAATGGTGCATAATGTTTGCAGAAATAAAACCGAGTATTTTTTTAAAAAATAATTATTACCATGTTTTATGTCTGCATATTAAATGTGCTTGATTAGGATCTAATATAACGCTTCATTAATAATAATAATAATAATAAAACTTTATTTAATTTTGAGTGGTTTTTACAAAGTAGGAGTTTTACCTATCTTATAATTACTATGGTAAAACTATGAAGCTACTTGAGACTAATGAAAGGGTACTAATTTATACAAACAAAGTAAATAAGGAGATAAAAGAGTTGTAGAGTAACTACGTACATAGTGCTCTACTATGTGTGTTTTAAATAACAAGTAAGATTTGCCTACTTCAAATTAAAACCTATGTGTAGTGATACATTAACTCCTTGCTCTAACTAAGTATAAACTTGTGTGTAGACATTGTGTGTGAGTGACATTTTATGTGCATTATTGAAAAATTAAATTATTCATCATTAAGGGTTAATAAAATAATGTGCAGCATATTAAGGGTTAAGTGCTGTGTATAATCAGGGTTAAAATTATGATACTAATTGAGGATTTAAATATTCGTGATTTAGGGTTAATAAAAATAATGTGCATTAGTAGGGGTTAAAATAATATTTTTGAAACATAAGTAGTTATACTAAATAATTTTTCGCATAAATTTTGTTCAACATAGAGGAGAATGATAATAGATAATTTAAGGAGGTTAGGGTTCCTGAAATGTCTTTTTTTCTTCTTGGTTAAATAATAATTATAAAAATCATAGTTAGTACTTTAGTAATGTTATGAATAGAGTTATTTGGAAAAAGTAGGTATATACATACCTCCATGCTCTTCATCATAATGCCCAAGGCTAGTAAATATAGACAGATTTTTAATTAGCATAATAAACTTTTAAATCTTTAATAAATTTAGTTTCTTTTATTTCTTTGAAATAGTTATTGAATACATAGTAAATACATAGTAGGAACCAACAGCCTTTCAGGATAAGGATAGCAGTTTGAAAACCATTGATGATCATGTGCATGGTAACATAACAACTACAATGGTAATAAGCGCTGAGGTAACAGTGTTAATAATGTTGTAAATTAACTCAAGTGATTTGTTTGAATGTGTAGGTAATGCAAGTTTATTTAGGCAGGTAGTTGACTAAACAATATTCATAATTTATAGATTTTCGATTCATGATCTGTAGGATAACTATAAAGTTGTTTTGTCACTGACCGAGTTAAACCAAAGTTGGTTTTGAGTTGACACACTTGAGAACGGGAGAAGGTTGCTTATTGCTATACATTACTTATAATCATATTATATATATTAATTATAATAACTAGGGTTTTGTTTAAGATTATTCTTTATACAGTACTTATTCCTTGACGTACCAATATTAGTGGTAATGTAGGTAATGGTCAATAAATTGAATATTTTCTGAAGTCCATAATGTAATTGTCCTCACTCAGTTTATTGTATGAGTTGATAACTGATCTTGAGATACCTGCCCAAAGTGGTAGACTAAATAGTATTTAAATTATGTAGGTAATAATATTGATGTGTTGTCCGAGTCTTTGGAAACTTTTATCATAACCAAAAATTTTTCTTTTCACCATTAAGTATCTAATCTGATCAGCAGTAGGATAAATATTAATAGGTATCCTGACTATTTTTTTTTTGGATAGAAAAATAGTCAAAGTACAAAGTTGGTATGTCCGTAGTGAGCGGACCCCGGTCGGGTTACTTGCTGATAAGTTTTGAAGTTGCTGGTATTATTAGATTCCTTTTTATTACTTTAAGTACAAAGTTGGTATGTCCGTAGTGAGCGGACCATGGACGGGTTACTTACTGATAAGTTTTGAAGTTGCTGGTATTATTAGATTTATTGGTTATGCTATATTGATGCTGGTATTATTACCTATTTATTACCATAACATTTTCATATTCCTGTACAGTATGTGATGAGCTTTGCGTCTAGGTACTCTGTAAGTACATAAGTTTTACTCCATGAATATACATAGGTATGGATTCATTGCTTGATTCATACTCTGGCGTTGCATCTTGCTATATCCAATCATGTTGGAAATGAAGGAGTGATCTCGTGACTGTTTACACAGAACACAAAACTTCCTAGGTATGTTTGTTACTTAATCAAAAGGTTTTCAAGGGAATCGACAATTAACCTTGACGCCGAATTTACTTGTGATCCAAGCTGTGTGGCTGTTTTACTTGAATTAGGTACCTACTTACTGAAAAGTACCTAACCTTGTTGTATATAATGTGTGCGGGACCATTATTCAACAGGTATCATAGTAAAAGTCTACATACCAAAGATCCAGTGAGCGTGAGCGTAAGTTTTTTCTACTTCTGATTTGTAAGCAAATCAGTTCAAACACAAATCTCAAGTAATACATTACTTTAATTATAATCAGTTGACCTTAGAACTTTGCCTTTTTCCCTATTTTTCTAAGTTTTACATTTCTAATTCTTCTGTTATAATAATTCCCAATAACCTCCCATTATTAATTCTTCAACTTCTTTTTCGAGAGTCGCCCTGTCCCTTTAAAGTGACATTGACATTTTGGATCGGCTGAATCTATTTTGCAGGCAAATATAATTATAAACTCTACAAGGATGAGAGTAATTTTGTGATGCTAATAATTGGAAGATGAATGTAATAGGACATAGTCATTGCGTTTATTAAAGTCACGTATGTTGTTTGATTTGGAGAGCTGATGTGAATAGCTGGAATAAGTATTATTATTATTTTTTGAAATTAGGTTATTCCTGGTTATATTTTCCGAAATTTTAACCTTATGTTCGAACCCCATATGATGTCCTTACAGTCCTTTTAAAGTTTTTTTAAAATCCTTTAAGTCCTAAATAAGTGAGTATATCACTGTTTATAGATGATTTTATCACCAACAAAATAAAAGTTTGAATGGATGTTTGTGTTTGTTACCTCTTCACTCCAAAACAACTTGATCGGATCGCTGAAATTTTGAATACAGTTAAAGTTATAATAATAGATTATACCTATCTGCCGAATCCATGGTTCCTTAAAAAATACTTAGGTAGGTGCCTAGGTATTTGGTACTTTGATCATCAGCACACATAGGTACTTGCGTTCACGAGCGTGTCTCCGATCCGAGCAACGAACACTGCAGTTATTTTGTACTCGCTGGGTTAATAAACTGGATCAACAGTGCGGTGTCAAGTCGAGCTCAACTCTCGGCGGCGGCGGCGGCGGGCGCTGTGTTTATTTGTCTATATCATTTCAGATAAATAACACCGTATTTATCTTGATTTTCTACAGCTGCGACTGAGCATTTTGGAAAGACTTTGGTTTAACTTATGAAAAAGATTATGGACCTGTAACTACCGAGATGAATGTATATAGGTAGAGCAGTTGCTCAGAACCGAAGTTGACTGGAGAAGTATTGTATTTTAGCCACAAGAGGAAGTAAGTAAAGAAGCCATTATATTTACAAGCTTTTATTTTATTGTATTTATTTTATTTATCCCTGTGAGTATGTAAGTACGTAATACGTATGTGTGAGATGTGTGAGACAAATCTAGCAACTAAATTTTACACCAGTTATCCTCAACCGATTGAGCTAAAAAATTCTGCTCAATCTGTTGAGCCTGAAATGGATACTTATGTAAATTCGGTGCCAATGCAATGTTATGGTAGGTACCATCGAGCTGGTCTGATAATGGAGACAGAATACGACCATAGGAACTCTTAAACGAAACGACATAACCCCGTCGTTTTGGGTTCGTTGGCTTTGTCTTCCCAAGCACTTTGGTAAAGAAGTAATAATAATTTTAATTCTTATTGGAAAATTCTTTTTGGATGGTTAATAGGACTGGAACTTAAAGTGGTAAGTGCTAACCTATAATTTTTATGTCAGGGACAAAAATCTAAACACAGTCAATCGTGCATGGCGCAAGTGTCAACCGTCAAACCTATTGTGGTCGCTATGAGACAAGACCTAGGGGTCCTGTCTCATAGCGACCACAATATGTGTAGAAAATATGTGTAGTTAATATGTGTAGGTAAAAACTTTTATGGGGCGAACCTAGCGGGTTTGGTCGTCAAACTAGGCCTAGATTTCAGTACTCTCGAGATCCACGTGGTAAAAAACTCGAATTACATCAAGTTACGTATTTTTTCTAAAAAGAGAGTTGTAAAACATGGTCTTCCTCTTATTTATGATGCTTTGTTATTTAGAAAAAATAATCCAGGCGATTGAGACTTTGATTGGTATCGTAAAATGATGAGTATTTTTTTTTACAATTTGGCAGGTTCGATTATGTGTTCAGACAGGCAATTATTCAAAAATCTTTGCAGTTTAAACTGTTTTTGAAATCAAAATGAAGCCTTCTTTTAGTAACGTTTTCTTTTACAATATTTATGATAATTTCCCTTCATATGGCATGGCCGTGGGACACCCTGTATATGTATAGATAGAAACTCAGATGATATGTTTGTACGATCTGCACATATTTGTACAGGGTGTTCTGGATGTTTTTCTATGTATAATAAAAATATTTTATGTATAAATATCTGTTATCTAGTACCCATAACACAATCTCTGCTTAAACTTGGGCTATATAATGCTGTGTGAATTGTCCAGCATTATTTATTTATTTATCTACTAGCGACCCGCCCCAGCTTCGCACGGGTGCAATGCTGATACTAAATTTACTACAGAATCGGCCCCCGGCCGGTATCACCACAACCGCTATGTCCCTGCATTTTAAATCTGTAATATCTTCGAAAATACACATTTAAATTACATGCTGTAAAGGGCCCATTGATCTTTATTATATAGGTATGTAAATAAGCCATTATTTCTCCTAAAAAGTACAGGATAAAAATGGTTATTGTGGGTTAACCCTAAGAGATAGACATATACCGTCGCGGGCTTTTTTGTAGACCTTTTTAAGTTGTACAATGCTCTTGTACATTATTTTGATCTATCTCGTAGGGTTCAGCCAGCGTTTTTACAATGTAAGGAATGTTTTTAAGTGTATTATACATATAAACATTCCTCTTGAATCACTCTATCTAATCACCTTATCTCTATCTGGTCAGTATCTGGCACAGCGCATCAGCATTGCCATACAGCGGGGCAATGCAGCCAGCGTCTTGCTGCTGGTAGCTGCTTTCCACTGGTATTGATATGGATCAGTTGAGGTACCTGTAGATTGTTTGCAACAGTCTGCAGTTAGCTCAATTGTTTCAATTGTAAAAACTAATTCTAATTTATTTCTATTATCATATTGTAATTTTCTTTGTGAATAAAGGCTTAGGAAAGAAGCTTTTTCCCGAGGTAAAAAGTAGCCTATGTTCATCAGGAATAATGTGGGCTTGTAATCTATACTTATAATAAAACTGTAACAGGTCCAATTCTGTACATTGAAGATATTTAGAAAATTTTTTTGGAGGACACTCTACTATCGATACTGAAGCCAAAACTGTAATTTTTTTCATTCATGTCTGTCTGTCTGTCTGTCTGTCTGTCTGTCTGTCTGTCTGTTTCTTAAACGCGCATCACGTCAAAACTACTGAAGGTATCGAAATGAAACTCGGTACGATTTTAGGTCATACTACGAGGAAGGACATAGGATACTTTTTATCCCGGATTTCAGTCAGGTTCCCCTGGGAGAGGGGATGAAAGTAAAATTTCTTTACCGCGCATGACGCCGAAAGTGCTGAATGAGTGGGAATGAAACCCAGCACGATTTGATTTCATACTACAAGGAAGGTCATGGGATACATTTCATCCCGGAATTCAGTAATGTTCCCCTGGGAGAGAGGATGAAAGTAAAATTCTTTAACCGCGCATCACGACGGAACAACTGAATGAATTCGAATGGAACTCGGTATAATTTGATTTCATACTACGAGGAAAGATACATTTTATCCCAGAATTTAGTAAGGTTCCCCTGGGAGAAGGGATGTAAGTAAAATTCCTTCACCGCGCATCACGCCGATACTACTGAATGAGTTGGACTGAATTGGTACGATTTGAGTTCAAGGAAGGACATGGGATACATTGTATCCTGGAATTCAGTAAGGTTCCCCTGGGAAAGAGGATGAAAATAAAATTCTTTAACCACGCATCACGACGGAACTACTTAATGAATTCGAATGCAACTCGGCATGATTTTAGTTCGTACTATGAGGAAAGTTACATTTTATCCCGGAATTCAGTAAGGTTCCTCTGGCAGAGGGGATGATAGTCAAATTCCTTCACCGCGCATCACGCCGAAACTACATAGGTAATGAGTTGGTATGAAACTTGGCATGTTTTGAGTTCATACTACAAGGAAGGACATGGAAATACATTTTATCCTGGAATTCAGTAAGGTTCCCCTGGGAGAGAGGAAAAAGTAGAATTCTTAAACCGCGCAACCCGAGGGGTCTACGCGTCGTCCGATATCATGCATTCTTTTTGTTAGAAACAGTGTTGCAAAATCGAATTTGACTAAATCAGTAGAAAGTCGAGTAGAAAATCAGTAGACTGATGAAATAATCTGTAGATTGAAGAAAAAAAATTATAGATAAAGGGTAGGTAAGTTCCTATCTAATTTTTCCAAGACGCACCCATTAGTTAGGTTCCTACAATACAATACAATACAATACAAAATTTCCTACCTACTAAGGTGGTGCGTCTTGGAAAAATAAGTTAGGTTCCTACCTTACATGACATAATATGGTGGTTTAGCTGGTCCGGTTATCTGTACTACCGATGTTTGGTTGGAGTATGTGGTCCAATTAAACTAACTGGACCACAGAAAAATATTTTTTACTGTGGTACACAGCCAACTGTACCTACCTACTAACGAAAAAAAAAAAATTACGGTGGTCCAGTCAAATGGATCAGGAGCCCAATTCTGCAATACAATTGCTTCAGTATGACAGTGCAATCGTCGCAGAATCATCACGTAGAATCCTTAGATTATTAAAACTCCAGATAGTGCGTGCGAGATAGATTAATAGTTTCAAACTTGACGCGCGTCTCTCCATCTGCATTCATCATAATTTCTTTCATCTGAGGTGGAATACCAAAACGTGTCATTCTGTGTCGATACCCCTGTCATAGTGAAGCGATTAGTATAGCAGAATAGGGCCCCAGCAGAACGGAACCATGAGTAAGAATTGAAAAGAGTATGACACTTCTTAACACTGACGCTGGCCGAGTCGTAGCTAAAAGTCGTGTAGATAAAGAATGGGATTGAAGATGACAACATGCTATCCCCCGTAGAACCTACACGATTTTTTTCACGGCGGCGTTTCATAACATGAGAGACTATGGTTAAATGTGAACTTAATTAGTCGGCCGGTAAGGCAATCGCGAACGAAGTCGCGGGTACAGCTAGTGGTAAAATAATTTTCAAATCGGTCCAGTAGATTCGGAGGCTATTCAATACAAACAAACAAACAAATCTTTCCTTTTTATAATATTAGTATAGCTCATTCATTACTACGTATTACGTGCATCATTGAAATTCGATATTCGATACGTCATCGTGTGCAAATAAATAATTCAGTTGGGAAATTGGTGTTATCGGGTAATATAATTAGCGCAATAATCTCTCGTGTAAATATTGCTTAAATTATTTAAATTTAAGCAATTAAATAATCTCTCGTGTAAATATTGCTTAAATTATTTAAATTTAAGCAATAATTTTACACTAATTTGACGAACGTGTTAACTGTTACCTATATACGACATAGACACGACCGTAATACAATTTTTTAACGACTTTTCACTTTGTTTTCACTATCCGCTTCTTTTGTTATCAGATAAAATATAACGAAATTCGGGTTAAGTTCAAATAGATCCCATGAACAACCATTTTAAATACCTACCTATTTAGAATAAGTAATTCAATAAGTAAATAAATTAGTAATTTGTGTCAGTGATATTTTGTGTGAAATCTTCAATCATGTCTATTGGCAATTGGAGAAAAGGTGAATCGCGTTTGTGGTGGTCGCCGTATTTATTGCCACGAAAATCTGCGTCGTTTCATACTGCAGTTCATTGAAATGTGACAGTACGAGATACACGAGAGTATTCGCCAACACCCCTGACGACTCCTGTGGCGCGGCGGGCGAAGGTCCGTCTGCGACGCAGGAGGTTGCGGTTTCGATTCCCGTCTTGGAACAAATGTGTGTACGATCTGCATATATTTGTTCAGGGTGTTCTGTATTTCTTCTAGGTAACAAAAAATATCTTTTTAGTGTATTGTATTAAGTATACCAGTTATCTAGTACCCATAACACAAGCTCTGCTTAGCTTGGGGCTATATAATGCTGTGTGAATTGTCCAACTTTATTTATTTATTTATTTAACAACATTACATTTTAGACATCAATGTTTTGCGTTAAAATTACATACTCCTCAAAAATTTTATTGTTATGTAATAAATATTACATAAAAGTTTTAGTAGAATAAAAAGGTACCTACATGGAAACAACACTCCTTTTTTGGGCAGTTATGAATAATAATTGTGTTTAGCAATTTTGACCGTTGACCGTTCCTTACCCACATATGCGTTGTTTACATAGCCGACTGTACGCATGTGCAGGCCACATTGCACTCAACTGTCGAACTTATTGAAAGCTAAAACCAAATATTGCCTGCTAGTTTTTTTTTTTAACATGGTTTATTTCCATCCGTATAGGACACTCAAAAACTATAATCGTGTATAAACATATAATTTGAGAATGCATTAGAATGTAAAACACAGATGAGGTACTAACTAAACCATATATTTTTACGTTTTATAATAACATAACCAAAGATATTACTTATATTTATTTCAGTTTATATAAGTAAAGTAAGTTTAAGATGAAATACTTTTGTACTTAATCATAAAAATTAAGGT
Organism: Eupithecia subumbrata; assembly: GCA_949316285.1. Lineage (NCBI taxonomy): Eukaryota > Metazoa > Arthropoda > Insecta > Lepidoptera > Geometridae > Eupithecia > Eupithecia subumbrata. Next base: position 17,749,239 of record OX438642.1, read on the forward strand.
AAGGTTAATTTCAAATACATACATTATTTTCAAGAGGCAAACGTAGTGTAGGACGCTCTCCGGCCAGGTGGGATGAGGACCTGCGAAAGACTGCAAGCAGATATTGGATTCCGCAAGCTGGAGACGGGGCTCACTAGGGGATGCCTATGCAAAGCAGTGGACTAATATAGGAGGATGATGATTTTCAATAGAAAACTAGGTAGGTACTCTTAATTTAACGTTTATTTGGTGGTAAATCATTAGATACTAGAAAATGAACATAAATTGAAGAAGCCACACAGAATTAAGTTAATTTATATGACAGGTTTGTACAGTTTGGTTTCGATTCAACCCAAAATTATTTGTTACTAGTTTCGCACGCGTCGTTTCTATGGACACGTTTCATGGTTATTTCTATCCCATGGTAACTGATTTATGGGATAAAAAGTAGCCTATATTTTATTCCAGGCCTAAAGCAACCTGTATAAAAAAATCGATTCGATCCGTTCAGTAGTTTTGGAGTGAAGAGGTATCAAACATCCATTCATACATCTAAACATCCAAACTTTCACATTTATAATATTAGTTTGATGACTGATGGATGAGTGTCAAATTATATGAAAGTTATTTGCAAGTAGATGTATATTAAGTGATTTATAGTTATAATAAAATTATTCCATGTGAGATTTGGCTGTGTATGCTAATATAAAATGAAACAATACCCACGAAATGAATTTCGAATTCGTGTGAACTTTACATTGTAATTCGATCAAACGCCATGTAGGTACCTACCGGGAGGTATATAATGGGATAGCCCATAATGGGGACCATTCCATTATCTATGTGTAATCTGTAACCTGTATAAGGCTACCAGCTCTGTCGCCCCTTCATTAGGACCCAAAATTATACAGAATTGAAATTCCTTCTGCTAAATCCAATTTCCATTGCCTTCTGTCCTTCTGCATTGAGGCGGTTGTATGCCGCACACTAGCGCCGCCGCCTATTTTTTAATTTATAATTACGTTAAACACAAGAATATCCAATGTACTTTATGTGATACCTATCCTAAGCTTATTTTAATCCCTCTGACATAGTTTAGTTTCGTGTAAGACAAGCGAAAACAGAGTTCGGTGGCCACCGAGAGCAACTTCGCTATTCTGCTTATGGTAATAAAACAAAACTATTTAACGGGCATCAATAAAAAGCTTACGATAGGTTTATTAAACTGTACAATGTACTTTTAAAAACTCGATTGATCGACGTTATTACAAGAAAGAAAAAGCAACGGCGCTAGTTTGAGGCAACTGCCTTAATGAATTCTACTCTATTATTATTTGAGGCAACTGCCTTAATGAATTCTACTCTATTATTTAATAAGTATATCTTTGGTGAGGCGGCTTTTTCCAAGCAAGCAAGGCCAAGCATTCCCTTTTTAAGGTAATTTTTTAGGACATTTTATATAGTTTCTTTGATCAAAAAATTGCCACAAATTATTATATGAATTGTGGTTATAAATAACGTTGAGTCAAGGTAGAGTCCATCACGCGACTCTGGCTAATGTACCTACTTTGTTACTTTTACTTTACTTTAGAATAGTTATTATTAGTAACAATAAAAATTACAATCAAATATTAGAAACAAATTAGAATTACCATTTACAATTGAAACAATTAACTGATCCATATCAATACCAGTCGGAAGCTTCCCCAACACGCTGGCTGCATTGCCCCGCTGTCAGACAATGCTGATGCGCTGCACCAGATACTCACCAGCTCTCGGGTTACGCGCCGCTTTGACCAGGCGCTCAGATAATTTTTTGAAAACCCGTAGAGTCTAGGTGCCCCATAGATAAGCCTGCATATAAATATAACTAGAAAACTAGCTTCAGCTCGCGGCTTCGTTCTACTCTAAATTGTATTGTAGTACTTACCTACCTTATTTCGAATCATCATCATCAGCCTATACTTATTACTCCTCATTTTATTTTTTTTAAACACATGACACAAGCTCTGCTTAGCTTGGGTATAGCTTGGGATAACGATGTGTGAATTATCCAGAAATTTTTATTTTTATTTTGAATGTATCTTCCAAAAATAGGTACTAGCAAAAAAATCTTTACATTTGGAGTTATTATTTACCGATGCATAAAATTATTCTTAGTACTGACTAGACCAATATTCACAAATATGATTCCACGCAGCACGCAGTTGAAGCCACAGGTACAGCTAGTTTCCATTTATGTAGACTTTTCACGTAATACCACATGAAATTTTTTTAAAGTTTGCGTGATTTTCTTTTATTTTTTCATATAATTATCCACGCTGACGTCACAAATCCAGGCCTTCAGTATAAGTACAAAAAACAAAAGAAACAAAACAAAAGGAGATCGCACCAGCATTCAAAAAATTCAATATACACCGCCATTGCCTGAGTTCCTAGACCCGCTTCTTCTTAATACGCGGAAGGTAGATTCCTCGAGATAAATATAATGTATAAAAAAACCTCTTTCTCCTCGACTAGCCTATATTTTTTCTTCAAGACAACTGTTAAAAAGGGTTTAACTCAAAAAGTAAAGTAAAGTTTAACTCGTGACATACGGACACACTTGTGGATTGTCGACAAATTAGGACCGACTTCACCAAATCAAATCAAACGTGTGATTCTGCCAGTTAAGCCTAGGAATATTAGGCTTGAGATAGGAGCGATAGGTTATTATTGACAAGTCGTCAAGCCCGTGACTTTGCACGCGTTGTTTCTATGGAAACGTACAAAGGTACAAACGTACAAACCATCCCGTGGGAACTCAGTGTGAATAAGTCACGTGGCTGTGTATTGGGTGTGGCGGTCGGAGCGTAAGAATCAACCCCTCGGACCAAGCCCCTCGATGTCGTAAGATTTGACTAAAGAAAACTATTGGAGGAAAAGGGCAGCTGCGTTCTGTATATTTTTAACCAACTTCAAAAATTCACAAATTAAGATTCTAGGTTAACGGGAAGTATATAACCTATACATTTTGGTACAAGGCCAGATTTTTTTTTTGTGAATAAACTACAATTTTACCGTTTTCAGATGTTTCCCTTTACTTGTGCTTATAAGACCTTGCTTTTTGCCAAATTTCATGATTCTAGGTCAAAGGGAAGTATTGGATAGGTTTTGTGAGCATTTGACTCCCTGGGAAATTTGAAAATATTCGGAAATAAACGACTGTAACTTTTGATTGAGTTGAGAAGTTTTATTTATATCGAGGATCCAAGAGATTAGGGAGTTGAGTATTTGATGTTGATTTCAACTCGATACCTCCACGCGTTCGCGTGAGAAAAGGGGGTTGACAGACGGAGAGACAGACGGACAACAAAGTGATCCTATGAGGGTTCATTTTTTTCCTTTTGAGGTAAGGAACCCTAAAAACAACATAATACATTCTCTATAAAATTGGGAACAAATTTTTAAAATCGGTCCATATTTGACAGAGAAATCCACGAACATTATGTATCTACATAAAAACAAGGTCCGTCAAGTGAGTGTAACTCGCGCGCCGAGGGTTCCGAACGTTTGTCAATCATACAAATATATACGAGGTATATACAAGGTACCGGTTAGATACTTCCCTATTTAATTAATACCTAAAAAACACACATACAACCGAATATAAAAAGTCCTCGTATGTTAGTCGGTTAAAAATTTAACCTATTTTACGTATCTACACACGTACATCGTACACTTAAAAAGAAATAATAATATAACGTTTATGAAAGAAGATTTAAGACTAAAAATTATTACATCATTGATCCCCAAACTAGGATAAATCTGTATCTTGGGGATCAACTTCCATGGGTTCTTTACATAAAGGAATATCAAGCTAACGTCAAATTCTAAAGGTTAAATCAAAAGTATATTTGGACATTATGTGATGGGTCTCCTGAGGACACCAGTCTCTTAAGAGTCTGGGCAACAGGAAACCCCATGAGTGTGTGCGTGTGTGTTCTGAGTGTGTGTGTGTTTGTGAATGGAGCTCCTGTGAACAACGGTCTCTTATGAGTCCGGGCAACAGGAGACACCATTCCTGTGTGTTGTGCGTGTGTAGTGTGTGATGTGAAGAAATGTAGGTAGGAAAAGGTATAGCACGCTTTTAAAAAAAACTTCACCACAGTGGTTTTAATTAACGACATTAAATAAGAAATAACACATCGTACACATGCATAATTCATAATTATATTGCACATAAAAACCTTACAAACCGTTCTTCATCACCATTATATCAGATCAAACGTGCGCTGTTGGAAATATGTCCATTACTATTTTTTACCTACTTACCTTTTTTTAAGTACTTATATTTCTTATTGACAAAGAATTTTCACATTCAAAGAATATAAATAAATTAAAACTAGTATTTACAAAAAAATAATTGAGCTAATTACTGACTCTCGCATACAAATTACAGGTAGCTCAACTGATCCATATCGTTAAGGTAAGTTTTAAATAAATGATATCTGGTCGAAGCGACGACGCGTGACCCGAGAGCTGGTGAGTATCGGGTGCAGCGAATCAGCATTGCCATACAGCGGGGCAATGCAGCCAGCGTCTTGGGGACGCTTCTGCCTGGTGTAAAACTACTTTTCTGACAGTTCAGTCCCTTGCAGAACACAGAAAATTTTTAAAACAGCTAAAATATTTGAATTTGAGTGTCAGATTCCGTGTCGATAACTCGGTAGCGGAGAGTCTGATCTGAATAGCCCTGCAGTTTTCTCACAAAACCTATCACAGGCACCAGTTGTCTCATAAAACCTATCACACGCACCAGTTCTCTCACAAAACCTATCACAGGCACCAGCTCCCTCACAAAACAGGTCATTTAGTCGATAGTACAATTTTTACGACAAAGGTAGACTTAGACCCGAGTTCACCAACATATGGTTAAATTATAAACACTTGTTAAAATAACGTTTTTGACAAACGTCAACGTTAACCGATGAAGCAGCCTAATTGTCCGATCATCTATTGGTGAACACAGACGTTAATTCTATCAGACGCTTACATTGTAGCTACCTATCTAGTTTCTAAAACTTATGTACTTAAGATTTACTTTTAGTTATTGAAGCACCTATTGTGAGAGACCAATAAACGCTGTATCATTATTGTTATTATAGGCCTCCTTAATAAGACGCCACAAATAACGGTCCATCATCATCTGTGATAACCACCCATCAACTCTCTGCGACCGCTACAATGTCACTAAAGTCATAGGTATATAACGGGATATTGACCATGATTTGAGTTTTGAGCTTTCGTTATGAAACCGGTGGTAGTAGTAACGTTCGTAGCAAAAGACAAAAAAAGAGGGTAGATCGATATATCTGCCAATGACTGTACCCGCCCTCGTCATCTATAATGCAGCTGTGTATGCCCATCACCACCTGGACGGGTACGCAAGACTCGGCGACGGCCATAGGTACCCGACCCGGCACGCTCAAAGGTTGCAAGTGGTACAGCGGCGGCTCACAAAATCTAAGAAACTGGTTCACGTGATGGGGCCAGCCGTTTACAACCGCCTTCCGGAGATTATTACCGCTGCCCGATCAACGCAATCCTTTAAAAACAAGCTAAAGAACTGGCTTATCGAGCAAGCTTATTATAGAGTTGACGAATTCTTTGATGGCAATGATTTTACGGTGTAACATTTACACACTATTGTATTTAAATAATTATTATATATTGTAGAATTTATTATTTTTGATCTGAATCTGATAACAACTCACTCGCAGTGCCGTCAGTTATTCCGTGATCATGGCTCATGAAACTGTGCCGAAATATTGGAAAGCTCAAAACTCAAATCATGGTAAATATTCCGTTATATATGACTTTAGTGTAAATAACCATGATGGATTTAAAAGTTTTATCGCTACAATGTCGTGGGTACATCGACTGGATGGTCTCCCACCACTTCGTTTCGCGTTGCATCGTGGTCGCCGCACAAGAACCTTTACTCCCCAGCGGTTGTCCAGTTGACCAGTCCACTGCCACTTCAACTTATTTATTCTGAGACCTATGTCAGTGATTTTGGTTCCGCTATGGATTTTCAGATTTTAGTAACACGCAGAGAAATTCTAAATTTAGATTCTATACAGTACAGGGTTGTTGGTAATTTATTGACTCTGCGTGAACTGCAGTTTTTGCCTATCATCTCAAACACGTTAGTCAAGACGCCAGGTTCTTAATATTGCTATTGGTAGTAGGTACCCCTTTCATTCAATAATCGTTCTTTAGAGTGGCTTCATTTTAAATTTAACTCAAAAACAGCTCTGCCCTGAATTAACAGTGACTGAACTCGGCCGGAGCTCAATCTGGAGTACTGGGTGTCAATCTTTTTTTTTTAATTTTGGTCACAGTCGATTTACACAAAAAAAAGATATACGACCTGACGTCTTCACGAACACGAATTGCAGTTCACGTTGTGTCAGTGAATTACTTATTAGCCCTGCATAGCTCGCTAAGCGACTGAGCTAATGTACGAGGCCCATAGTCAGCGACTACTATGTACCTATAATAATAATCAACCTATTATTAGCGACTACTATAGTCGCATCTCGGATCCATAGGTCATCATTATCAGACCATTTAACCCCAATTTAATCACAGATTAGGTAATGTAAAACGCTATAAGGCTAAATAGAATGAAAGAAAAAAAATGTTTATTGGTTGAGCATAAAGTAGTACAGCTTGCAATTATTATAATACTAGTTATAATATAAATGATTATATTACAAATAAAAATTACCTAGTTCTAATTAAAATAGCAGCAAATGTCTCTACACAGCGAACCAAAAGGTCTCGTCACAACAAGTTATTGATGTTTTGTGAAATATCCAGCATTATTTAGGTATAGATATTTATTGATAACTTAGCGAATTTATTTCAAATACCCCTGGAATAAAGGCGAGCTTACACTAAAAAAAACAATACTTACAAGTAAGGCTCGGCTCTTCCTTTCGTACGATGCCAATTTTAGGGCGATATGTTTACACAAGGGATATCTCTGTGTGCGTGTATTAAAATAAGTCCTCCGACCGAAATTAGGCGCGGAGACTAAATCCAAAGTGCAGCTGTATGTCTCGCGGCCGGGTGGAGCCACTTTATCCCGTAGAAATAACACTGGATTAATTTTGCAACTAGTTATTTCAACGAGGCATGACATGACACAGTAACAGAAATGGCAACTCAAACCTGAAATAATAATGCAAGTTTCGGATTTTGATCGTTTGATTTCTTCTGGATTTATTCAATACATTCATTCAGTATCAATAGGCAGGTAGGTATGTTTTCTTTTCGAGAAAACAGAATGTTGCGTTTTTATTTTTCAAATAAAACACTATACATGTTTTAAAAACAAAGTCTGCTGAGTCTGTCGGTAGGTATGGACTAAACGCAATAAACTCAAAAACTACCGAAGGAATTTTCATACGGTTTGCACCAATGCACGGAGTGGAAAAAGGGAAAAAGCATGCAGGCTGGGAACTTTGCAGAGGGTGCGTTGTGTCAGCCAACAACGTAGTCCAGTCGAAATAGTTTTTTTTTATGGAGTAGCATTTATTGCACTGCCGCCGGGGATTATGGGATTCTGATTGAATATGATAGAATATACCTGAATAACATGTAGGTATACCTAAAGTAAATCTTTATTCACAAAGAAAATTACAATTAACTAATAGAAATAAATTACAACTAGTATGTACAATTGAAACAATTGAGCTAACTGCAGACTGTTGCAAACGATCTACAGGTAGCTCAACTGAACATGTAACTCAACATGTTAATTACCTTTATTAATTAGGAATCCCCGATTTTCTATTAAAAATTACCGAGTTATTAAAATCCTATTAATATTATAAAGCCTAAACTTTGTGAAATCAGAATTTTTATTACCTAGGATCTCCAAAACTACTGAACAGATCAAGATGAAACTTGGCGTTCGTTTAGAGTAAAGCCTAACTTAGATAATAGGCTACTTATTATAACTAAAATACGCGTTCGAAGCCGCGGACAGAAGCTAGTGTTTTATATTAGCGATTAAATTTTTAAAATCCAAAATAAATCAAAGTTAAATTACTTTTTTTACGTCAATGGAGGCGGTTAGCACAGGATCGTAGTGGATGGCACAAACTTCAGGAGGCCTATACCCAGCAGTGGGTAAAACCGGCTGTGGATGATGATGATGGATGATGATGAAATTACTTTTAGATTTATATTTTTATTCAGACATTCTAAAAGTACCAGTTTTAAATGTTTTTATCCCATCCAGATAACGCGCGGATTATAGGTACATAGGTAGGTACCTAATAGCCATTAGAAATCTTTTGTTCCTTGTAGTGTTTATACACTACAGGTGCGTCTGCTATATTACTGAGTCTGAAGTCTCGCTCAGTTTGCATAGTGTAGAAAGAGATGCCCTCTATTGCAACGCAGAAAAACCGACGTTAGCCATTTAGCACTCTGAAGGAAACGTCCAAGCTGAAAAGAACTTTATTGTGTTGTAGTTAGAATCTAAAATTTATTTTTTCTAGGCCCAGTGAGATAAGTTGAAAACCTAATGGATAACGACCATCAGTGTAACCCTGGAGTACTACCAAAGTTGGAGGGCCGCCTGTTGGTGGCCTACATCGATCAAGGCCTACAATAACATATGACTAATAATTAATTAATAACTAATAAATAATGTATGACTAGCTTGTGGACATCTTAACATATTTTTAGGGTTTCGAGATCGGAGATCGGTTTCGAAACCCGTATGGTCTCGCTTTGTCCTTTTTTCCCTCCTTATTATCTCAGCAACTAAATATAAAATTTTAAAATATATCTACAAAATCATGTGGGGTATTAAATGAAAGGTATCGACTTGTACATTTCAAAACAGTTTTTCAAATTTCTGAAAATTTCATAGGTACTTTTCGGAATATTAACTAGGTAGTAACTAGGCCTACACCCAATCTTGGGTGTCCAATTAAAAAGATATTATACTAGAAATTTAATATACTTAAAATGAATAAAATGTTTAAACTTTAGTGAGTGATCATACAAACTGTAAAATTATTGGAAATAAAGGCTTTATTTATTTTTATTTATTTTATTTTAAAGTTTTTATCCTTAACTGTGAACAAACATAAAGTAAGTACATAAATTTAAATAACCTACCTACTCTTATTCTTTTACTAGCTGTACCCGCGACTTCGTTCGCGATTGCCTTACCTGCCGACTAATTAAGTTCACATTTAACCATAGTCTCATATTATGAAACGCCGCCGTGCAAAAAATCGTGTAAGGTCTACGGGCGATAGCATGTTGTCATTTTCAATCCCATTAAAGAATGGGAGGATAAAGATCCACACGACTTGTAGCTACGACTCGGCCAGCGTCAGTGTTAAGAAGTGTCATACTCGTTTCACTTGTTACTCATGGTTCCGTTCAGCTGGGGCCCTATTCTGCTATACTAATCGCTTCACTATGACAGGGGTATCGACACAGAATGACATGTTGTGGTATTCCACCTCAGATGAAAGAAATTATGATGAATGCAGATGGAGAGACGCGCGTCAAGTTTGAAACTATTAATTTATCTCGCACGCATTATCTGGAGTTTAATAAAACTTAAATCTAAACTTGAATCTAAGGATTCTACGTGATGATTCTGCGACGATTGTCATACTGAAGCAATTGTATTGCAGAATTGGACTCCTGATCCATTTGACTGGACCACCGTAATTTTTTTTTCGTTTGTAGGTAGGTACAGTTGGCTGTGTACCACAGTAAAAAATATATTTTTCTGTGGTCCAGTTAGTTTAATTAGACCACTTACCTACTCCAACCAGACTTCGGTAGTACAGCCTGGACCAGCTAAACCACCACAATAATTATATCATGTAAGGTAGGAACCTAACTTATTTTTCCAAGACGCACCACCTTAGTAGGTAGGAACCTAACTAATGGGTGCGTCTTGGAAAAATAAATAGATAGGAACTTACCTACCCTTTATCTACTAATTTTTTTCTTCAATCTACAGATTATTTCATCAATCTACTGATTTTCTACTCGACTTTCTACTGATTTAGTCAAATTCGATCTTGCAAAACTGTTTCTATCAAAAAGAATGCATGAAATCGGACGACGCGTAGACCCGTCGTGATACTTTTTCCTCTCTCCCAGGGGAACCTTACTGAATTCCAGGATAAAATGTATCCCATGTCCTTGCTTGAACTCAAATCGTACCAATTCATTCCAACTCATTCAGCACTTTCGGCGTCATGCGTGGTGAAGAAATTTTACTTTCATCCCCTCTCCCAGGGAAACCTGACTGATTTCCGGGATAAAAAGTATCCTATGTCCTTTCTCGTAGTATGACCTAAAATCGTGCCGAGTTTCATTTCAATACCTTCAGTAGTTTCGACGTCATGCGCGGTGAAGAAATTTTCCTTTCATCCCCTCTCCCAGGGGAACCTGACTGAATTCCGGGATAAAAAGTATCCTATGTCCTTCCTCGTAGTATGACCTAAAATCGTGCCGAGTTCCATTTCAATACCTTCAGTAGTTTCGACGTGATGCGCGTTTAAGAAACAGACAGACAGACAGACAGACAGACAGACAGACAGACATGAATGAAAAAAATTACAGTTTTGGCTTCAGTATCGATAATAGAGTGCCCTCCAAAAAAATTTTTCAAAATATCTTCAATGTACAGAATTGGACCTGTTACAGTTTTATTATAAGTATAGATGTATGTCTAAGCTATCTGTGCCTTAAATAAATGAATTATTATTATCAGCCAATAAAAATCCACTGCTGGACATAGGCCTCCCCAAATAAGCGCCATAGCGTCCTGTCTTCAGCTTGCCGCATCCAGCATCTGCCTGCAGTCTTTCGCAGATCGTCATCCCACCAGGCCAGTAGAGCGTCCTACAGTACGTTTGCCGAGTCGTGGTCGTGGTGCCTGAAATAGACGCATTGAATTGAATAATCACAATTACACTGAAATGTTGCCCTAACCGCAACCCGCTGAGCTGTGTCGCCGATTTTGGTGTGTAGTCTCCATAGGTAGCGTTTAAGTTCAAACAAGCAGTTAAAGAACAAAAGTAAAACACACGTGGCGGCTTCAATTGCGCGTGATGACGCCTACCGTCTCCGATGATTGCTCAATTAATTCTGTCTTTGAAGTCACCACGACGTCCACAATGATTGATTCATGGGGGAGGGGAGAGGAGGTGACGATGTGTGGAGAACGCATGATATATGACGAGCTTTGACAGCTCTTCTTACTGAAATCCTACTGCTGCTCCTGTCAAAATATCCAATACTAGCTGCATTCTTACTACCCGTTGTCGTATTACCCGTTTTCCCGTAGGAGTGAAGCAGTTTCCTGAGGTAAAAAGTAGCCTATGTTCATCAGGAATAATGTGGGCTTCTAATGGTAAAATAATTTTCCAAATCGGTCAAGTTGTTTCGGAGCCTATTTAATACAAACAAACAAATAATCAAATCTTTCCTCTTTATACTATTAGTATAGATATATGTATATAAAATATCTTTTATAAAATATCCTATAAAAGTCCTGTCAAAATATCCTATCCTACTAATATTATAAAGCCGAAAGTTTCTGATAGGTATACGAATTTTTGTTACCTATCTCAAAAACTACTTGTTACACAATAAATTACTGAACAGATCAATATGAAATTTGGCGTACGCTTAGAGCTAAGCCTATAACATAGATAATAGGCTACATATTATACCAAAAATACGCGTGCGAAGCCGCGGGCAGAAGCTAGTAATCTATATGGATAAAAATGAATCCCTAATTGGAATTCCCCTTGGTCACGGGATCACGCGTGAACGGCTAGACCAATTTTGCTAATTCTTTTTTGGTTGTTTTTATTATTGTCAGGAGAAGGTTATTATGAAAGAAAAAATAAGAAAGATGGAAACATAAATTTACAAGGGTCGAAGCCGCGGGGCTCAGCTAGTAAGTATAAAATATATTTACATTCAGACGTGTGTGATTCACTCATCTTCTTTTTAACAAACTACAAAAATTCATCAAAGGTTCTATATTCGGCTATAAAAATGAATGAATGAATGAACACTTTATTGTACTAGTAAATAACATTAATCTTATATCTAAATGAAAAATGAACATAGTACAAAAGGTGGCCTTATCGCTGAGAGCGATTTCTCATAGGCAACCTTGGGATCGAAAAAAGATATAAGAAAATAAAAGAAGGGTTGTCAGTGCACAGAAAGTAAATAACAGAACTTATATATCTAGTTCCTACATACATATTTACAATACAAATAAACTCTATTCTATCTACTTAAAGAAAAATAATAATATGGAAATGTAGTTTGTTTTTTAATTCGTCGTCAAAATGCAGTACACGAGCCGTGAAAATAGTGTAATAGTCAGTCACGAAAACATCTGAAGTGAATTGCTGGCAGTTTCCAGACGCTAACTGTAATACAGTTACCTACAGCTGTACAAACTGTGAAATCGTGCTACCTTGCACGTGTATTTTCAGCTTAAACTGTTATAGAGTCTAAACTTTTTTTTTAATCAAAAGTGACGAATGGTTTTATAAAGACGAAGATCGACCTATATTCGTGTGAGTTTTTTAAAGACGATTAACCTACTAAGTACTAAAACGTGACTGTCTTTTGACGCATCAACAAAAAGTAGCAGAAAAGGTGCTAATTTCATCACATTAGTTTCGTAGAATCGGCAAATCATCTAAAAGAAGCGGCCGGAAGCAGAATGATTCGCGGTAACTCTTTGATACAATAAAACAAAAGTTAAGTTTCGTTGCCGTGGCGTGGCTATTGATGAAGATCTGGGGATTCGCGACAATCGTTTGATCAAGCCGTCCGCTGATGGATTGACGAGCGGACCGGGTCCAGAAATCGATCCCCAACTTCCGTTTCAGATTTATGCGTTCACTTTGGCAGACGTCGACACATTTTATGCGCATCCGCCCTAAATAAAAATCATCAATCCCTGAAACACATTTGGTTTAAAAAAAAAACAATTTATAAAAAGATAAAATTAAATCGCTTCTAACAATAATCTGCCGATCTGACGTCATCACACAGGTACCTACACTACTGCTGCAAGACGATAATAGAATTGCAATTGTAAAAAACGTACCTATTCGTCGCATGAATGCCCGGCTGATCCCCAACTAATTTACTGATACCGAGCTCAATGAAGTCCGGGACAAAGGCGTGCGGTAAAATATGCTGATCCGCTGACAGTTTCGAATTGGAGAGAATTGAAAATGAGAGTTTGAAAGGGGTGGGCCTCGTGGAATGAGGTGATAACGCTCGAGGCAGCGTGGGCGCCACCGCCCTTCCCCGCGGCGCCACTGTACGCTCGCTCGCAGTACTCTAATGCCCGTAGCAGACCTCCGCTGCGGAATACGAGTAGCAGACCCGATGGATGTATTGCGCAGCGATCAAGTGTAGTTTGAGTTGCGGAACTATAGCGGAGGTGTGGCTGACGTGCAGATCGACGAAACCGCGCGATCACGGAACGAACCGGAGCGATTTCTAAAGAGATAAAATTATAGTCAAATCTATGCGTTAGAACAGGCAGTTTCGCTAGTGTTCCGCTTCTCCTACATACGGACAAGACATGGCCAAATTACTGCGGTTCCGCTGTTAAGGTTTCGCAGCGGAGGAGTGCTACGGGCCTAACCTAAGGTAAACCTAAGGTAAGTCTCATATACATACACGGACGGCACCTTGCCGCTGCCGTCGACTGCCGTGTTGCATTGCTAATAATGCGGCATTGTTTTAGCGGCTCTTTAGTCGACTGGCCCCGGAAAAAACTCTACCTATAAAGATAAATATTTATTAGGAAACTTCAATCAAGATTTAAAAAATCCCAAGCGAAACCGAATAGACAACTACTAGCAACTACAACTACCTACGAGTACAACTGGTATTTACAATTGAAACAATAGAGCTAATTGCACTCTGTTGCAAACAACCTACAAGGAGCTCAACAGATAAATACCAATACCAGTCGGAAGCGTCTTCGAGACGCTGCTTGCATTGCTCCGCTCTGTATGGCAATGCGGTGGGATAGATACGCACTAACTCTCGGGTCACGCGTCGTTACGACCAGCCACTCAGATATTTTTTTAAAAACTCTAGAGCCTCGATATATCATTTGATCAATTAAGCATAATTATTAAATAACGTACTGCTTACTTTGTACTATGTTTGTAGCACAGTTGCATCTGTGAACAAACCGTGAAGAAGTGAACAAAGGCGACAATGGGAACAAACCTGCGCTAATCCCCGCATTGTGGGCCATCGCGACCTACCGCGCACCACTTGCAGTTCCATTAACTTAACATTTTAGGGGGATATTGAGTCATCGCTGTCAATTTAGTTAGTTGATGGGAGCTAACAATTTAACTGGTGACACTCGATAAAATAATCAAGATTTTACTATTTTCTAGGTTCTAGAAAGCAAATGTTTTGGGCGCATTGTAAGCCATTTGCAATGAATCTTTGCTAAAAGAAACTTTGATTCAATTGTAGTTTTGGAGTCTATCAACATGATTGCGCGTGGAACATGTTTTATTTTCTAATAGGCTCGGTTATAACAATAGTTAAGAAAAAAAATACAGAGTTATTGACAAAACTAAGATAGCAAATCCAGAATGGCAGCACCACATCCAAATCTACAAAACCAACATGAGTGACTTTGCTTATTTCTCGAGTCCGGATTTATTAAATCCTTTATTTCCTCTCCAAAATATCGCTGAAAATTAAATTACCGATTTGACGAAGGTCTTTGTTTACACAGCGAATGACATGAATGGGTGCCGTAAGAATTCATTAAGAAATATGGCTGAGAAATTCTGTGCTCATGTAAAAATATCTATCGAAGAAACGTATTGTGGACTCTAAGTCGTTGCAGTAGAGTTGTAAAACTTGGTAGCTTCGATCAGGCAAAAAAGAGGTCCGTCCGGCCGGGATGAATGGTGTCAAAATGACAAGTCAGTTTGATTTTTTGCTACGTCCGTGTCAGACTCGGTGGCGGGCCATAAGTGCCCATAGTTGGCCTCGGAAATAGCTGACACACACACTAGTTCACACTCTATAACATAAAGAACTCATTATTTACTTCGAATAGAACAGTGATTTTCTAGTTGGTAAGAGCGGTCAGGTCAATTTCTCGCTTCTTAGAGCTAGTAATACATTTTCTAAACTAAGTTGAAACCGCAGTTGGCAGCGTTAGGGTAGGGCGCGGCTGGGCAACTGCCCAAGGCGGTCTTTTAACATCCGCTCGCTTATTGAGCTAGTCCTATTTACTCTTAAAATTCATATAAAAAATTATGTTCATTATATCGAAAAGCTTTCGTTTTGATAGAATCATAAATTTGTCAAGAAGAAAGGTCAATTCGTTAAGGAAATAATCTGAAAACCGTAAATTTATCACAAAGAGACAATGTCTTACTTTGCGTTTCTCTCGATTTTTTTTGCTCCCGAGTATGGAAACCTGCGGGAGTCAATTAGCATTTGACCTTTTATTTTTTCACTGTTTTACTGTATTCCTTGAATACTTTTCGTAGAATTTGAATGTCTGATAAGCGGCACCGTAGAAATATCGTCCAGAGCACTCGTTGTTAGTTAGTTTGTATAATTAAAATGAAGATATGTAGATCTCACAGACCCATTGGTCTGTAATATGAGATAGATCTCATAGACCCACCGGTCTGTCTTCATACACTCATATACATTATCATCTTCATACACATTTACATTTTAATTATTTGGCATGGAAAAGCCCTTTCTTGTACAAACTAACTAACAACTCAGGGCGATATTTCTACGGTCGAGGTAAAATCAATTCGAAATAGGTAAATAGTGATTTTACCTATTTCGAATAGATTTTACCGCGATTTACATTAGTTTAGAGGTGTCAGGTCAATTTAGACCTTTTTAGATCTAGCACACCTCTTCTTACATAGTTTATACCAGAAGAGGTTTCCATGCCTGCATTAAAATGTAGAGTATGAACATCTCATAGACTCAATCTCATAGACTGCCTATTTCTTACTGCTATTGTGCTATTGTCAGTTCAATCTGATCGAATACTATTAAGCTTGTAACAAAATGCCTTCTTTTTCCCAGATTAAATGGACCAAAAACGCGCAAGATTTTTTAAGCGAAACACAAAAAAGTCAGACACAAAACAGTCACTTGCTCGAAAACGATAGAATAAAAAACTGTATTGTTAACAAATTGAATTAAATCGGTCGCGAAAGACGGTTTTTTCTAAAACTCTGCAAAACAAATCGAAGATAAACCAAAAAGATCTTACGCGTGTATAATATAGTTCATGGTATCTTAGCAAGTTGGAGTTTGGTTGATAGAGCAACAAACTTAACTATTCAGTTAAACAAAATTAGAACTAAGAGCGTAACTTCAAAGTTTCCCTCTGATAACAACCTCTAGCAGTTTTGCGAAGTGAACAGAGAAGGTGGCTATAGTTTTTGCAGATTATAGATACACTATTGCCGGGGGCATAGTGGCGCGCGAGGTGGATTATTCGCCGCATCACCCCCGGGTGTGGGTTTTGTTCCCGATGCGGGCATTGTGTTACCGAAACTGTTACGCATTTTGATAACGATTGAATAACCTGCTCGCTGTGGGGTGGTATCGCTAATTGCTTTTGGAGATAATTTAAATTGAGTTGTTTGTTCATTTGGGGAGCTTTGAATGCCAAAAGTAGCTGTTTGAAATTGGTGTAGGTATTTAATTGCGTACCTAGTAATGGCAAATTCTCGCCTCTTGCGTTAAAAGCGTTTTTATCTAGCGGTAACACAGGAATATTATAAATGCAAAAGTTTGAATAGGTATTTCTTCAAGCCAAAACTTGAGAATAAGTGAAATTTCGCATAGATGTATTTAGACATGTACTTACTAGTTAACATAAAGCTACTTTTCATCCCGAAAAAATTAGCAAAGCAGCGAACAGAAGAAAAAATAAGCGAAATAAATTCAGTTTTCCCCTACTTTTTCTCTAGTCTGGTTCTATCAATTGCTGTAGACTGTAGAGAGCCGGTAAGCCCACACTAGAATGAAGAATGAACGACATAATTTGGTGTTCACGAATAACGACTTCCAGATTGCGTAAAAACACGTCTATAACAAACTAAACAAACAGCGCGCGCGCAGCCGTCTATAAAGCGCAACTAGGGATGTATAACATTAGGGAAATGCTCGCTAAATGTTTTAAAGACCGGCTCAATTCTCAAAAAGCCGACTAAATTTAACAAAAAGCCGGATGACGAGCTGAAGTTATTGTTTGGATCTCACAGTTTCAACGTTTTAAAAATTTGTTGCGGCAGGTTTTCTATTAAATTTATTGCTGTACACTAAATAGCACATTCCAAATCTATATTCTCGGGAAATAAATTGTATTATTTAAATATATTTGCCGGATATGAACATATTCAGATATTTTAGGGTATAATCCATCCCTTCTGTACTAGTAGATATAATTTTAAATGCACAAGAAGTTTTGCCTTTAAAACTTAACTAAAATATTCAATAAGACTCATGATAGACTGCAATGTAACCTGGGGATGGCTTTTTAAAAGCCTGTGGAACTCTACGAAAAGCCATATTTGCAAAATGTATGTAGGTATTAAGTATCAAAACGTAATACCTACTTACGTTTGTCCCACGTCGTCTAATGTTACCTAATGATGAAATCGGTTGCTCTACCAAAAGTGACTTCATAACTTAGCACAATGTAGTACACACCTTCTAGCTGTAAAAGCGATGATAAACGGTGAACTCCGTCCGGCAAAGCCGTTCAGGGACATCCCTACTCGCAAGTTATCCACATTTAATTACATTCTGGTATTTTTGTAAGTACGGTGGGACCGCCAGCGGAGACGACGTGGTGGTCACTGCGTTAGCTCGCATTGCAATATAAACACACCTCAATCACTATAAACTATTTGCTGGTGGTCACGTTGTGGTAGGAAACGAATGAAAAATAGGCGAAAATCGCTGTACAGGGTCTTCCAGCGTTATTGGGTAAGCGTTTTTTGAAATTGTTAATGATCAGTTACGCCAGTACAAAAGCTCTTGAATACTTTTCCCGATACTGAAACGTGACTAAGATTTGAACTGGACTCAAGAATATTTTTTACAGAGTTCAATAAAAATCTGTCAAAAGTTGTACTTTTATGTAGCGTTTAATGCACACGGTCGCACAAATGAAATCAAACATGTTTAGAACACGCTTTCATACTAAAGGTTATTGTGATTTGTAACACAGGCCGAGTTGTTCGAACATTTCGTGGTCAGAATTACGAGTTGTTATTCTAAAAGAAATCAAAACACTGTTAGTAGTTAATCAACTGTAAAACAGCATCAAAATATAGCGCTCCCGTATAATCCCCGTGTCACAATACGAATGTAAACCAGCTTTGCAACGTTTTACTCTTTTAATGAATGGTCGAGGCACGACACCGAACGATTTCCTTCCAAATCGTAAATTATAGAGCTTGACTTAATTAGTCGGAAAACAGACCCAGTTGTATCCAGATTGCTATAAAAATGCCAAGTTTTTATTAAAAGAAATTAGAGAATAAAACCGTTTCTATATACTTTAATATACATTGTGTTTGTTATTAACAAATACAGACAGACGAATCGTAAACAACCTATGTAGATATGAGAATAAAATAGATTTATTTGTGCACTCAGATCTACACTCTTTCTATGATTTAAAACAACATAGAAAATACTTTTAAATGTTACCCCGAAAGCTACAAAATGACCCCTGCCTCAGCATGAATTGACAACCTAGCATTTACGATTTAAAACAACATAAAAAATACTTATACTTATGGGGTTACATTTATTATTTTCTATGGTGTTTTAAATCTTAAAAAGTTTGTAGATCTGATTGCACAAATAAATTTATTTTATTCTGATATCTACATTAGATTGTTTACGATTCGCCTATCTGTATATTATGTTAGTGACAAAAATATGTATGTCAAAGCCTGTGCCTCAGCAATCACCATGAATTGACAACCTAGCGTTATAAATTCATGTTGAAGCAGAAGCCAGTTTGTGGCTCAAAATAAGAAGAATACTTAATAAGAATAAAATCGATTTATTCGTGCAATCCAGACCTACACTGTCACCCTTTCTACGATTTAAAAAGACACAGAAAATACGCATAAATATAACCCCAAAAGGTACAAAATGGCCTCTGCCTCAGCATGGGTTGACAACGCTTCAGTATATTAGTAACTAGATCCGAAACGTACGTATACCTACAACTAAGCGGACGTTATTGTAAGGATGCGCTTCCATTCCATTCGGATGACGACGGCGGCATGCCACGGTCGATTGCCTGACACCCCAATGCCGCAGGGATGTTTACCCACGGGGTACATAGGGGAAGAGTGGGCAAACATTTACCCATAAACCGCTAGAACGAAGCCCCGAGCGGCTTTGGAGGATAGGCGGGAACAAGCAAATATTTGCTCCAGCACTGGGAAGCAGCCGACTAATTGTTCTTTAAATACTTCGGCCCCACCCTTCGGCAAACATTCCAAAATCGATTTATTATTATGGAGTCATAATTTTTTACTTATTTTCAAGAATTATTTTTTGGGTCATGCCGCGGATAGGTTACTAAGTAAACATCTTTAATACCAACCGAGGCGGTTAGCAGTTGGCACCCTATGTATAACTATAAATAAAATAAATAAATAATACTGGACAATACACACAGCATCATCTAGCCCCAAGCTAAGCAGAGCTTAGAGTTATGGGTACTAGAATGCTGATGTTACCCAATACAATACATTACATATCTACATAGTTTTTTTATTAGACAGATAATACCGAGAAGATCTCGAACTATTACCTATTAGCTGCAGATCGTACGAACATTTGTTCGGAGGCGCGAATTGAACCCGCTACCTCCTGCGTCGCAGGCGGACTTTAGCCCACTGTGCCTCAGAGGTCGTCAGTATGTATGTGTCGTGGCCATATCTTAGAATTGATCATTTCATGATGGACGTATCCGACCATTTCATGAAATGGTTGTATTACATGCATATTTCATGATTCTTATGGCCAGCTTAAACTGACCATATCGTTTAAGCATCAATCAATGTTTGGCCATATCCTTAATGTAGGGTTTCCATGGTATCAAGGGTTTAGTAAAAAATCCAAATAACGAAGGAACTTTACATATTTTTGTAAGTACAAACAATTGCTTTTTGTCGTTGATTTACAGTTTAAACTGGCAACATAATACTTCAAATATTTTGACCAAATCTAAATCCAATTAAAATCTTTAGAAATTATAACAGGTTACAATCTTTTATCACTTTATCACAAAAATGGGAAATATTAGAATAGTTTCACTATATTTTTTTGGATTGTCAACTTATTTATCACAAAAATGGGATATATTAGAATAGTTTCACTATATTTTTTTGGATTATCAACTTATTTATAATGTTTTCTATCATTTTCAGTCGGCCACCATGTCTAACAGTTTTGTCGATTTCTGTTAGTATTTCATGATATTTTTCCATGAGAAGTAAACGAATAGTCGGATCTTCATTACTTTTTTTTCTCTTCCGCAATTTCCATGAAGTCTTACTTTGGAATCCAATAATATTCCAAAGATTTTCGTTGCGTGGTCACCCTACTTTCTTACACTTGATGTATAAAACTAAAAATACATTTAAACTTACTGAAAATAAGAAATTCCATCATTTTTCTTCTGTTTGGACGAATGATATTTGCAGTTTTTATACGAGCACTTGGCCATGCTTTCTGTCCGAGCGCTAAAATGATACTCCTTGAAATGGTAAGCATAACTTGCCACATGCTTCTCTTTTGATACTGACGGTTTCAGGGTGCGCACTGTGAATCTATGGGGGGCGGCCAAAACGTTGTTCGATGCATACCACTCAAATCAAATCAATTCAAAAACTCTTTATTTCCATAAATACAATAAATGTACACTTAGAAAAGGTCAAATCATAAAACTAAACACTGACACGGAAATAAAGTGATATTTTTGATTTCTGTCGCTTCGGTATGTAGACTAAAGTAAAGAAGCGACGAAGAAACCTTTAGCCTGTTAGTTGTTATTTTTCAAGCTGGAGCAAAACTCGTCCCAAGCTTTTTTATCCTCTAGATAATCTGATATTTTGTAGTAAGCCTTTTTACAAAGGATGTTTGACAATTTGTTTGAATTTATTTATTGATAATTTTTGCAACTCACTTGGAGTTTTGTTGTAGAAGCGTATACATTTGCCCTTTAAAAGATACATTTATCTTGTGTAGCCTAGATGTTGGCACAGCGAGTTTATCCTTATTTCTAGTATTTATATTATGTATGCCGCTATTTTTAGGGAATAGATTGATATTTCTATGAGTGTACCTACAACAAGTTTTCATAAATATATTGACATGGTACTGTCATTATGTTTATTTCTTTGAATTTACTAAACAACACTACTTATTTGAGATGGAAATCTACTAACCTGTGAAATACGTTCCGAACTCCATGGCTTTTTACGTTGGACTCGTTTTTTGAGTGACTTTCGTAAAAGTCAATTAGTTTGTTTTTATTATTATTAGCTTTTCTACCAGAATAATTGTCCGCCGACTTGATGCATCACAAAAACACTCAAAACAAAACAATTTCAGCGCCTCTAACGGTGGATGATGTAACTATTTCATGATATGATCACGAACGTTTGACAATATCATGAAGTAGCCGTGCGTTTAGCTTTTTATATCCTCAAACGATGATTATTCATTGATCTGGCCAGACTACATTATGATGTGGGCAGTGCGTATTTTCCATTTCATGAAATAGAACCATTTTATGAAATGGTCGGTTACATCCTGAAGTGATCAATTCTAGGATATGGCCACGACATATGCATGTAGATTTATATGTATTTTCCCACATAAAACTGAAACTACTTGTCCGATTGCAAGAAAATAGTAATTGTAAATTGTTTTTTGAATAAAAATGATTATGATTATGAAAAAAACAAGATCCGTCAAGTGCGAGTGTGACTCGCGCGCTAAGGGTTTGGAACGTTTCTCAATTATACAAATATGTACACAAGGTCGGGTACCTTTACTACTTTTTTAGAGACTGTGCTATTTACCTAAAAATAATAGCTAACCTAGATTTAAGATTGATCGCTCTGCATTTACTGCAGGTACTTTGGAAATTAGGAGGTCTCTAGTTAACCTGATGTTGTCAGGACGAGTCAATAGCAAGATCACAAAACTCCTGAACGGTGCCAATCTTTGCGTTCTAAAAAAGAAGGATGGCGGTAAAAGACCCATAGCCGTGGGCACCACCTAACGCCGCTTTGTCTAGTCTGCTGTCGGAGAGGAGCCAACTACCTAGGTGACTATTTCCGACCAATTCAGATAGGCTTTGGTTCGCGAAGCGGATGTGAGGCCGCATTTCTCATTGTGGAAGTATCGAATTGAAATTAACATCAAATCCGTAACCTCTTAGAGCCGTGATATAAATCAAACTTCTAACGTCTGTGTTCACTAGTAGATAATCGGACAGTTAGGCTGCTTCGTCGGTTAATGTTGATGTTTAATGTATGAAATGCATATGTCAAAAACGTTAAATCTAATGTTTAAAATTTAACGATCTGTTGGTGAACTCGAGCCTTAGTCACCGCAATCAAACTTTATGCTTATGCCCGCATATGCCTGAATATTTTGAAATTTCCAAGGACATGCACACAAAACCTGTAGGGCACTTCCCATTGACCAAGAATCATGAAATCTGGCAAGAAGCAAGGTCATATAGAAGTACAGAGAAAAATCCGGTTATCGTAAATTAGTAGTTTATTATCAAAAAAAACATTTTTGATTCTCGCCATGGACCAAGACCAAGTTACTTCCTCTTGACTTAAAACATTAAATAATTAATTTGGCAAGAATATGGATCATCTGGCGCAGGACCGTGTGGAGTGGCACAAAAGTTTGGAGACCTATACCCAGCAGTGGGTGAAGTCGGGTTGCGGATGATGATGATGATGGATCATCTTATAGCACAAGAAATATCCGAAAACAGTAATTTGTAGTTAATTTACAAAACAAATATTTGATTCTCGCCATGGACCAAAATATGTAGGGTATTTACCATTGACCTAATCATAAAATTGGTATGTCTTAAAAAAAAGATTTAAACAAACATGGCTACAAATATATTTGGCACACAAACCAATTAGATCAACAGCACCAAAGCACTAGGAATACATTAAAATTAACTTATGCACCCCACAATTAACTGGCTAGGCTAGTAAGGTGTTTCCCTGAAACGCCAACCGTATGCACACTGTCACTACAAAAATAGTGGGCCCAGAAAGGGTAGCCCGTGACGAGAGCCATATGGACGAGCCACCGACTGACGGACTCGTTTTAATTTATTTTTAGTAAGACAAGAACGGTCCCACTTAGTATAGAATGATTTATTGATTGTGTAATGTAGGTAAATGTATAATTAGGATAAAGTATGTTCGACACATCTTTATTCACAAGAGACTAGTAGTTTTTGGATTGAAAGTAACCTATATGGTATTCTAGGTATTATGGTATTATGGTATTCTATCTTTATGTGTGCAAAATTTCAGCCTGATCCATTCAGTAGTTTTGGCATTGTCTCCGCCAAACATCTTCACAACGGCACAAACTTTCGCTTCTATAATATTTTGTAGGAAAAACAAGAATTTAAAAAAGTTGGAACTTAAATACTGCAAAAGATTAATTTGTAAAGATTAATATTTTTACTGGCCTTTTCCTAAGACTGCAGTGTCTTTTTTTGTTTATTTTTTAATGTTGTGTTGGTAATTGCTTGCAGTGTATTTATTACATATTTTGCAATATTTTCAGGGCTATGTCACATGCTGTAACAAGAATTTATTTATTAGGACTACCAACCATTAAGAAATTAAAACAATGAGAGATCTTCTTCTTAGGTCAAGTGCTCAAGTCAAGTCAAGTTTAATTTATAGGCGGCTGCAGCATGCTTATATAAATCAAGGCATCTCAACTAATTTAATACAAAAACTATAATGAAATATTAAAACAACTAGTATCACATAAATTGCAGAACACATTAACACAGTTGTTTTCATAATTACTTGCGGCGTTTTCCGAAACGACTTATCCAAATATAAATTGTAATTTACAGCAGGCGCATTTGTTGTTGAGTGCCTAAAAATTACAAAATCTTAGTGTGAATTAGTGTGATACGATTAAAGTTTGCTGATTGATCATGATCTGCAATTCTTTTCTCTTACCTACCTAAATCTTAAACAACAAGAACAAGAAAATTACAATCAATGAATAGAAACAATATAGAAATAGAGTCTATTTACAATTAAAACAGTCGAGCTAACTGCAGACTATACAATAATATAATATAATAATATAATATATGTATAATTTAATTGATACTCTCAAAAAATAACATAGCACTCCGATCCAAGTCACGTAGAACAGGCGGTAAGACCAGGCCTAGAGAAAACTGAAGAAGGCGATAAAAAAATGGTTTTTGAAACATATTTCCGTGATTCCACTAAAATTTGTTGAATTCATTTTCATTATTCTATCTATACTAATATTATAAAGAGGAAAGATTTGATTGTTTGTTTGTATTGAATAGGCTCCGAAACTACTGGACCGATTTTAAAAATTATTTTACCATTAGAAGCCCACATTATTCCTGATGAACATAGACTTTTTACGGCGGGAATATGCTTCACTCCTACGGGAAAACGGGTTTTATACAAAAGGGGTATGTTTTTTTTTTAAATCAAAAGTTATACTTACTTAGTTTAGAAATGATAAAATAATGGACCATCAGTTTCTTTTACAAAACTGTTCAGCTCACTAATAAATAAAATAAAGTATTCTTTTAAAGAGGCACTTTCATTCAATCTAAATGGTTATTCCAATTAATAACATACAATTTCAGCTTCAGACTGTCACTTATCAATAAATTTGTAGGCAAACAAGATAGCTAACATTCCAGCCCACCATTACAAAGTAATTATTCCCTGTAATTGTTTTGATAACAATTCGGTCTAATCTTTTAACAGCTCCCAGAGTCAAAATTTATAGTATTAGGAACATAAAGAAGAATTGATAACTATTAACCCGACCATCGGTGACTTCTAAGTCGTAAGACAATACTACGGCTGACAATAAATCTTCCCATCAACATTTACACAAATTAGGCTGACGTGACAAATAGAAACGACAGGAATAGAATTGTAACGTTGACAGTAACACACGTCGAACGTTCGTGCTGACGTTGAACTACAGTCCATTTATCATTCTATAGAGTACCTAGTTACGTAGCTGATCGAATATACCAAAATGGGATTAGTGTAGTATTGAAAACGACACAAAAGAAAGCGCAGAATTGTAAAAAAAAATGTTATTAGGTTTAAAGATATTTTATAGCAAAGTAGTTGTTCGCGTTCGGTAGTAATTACGATTTTGCATAAATGAAAAGATAGGTATGTACAAAAAAGGTAAAAGATAATTTATGATAATACACTTTCAAATTGTAGAGCTCATTCTGCTGATCGTGTAGACACCCCACACAATGGGTTTTTCTGCCTTGGATTCGGATATATTGCGTGAGCGATTTATTTTCTGACAAGACAAATAACTTTTTTCAAGGGGAGGGTATGGTGTCCTAAACCCGGAAAGGGAAGTATTAAGGGAAGTATTTTCACAACTACAAAAAAAAAACTCGATAAGAGACGTAATGGCGCAAAAATGTAAAAAGTATAAAAAAAATAATACATTACGGAATTCTTAGTGTTTTTTCTTTCTTTTGTGGCATGGTCAAAGAGGTTAACTAAGTTGGTTGTGGAATGCGGTGTACGAATTCGTAGTTCAAACAAAAAACAAATGCAAGCTTGATCTAGCTTTCTCATGTAGTGAATCGTAAGTAGGGTATATGTATACCCTACTTACACTAAGTGTGCACCGAAATATCTGACTTCGATACAAATGAAAACTTGGATTATGGACAAGGGACAAAGGTGACCCCTTTGGACACCCTTGTCTCAAAAACCTCTCAACGAATAGCTAAGTTACCAGCATATTTGATATGTCTCATATACCGACCTATCCAATTACAAGCAAATCAGATCAACCAACGGTTGGACGGTTATGCTCTAAGTAAGTGACTATTTTACCACACAGCCAAATCACCCAAGCTGCCACTGCGAACTTTGTTCGCTTCGATAATAAACAAACACGAAGACATTGATGTAGTCTTTAAGTCAAATAATTACACTAAAGTACTTACCTACGTCGTGTCGTAGCAAGCACGCACAATACGAACGCTGCATTGCCGCCGCGCCGCGCCGCCGCCGCCGCCGCCGGTCCGTCTATGACTGAGGTGGGTATGCCTAATTGCACCTTATTTGAACCTTCCACTTACGAGAAGGTAGTACCTCATCTCCCCTTTTTTACTTAGTTCGATAGTGGTAGCCGATCTTAGGACCAAATTCTTCAAACCCACTTGGAATAGTCTTCGGCCAACATCTTCACAGCGGCATTAACTTTAGAGGCAAAATTAGTAAGATTAATGTTTTGATAAATAGAGAAAGCGGAAATATATCACGGCAACGGAAAAAAACTGCATACCTATGCTTTTTCTCGATTATTACACATGACATTCTGTTTCGGTTCAGTCAACCAGCCCACTATCCGGTCGGCTAGCATCCAACCAAAAACTGAACCGACAATTAAAAAATAAAATAAAAGTCTCACGATAATGTTAACATTACTGTGACGTTACAACTTTACAAGTCAAGGATTAACGGTAGGCAAAGTTTATTTTAAACCGTCTGTTATTTATTGATCCAACAAGTGCTTGTAAACGTAAACTAAAACGTGAACGATATCGGAGTGGAACCGATCCCGGCTGTCGTGGCGGTTACAGACAGGACATGTCATTTCTAACATGTGGAGTTTTTTTAGGGGACACCCCTACAGGCATATCTAACAACGTAATAATAATAATGCTGGACAATTCACACAGCATCATCCAGCCCCAATGTAAGCAGAGCTTTTTGTTGTGGGTACTAGATAACTGATATACTTAATACATTATAGACATATACTTTTATTATACATAACACCTGGAATCTAAAGATCGTACAAACATTTGTCCCGAGGTGGTATTCGAACCCGCAACCTCCTGCGCTGCAGGCGGACTTTCAACAATAAAAAAAAAGTTAGTCTTTATTTTATTTCAGGCTTAGAACTACATGTCTGCAGAATTTCAGCTCGATCCATTCAGAAGTTAGGCGTGAAGAGGTAACAAACATCGAAATATCCAAAAATTCTTTGTGGTACACATTTAAATTTATTTTTCAAAGAACTTTATATACATTCACTAACAGAGATTTGTATTTTTCTTAGTATCTGATGAATTTGAAATCTTTTAGGGTTCAAAAGGAAAAAAAGGATCACTTTTGTTGTCCGTATGTCTGTCTGTCCGTCTGTCAACCCCATTTTTTCAGGAATGCGTGGAGTTACCGAGTTGTAATTAGCATCAAATACTCAAGTCCGTTCATACTCAAGACTGAACCGGTTGAAGCAATTTTTATGCATTTATTAAAATCGCTTCAACCTGTTCAGTCTTGATGATCAGTCTAGATGGAGTAATGACACACTCTCAGAACCTAGACGATTTCTGCAGGGGTATTTTTATTCATTCGATTTGTTTCCGAATCGATACGACGGATTCGATTCTGACTGATCTATAAAACGCTATTTTCATTTCGCCTCGGGTTGATGATCGAAATAAGGAGCTCCTCCTCATTGACATGGCCATTAGTCAACAGATTCGCTTCGGATTTTTCTACGTTTTGTGAAGTGTGGACCGCTTTTTCAGTTTTATGAAAAAAAAGAGAATAAGCGGGGACTGAGCCAGGGAAGTATTTCATTTTGTTTCTATTGTAAATACCAGAATATTTTATTAACTTGTTTTTTTTAGTTTTCGGAATTTTTTGAAAATGGAAAAATGAATAATTTGCGGAATAATTTTGGCAGTATTGTACATACCTATATTTACGATTCACCATTGAGTTCTTTTCCACTTTACTGTCCAAAATAAGTATAATCTTTTCTCAAATTCTACTGTAGACTATGCTTACGGCTTCACATGGTCTATTTCTTGCAGAATCCGTATCTCACGGCTTTCCAAAAGAGTTATATCCCCTAGGTATGCCGATGCGCTGAAATGGTAAAGTGAGAAGGTGGTTTTTTTCTGGTATCCTACTACTATTATAAAGTCGAATGTTTGTACACATGTAACCATCCATTATTGTTACCTAAGATTTCCAACACATGAACAGATCAAGAGGAAATTTTGCGTACACGCAGAACATAATGCGACTTACAAGACGTGTACAAACCGCGGCTCAGGAAACTGGTAAATTGAGTGATTTCACCAAATCCCTAGGGATTTCATCAAATCCCAGAAACAATGTATTTTGGCATGCCCTGAAAAAATTACTGATATTTAATCTATCATTCATTATCATCATTATGGTCGTTAAAATCTTAGTAGTTAAATTTCAGGGAAATGGTAAAATAACCCAGTCAAGGTTTACACGCATTCCGACGCGAAGTAATATTCATGTATATTATACTTGGTTTTGGTTCATGGCGAAAAATATGATTCAAAAAATATTATTTATGTAAATAAACTAATAATTTACAGCTTTCAGATCTTTTCCTTTAATTGTGCTATAAGATCTTGCTTCTTGACAAATTTCATGATTCTAATTCAACGGGAAGTACCCTACAGGTTTGGTCTCTTGCGACTTGCAATAATCAAGAACTATTCCGCGTGCGAAGCCGCCGGCAGAAGCTAGTTATAAAATAAATTCTGTTAGATCTATCAAACTCCAATTCGTTCCTTATCAAACTAGCAGCCAGCACGGTGGCCTGTATCATGCCAAATTAGACACGATAATCTAAATATTTATCTAAGTTTCAATATAAACGTAGTAGGAGGTGGAGCCGTCAAATCAAATGGCTTTCGGACTCGACTGCGGGTGGCTCGAATGTTTCTCGGATTTCTCCGTTCAGCTAATAGCACTTTTGTAAAATTAGAAATATAATTAATTACATTTAGGCACGTATTAATTTAATTAAATTGAGCTGTGTCATTTTATTTAAATTCTTTTCCAGTTCTCTACAGTCTACAGGGTGAATGTACTATTAACCTAAGCTAATATTAAGACCTCCAAGTGAGCAAAAATAAATTATGAAAAATGTGTCAGTCATCCATCCATGCTTGATTAACGTATTGCATAATCGTCACTCAAGCTCTTTATATATCTATGACTGAGCAAACTTTCATAATAGCATTCTACCAGTGCTACGTACGTTGCTAAGTTTCCAGCCGACCTATAGGATCGCTCCATTATCGCGTCATTATTGTTAACTATGAAAATTACGCGATATTGGAGCGATCCTATTGGTTGGCTGGAAACATAGCAACGTAGCACATCTCTGGTAGAAAGGCAGCCTTACCCCCGAATACTCAAACACTTCTTACATTTGAGACAGTTCTAAATGTCAAAACTTTGACAGATTTTCATTGAAAACTGCTAACTTTTTAACTTTTGTTACCGTTTGAATATTCGGGCGTTAGTCTCTCATATATTTTCATAAAGTATTATGACATTTTTAATTGTGTTTACAGCAATAAAATAATAACAATAAGCGTAATCTATTTATAGGTATCTCGCCCTGACCTAGAACCATAATCCTAGAACATAGAGCTTTCTACATAGATGGCTTTTTGTATTATTACTACGTAGCCCCCACAAGTCAACCCCTACTGCCTTCGATTTAATTTAGTTGTTGACCGCACTCAGTGTGGCATCTGTCAATAAATTGAATGTCAGTTATGACAGAGGGGCGTCGAGTGAGGGGACGAAAAGGGCGGGACGCCATTTTGGTTTCCATTTACCATAACCTTGTGCATCGTATAACCATAATAATGATTTACAAAGCTGGACCGTTTTTTATTGAACGCGTGTATTTATTCTAGCTTTTGAATTAAAGGATTGAGTGGCACGGAAAGTATTCGTCGTGAGTGGGAAGGGTTAGGTTGATGATTGTATATTTCATAACTAGCTGTGCCCCGCGGTGATTGCGTTATTAAAGTGGAGATAGGCGATATTAAAAAATCATGTTTTGGTGATGGAGGTTATTTTTTTTAGAAGTTAAAAAGCTAGCAACTATGTAGGTTTGCGCACAATGGATCCATTTGCTATGAACCCACCTATGAAGAACCCACCTATGAAGGATGAACCTATGAAGGAAGAACCCACCTATGAACCCACCTATGAAGGATCCATTTGCTATGAACCCACGCTAAAATAAACGATGAATCAATTGTCGTTTTGGAACATAAGAGATCTTTTACTAAAATCAACAATATGTCGATAGATGTAAAGTTCGTTTGAGCAAAGAGCAAAGATTCATAGCAAATGTCTTACAATGTGCGCAAAACGTCTTACATTACGTTAACCTCTTTCGTATATCTGCTATCTGATTAAAAATCTAAATTATTTGTAAAACCCAGAAAATTGTAAAAACCCATTGTTTTTTCCACGCGTTAGGTTCCAAACATACTAACATACCTACCTATTTGAATTATTTAATCATCTCACGGGAACATTGCACGTTTCCGGGATCAAAAGTAGCTTTTGTTTCTTCATTCTATTTTTAGAGATTACCAAGCAAGTAAAACCACCGGCCGCATGTATTTTCAATAAAAGATTATATAGGTTATATTTTATATAAAGAATATATAAAAAAATTATACGGAAAAGTCAAAATAATCAAAACCAGTACGTAGCACTAACTACGTTCATACAAAAAACTTAAACAAAAGTCATACTTTTATGATAAAAGTTAATAATTCGTAGACCTTCGTAGACATTTTGTAGAGGCCTCGTAGATGGTCTACGATTTACGTCTACGAACTACTTTACGAACGACGGCGTTAGTCTTCATCATAGTTTTCACGCAAAATCGCAGGCGTTTGTCGTAAAAGTTTCAAATCTAAAACGATGTGTTTATTTCAAAGCTATTAAATATACAATATCCTTCGTTTAAATCTGAACAAACACGCATGTCTCACTACGCTATTACACGATAAAATCGGAATTTAAATCTAATAAATCTAGAAGAGAAGCTTGAACCCGCAAGCTGTAAATAATATCTCGCCTCGCATTCCTATATATAACCCAAGTTGTTATACATTTTTTTAGAATCTGTTATCTTTATAGAGACTCGCATAAAAGATTGTAGATTTTATGCTGGTCGTAATTCATGTGGATTATTTTGTTGGAGTATGATACATGACGGCGCGAGCCACGCTGCGGTGCATCGGGCCTATTAGAGGCTTGGATAAACAAAAGATTAAATTATCGACTTAAGACAGAGATAATCCGTACAGATGAGATGGTTGTTGACCTTCGGACTCCGGGAAGCGAACGGCTGATTCATTTCAGATTATTTAAAGTTACAGACTTCCATATTGTATTGTTTTAACTTTAACGCTCGGTTTTTGCCTCGCTCTTCTGCATTATGACCAGTTTTAAGGCTTAAAGATAGAAACTGAAAACTTTACTCGAAGTGATTTCATAGAGATTTTCACTCCACGTCAATGTAGGTATCTACATGAACTTATTAAAGTTAGGCTGAAATCCAATTTCATCGTCACTGACCAACATCATCTGAAAAATGGAATCTACTACTTTTAGTCATACGTGGACACGGCCGTCGGATCTTGACGCTTCGAAGGCGAATGCTACACGCTCGATATGTATCGCGATATTTGGATCGTAATCCAGGATCACGATATTTATCGAGTGTATAGCGTATCACGTACCGTGATACGGATCGCTGGATTTTTAGAAATCCAAAAATCCACTCAATCTAGTATCGTCGTTAAATATCGAGCGTCTAGTCTCTAATCAATATTTATCGCGTCAGTATTCATTCTGTCAGCGATGGAAGAGGACGCGCATATGGAGGTGGCGCCCGCCGTACTTCTAACGAACGATCAAAAACACTAAAAAGAATTCAAACTTGTGTTAGAAATTCATAAAATATCTCCCTTTTGATAGATAATGTAAAGTCAGAGCTAGCTTTTCTCTCACAGTAATAACCAGTTCTTTGTACCCATTCCAAATCTGATTTAATAAATTCAGATGTGTATATTATAATGTATATTTTTCTCTATCTTGAAACCAATATTTCGCCCATTTTTATTTTCACTTTAAACGTCTTTTCAATGCTATCGCTAATATAATACCAACGCAAGCTTTATTTATAGTGTCACTCTTAGTTTTATTTATTGAAATACGAAACGTACGAGTGTACCTACTCAATGAAATTTACCGTCGAACTGACGCGATTCGTATCGTATGTGTAGTATACCAAAATATTACTAGATAAATATTACGCGATACACATCGAGCGTGTAGCATTCGCCGAAGCCCATGCTTTTCGGTTGGCGACTACTTAGTGGTGCAATACCTCTTATAATCAAACAAACGGCCCATTTCAGAATTTATGAAATCGGTATCCAGTAGTTTTTGAGTTTATACGTTACAAACATGTAAAATTACAAATACGTCCTCTTTATAATATTATTATAAGTATAGATTATGTAAGTGTAGATAAAGATTACGCTTACACATATTCACATTATTCACGTATTCTGTCCACGACAAATGTGCATTTTTTTTTCAGTGACATTGACGTCATGACACACACGTATAGGTACATTCATAAACGTCACAAATTCAGGCCTCCATTGTACGAAAAACAAAAGCATCTTTTGTTTTTGGAGGACTGATGAGTGACGTCAGCGTGGATGATTGTATGAAAAAACAAAAGACGATCGCGTCATTTATCTTGATTACTTACCCAGTACCTACTAATTCATTAGTATTGTGCTTTGGCAGAATATTAGCCCATGTTACCCATCTTTAGTGTCTAAAGGCTGCTATTTTAATCATAAACACAGTAACATACATCATTGGACGTATCAGATAGTTACACACATTTGTAGAACATAAAAATTCACAAGTGAAAAGAGAAACTTCAGAAAATAATATACCATGACATGATAGAGAGGTTCGTATGAATTAAGTAGTTTGGTTTCTTCACAAAGATAATTACAGTAAAATAATAGAAATAATTAGAACTAGAATTTACAATTGAAACAATTGAGCTAACTGCAGACTGTTTCAAACAATCTACATTTGGTTTGGTTTGTTGCGTTGATATAAATGTTAAGATTCTCGCACACAGCACAAAAAAAGCACAGTGAAAGCTGCAGCACAGTACAAAAATATGCATTAAAATATGGACTTTAACTCGTTGTATTTAGATGTATTTTATATTGACATCATCAGATAACAGACATCTCGCGGACCACTCGTTTGAAGTCTGTGGGAAGCCATTTTGTCTCTGTAAAATGTATCTAAGAATGGTTCTTTAAATTAAGAAGTTAATTATTTGTTAATTTAGTTCCTATTCACAAAATTTTTTTTCATCTTGTTGTTGGGTAAATTGTTGTTTAATTAGGTTATGAACGTAAGTTTGTTGTTATATAATTTCATGTTATCTCCATAGGGCGATGTGGTCTCTAAGCGACAAAGTCCCTGTATTTTGGTACTAGCTGCATTCTTACTACCCGTTGTCCTTTTACCCGTTTTCCCGTAAGAATGAAGCATTTTCCTGCGGTAAAAAGTAGCCTATGTTCATCGGGAATAATGGGGGCTTCTAATGGTAAAATAATTTGTCAAATTGGTCCAGTAGTTTAGGAGCCTATCAATACAAACACACAAACAAACAATCAAATCTTTCCTCTTTATAATATTAGTAAAGATAAATAAAAAAAGCCCATTTTTGAATGCATGATTTTGTGCTGTGCGGTAACGGTATTGGATTAATAAGCTCAGAGCTCATTAATCCTATTGGACCCGTTCGGTCTTACTCGGTCTTAAAATGAAGTTGGTCAAACATGATCCCTGCAAGTAGATACAATTAAAAGTAAAAGTCTCAAATCAAAATTATTTTAAGCTACTATAAGAACGGAAAAAAGCCTATCAATAAACTGGACAGGAAAAACAATATAGATAGATAGATAGACTTTTTATTGGGTACATAAACAGTACAGGAACGGTAACAAAAGAACAGTAACATAACATTATTTAAGGTACACATATTAGGTAGGTAGGTAAGCAGGTACACAATTATAAACTGATAACACATGAATATTATTATTATTAATATAGACGTTGGCACTTGAATAAATCTATTTAGATACTTATCAAACATTAAAACAAATACGCTAGAAACCATAATACCTTCATAATCTACTAACATTATGACAAACATAAAAAATAAGGTTGTCTAACTTTTATAAGGATATATAAACCTGTTGAACCGTTATTTTGAAATGAAATGAAATAGTTCATTTATAGTTTAGGAAGAGTTGAGGTAGCCAGTATTAGAGTTTCCAGTATTATACCTAGTTCTTCACAAAAACGGGTCCTATTTTCCTTTTCAATTACGGAACCCTAAGAATGCAGATCAGAATAGATTCCAGAGAGTAGCCAGACACTTCTTTCGTTATTGTATTCATGAACCTAGCTCATTCGTTTACATTGGCTATGTTTATAAGGCCATGGTTACGCAAACCTACCTGCTTCGTGAGAGTTACCATTTTAAACAAATAGAATTTGTGCCAATATCAACACGGGTGTTTATAAAAACAATAAACATATCAGTTCAATGACCGATAGCTAGGAGCAGAGTGCCAACAAAAGCACTCCTTACCTTCCGCAATCTACGATGAGTCGGATATGCATAATGAAGTTCATAATAATATTTAGTCTATACTAATATTTTAAAGTGGAAAGATTTGATTGTTTGTTTGTATTGAATAGGCTCCGAAACTACTGGACCGATTTCAAAAAATATTTTACCATTAGAAGCCCACATTATTCCTGATGAACATAGGCTACTTTTTATCGCGGGAAAATGCTTCATTCCTACGGGACAACGGATAGTAAGAATGCAGCTAGTTTGTTATAATATAAGTGTGATTTACATCATAAACTTGATCCTGCCCGCGGCTTCGCACGAGTCGTTAACATGAACACGTTTTGTGGTTATTTCTATCCCATTGGAAATCATTTATGGGATAAAAAGTAACCAATGTTTTATTCCCGGCCTAAAACTACCTGTATGCAATTTAAGCAAGATCCGTTCAGTAGTTTTGGTGTGAAGAGTTAACAAACATCCATTCATACATCTAAACATCCAAACTTTCATATTTATAATATTAGTGTGAAGTGTGATTTACAACACACTAATATTATAAACTAGCATCTGCCCGCGGCTTCGCACGCGTTGTTTCTATGGAAACGTTTAAATGTGATTTCTATCCCGTGGGAACTGATTTATGTGATAAAAAGTAGCCTATGTTTGATTCCAGGATTAGAATTACCTATATGTAACGATTCAGCCTGATCTGTGCAGTAGTTTTGGCGTGAAACGGTAACAAACATCAATCCAAACATTCATACATCTTAAAATCAAAACTTTCACATATATAATATTAGTGTGATGCGCCAGTTTGGATGTTTAGATGGATGGATGTTTGTTACTCCTTCTCGCCAAAACTACTACACAGATCGGGCTAAAATTTTGCTGTAGATAGTTCTAGGCATGGAATAAAACATCACCTACTTGTCCCCAGCAGGGAGAGGCCTGCCTCCCTGATAAACGCCTTATTGGCTCTTATCCCATGTAGGGTAGTGCCCATAATACCCACGTTGGGCATGTGGGTTGGGGATCGCAGTTTGGTGGTAGAATTTTTCGCTGCTGCCCGCCCCCGGTGGATATCCCTTAGTCGCCTCTTACGACACCCGCGGGAAGAGTTGGGGTGGTGCAAATTCTAAGCCGACACCACACAGCTAATATTACAGTGAATAATAAAACATACGATACATCACATAAATCAGTTCCCATGGGATAGAAATAACCTTTAAATGTTTCCAAAGAAACAACACGTGCGAAGCCGCGGGAATAAACTAGTATGACCTTTATGATGGTCAAGGCCTTCATTTCATTCTTCTGGCATTTCAGCCAAGTCGTTCAGTAGTTTATGCAAAATCTCATAATAACACACACTTTCTTACACCTTCACCCATCTCTCGCCTTTTAAACAATTACTAGGATGAATTTTGCCACAAACATGACATGAGCTGCGCTTTTTCAGTACCTTTGATGCTATCCACGAAAACTCGTGGAACCAAACGGTAGAGTTGGAATTTCTGTAAAAAAACAACGAAATAAGCTATTTGTTCAACGAGTATTGGCTTTGACTGTACCACGATAGATCCGATGCGGATATACCATGTTGGTAGTCAACGTGAAAGGACGGAAAAAAGTTTATGAAAAATGGCGGTTGCTGGTTGCAATGTCAGGCTTGGTACAGGACAAACATAAGCCATTTAGTAGTTTTGGCGTTGTTTTCGGCCAAACATCGTGACAACCCGACAACGGCACAAACTTTTGCCTTTATAATAATTAGTAGGATTCGTTTTTTAGATTAGTTACATAAAATTTACACAATCATTACACTAAAATCAAATTACAAAACAACACAACTATAAAAACAAGATCCGTCAAGTGCGAGTGTAACTCGCTCGCCGAGGTTTTCGAATTGTCAACAAATATGTAGGTAATGGTAAATTTTTCGACTTTTTTTTAAATATTTCAAAAAGTATGTAACCCACTGAAAAGGAGAGAACACAACTCGGGACTCACCCTACAATGCCACCACCTGCTAGAACAAGTAAGTGAGTCCAATAGAGTCACTCTACAGTGGATAAAAGGACACAGCGGATCGAGAGGAAATGACGAAGATGACGATGAGGCAAGGAGAGGTTCGGAGCGGCAACCGGCAGGGCCCGAAGCAATAATCCCCCTACCACACAGTCAAATCCGCTCATGGATCCGTCAACGCACAACCAAACAACACCAAGACTACTGGGCAAGTATTCCAGATTGTAGACAGTCGAAGAAGGCCTTCTCGGTTCTTAACCCGAGATTCTCCCGAAAACTCCTTAATCTGAAGCGTGACACTCCGGCAAATCGTCGGCATTGTCACAGGACACTGCATGCTTAACAAACACCTATTTAATCTGGGTATCACCCCTATGCAGAGGGTGCATGAACGCAGAGGAGACGGCCGCGCATGTGCTTGTAGAGTGCGATAGCGTTGCTTCTCAACGACTACAACACCTTGGGACACCGAGGACGCCTAGGGAGGCATGCACCGGCGTCAGCGAGCTGCTGGCCTTCCTGGAGGACATCGGGTGGTTAGTTTAGCAGCCCCCCACCCGACACGCAAAAAGGGCCCACCTGTGGCCTAGTTGCGGAAGCCAGTCCAGAAACAAGTAACAAGTAACAAGTATGTAACATACAGAAATTTGAAAAACTGCTTTGAAATGCCCAAACTGATACCTTTCATTTGATACCCCCCTCGGTGGGGTAGCACCCCTTTTGAAAATTATGCTTTTTTGACCAGTTTTCAAAAAGTGTTATTTTTACAGACTTCTCTATATTTTTCCTGTAAAATATAGATCCATATCTACAAACGCACCATACATTTCAAAGCGAGGTTATTCTTATGTTACTACTAGCAGCGCCTCACGGTTTCACCCGCGTAATTCCCGTTCCCGTGGGATTTCCGAGATAAAATATAGCCTATGTGCTATTCCAGACTTTAATCTATCTCTGTGCCAAATTTCATCCAGATCCGTTCAGTAGTTTTTACGTGAAAGCATAACAAACATCCATCCATACATACTTACAAACTTTCGCGTTTATAATGTTAGTAGGGTTATTAGTAAAAGCGTGCATTCTCGAGTAACGAAATAAATGCAGTCAAACCTATAGGCGAACACGCTGAGAATTCAGTTGAAGTTGGCCTGAACCCTGCGCACCAGAGATCCTCTTGCGCATAGTGGTGTAGAAAGAAACCATCCCGAACATCCCCGACGCAGCCCCGTCAGCTCTCTGAAGGCATTATTATATGGAAAAAGTAGGTGTTCTGCTATTTATAAAAATAAAAATCGTTGTTTTTAAACTGTAGCTAAACCTAAACAGTTGTCTGTAAGCTATTTGCCGAGAGGTAGAGATCCCTCGCGCCTACATTACAAGTTACTTAACTTAGTTAAAGCGAGGAGTTGAACTAAATGGAGAAATAGGTATTATTTTACCAATAATATACATAATGTTAAATAAATAAATCGTTTAGTATCGAACACAGACACAACAAAAACAATGGTTAGGTACATGATTATAAAATGAAAAACGATGTCATCTGCAGAAGTTTAAAAAATACTGTGTCGCAAATGACAACGCCCTGCTCCGAAATTAATGTGGATAGAGTTCCAAAACGTTTTTATATGTAAGATCTTCAGAAATAAACAATTTTATTAATTTACTATTTTCGTTATCTTCGGAACTTGTAGCGTACCTATTACGAAGTTATTACGAAGCTTCTCTTAAATTCACACTGCCACAAAGATAGTTACATCAGTTAGTCAATCTTTTAGATTTTCGACACAGAACTGCTTGCCGGCCTTATAAAATTACTCTATGTTCTATATAATGTAGGCATGTGTTTTTCTGAGATTGACCACCCATAAACCATTGCCGTCGATCCCCTCACCACACGTAGGGCGCGTTACTGTTTTTGCGTATGATTCACCCACAGGCTGCATGTGTAAAAACCTATGAAAAAAATTTAGGATATGATAGTAGGATTACAACCGTTTACACTTTTATATCACACTAGCTTCTGCCCACGACTTCGCACGCGCTTTTCAAGTAGCCTGTATCCGTCCCCGAATACCACCCTGCCAAATTTTATTAAGTTCTGTTCAGCCGTTTAGGCGTGAAAAGGTAAAGACAGACAGACAGACAGATAGACACACAGATAGACGGAGTTACTTTCGAATTTATAATAGTGGTATGGATTATGCCGATACTAAATTAATGCAGATGAACTGAAGAAAGCTGGCAAGAGACAGTTTGGAACCGAAATGCAGACGAAGTCTTCTGTTGTGCTGGAGCCCAAAATTCGGTCGAAGAGGCAGGACTAACTGGACACTAGGTCTTGAAGTGTCAATTTGACAGCAGTCATCAAAAATGTAGATTTTGTTCTTTACCTTTCATTTCAGCCAGAAACTGAAAGTCTAGCATGAGTAGTTTCCGAGATACGACCATTTAAGTTTTGACAGCTGTCATCAAAACTGTAGGATTTTTTCTTACCTTTCATTTGAGCTAGGTGCTAAATAGTGTTTTCTGTGAAGTTATCGATTTGCGACAGTTTTTGTCACATCTGACAGTAAGTGTCAATTTGACAGCTGTCAAAGTCTTTTTCTATGCATTTCTGCTCTGTAAGGTTGTTTGCGCATAGTCGACGAAAAAGAAACGATACTACACGGTTTTTTCGCCACTCGTTATTTATTCAGCATTTACCTACTTACTAGTTTTTAGAATCGTAAAACTCACTCGAGATTGGGTACCTACTGAGCATGTAGGTAGGGTACTCATGCTCGTATTCTCTAGGCGGACCACGGGCAATACATTTTTAAAACCATGTACTTACATAGGTGAAACACGGGAAAAAATCCCTTAGAACACCCAGTTATCTTGAGGTGGACCACGGAAAGAAAAAAATGCCCCTGGTACAGCCGGATGTACCATGTGGGTGGACCACGGGCAGGGATTTTTCTGAGGTTTTAAATGAATCGAACCAAGGGAATGGTTCGAAAATGGCGAGAGAGAGAGACACCGGAGAGCTTTTTAGTGGCGTCCTTCTCAGGACGTCGAGTCCCACATAATTCTGGTACCCCCAGACCAGTTAATTCGTAAACGAATTTCCTGAAAAAAGGCCACACACTCGTAAGTTACAATAATTTTCCAGTTTTACTTAGAAAATGCGTCAAAAAAGCGGCAAAATAGCACGTACCAACTTGAGTGTAGTAACTCTACTTACCTATCTCTACTCTACATATCATTGGAATTTGTAGCTATTTTAACAAAACACCAAAAGCCGTATTCCAAACAATGGTGACGAAACGAGCGCGGGGGCCTTGTCAACTGAAGGATCTGCCACTAACGTAGGTCCACTCGAGTGGCTCTCGAGCCGACCACTTCAACCAGATCCCTTGGTCGTCCACGGTCGTCCTGAATCTACCAACAAATAAGCTGGATCGACAGCTCCGCGTGAGATGGGTGTGTGTGGCCATTGTTGTGGCCAACTTCAGCTTCTTGAATCTCCTTGAATCGACACTCGTTTTTTCCCCGACGGAATGCAAGGTCTGACATGACAGCAGTGTAGGACGCCGGACACTCAACGTGAATTGATGATAATTGAGGTGACGATTTTTTTTCCATATTTGAGTAGGTAGGTATCTTGAGTGTTTGCTCAAACGAATAATGATTTATTGAAATTGCTTCATCTATACTATACACTATACACTAACCAAAATCGATTTGGAATGTTTTTAAACCACGACGCAAAAACTAAAACTCACTTGCTTGCCGTCGAGTAACAGATATAATAAAATTGTAAGCAATATTTATTGAACGAAGGATCTCAAATCGTCAAGTCATGTAAATTCCATATGAAAAAACGCGACAGAGTGAATTTTAGGTCATGTGTGGGCGGCGGTTTGTTTACAAACATTCCACATTGACTTTAGCTAGTGTATGACAAAGTTCGGAAACACACATGCAACTCAATTGGTTGTACCGAAAACACAAGTCCGCGGGCAGTAGCTACTAATTAGATAAATTTTACAAAGACAAAATGTCTTCCCATAAGCTTCGAACGAGTGGCTCGCAAGCTGTCTGTCATCTGCGGTCAGAGTAAAATGCATCTAAATATTACTTTTTTGTATTTTACACACAGATTTGTTATTCTGTAATTAATTAGACAATATAAGCTATGTTCCTTAACAAAGATCACGTAAGATATGGTTGTTTTTAATACGAAACACATGGAAAGAAAACTTGTCAATTTTGGCATAAAAATATGCAAAATACGATTGGCTTTCATTTCAGTTTAGATAAGTTTTTTGAAAACAAATCTACCCAGGAACCTAGATAAATACTATTCGAATACAAATAATACAGTAAAATACTGGAAACATGGTATAGAATTAGAAACAATTTAGGTATTACGTTTGTATGGGTATAACTTGTCTTCCGCTGGCCCCTTAAAGCCCATATTGAAATGCACATTTGTGTGTTGTGCTGTAGCGGTGTTCACAACGTTCAGGGGAAAATCTGTATAACAAATTATAACAAAAAGTCATCGATCAAGGTAAAGTAAGGTAAGGTAGGTGACGGATAACCTCTACAGCCTGTATTGGTCCACGGCTGGACTCAGGCCTCCCCCTGATAAGCGCCTTATTTGCTTTTATCACATGGGGGTAAATCCCATTGTCCCCACGCTGGGCATGCGGGTTGTTTATCGCAGTTCGGTGGTAGAATTGTTCTGCAGGAGCGCTGCCGCCCGCACCCGGTGGAAATCTTAAATCTTAAATTAGTCGCCTCTTACGACACCCACGGGAAGAATTGGCGTGGTGCAAATTCTAAGCCGGCACCAAACAGCTAAAGCTAAAATAAAACATTTAAAGAGGCATTAAAAATAAACTTATGATAGGTATCACAAATTGCAAGTTGACTATTTTAAAAAATTCCTTCGTTAACCAATAACAAAATAATAAGATACAAGAACAAAAATAAACATTCTAAAACCCCCCGACTAATTTTCATGAAACATGGCTGTGAACACTCAAGATAAAATTAATCTATGACACAAAAAAAAACTAAACGAAAATCGGTTCATCCGTTTGGGAGCTACGATACCACAGACAGATACACAGATACACAGACAGACACGTTAAACTTATAACACCCCTCTCTTTTTGCGTCAAGGGTAAAAAATAGGTGGTGGCGCTGATTTGGGTCGGATATGCGCCTTAATTGACGTTATTGAAGTTAGTTCGTTTCATTCATACGTACTTACGTCAACGTTAACAGATCTTGGAGTGAATTCATTTCATGTCAAAACAAAACTAACCTACTCTTAACTAGACAGCGCTAAAAATCGTGCCATCCTTTTTATTTTGATCGTTATAAAAGCGACTGCACCATTTTTTTTTTTATTACTTTGTCACTTAGTAACTATTATAAATAAATAAATAAATAATGCTGGACAATTCACACAGCATTATCTAGCCCCAAGCTGAGCAGAGCTTGTGTTATGGGTACTAGATAGTTATCTAGTACCCATAACACAAGCTCTGCTCAGTACTTAATACAATACACTACATATTTTTTATTATACCTAGAAAACACCCAGACCAACGGAACAAATTTCTGCAGATCGTACACAAATTTGTTCCAAGGCGGGAATCGAACCCGCAACCTCCTGCGTCGCAGGCGGACCTTCGCCCGCTGCGTCACGGAGGTCGTCAAATATATTAGGTACTATTGTAACAGGTCTAGGATGGAACAGCACCCGAAGCTGGTGAAAGACGTGGTGTTAATTAAGATGTCCCCGAAATTAAGTAAACTAATTCGACAGCAGTAAAAATGGTGCAGTTGACTACATATACCCACCTGTTACAATCGTAACTGTTACTATTGTAACAGGTAATATAAAGGTCTAGGGTGAATACACCAACGGCAAACTCCTGCACGAATGACCTGAAATGAAGAGTATTTTGAAACACAATGCGAGGAAGCGAAGTTCCCGGTACAGTACTGACAAGAGCGGCTGCGGCCGGCCGCTTTCCAACAATCTCGCTTATTTATATCTAGCACACCCACGCCCGTATGTTCGCGCGTATTTTATCCGTCTATGGAGTAGTGAGAAATAACAAGAACAAAATAAAAAAAATTAAAAACCCCCCGACAGATTTTCGTGAAACATGCGGGAACACGCGGGATAAAATTATCTATGACACAAAAATAAACTAAACGACAATCGGTTCATCCGTTTGGGAGCTACGATACCACAGACAGATACACAGACAGACACGTTAAACTTATAACACCCCTCTCCTTTTGCGTCGGGGGTTAAAAATAAATAATGCTGGATAATCCACACAGCAAAATCTAGACTAGCAGAAGTAAAGCGAGCTTGGGAAAAGGGTGTTTTATTCACAAAGAAAATGACAATCAAATAATAGAAATAAATTAGAACTAGTATTTAAAATAGAAACAATTGTGCTAACCGTATCAATACCAGTCGGTAGCGTCCCCAAGAAGCCGGCTGCATTGCCCCGCTGCAATGCTGATGTGCTGCGCCAGATATAGTTATAGGTAGGTACTAGATATAATTTTATTTAATAAAAGCTCATGGAAAAATAAAAAACACCGGGAACTGTGAACCTAGTAGAAACCGTTGTCCGGCGGCGGGAATCGAACCCGCTACCACTGCGTCGCAGGCGGAGTTTCGCCCGCTGCTGATCTTTAGTGACAAAAGTAGGGATAATGATGCCCAAGTCGATTTTGACCACGGTCGTCAAAGATTTTTAATCTTCGACGGTCATGCGAAGTTATGCGACTGCCCAGGGGTTTCACCTCAAACAGTGTTTCAGTCATTTCATTAGTGTTTGTGTTCGTTCTTCCTTTAGGGCGCTCTTTTTCGACTTGCATACCCAAGCTTGTTTGTTCACTTTAGACACTTTGGAGTAGCGTAGCGTCACAGACAATACCAGGAGCGGGATCACGGTCAAGTAAGTGTAGTTATAGTTACCTATTGGCATTGCGATCACAATAGGCCTATCATGGCCGCAGTGATACGAAAGCCACCAACAGCAAATAAAAAAACAATAATACCTATTGGCATTACGGCTCAAACGGTAGCAGTTGAAACGTTAGGGTGCGCGTTCACAGGCCGGCATCGGACCAACCACTGACAACAACTTCATCTGATCGAATCTGAATGACGTCATTCGCACTAAACGGAAAAGTTGCTTTCAAGAATCCTCGCTGGCATTGCCGACAGTCCAATCCGTGCGGTGGTAGTCTTGTATGCAAACCATTGATGGGGCCAGTGCGGATTGTCCGATGAAGCCCTGTGAACGCGCACCCTAACGTTTCAACCACTAACGCTTTCGCCGTAATGCCAATAGGTAACTACACTTCCTACACCACCGTGATCGCGCCCCAGAGACTTCTAGCCCGGTCACACGCTCCGTCTTACCTGCCAGCATGCCTGCACAAACCAGTTTACGTGCATGTAGACGGCAGAAGCGCGGCTAGTGCAATCATTGATGCTGAAGATTGGACTGCGC
Source organism: Eupithecia subumbrata (assembly GCA_949316285.1). Classification (NCBI taxonomy): domain Eukaryota; kingdom Metazoa; phylum Arthropoda; class Insecta; order Lepidoptera; family Geometridae; genus Eupithecia; species Eupithecia subumbrata. The sequence goes on from OX438642.1 coordinate 17,793,779, forward strand.
AGTTGGACAGTGCAGGGAAAACGGAGCGTAAGGGATTTTATCTCTTTTCACGTGTGAATTTGATAAATGATCTTAAATACGAGTATGTACACCTAAATTGACATTGACTGCGTTCAAAGCAAACAGGATACGTTACTACCTACAGTCTACAGTCAGTATTGTAATAGGTAGACATGGAACGAGTAGTGATTCGCCGAGTACTCGGCCACCGAGTACTCGGCCTGGATTGGGCCGAGTACTCGGCCGAATACTCGGCTTTTAAGAAAACGCGGTATCGGGCTTGTGGAGGTTGATAAAATAAAAATCTAAGTGCAATTTGTGTGGAGTCCATCTAACACGTGGACTGCGACTACTTCGTCCATGAAAAAACATTTGCAAACTAAACATAAGTCGGAGTATGACAAGGTTTTTGGTACTACAAGTATTGCTTCAAGTAGCAAAGAATTTGTCTCTCAGTCCAGTTAATCACAAGAGAGTGGTGTTTCGAAGCAGCTGTCTTTAGAAGATATGTTAGAAAAGAAAAAGTTGTGGGATATTAATGATTCTAGAGCAAAGAGGTAGGTACCATTATTTAATCGGTGAAATGATCGCAGTGGATAACGAGCCATTTTCTCTCGTGGAAAGTCATGTAGGGTTTCGCCCTACATGACTTCTGCTGTTCTCATTTTCTAATAATAATGTGTCTAATAATAATAATAAAAACTAGCTTTTTGTCTTCATTTTTCCCTGCAATTTAATTAAGGCCGAGTACTCGGTACTCGGCCGTTAATACTCGGTGCTCGGCCGAATCTTAAAAAAGGCCGAATCCGCCGAGTACCGAATCCAAACCGAGTACTCGTTCCATGTCTAGTAATAGGTATTGACTGACACAGATATGTATTCTTGATCTCACTTTGATGTTAGGGACGGGGTGATTCCTGTTGTCTCTCATGTGTTTGTCTCAGAATCACGCGTTTCCCATGTAGTCCACACGAACGAAAAATTTCAATTTTAAAAGTGGCAAAAGAATAGGTGACCACTACCAACTAGGTACCTCTTTTAAAAGTAATCTGTTTTAATCTGTACAAAATTAATATTTTCGAATAAACATTACCTGCCTATTTTATTTCCAGCAAAGGTAAGTAAGTAGGTGTCTAAAGTGTGTGCCTACGTGATTAAGTGATGACTTGTCAAAATGACGAGTCCAACCCATTGACCAAGTGCCACTTGCGAGTTTCGTTCCATTCATAACACAGATAGGTAGGTTTATGTATCTGATAATAGCTAGTAATCAAAAGTGAAAGTTAAACTTTTGGATGATTTAGAAAAAATCTACTGAAAAATACTAGTCATCAATGGGCTGGGTACCTACAAAAGTGACATCATTACATAATTTTTATTAAATTTTATCATAAAAATTTCCAAAGAAAAGTAAGAATTAGTTAATGAATTTTTGAATTCGTTTACGATTAGACCAGTATACTTAATTTAAAGTTAGGCGTAGGTATCACAGTCGTATTATGTTCCATAATAAATAAATTATATTAATACTTATGACTGATGGATGAGTTTATGACGGATAAGGGAAAATTAAAATGACAGTTCAATTAAGCTAGTACATATAAACATTTATTAATTTAATATTTATACAAATTTATAATTATCACAAACATAATTTACTAGCTAGTGTCCATCTACGCTGCTCTATTCAATCAAGTATACAATCTTCTGTCACAAGGGCTAAATGAATACATTGTGTGCAATATAGTGCACAAAATTTATGTGTGCACTATATTGCACACCATGTGTGATAGGGCATAAAATCCAAGAGCGCCAATTCCTTATTCCGTTATTTCACATAGTAATGTCTAGATATGAGAGAATGAAATGTAATAACAGGAAAAATGCTTTATTTTTAATGGTCCTGTAAGATACACATTTATCATTTAGAAGAATCAAAACGGAAAAATCATAGTTAAAACTTGAAACATCCTTGTTGACCAAAATACCAACTAAAATAATTGTTGGCGAAAAACTGTGAGACCATTAGAATAAACCTTAAATTCTATTAATTAGTTTTCTACTATAGAAAATTGTTTGCAATCTCTGTGCGGTACAATCAACGTCAAAAACTTTGTGAACATTGGTACGTTTAAAAACTGGAATAAGTCTCGGAACACCATAAAATTCTGTAGGAAAATGTAACCTGCTCAGGAATTTCTTTCGTTGAATGTCTAGCAAGTGTTTATTGTATATTTTACAGGAGCATTAATTAGATAGTGAACACACGCGGCTACAACCCACCTAAAGTGTCTTTCCACCTTTTCTTACCTTAATCTACATACTCTATAAATAATATTCACATTACTAACGTCGAAAACACAACCGGAAAGTAAATGAAAAAGAATCATTCCAATTGTATCCCCTTCTGCATCCCACATTGGGCGTTTTTTCCCGACCCGACAACGGCACCGACATCAGTGAACCCATAATTCTATGAAACACCATAAGATTTGATAGAATTATGTATTCACTAATTTCAGTATTGGGTCGGATCGGCCAACAATAAAACACCCATTCGGAATACAAAAACAGTTTTCGAATTTTACTCTTATAAACGATCACTGAATCATATACTTATCACTTTATTGTTCTTTATACACATTATAAATTATTGTAGGTGCTAGAAGCTCTATGGTACTTGGTAAGTAATTTGCTGAAGTAGTACCTAGGTATTTAAAAAGTTCTAAACTACTAACACTATAGGACAAAGTTATAGAATTACACTGTGGGATTACACTGATTTATTATAGACTCTTATTATGAAATCTTGCTCATCCATCCAAGCTTGAGTAACGATTTTGTACAAAGATTTAAATCATTAGATAGGCCCTTTAGGCCCGTAGTGAGACCGCGCCGTGTTGCCAAGCGAAATGAGATAGGTCGCTCATTTGGAATCAGGTTATAGTGGAGTTTTTCACAAAAGTTCGTGCAATATGATTGCACAATAAATGGTAATAATAACAGTTAGGTTTATTGACAAAAACACTATTTTTAACTACTCATAGAGCGTGTGCGTCAGCAATTTTTCCCGGACGCATTCAAAGACAATGTCGTTAGATGTCGTCGTTAGATGCGCCCTGACAGCAAAAACTGTGGTTTTTGCTCTTGACTTAAGGCGCTACCCCGACCCAAATCAGCGCCACCGCCTGTTTATCTTATTATTCTGAATTTTCAAAAATCGATTGGCCAGTTTGTGATGCCTATCATAAGCTTTTTTAATGCCTATAAAAATGTTTTAGAAAGTAAAGTGTAGGCAGAGATGCGAAGTTGCTCTTCACTTCACACCTTTTCTTAAACTATAGTAAATAAAACTTTTACAAAGACATTAAAATAAAGCTTATGATAGGTATCACAAACTAGCCAATCGATTTTTGAAAATTCCTTCGTTTAACAGAATAATAAAATGAAATAGATGGTGGCGCTTATCGGGGTCGGGGTATCGCCTTAAGTCTTTGATTTTGTTTAGCCTATTCGTGACTCAAGCATAGATCAATGACTGAAGCTTTTCGTACACCTGGAAAGCACCGCTGAAGAACAGATAAAAAATGTGCACTCAAATATAGGCTTTAACTCGTAACATTAACGCCCGTTGCACACCTCCGCTGCGAAACACGAGTGGTGTAACCGCTGGATGAATTGCGCTGCGATCAAGTGTAGTTTGAGTTGCGGAACTATAGCGGAGGTGTGGCTGACGTCGGAGCAGATCGACGAAACCGCGCGGGGAAGAGACAGTATTATAGTCAAATCTATGCGTTAGAACAGGCAGTTTCGCTAGTGTTCCGCTTCTCCTACATATGGACAAGACATGGCGAAATTACTGCGGTTCCGCTGGTATGGTTTCGCAGCGGAGGTGTCCTGTGCTACAGGCGTTAGATGAATTTAAATTGACGGCATCAGAATACAGATTGCGTACCACTCAGAAGCCATTTTGTAAGTGTAAAATGTATCTAAAGACAACGAGAATAAGCCCATATTTGAATGCACGTTTTTGAGCAGTGTAGTAGCGTGGATTAATGAACGCAGAGCGTGAGCTAGCTTTCTTTGAACGGACTTTAGACTAGAATGACACTGTAGAAAGCATATGTAGAGGTACAGAGAGTATTTTGACCTCGACATCGTTAAGGTTCATCGAGCTAAGACAAGTTTGTGTTCATCGATGTACAGCAGAGCCTCGATAATCCGAACACCCAAAATTAATAACCACCCAATAGAAACAAGGGTTGCGCAGATGGTGCGTTCGGATTATAGAAGTGTTCGAATTAGCTGAGGTTCGGAGTATCGAGGCCCCGCTGTATCTATATAGACTATCGATCAGGTACTAATAGTACATCCTCGAATAGTACGGTACTATTCGAGGATGTACTATTAGTCTAGTATTACTATTAATAGTACGGTACTATTCGAGGAGACGGCGAATGCCTGATCAATAATTGAGACCCGCGATAGAGCGTCAGCCAAGCTCGGAAGGAAACGACCGACGACGCAATGGCAGTGTATCTTTACAATAACCATCGGGCACACGTTTGGTCCCTTCTGTACCTCATTTAAATTAGCAAAGTAAGACAGAAGATAAGAATAAGACATGTTATCTCCTTTTTTTGGAGGTCTAGATTAAACTCATTTGAAGTAATAGAAGAATGACTTACTCGTAGATTTTATTTTTTATTTCACACACTCTGGCAAGTGTTTCGTAGCGTCTACGGAAAATTCGACTAAAACAATTCGTCCAATACAATTCGAATAAAAATATTTCAACTAGTAACAATTCGACCTTGAGTTAACCCGACCTGTAGGCGTCCCACCCCCGCGAAGCGGGGTCGGGGGGTGGTTCGTGGTGACTCTGTGACTGAAAGGCTGTGTATATGTAGAATTGCACCCAGAGCCATATGCTGACACTAAAACACTTAAAGTAAAGTTAAGTTTAAGTTAACACGTTTTTTTTTGTTTTTGAAACGAATTGTTTTAGTCGTTAGTCGAATTGTTGCGAGTCGAAATGTTTTGAGTCGAATTGTTTTAATCGAATATTTTGGTCGAATTTTCGGCAAAGCGTTTCATAGACTTAGACAGCGCTCTTTAGATCTCGGCCTAAGTCTGAACGAAATTCACGCTGTTATAAACAATTATAACAGCCAACTAAATTGTTAACGAAATTGTTATAAACAATTATAACAGCTTTGCTACTGTTCGCTATTAATTTTGTCAATAAAATATAATTATTCCTCATCGTGGTGATAACTATTATACACCTATTTACACATCAAGCTAATAGTCTGACAAATCCTCAGAACACGGAAATATAGATAGTTGCTATTAATAAAACATAGGTACAGACAGGAAACAGAACATTACAATTATGACATTCACTAAAAGACGGAGCCAGAAAATTATTACAATAGTATGCACATTATGACGTGGACGCACTACCACAAGCACAAAAATGTGCACTAAAATACGAGCTTAATTTCTTTAGATTTGGATACATTTAACAGCAACGGAATAAAATTGCAGACAGCGCGCGGGGGCACTCTCTTTAAACTTGCGGAACTCAATGGAAAACGTATCTAAAATGATGAGTTGAAGCACATATTTTAATGCATACCTATTACTGTGCCGTGCGGTCCCGATGTTGAATGTATGTGCTATGTCCTTTGGCCCGGATTCACAGACGTTCAAAACGTTTCGACAGACCAGTCGCTTCTAGCATAGAAATGGAATAAAATTAACACAAAATTGTCTCTACATCAATTAAAATAATTTACAATACAGTTTTATTGAAAATTCTTAGTTTGAGAATACTGAAATTGAGTGGATCGCGCTATACAACTCTGATAGCAACAATGCAAAGTAGAAAACTTGTCTTTTCGAAATTAATAGGTAATAGTAGTAATATGTATATTATATGTATGTTTGCAAAATGCAAAAGTTTCGAGCCCGTACGGACTTCCATAGAGCCAAATGACTAGACCTTATACGGCACGACAACGTATATTATTTAACGTATTGAGTCGCCCTTAAGGTTCAAAATATTACAAATCTTTCCGCAGGTCCTTTATATTATTCACTACACATATTATATTCGTAAATATTTTGAATTATTACCTAGAAGCGTCTTGATGCCGTGTTTCGGTCAACCGCACCAATATACAGGGTTATTGGTAATTCACTGACACTGCCAGAGCTACAGGTTCTGCCCATCATCACATCACGAACAAGTTCGTGAAGACGCCAGGTCTTAATTCTTAAAATTTGTATTGGTAATATGTATTCTAATGAACGATTATTGGCCATTCTGTAATCGTTCATTAGACGGGCTATATTTAAACTAAACTTAAAAACGGTTCTGACAACAGTGGGTGTGGGGATGGGAAATCGGTCTTTAGGTTTAGGACAAACGTGTTCTAGTTAATCAAGTTCAATTAGGTTTAGGATAAACGTGTTTTAACATTTAGTATTGGAGGTTTTTTATAAAACTTTAGGAATTACGACCTGGCGTCTTCACAAACGTGTTTGTAATGACAGAACCTGGATTTCACACAGTGTCAGTGAATTACCAGTAACTCTGTATAGTAAAACTTACACATTAACCTTGGAAATCATAGAACTTACAACTCTAAATAAAATACTATTGTGTATATACTGACTAAGTGTTCTAAATACTATGGGACCTGAATTAGGTCATTTGTTGGGTATTAACAAGATACGAAGAATAGATAGCTACAAGCGTTCATTCATAAATCTAAAAAGGATTGTGTGTTTCATGAAATCCAAGGTACAAGTCTTTTCCACTAGTTCACTTGTTTTGCGATCTATATAAATAAAAGCACATAGATATGTGTCATTTGCACATATATGAGTTCTACTCAAGGTTTCTCTTCCACTTTCACTTGTTCCGAAGTCCCAATGGCAATTTGTTACCTGTAACAATGAAACTGTATTGAACTTATACATTCGCGACACACGTTTCTATACTCTGGCCAAACTCAAGATGCAATGTTTGTAAGCAGTGACAAGCCATCACTTTCATGTTGATTTTTTGTCCGAATTAGCAAAACTTGTCGATTTCAGCTCTTTCTTTCTCTGACAACTTTTTGTGAAACTCTACACTAAAAAGATTTAAATATTTTTGTTCTTCGAGTTGTTAACAAACATTGTACCTTGGAATGTCTTCAGTATAGTAAAACAGTTTTTAAAGTTTATGATAATTCCAAGAATTAACAATTGAAGTTAGGTCAAGTTAAGTGGGCGCTTTCCATCTACTATAATTTAAGTTAAAGAAGTCATTTCTGAGTAGGTAGTTTCAATGTCCCTCTTGCGATCTCTGTTATATCTCCTATACTCAAACGTAACTTGTTCTATTAATTATATTCTAATTATCGTGATAATTTTTTGCGAACTATTCCATTTACTGTCGTTTTTACTCTTACAAAATTCATCCTTGCGATCTCTGTTATATCTCTTGCGATCTTCTCTTGCGATCTCTGTTATATCTCCTATACTCAAACGTAACTTGTTCTATTAATTATATTCTAATTATCGTGATAATTTATAGTGAACTATTCCATTTACTGTCGTTTTTACTCCTACTAAATTCATCAGTTTAATTATCTTTATTTCTCATTTACAACAAACATGTTACTTACATGATAAATTTAAGCTAAGTATTAATATTAAGTTATTTTTAGTCTTTCTAAGTTTATTCTAGTAGTGTTACATCCTAGGATTGTATATCTTTGCAATTTGGTTTTAAACACGACAAACGTTCCAGCACCTTTTATATCTTCATGTACCTAGCCTATGAAAAAAATCTTTAAATTCTTGGAATTTGTATTGTACCTATAATAAAAATAATAATAATAATAATAATCTAATAATGACCGACGGAAAATGTATACAATGAGTGATGGATGAGCTACGATCATTTCAATTCAACATTCAACGATCAACATTCTTCGATCAACACTCTACGAAATAACTAACTCAAATTTAACCAAACTAAGTCCGTAAAATTGTTATAGATAGCGGCCTCATAAAATAGCACGTCAAGTGCGAGTCAGATTCGCGCATTAAGGGTTTCGTATCATTGTAAGACCTTGGTTCTTGTCAAATATCATGATTCTAGGTCAACGAGAAGTAGGTACCCCGTATATTTTATATTTTTTATAAGCTCTGCTTAGATTGGGGCTAGATAATGTTGTGTGAATTGTCCAGCATTATTATTATTATTATTATTATTATTATTTTGGTCCAGGGACAGAATCAAAAGATTTTTTTTTTGTTAATAAACTACTTATATACGGTTTTCGGATTTTTCCCTTTATTTGTGTTGTAAGAGCTTGTTTCTTGCCAAATTTTATGATTCTAGGTCTACGAGAAGTACCTAGAATAGGTTTTGGTCCATGGCGAGAAGCAAAAGTATTTTTTAAGAACGAAATACAAATTTACGGTTTACGGTGCTTGTTTTTTGCCAATGTTCATTATTCTAGGTCTACGGCAGGCCTATAGGTTTCGTGTACATGTGATTAGAAATTTCAAAGTACCTAGTCGGACATAAACCGCTGTAACTTTTTATAGCGTTGACATAGAAATTTTATTTATAGTGAGGCTTCTAGAGGTTACGGACTTGAGAATTTGATGTTTATTACAACTCGATACCTCCACGCGTTCCTAGGAAAAGGGGGTTGACAGACGGACAGACAGAGCGACAACAAAGTGAACCTATAAGGGTACCTTTTTTCTTTTTGAGGTACGGAACCCTAAAAACAAGTACCTACCTACCTCTGTAAGCAGATAAGCGTTGACAGGATTGCAGACGAATTACGTCTTAACAATAATAATCAATGGATAAATCAGGAAGAATGGCACAAAGAGATTACGAGATTACGTGACTTTCCGGACGTTTTAGACGAAATCCGGAAACACTTAGCACGTAAGTACTTACCATCGCGGTTTTTATATGCATCGTGGGAGATAACTTAGGAAAAAAATTATTGAAATAACATAATTGAATTTAAAATAACCCCCTACTTATTGCTTACATTAAGTGTTAGTAAAAAATTCACAGTAGCAGCCCAGAGTCAGGAAGTTGGCAGTGATAAACCCCCGTGCCTCGGAAAGCACGTGAAGCGTTGGTCCTGACCCTGACCTCTCCCCGGTCGTGTCGGTCTGTCGTCGCATCGAATTATGAAAGTGAGGGAATAGAGAGTGCACCAATGTTACCGCACACATTTGTGCACTCTAGAGGTAATATGTCCTCACTATGTCCTGCGCATCTAGCTAGTCTCCGATGAGACTTGCCGCCGCCGTGGTCGAAATTCGGCTGGGGACATCATCATCACATTAACTGTTACCTAAAGCATCTCTATTTCATAATCAATTTAAGATTGTTGTTACTTGTTTTCTCTGATGCAAATTTTAAGCGGAGAGAAGCCTCATTAAACCTAGCTATTAAACCTATAAACTTCTGGCATGAATAAATTACCATTATATCTCAGAAATATAAATAAACTTCGTAAAATAAGCTGGCTTGTTACAACCATTTGCAGAACCATCCACCTCAGTCATGTCGAGATCGCAGAACGATAAAGGAATCCTAAAAACCGAATTGAAGAATTACTAAACAAGCAAAGTTTCTCTTCGTATCTTTTTTTCATAGATTAGGCATACATTGATTTATTAACAACTTACAATCAAGTCTTTACATTATGAGTAAGTCCCTTAAAAAATAAGAAAGAAAATAAATGAGTAATAAAATACTTAGCATCTTTGACCGAGCTAAATCAAACAGCGGTTTTTAGATTATACTTGTGATTCAGTAAATTTAAGATAATCTTATTTATTTGGATTCGCGTATTATTCAAAGGTCTATAATTTTTGCTAGCTACTTTACAAAATTCCCTAATTTAAAGAAATATGAAAGGAAATATAATGAGTGCTAAAATACTTAGCAACTTCGACCGAGCTAAGTCAAATAGCGGTTTTTAGATATTTAGATTATATTTGTATTTTAGTAAATTTAAGATAATCTAATTTATTAGGACACGTGCATATGTAAATTTTTACTAGCTACATAACTATACCATACAATTTGAAGTAGGTGAGGTAAGTACCTACTATGTACAAAATTCTCTGTTATTAAAATGTCTCTTAGACCAATAGTGAACCGGCAATAAATAAATCAGTACCCTTGTTTATGGAGTCGGTGACGCCACAAGTTTATCCGTTGGTTTTATGTGTATAGTTGTGTTGAATAAGACCTACATAATAATAAACTATGTTCATGGGTAGCACGTCATAAATGTAAATATTTTGGTAGGTACACTTTGGTGAGAGACTCCTAACCTACGGAGATTTCATAGCTAATGTGATCTCCGCCTATTGGTTCGACAATTGTATTTGTAATTTGTACAATATGATATTATGGATAATAAAGCCTACCTATAATAGTCTGTCTCGAATTTTTAAAAACTTGTGTATGCAATTTGGCGGAAATTGATTGCTGCTGATTAAATTACAATTTGTGTTTGCACTAAATCAAGTTATAATATAAATAAAGGTAATATTTTTCAAAAAAATATGAATTATCTACTACAAACCGCACGTAGTTCCTACATTAAAGAGAAATTCAGCGGTGCAAAATGTTTCTTTGAAAATAAGACCTTCATTAAGTTTAATTTTAATGAATAAATACGCTTGCAAACAATCGACGGAAAAGAAGGGCGTTGTGTTACCTATTAAAAATCATAAGTTATGCTAACTGCGAAATTATAGTCACAAGTATAATTAATAAAAATTTGAATGGTAATGTCTAATATTTAACAAAGGCCGTTTAATTTTGTATCTTTATTTTAATAAGATTTCATTCAATTCGTTTATTAAAACCAGACCTAACATTACCGAATGGCTTTTTGAGTCATGTTTGCAAGTTCGGCTTCCGCTGTAGCCTAAACTCAAACTCGTACTTTGACGATAAAGTACTTATTAAAATAGAAGTGTTTTCTTCTTTTAGGCCCAAACGGCTAGACGAATCTTAACAATTAATCTGTTGTTCTATTCTTCTAGATAACGAGAGTGACATAAAGTCATTGATCAAGGTTAGTCGAGTGACATACATAAGCTATACAGGAGCCAAAACTCATAAACGTGTAAACTCATAAAAACTCAAAAGGAATTTAAGCCTTGCGAAGAATTAACGCGTAAGTCGGTACCTACATAGTCCTAAAATGATCATTTAGGCTTTCTACAAATATGGTAGGATTTCATCATAATCGTTATTGATTTTAAAACGTTTTATGAACAATTTAAAATTCACCAACTTGCAACTAGGCAAATAAAACAGCATGTTTCCTAAACCCTTTGTTTTTTTACGCAGCCACCACTTGGTCACCAGATGGTCATTCATTTGTTTGCCTGGTACAAGCCAGCACACAGGCGTTCACACTCTGTTTTTATCACTTCCAAGATTTCACATTTTGTAAACAAAATATTTCATGCCACATAGCAACAATTGTTTAGGCTCAAACGTACCTACTCTGAGGGATACATAAACACAACGGCTGTTTTTAGTTTGAGTTTTGGTTTCAATGTGTGGTTTTTACTATAATTATACGGTGGTGTTGTTAGTTGATCAATTATCATGTCAGTGAAATGATTGCAGCTCATTTCAAGAAGAGACAACATTAATTCAATGATCCAAATAAAAAATGGGGCCTTGACTGTCTTTAGAAAAAAGTCGTATTAAGTAGATAGATTCATCATTTATTTATTAACATTTATTAACTAGGTTTGTATTTTGTTTATTTTTGCTTTAATACAACATTTTTACATTTAAGTAAATTTCATTCATTCATAAGAACTTTGATAAAAACTGAAACGCATCTGTCTTCGTAAATGTTTTGAGAAAGGAAGAGTTTGTTTTAGATTAGAGTAAGTAAACAAACAGTCTATTTGCTTTTTCAACAAACATCTAAGGTGTTTGATTTCTGAAAGTCAGTGGCAATTACAAAACTTAACAGCCAAAAACATTTTAACAAAAAAATTAAACCGCCGAAAAACCTGAAAAGCAAAAAATTATAAAAATTTTATATTTAACGTCATTATCTGCGTTCTTAAAATAATGTACCTATACCTAAGTAATTTTGAGTCGGCGGCGGTTGTTTATAAAAAAGGATATTTATTAAAAAAGGCCACTGACTGTTTAAACAGGATTTATAGATATGAAACAAAGTGGGATGGAAGACGAAAAATTGGGATGGGTCTGGATGTAGATTGACTCATTAATTAAACCAGGTGGGGCGCGCTCGTCTGATCTTCTAAGATTGATAAGGAAGCGCCTAGGATACCTACCAATATGATTGTTCATTTTGTCTATTCTGACGGCATGGCCGGCCGGCGACGCTCTGAAGCATTGCGGACGCCGCCGGCCGGCACTCGCCTTCACGGCACGCGGCTATAACTATCCGATGGAAGCGACCCGCGGCAAGTTCCGTCGGCCCCGGCTCCTGCAAGCACAAGCAAGTCAGCCAGTGCCGGCGCCGGCGGCCCGCACCGTCTCGCGCCCGCACGCGCCCTCGCAAACGCTCAATTCGCATCACAGACAAATCGCTCGGCGGTAGCTACCTTTATATCTAAGACAAGTGAATTGGAGACTGACCTTATCGTATCGGCGATTCAATAGGACTTGTGCGGGACGGCGGGCGAAGCGGCGACGCACGCCTGGTGGTGGTAATAGGATGGCGCCGGCGCACGGTAGTGGTGGTGCGGCGGCGAGGAGCGGTAGGCGTCCGGCGGCGGCGAGGGCCGGAAGCCCGCCAGCTGACAGCTCGGCGGCTCGAAGAGGTCGCGGAAGGCGGGCGGCAGCTGGTCGGTGGCGGGCTCGGGCGCGCTGTACCAGCCAGAGGCGGCAGTACGGAAATCCTCGGCGGCTAGCGCGTACGGCTGCGGCGAGCAGTAGACGGCGGCGGGTGGCAGCCTCGGCTCCGCGAACTCGTCCAGTTCGGCTGGCTTGTCGTAGCGCGCGCACTCGCCCGCGCCCGGCTCGCGCTTGGGCCGGCACTCGAACAGCCGCGGTTTCACGTCCGGCTTCACGTCGGGTGCCAGTGCTTCCTGCGCCGCCAACGCCTCCTGTGCCTGCGCCAGCTGCTGCTGCCGCTTCATCGCCTCCTCTTTCTCCTTGAGCGCGTCCTTTTTCTTGAAGCGACGCCGCCGCCGCAGGTACGACCCGTTGTCGAACATGTTGTACGAATCCGGGTCCAGTGTCCAGTAACTCCCTTTGCCCGGCTTCTTGTCGTCTCTCGCGACCTTTACAAAGCACTCGTTCAGGCTGAGATTGTGCCGGATGGAGTTCTGCCAGCCCTGCTTGTTCTCCCGGTAGTAGGGGAACCGCTCCATGATGAACTGGTAGATGCCGTTGAGCGTGATCCGTCGGTCGGGCGCGTTCTGTATGGCCATGGCGATGAGTGCGATGTAGGAGTAGGGCGGCTTCACCATGTCTTTGGGTGCGCCCACGTGCTGCTGGTGCGGGTGCAGGTATGGCGCGCCGTAGCCGTAGCGGTACTGCTCGTAGGCGTAGGGCGCCACGCTGGGCCCGTAGCCGCCGCCACCACCGCCGCGGTACGCGTACGCACTCTGCTCTCCGAACAACGCGTGCATCTTGCCGAGATTCACGACCGCCCGTCTTCACTCGCGTCGCATACCACTCCGCCGCGGAAACCGGAGCGGGTTGCTCTCTCGGCAACAAAACGAAGACTGACTGATTTTGTTTAGATTCACAACAAGCCGCGTTTACATAGCGGACGCTGACCGAGAGACGAATGAGCGAAGACGGGGCGCAGCCGGGCGCGGATCTTCGCCCCGCCCCGCGCGGTTGTCCCGCTCACGCGCGCGGCTTCCCCGCTGTGTACCGCTCGCGCGCCCGCACGCCCAGCGCCTCAGGGCGGCGCCCAAGACTCCGGCCCCTTTTATCATCATTTTACCCATTTTTCACTCTCCCTCTTTGTTCATGACCCCCGCACCCTTGCTCACTGTTGCAAACGGAGGCTCTTACCATTTAGCTATTCCTTTCCCTTTATACTCATAGGCGTCGGCTAATGTGGTTCGAACAAATCAATTGTTAACGGATCATTATAGGAACAGTAGGTAAGTATTTCTGTAAGGTGGACCACTAGATAAGGATGAAATTATTATGATTAAATATCCTACTAAAATTGATAAATGTGAAAGTTTGTGAAATTGTGACATGTTTGGGCGAATAAAACACGAAAACTACTGAACGGATCGTGCTGAAATTTTTCACACATGAAGTTCAGTACCTGAATTAACATGAAAGCTACTTTTTATTTAAAAGCTGGTGGGTAGCTGCCGGAGGAAGCAAGTAATAACTAAGTAGCCATTAAGGATAAAAGGCATGGCACGCACTTTGCCATCGGAATTTGGATGCAGACTACGCAAATGCTCCTATTTTCCTACTAGGTATCATCAACAAAAATTGGTAAACTTCACTACAAGCTCAACTAAAAGCGTGTTAGGGTGTATTATAGTGTAGTGTATAGGGTGTTGATACATTTATTAGGCATCGACACTTATAGATAATTCAACAAGAGGAAAATAATTTTTTGCCGTGCCGGTATTAAATCTGAGCTGGCAAAGCAGTCTGCAGCACCTTATGTGCGTCCAAAGTAACAAAATATATGTAGTTGTATTACATCTATACTAATATTATAAAAATGAAAGATTTGATTGTTTGTTTGTTTGTATTGAATAGGCTCCGAAACTACTGAACCCGATTTGAAAAATTCTTTACCAATAGAAGCCCACATTACTTCTGAGGAACATAGGATGAACATATACTTTTTACCGCGGGAAAATGCTTCATTCCAACGGAAAAACGGGTAATAGTATTTTATAATGTGGACGTGTTATATAACTTACGTACATACAGGGTGTTTGGTATTGTGACCGACATTATTTTTTGGGGAGTTATGGCGGTCATAGACTACTTTTTTCCGGTTGACTCAATTTTACGGTTGCAGAGATATGATTTTTTAAATTTTTTTTGATAATCACTCAAAATCTCACCTTTGAATCGTCATCTTTTTTGTTTGTAACTGTAATGCCACAAAATAACTTGTGCTGAATTTTTCAATGTATATTTATTATAAATAAATTTTATCTTGATAAAATTCACTTTAGTCACGAGCATTCAGAGTAAAAAATCTGTGTAAAAGTATAAAATCGCGACAAATACTAAATGAATTAAAAAAAACTAAAAGTAATTTTTATGTTTTGTTCTTCTGAATAATTATCTGAGCGTCTGGTCGAAGCGACGCGTGACCCGAGAGCGGTGAGTATCTGGCGCAGCGCATCAGCATTGCCATACAGCGGGGCAATGCAGCCAGCGTCTTAGGGACGCTTCCGAGTGGTATTTATATGGATCAGTTAAGCTACCTGTAGATTGTTTGCAACAGTCTGCAGTTAGCTCAGTTGTTTCAATTGTAAATACTAGTTCTTATTTATTTCTTCAGAATTAATCTAAGATACAAGCTCGTATAGGTACTCTGCCTTCTCGCCTTATGCAAACACAAAAAAGTAAAAGTAAGTTCTAATTGCGATGCTTTTTTAGCGAACACAGATTCTCTCTTCACATAACTCAACATGTTGAAAAATATCAGTTATTCCACTAGAGACCATAATATCAATTTTGTAATAAATTTCAAAATCAAAACAATTGTAATCAATTAGGAGTAGTATATTATAATTTGTAAATTCGATTTATTGATTTTACATAGTATAAAAAACTTACTAACACTTTCACTGCCCAGCCTCTGCGTCAGTGAAAGTCTTTCTGAAGCTGTTATAACGTCAAGGACTGAACCGTTTTAAAAGCCGATCTTTAGAAGCCTCCGAAATTTCGAACAGAAAATACTTAATTCCTTATTAATTATTTACCTACACTATTTTTTTACATTTGCGGGACTAATAATAATCGATCAGAAATACATTTTTCGCACCATTTCGGATCATTATCTATAGAATAAATAAATAATTGACGCATCAACGAACATACAAAGGAAATAAATAGGTAGAGCTAGCCAGACTGCTCCAGTTTTGACGTCGTCGGTTAAAAAGTAAGACTGTGAAAAATCGATTTAACTGTGAAAAAATTAAAAAAAAATATTTAAAAGACTAAACATTCTTATTGTCTATGTTACTAACGACAGTAGAATAGTTAAAACTGGGGCACGTGTATCCTCCTAGAGGGTTAAGAAAACTCTGACAATTTTGAAATTTGAAAATACACAATGGACCAGACTTCTCATTGTGGTCTGTGAGACTTCTACATTTGCTCTACCTAAATAAAATAGCAGCCTAGAGTCGGGTATTATGTATTTATTTAGTCATTTAAAGCACGTCATGCCGTTGGTGCTGCACCTGACCTCTCCGCGGTCGTGTCGGTCTACCGTCCCATCGGATTATGAGAGTGAGTGGGAATAGAGAGTTCATCCGTGTTTGCGCGCACACTTGTGCACTACAATATGTCTCGCGCACTTCATCAGAATCAGAAATTTAGGTATAAAATAGTGTACAGTTTCAACAGCTTATCTATAATAGACATACAATAAGTTTTAAGTACCTTTATAACTAGGTAGGTAGGTAGGTACATATTTATTAACATTCCAAGTTATTCAGTGTTCTGGATGTTTTCTGTATAAAATAAAAAATATCTACCTATGTAGTGTATTGTACAATTTAAGTATATCAGTTATCTAGTAGTAGTAACACAAGCTCTGCTTAGCTTGGGGCTAGATAATGCTGTGTGAATTGTTCAGCATTATTATTTATTTATTTATTATTATTTATTTTATGAATAAATTAGTTCATTCATCATCATATCATAAGGTAAAGCTACTCTAGATTCTGGTAAGTTATTATTATTGTATTATATTTTTATTAAATTATTTATTATTACCTACACTTTGTGGCGACAGCGGACATTTTCCAGGTGGGACTGAAAATCAACAATGCTGAGTCCTTATCCTTTTCATCATCATCACGTCTCCTAAGTAAGTCTATATTATGACCTAACTTTAAAATCAAAAACTCTTTATTTCCATAAATACAATAAATGTACACTTAGAAAAGGTCAAATTATAAAACTAAACACTGACACAGAACTAAAGTGATATCTTTGATTTCTGTCGCTTCGGTATGTAGACTAAAGTAAAGAAGCGACGAAGAAACCTTTAGCCTGTTAGTTGTTATTTTTCGAGTTGGAGCAAAACCCGTCCCAAGCTTTTTTATCATCTAGCTAGATAATCGTATATTTTATAGTAAGCCTTTTTGCACAGCAAGGTTTTGACAATTTGTATGAATTTATTTTATGATAATTTTTGCAACTCACTAGGAGTTTTGTTGTAGAAGCGTAGGTAAACATTGCCCTTTAAAATATACATTAATTTCGTGTAGCCTAGTTGTGGGCACAGCGAGTTTGTGTTTATTTCTGATATTAAAATTATGTTTATTACAATTTAAAAATGTTCTTTGTTTATTAACTACCTACCCTTAGTATTGAAGTGTATATGTACATAAGTACATAAAAGATTTAAGATTTAAGTCTCATTTATAACTTACTAGTTTCCGCCCGCGACTTCGCTCACATTGTTTCTATGGAAACGTTTAAAGGTGATTTCTATCCCATGGGAACTGATTTATGGGATAAAGAGTAGCCTATGTTTGATTCCAGGATTAGAATTACCTGTATGCAAGATTTCAGCCCGATCGGTACAGTAGTTTTGGCGTGAAGAGGTAACAAACATCCATTCATCCAACTTTTTGCATTTATAATATTAGTGTGATACATAGTGTTTTTATGAATAAACTCCTTTTAATTTTTATTTTATTTAAGTTATGGCAAACGATAGCAACCAAGAAGGTAGGTAGTAAGTACTCACAACGATCCCCACACTCTGTTTACCCAACTCGCCTGTGTCAACAACGCAGTAACGACTTCCGACGCTTAGCTGAATAGGTAATTATCAAGACCTTTGGAGGGATTAGAAAGATAAACACGGGATTCGACGGGAATGCCTTTTTTCAATACGTAGAGTTAGATATTGTACGGTTTTATGTGAAGCATGTGCGTTACACGTTAATATCTAAGGATTTCTTATTTTTTATTTATTAGCTGGTTTTCTTTACATGTAGAAATTAAATTCATAATTACTTAGCTTGGGACTAGATGATGATGTGTGGATTTTCTAGCATTATTATACACTTCATTTATTTTTTAATCTGGAAAATATAACATTACAAAACTGTTCTACGTATCAAAACGGTGAATCACCGGCCGCGAAGGCATTATTGTAATTATTTTTAAAGTAAATATAATATTTCTTTTGGTAATTATCACTGACTAGCTGCATTCTTACTACCCGTTGTCCTATTACCCCTAGGGCGCTACAATTATTTTGGATTCACTCTTGTTAGATTGATAACTTTGACCGGTACTCCATATTTATAGAATTAATTAATTAAGGAATGTCTTGTATAAAATTAATACCTACCTATTAATCCTAAATATATCCGTCTATCTAAAAAATCCGTCATCTTACAGACGTTGATACTTCTAGACTAGTCTATTTCAGCTACTTCCATAGTGTTATGTCTTGTGGCATACTGCTGTGGGGGAACGCTGCAGATATTAATACCGTATTTGTGCTGCATAAGAGAGCTGTTCATGCAATCTATAATATCTTAGTATGTAAATAAATTCAAACAAATTGTCAAACATATCCTTTGTAAAAAGGCTTACTATAAAATATCAGATTATTTAGGTAGAGGATAAAAAAGCTCGGGACGAGTTTCGCTCCAGCTCGAAAAATAACAATTACCAGGCTACTTCAGGTTTCTTCGTCGCTTCTTTACTTTAGTCTACATACCCAAGTCACACAAATAAAAAATATCACTTTATTTCCGTGCCAGTGTTTAGTTTTATGATTTGACCTTTTCTAAGTGTGCATTTAGGAATAGGTATAATAAAATACATTTATTTATGGAAATAAAGAGTTTTTGATTTGATTTGATATCCCCAATTTAGTTTAGAAGAGACTATTAACAGAAAATTAGAATTATAAACACATAATAGGCATACATACACTAGGTACCCACTATTACCAAGTATTATCGAAGAAAATGTTGCCTACAAAGAGTAGGTATAGTGCCAGTACCAACTAGAAAGCTGTACACTACCTTCTGCCCGCGTCTTCGCACGCGCTTTTCCAGGATGAAAAGTAGTAAAAGCCCATCTACCTCCCTGCCAAATTTCATTGAGATTCGTTCAGCCGTTAAGGCGTGAAAAGTAACAGACAGACTGTTAAATAGAGTTTATTTTGAATTTATAATATACTAGTTTCTACCCGCGGCTTCGCACGTGTTGTTTCTATGGAAACGTTTAAAGGTGATTTCTATCCCATCTATCCCATTATAATAACTCGAAAATTACCTACTCTGTCCATCTGTCTACTTTTTCACGCCTAAGAGGCTGAACGGACCCTAATGAAATTTGTCAGGGAAGTAAATATAGTATCTTGAGGACGGACAAAGGTCTGCGTGTAAAGCCGCGGGCAGCTGATAGTTAATATTATAAAGATTGGATGGATGGATGTTTGTTACCTTTTCACGCCAAAACTACTGAACGGATCGGGCGAAATTTTGCATACAGATAATTCTAATCTTGGAATTTATTTTTATTTATTTATTTATTTAGACGCACAAAACATAAAATAATCACAGAATATACAAAACTAAAATAAAATTGGTTGAGAACTTGATTATTTCACAAATCATGTGTGTATGCACATATGAGAATCTTACGAGCAAAACATGTAGAGCAAAAAATTCACAATATAAAAAATATACATATAAAACAGAATAAAGGGATACCATAGGCTAATTATAGGTAAGTGTTTGAGCACACCTAGCAGCAATTAGACCATTGTATGTTTAGTATTAGGAGTTTAATTTAATTTAATTGATTTTAAGGTTCGGGTAAATTGGCTCAATTTGGGAACAAAAACGTCAAGTATAATGTTATCCTGAGCTAAGTCATTGTATTGCCGGGCCATTCGGGTTAGGGGGTTGTAAAATGAGATATTATTTTTATAAGTCAACAAAGCAAAGAGGTTGGTTGTGTTGGACCTGCGCGCACTAAATCGTGCATTAAAAGATATCTCTGATAACAGCTTGGAGGAATCAATGATTGCGTGTATGTTTTGGAATCAAACATAGACTACTTTTTATCCTATAAATCAGTTCCCGTGGGATAGAAATCACCTTTAAAAGTTCTGCGTGCATAAGCTAGTTTACCATAGATCGATCTAATTGCAGGCTGTTGCCAACAATCTAGAGGTAGCTCAACTAATTCAAATCAATACTAATCGGAAGCGTCTCCAAGACGCTAGCTGCATTGCCCCATAGATAAATATTTTTAACCGATTTCGAAAAAAGGAGGAGTACCTACCTATCTACGTCCGGCTATAAGTATGTGGGGATGTTTTTAGTAAAGATCCTATGACTACGTTCCTATCTTTGGTTTTTAGGGTTTCGTTCGGGTACGAAGCCCTTATGGTCTTGCTCTGGCCTTTTTTCCCTCTTGAATAAATCTGCAAGTACAGTCAGCGTCAAATTGATATGAGCGTCTAGAGTAGTCAAAATAATCTGAAAAACATAAAATCAATTTGATATACCCCGTTCGAATCACCATAATGTTGTCAG
The DNA here is from genome assembly GCA_949316285.1 of Eupithecia subumbrata. NCBI lineage: Eukaryota > Metazoa > Arthropoda > Insecta > Lepidoptera > Geometridae > Eupithecia > Eupithecia subumbrata. Next base: position 17,814,587 of record OX438642.1, read on the forward strand.
CACCCAAAGTGTTCAATGTATCTTACTACTCCTTGTTTCACATTTATATTATAAGCAGGCAGGGTGACTGATTGCTCATATAAATATGAAATAATGAGTAGTAAGATATTTTGAACACCTTGGCTGCTTACAACAATATGATGCTTCGAACGGCGTATATCAAATTGCTTTTATGTTTTTCAGATCATTTTGACTACTCTAGACGCTCATATCAATTTGACGCTTACTGTACCAGCCAAAGCTATTGACGTTTGAAAAAACAATAAAATTAAATATCGTGCGCCTGTTAGTCCTGTGTCCTGTCATTTGGTTCGAAACACATAACAACAAAATGACTGGACTATGTAGAAACAGTACAGAATATAATAACACGTTCTTGCGCCGTAAAGCATCTTTAGTAGGCTTTTACTTTTTAACAGACTGAAATATAAGGATTTTCTATGTGTTCGTCTTTATGTACAAATCCCCTTCGCAGGGGATTATGGCAGGGGATTATTGGATTAAGCCCTTTTTTATGTATGTTCGTCGATTTCTCCGTCATTTCGACCTCCGTCATGACGACCTCCGTGGCGCAGCGGGCGAAGGTCCGCCTGCGACGCAGGAGGTTGCGGGTTCGATTCCCGCCTCGGAACAAATTTGTGTACGATCTGCAGAAATTTGTTCCGTTGGTCTGGGTGTTTTCTATGTATAATAAAAATATCTATCTATGTAGTATATTGTATTAAGTATATCAGTTATCTAGTACCCATAACACAAGCTCTGCTTAGCTTGGGGCTAGATAATGCTGTGTGAATTGTCCAGCATTATTTATTTTTATTTTTATTTATTGAGATAGAGCCTTTTGATTGGTATCGTAAAATTACAAGTGTTTTTTTTTTCAATTTGGCGGGTTCGATCTTGGTTCAGAAAGACGATTATTCAAAAATCTTTGAATGCACAATAAATTGTTTAAAAATTAAAAAAAAAAAAAAGAGTTAAAAGGAAATGAAATATCTGGATGAAAATTTTCAGTAGGTAAGTATACCTACCTACATTTTCTGATGTCGAAATTTTAAAAGATACTTACAAGGTCTAATCGGGTTTCAGAAGTATTGAGTTGTAGAATTCATAAAACATTTTGATTTTTTTTCTAATATAATACTTTTTGAAATCCCCCCCTAACTCCGAAGTTTGCAGAGCAATAAAGGTAGGTACTTATCTGAAATTTATGTAGCGTTTGTAGATGAATATTATACAGGAAAAATAATAGAGCAGTCTGTAATAAGACCGGTTTTTCAAAATTGGTCATAAAGGGTCAATAATTTTCAAAAGGGGGGTTACTTCATTGAGTGGGGTATCAAATGATAGGTAGGTATCAGTTTGTAAGTTTCAAAACAATTTTTGAATGTTTTCTAGGTTTCATACTTTCTTTTCGAAATATAGGTAGACACCTAGACACCTAGGTAGGTACATAATGGAAAAAGTTGATAAATTAACCACTTGCGACTAATCTCCGAAAGCAGAGAGCGATCCTTATATTAAATGTAAGTAAGAAAGAAATAGAAGATAATACATTCAAATTAAAATTCAGAAATATCTGGTATCAAAAACACATAATAATATTAAAGAATATTTTGACAGTAAACCCCCAAAATGTATATAGTGCTGAATCATTGATATTTAACTCCTATTAACCGTAAATAAATTTTCGTACGCAATTCACCAACACCAACCAGTATCACTAAATAATTCATCCAATAATTTATCCTACGCATCATGTAGTAGGTAGATTTCCCATGGAATACGCAAATTGCAACTAGCAACTAGAAATAAACAAATAAACTCGTGTTCGTATTAGGTATGAACTTCGTCATCATCATCAGCCCACAGCTGAACATAGGCCTCCCCCAAACGACGCCACGAATAGCGGTCCTAGGGGCCTCCAGACGCCGCCTCCAGTTTCGTTTTCGTAAACGTGCAAAACCAAATCTTAAGTCGCTTACATAAAACTATTTCTAGTAAAAAAGTAAAGGATAAAAAATGGTTATTGTGGGTTATCCCTAAGAGATAGACGTATACTCGCGTGGACATTTTTGCGGACCTTTTTAAGGTGTACAATACCGTAGTACATTTAATCTATCTCGTAGGGTTTAGCCAGCGTTTGCAATATTATAAGCGCAAAAAAATGTGTTTAATTACGACAACACATTAGAAACCTCTAAAATTATCAGTGTTTCTATACTATATTATGCATGTATTATACATACATATAAACCTTCCTCTTGAATCACTCTATTTCTCGACGACCTCCGTGGCGCAGCGGGCGAAGGTCCGCCTGCGACGCAGGAGGTTGCGGGTTCGATTCCCGCCTCGGAACAAATTTGTGCACGATCTGCATAAATTTGTTCCGTTGGTCTGGGTGTTTTCTATGTATAATAAAAAAAAAATCTATTTATGTAGTGTATTGTATTAAGTATATCAGTTATCTAGTAACCATAACACAAGCTCTGCTTAGCTGTGTGAATTGTCCAGCATTATTTATTTCTATCTATTAAAAAAAACCGCATCAAAATTTGTTGCGTAGTTTTAAGTTTTAAGCATACATAGGGACAGACAGACAGACAGCGGGAGCGGTTTTGTTTTATACTATGTAAAGAAGCGTTTGCACGAAAACGAATCTAAAACTTGGATTTCGTTTTAAACAATATACGGCCTCTATCCATCGACTCCCTGCGACCGCTACCATGGCGTCGTCGGTCGATCGAGTGGGTCTTCCCACACTCCGGTTCGCATTGAATCGAAGTATGAAAATGCCCTAATTCATTCGTATAGAGTAGTGTTGAGCCGCTCGTTAGTAATTACGAATATAACTATACTAGCTGCTTTCTTACTTCCCGTTGTCCTATTACCCGTTTTCTCGTAGGAGTGAAGCATTTTCCCGCGGTAAAAAGTAGCCTATGTTCATCAGGAAAAATAGTGAGTTGTAAGTAGTAATTCAATGGCTTCTAATGGTAAAATAATTTTTCAAATCGGTCTAGTAGTTTCGGAGTCTATTCAATACAAACACAAACAATCAAATCTTTCCTCTTTATAATATTAGTATAGATGACTGTCTTCTTGGTACACCCGGATTTTTTTTGACGATTCAAAGAATGCAAAAAAGTAGATTTTGGCATGATCAGTACCTCAATAATAGGCGACCTTAGTAAAGCAGTGGGTGAAGGACGGCTTGGGACGCAAGGAGTTGCGGGTTCGATTACCGCCACAGGACAAATGTTTGTAACGCTAGGTATAGGTACCTACTTAAAGATATTTGTTCCAGGTCTGTTTTCTTTCTATCCTACTTATTATAAAGGTTGTGCCGTTGTGAAGATGTTTTTGAATTAAAAAGTTTATTTGTTTCCAGGCTTAGAGCTACATCTTTGCAAAATTTCACCCTGATAGATTCAGTCGATATGGCGTGAAGCTGTAACAAACATCCATCCAAGCATCTAAACATCCAAACTTTCACATTTATAATATTACTAGTTTTGCCCGCGGCTTCGCATGCATCGAATCTATGGACACGTTTTATGGTTATTTCTATCCCATGGAAACTGATTTATGGGTTGCAAAATATGCAAAATTTCAGCCATAATAATCTCATTACCAACGTCAAATACATTCACCATAGACATATGTCCTGATATGTATGTGATGTGTGTATAAACACACACATATCAGATACAAAGTTTATTACAAAGTTTATTTCTCTGTATGAATTTATATGATCATACTATGTAGTGGTGAGCATGAACCTAAATCTTATAGATTCAAGGCGGTGACTAGGTACCTACCTAACAGAAAGCAGAAGCCTTAAAATACATTGAAGTTAAGCTCGATCGAAACTTTATTACAGCGCCCTCTGTATGAATTTCTATGATCGTAACATGTAGTGGTGAGCATGAACCTAAATCTGATAAGTAGATTCATGGTGGTGAGTAGCAAAAAGCAGAAGCCCTAAAATACATTGAAGTTAAGCTCGATATGAAGTGCGTCAAGTATTACCTAGATGGCGCTGTTTCAAATTTTGAGATGGTTCAGCAGTTATTAGTATTTATGTATTTATGTTTCGTATTTATTTATATTTAAAAAGGTTGTGATGGTGATGATATTGATAACCTATAGGCAAAGAAATTATTAATCGTCCTAGCCTGTAGGGTTTGTGGCGTCAGCAAAAGTAGCCTATAGGTTCCGTGACAAGCAAACGCGACAGCAAAAGTTACCAAATAAGAAACTGTAAAAGGTTCTTGGTTTGTTCAAGTAAATGATTATTAGATTACACACATATATTTATTCATAATCTTTTGTAAAACAATATTTATCTACGAATAATTAAATTTTGCTTAAGTAGACAATATAAATAAATATGTATATATATTAAAATATAGGAAAGATTACGAATCAGTTGAAAGTTTACAATCAATCAAGTACATAAAATTGTACATAAATACAATGAATATTATAAATAAAAACTACAAGGTTCTAACATAATAATTATGTAGAATATCGTACAAAACACATGATACAATAATGTTTGAAAGATGTAAAAGCATGTAAGTTTCCAAGTATTATTAGTAAATTCTAAGTATATTTTATTGAAATACTGTGCGTTTCAATAAATTGAGGACCTATCTGGTATTCCTTTCATTTACTTTAAAAACATCGAAAATAGGTACTTACTTAACTAATTTATATATAATTTTATAAATCTTAAAGCTCATAAATAAAATTTAAGCAAATTGCACAATAATCCTGTATTTAATTTTGCTTAAGTAGATATGTATTGTAAATAGGTAATATATTAAAATATAGGAAAGGTTACGAATCAGTGGGAAGTTTACAATCAATTAAGTATATAAAATTGTTCATAAATACAATGAATATTATAAACAAAAACTACAAGGTTCTAACGTAATAATTATGTAAAATTAAGTACAAAACACATGGTTAAATAATGTTAGTAAAAGCATGTAAGTTTCCAAATATTATTAGATTTATTATAAGTATACATAGATTACATTTATAAGTAAATTTAATTGAAATACTGTGCGTTTCATTAAATTGAGGACCTATCTGATATCCCTTTCATTTACTTTAAAAACATCGAAAATAGGTACTTACTTACCTAATTTACATATTATATATATATATTTAATTTTATAAATCTAACAGCTCATAAATAACATTTAAGCAAATTGCACAAAAATCCCGTATAATTACTTGAGATCGTATTCAAACCCCTACCCATGATGAAACCCTTTCCTAGTTTACGTGGCGGTTTCATATTTTAGGAGTCAGAATTTACCTATTTTATATTTTTTTTACCTATTAAGTACAGATGAAGCTTATAGTTATTGTACTCTTGTATTTCTGAGTACCAAGCACTCCGTGACCTGTATGGGGGTACAAGGTATATTCACTCAGATACCCCAACACGGCATCAAGATGGCATTTTGAAAATTTTGTTCAAAGAATAATAAACCACAATTATAGTTTTTTACGTTTAAATAATTACAAAATTTACGAAGTACAAGTACCTATTCTGTGGAATGCTTTGAGCCTAAATATCATAACCCTTTCAGAGCCTATTTTCCACCTGCTCCAACATGAAGATGTACGTCATGGGCACTGAAAAAGTTAATTCAAAATATCGTCGAATAGAAATTTACGCGACGTCAATAACCACGTATCGGTTTTAATATTATGGACTAGCGTCCATATGTATGAACTTATATGAATTGACACGTTTACGCGTCTAAGGTTCTATACACAGGTACCTAAACCTATTATACGCGCAAATGTTTATGAATTCTCTGAAGTACGCGTGATTGGCTGCGCAGTATCTTATTTTAAGGTCAGAAGGAATAAATGATTCTACTGTACCGTGCGCAGTTTCACATTCGCGGCTATGTTCACAGAATTCATAAAGAGTTTCGCGTCCTATTAACCTACTACAGTACATAATACAGTACAACATTGAGATCAACAATCTTTACTTTCGTCTTAAACTCTTAAGTATTGTACACATTTAACTTGACACGTATAACATTAATACAGCGTAACATGGTTATGTTACTGGTAGATAAACCATTAATCAAATACCATAGACAACACCGAAAATGTGAGAAGTAGCAATATCTACTAACATGTCTCCAATTGTGGAAGTTCTCTTCGATAATGTTTTCTTTATTTATCCCCCACTCTTGCTAATTTTATACTGCTCAAATTCTTTGATTGCCAGGGACAGTTGCTCCCTTACTGATGTACATTCCGACTGCAGATCTTCAAACTGAGTCTGAAATAGATAGTAATAACATTGAATTAATCAATGACATCATCATTGGGAGGGGGGTCCAGCAGTGGACTAATATAGCTATGATATATCTAATTAATTAGAAAAGACATATACACATCCACTTAAGCAGTCGCCGCCGCGGCATAAGAAACGCCTACTTCTACTCAGCTCGTGGATGTCGTATGAGGCGAAGGGAATCTACCAAAAGAAGGGCACCATCTTCCTTTTGTGTATTTGTCTTCCTCAAACCCTTTGTCCGGTTTACAGTAATCACCACGCTTGGCAGGCGGATTGCTGATCGCAGTAGAGAGGGTAACAATACTCAGAAGGAAACTGCTGCCCTGTTTCTATTTATTTATTAAAGTTAAGGCCAGGTATTCCTACAGAAGTATTAATATTACTTATTTTTTTTTTTTAATTTTAATTACTATTTTCTATGACTCAAATGATTTTAAAAATCACAAAAGCGCGGCCTCTGCTGGAATATCAAGCCTTAAGTTTCTGATAGGTTCCCTTAGTGTTTACTATCTCAAAGTTGGAGAGGACCACCATGTCTAAAGGGTTATTTATTACCTCACAATAGTTGCATTGCTGCTTCATGGCAAGGCAGCTGTCCACGATGTCCCGGAAGCGCTTTTTGTCACTGTCATATGCCTTCTTGGTATCGCTGAGAGCTTTGTCAATACGATTCTTGTAGTCCGAGATCACTGAAACAATTAAAGAGTGAGGTGAGTTATGGGGAAACTAGGAAAACAAAAGGAACAAACGGGCACCACTTTCATAACAGATGTAAGCGGGTTAACTAAGCACCTTATTTGTGTTGGAAGAACACCAATGTTTCATCCCTTAACCTGCTTAGATCCATAATGAATCTGTCAAACTACACTACTTTTATACAGTAAAGTAGGAGAACACTTATAACCGGTTATCAAACTCAGTAACCAGTGCCCCCACGGTGAACTCTTTTAAAAATAGACTGGACAAATATTGTAAGTACACACAAGGACTGAGATTTTATGATGAGCTCTAAGAACTGCCTGTGTATTACAAATAATAATAACTACTACTATACTGAAATCTGCACCAATGTCTTACTCATGGGAGTGCAGTATGTGCGCATGATGAGATAGCTACTAATATATTCAACTAGCTGTACCCGCGACTTCGTTCGCGATTGCCTTACCTGCCGACTAATTAAGTTCACATTTAACCATAGTCTCTCATATTATGAAACGCCGCCGTGCAAAAACTCGTGTAGGGTCTACGGGGGATAGCATGTTGTCATCTTCAATCCCACTCTTTATCCACACGACTTTTAGCTACGACTCGGCCAGCGTCAGTGTTAAGAAGTGTCATACTCGTTTCACTTCTTACTCATGGTTCCGTTCAGCTGGAGCCCTATTCTGCTATACTACCTAATCGCTTCACTATGACATGGGTATCGACACAGAATGACACGTTTTCGTATTCCACCTCAGATGAAAGAAATTATGATGAATGCAGATGGAGAGACGCGCGTCAAGTTTGAAACTATTAATTTATCTCGCACGCACTATCTGGAGTTTTATTAATCTATGGATTCTACGTGATGATTCTGCGACGATTCCATTGTCATACTGAAGCAATTGTATTGCAGAATTGGGCTCCTGATCCATTTGACCGGACCGCCGTAAGTTTTTTTCGTTAGTAGGTAGGTACAGATGGCTGTGTACCAAAATATGTTTCTGTGGTCCAGTTACTTTAATTGGACCACTTACTGCAACCAAACTTCGGTAGTACAGTTAACTGGACCAGCTAAACCACCATATATCATGTAAGGTAGGAATATAACTTATTTTTCCAAGACGCACCACCTTTGTAGGTAGGAACCTAACTAATGGGTGCGTCTTGGAAAAATAAATAGATAGGAACTTACCTACCCTTTATCTAAATTTTTTTCTTCAATCTACAGATTATTTCATCAATCCACTGATTTTCTACTCGAGTTTCTACTTATTTAATCAAATTCGATCTTGCAACACTGTTTCTAACAAAAAGAATGCATGAAATCGGACGACGCGTAGACTCGTCGTGATGCGCGGTTTAAGAAATCTACGTTTTCTCTCTCCCAGGGGAACCTTACTGAATTTCAGGATAAAATTTATTCCATGTCCTTCCTTGCAGTATGAACTCAAAACGTGCCAAGTTTCATTCCAACTCATTACCTATGTAGTTCCGTCGTGATGCGCGGTTAAAGAATTTTACTTTCATCCTCTCTCCCAGGGGAACCTTACTGAACCTTACTGAATTCCAGGATAAAATGTATTCCATGTCCTGCCTTGAACTCAAATCGTACCGATTCAGTCCAATTCATTCAAGAGTTTCGGCGTGATGCGCGGTGAAGGAATTTTACTTTTATCCCTTCTCCCAGGGGAACCTTACTAAATTCTGGGATAAAATGTATCTTTCCTCGTAGTATGAACTCAAATTATGCCGAGTTCCATTCGAATTCATTCAGCTGTTCCGTCGTGATGCGCGGTTAAAGAACTTTACTTTCATCCTCTCTCCCAGGGGAACATTACTGAATTCCGGGATGAAATGTATCCCATGTCCTTCCTTATAGTATGAAATCAAATCGTGCAAGGTTTCATTCCAACTCATTCAGCAATTTCGGCATCATGCGCGTTGAAGAAATTTAACTTTCATCCCCTCTCCTAGGGGAACCTGACTGAATTCCGGGATAAAAAGTATCCTATGTCCTTCCTCGAAGTATGACCTAAAATCGTGCCGAATTTCATTTCAATACCTTCAGTAGTTTCGACGTGATGCGCGTTTAAGAAACAGACAGACAGACAGACAGACAGACAGACAGACAGACAGACAGACAGACAGACAGACATGAATGAAAAAAATTACAGTTTTGGCTTCAGTATCGATAATAGAGTGCCCTCCAAAAAAAATTTTCAAAATATCTTCAATGTACAGAATTGGACCTGTTACAGTTTTATTATAAGTATAGACTAGCTGTACCCGCGACTTCGTTCGCGATTGCCTTACCTGCCGACTAATTAAGTTCACATTTAACCATAGTCTCTCATATTATGAAACGCCGCCGTGCAAAAACTCGTGTAGGGTCTACGGGGGATAGCATGTTGTCATCTTCAATCCCACTCTTTATCCACACGACTTTTAGCTACGACTCGGCCAGCGTCAGTGTTAAGAAGTGTCATACTCGTTTCACTTCTTACTCATGGTTCCGTTCAGCTGGAGCCCTATTCTGCTATACTACCTAATCGCTTCACTATGACATGGGTATCGACACAGAATGACACGTTTTCGTATTCCACCTCAGATGAAAGAAATTATGATGAATGCAGATGGAGAGACGCGCGTCAAGTTTGAAACTATTAATTTATCTCGCACGCACTATCTGGAGTTTTATTAATCTATGGATTCTACGTGATGATTCTGCGACGATTCCATTGTCATACTAAAGCAATTGTATTGCAGAATTGGGCTCCTGATCCATTTGACCGGACCGCCGTAAGTTTTTTTCGTTAGTAGGTAGGTACAGATGGCTGTGTACCAAAATATGTTTCTGTGGTCCAGTTACTTTAATTGGACCACTTACTGCAACCAAACTTCGGTAGTACAGTTAACTGGACCAGCTAAACCACCATATATCATGTAAGGTAGGAATATAACTTATTTTTCCAAGACGCACCACCTTTGTAGGTAGGAACCTAACTAATGGGTGCGTCTTGGAAAAATAAATAGATAGGAACTTACCTACCCTTTATCTAAATTTTTTTCTTCAATCTACAGATTATTTCATCAATCCACTGATTTTCTACTCGAGTTTCTACTTATTTAATCAAATTCGATCTTGCAACACTGTTTCTAACAAAAAGAATGCATGAAATCGGACGACGCGTAGACTCGTCGTGATGCGCGGTTTAAGAAATCTACGTTTTCTCTCTCCCAGGGGAACCTTACTGAATTTCAGGATAAAATTTATTCCATGTCCTTCCTTGCAGTATGAACTCAAAACGTGCCAAGTTTCATTCCAACTCATTACCTATGTAGTTCCGTCGTGATGCGCGGTTAAAGAATTTTACTTTCATCCTCTCTCCCAGGGGAACCTTACTGAACCTTACTGAATTCCAGGATAAAATGTATTCCATGTCCTGCCTTGAACTCAAATCGTACCGATTCAGTCCAATTCATTCAAGAGTTTCGGCGTGATGCGCGGTGAAGGAATTTTACTTTTATCCCTTCTCCCAGGGGAACCTTACTAAATTCTGGGATAAAATGTATCTTTCCTCGTAGTATGAACTCAAATTATGCCGAGTTCCATTCGAATTCATTCAGCTGTTCCGTCGTGATGCGCGGTTAAAGAACTTTACTTTCATCCTCTCTCCCAGGGGAACATTACTGAATTCCGGGATGAAATGTATCCCATGTCCTTCCTTATAGTATGAAATCAAATCGTGCAAGGTTTCATTCCAACTCATTCAGCAATTTCGGCATCATGCGCGTTGAAGAAATTTAACTTTCATCCCCTCTCCTAGGGGAACCTGACTGAATTCCGGGATAAAAAGTATCCTATGTCCTTCCTCGAAGTATGACCTAAAATCGTGCCGAATTTCATTTCAATACCTTCAGTAGTTTCGACGTGATGCGCGTTTAAGAAACAGACAGACAGACAGACAGACAGACAGACAGACAGACAGACAGACAGATATGAATGAAAAAAATTACAGTTTTGGCTTCAGTATCGATAATAGAGTGCCCTCCAAAAAAAATTTTCAAAATATCTTCAATGTACAGAATTGGACCTGTTACAGTTTTATTATAAGTATAGATTAAGTCAATAAGAAACATAAAAATAAACATACCTACTTATAATAATATTTATTATGTGTATCAGTGTCTAGTTACCATAACACGAGCTCTGCTTGGCTTGGGTCTAGATGATGCTGTGTGTATTGTCCAGCAATATTTATTCATTTGGACAAAAAGTTATCATTATCAGATCTAGGAAAGCAATATAAATAAATAAAGATTTATAATAACTTTTTTGGGCAAGGCTTGTTTTATTTAAGTTTTATTCTGTACTTGTTGTATCTACACTAAGTCAGAGACTTGTGGTTAAGATACTACTTCCCTTCCAGTTAAGTTTTACTATCATACAAAAATTTCACATTTTACTAACTTTCGGCTTTAAAATATAAGTAGGATTTCTGCCATCAATCATCGTAGACAGGTAGGTAATATAAATACAAAGTCAACGAATTGAATTAATCTACACTTGTGGTTAGTTCCCTATTTCTTAGTAATTATTCTAGCTCAAGCATTATGTCATATTGAGACCAATGGAACTACAGGTTCTCACAGATTTCGACCACATCACTGTCTGTTATCTTATACCGTAACTAAAACTCTGTTTTTATCAGACAAGCTAAATCCCTTCCCATCTTCAGTATGATTCGTCAACACTATCCGTCCACTCTTGATGATTTTGTCTGTTAATTAATTCTGTTCTTTTGTCTTATAGATCTCTTTTTATATATTCCAGTTGTTTTTATCTTAGTAATAAGTACTTACTTAACAAGTTGTAAAAATATTTATTATCATCATCACTTTTTTTTACACCACCATCAGTTTTTTTACGTACCAATACTATCGAGATGCGAGAGAGAGTGATTCCGTTGATTATATTAGTAGGTACCTAGGTACATGAAGCAATCTTTGAGCAGAGACTACTTTCTCTAAGTCAATGAAGTTACTTACCAGAAAGCTGAAACCTGGCTTTATCCAAATCTGCAGCACACATATCGTCCCCATATTGAGATGTCTCAATATTTAGCTGAATACGACTTAGGATGTAATAAAAAGAAGCTGTGCCTAGGACAAGGAACAACATAATGGCATACATTGTTTCTCTACGGTTCAAATAAGGCATTGCAACGGCCGAAAACTGAATTACCGAGGTAAATTATGATCGTCACACGCTTGACGCACTTATCAGAAGCACAGAAAATCAGAATTTTATTATGTACTTCTACTGCTTCATGCACAGATTAAATATAACCAGATGTTTGGCAAGCGTGCCGATGAGCAAGACCAAAGATTGCAAGGTGGTGGGGGGAAAGTGTTGCCATGCAATTTTATTACCCCGATTTTAGGTTTCTTATTTCATGTCTCTGTTGGTGGATTGGATTTGCGATTTTCCAGTTCATAAATTTGGGTGTTCAAATTCAGAACAGGAAATTCCACCAAACCTTGGTTGACCTTTGTAGTGAATGTTGTAAGTACTGGTCCTTACTTTTTGTTACAGCCTGCAGGTATTCCTCGGTCCGCTAGGTCTTATTTTATTACTTGCGCACTTACAACCTATTGATCCTGTTCTGTTAGGATTTAAAGCAAACTTTTAACTTTTTTGTGTATTTGGTTAAGTTTAATCGTTCCAGTTCCAGTAAAGTTATTAGTTTTCTAGTAAATAAATTTATAAGTAGGTACTTAAATTAGGTACGAATGTGGGAAAAGGTAAACATTTAATTTAACTAAGCCTAGAAAGGAAACAACGTTTAGTTAGGTACCTATCAATTTTGTTTTGTTATGTAGGTATAGGCACTTATTACGATACGAGTAGAAATAATTTTAAACTCTAGAATATAGAAAAATAATTTCAATAGTTTTATGTTAATAGTAATTAAACAACATTTTATTAGGGAATTAAATTCTTACACGTTAACCAGGCTTAGCCAACAGACTTCGAAATCACATTTCTCCTAATAAATTAAATCTTACGGTTTAGATATTGCTAAGGTAACCTTTAATACGAAATTAAATGGCACTTTTAAAATTATTATGCAGCTAAAAAGAAAAAAGTGCAAATACAACAAAATTAAATGACACTTTTACACCACAATATTACCAACATTCCTGCCTACTAATCCAAATATTTATATTCTGTTATAATTAATAAGTACCTATGTATGATCAGTCTTTAAGACGATTATTTCAATATGTTCTTAATCAAATCACATAGTCTTTAGTTAAATAAAATTTATTATTATTTATACTGGATTGCATTTCTTTTACATTCTCAGATTTAATTTTCTCAAATTAAATCTATATTATGGTATGTAAGAATATTGAATCATAATTATTAATTATGAATAATAAACAGGTTGTAACAAAAAGTAAGCACTAAACTTTCATGGGTGGGTTCCGACTTGATTATAGAACCGAAGAAAAATTCCCGAATAGTTTCGAAAAAAAAGTAAATTAAATGTTGTGCTTGTTTTCAGGTAAAATAAACTAAAAAGGCCTACGTACCTCTTTACAACTCCTTTAAAACACAAAACACCTTCGTCGTGGGTCGTTGACCGTGGAGTTCAACGACCCGCGACGTCATCGCAGCGGGCAACGCCTCTTAGATGTGATAGGTAGGTCTTACAAATGCATTTTTCCTCGGTTCTATGATAATAAGCAAATGACATCAGTCATTCATTCATTACCCAGTCTAGTGATAATTTCGTTTTTATTTATTTGTTTTAAATTTTCATATTTTCCTGTGTTCTTTGATCGAAGCTAAAGTTTGGTCCTTACTCTTTGTTACACCCTATATAAAAGTAATACTACCCAATATTTAAATATTTTGATTGGTTATTTCTATATTTGTTTGGAAGGTAGATTATTTATTTATTTATTTATCATTTATTTATTTACTTATTAATTATAATACAAAGTAGGTATGACAAACTTTCTCAGAGTCTTAAACGGACTTTCATTCATTTTATATATATTACGTACCAGCCTTGAAACAGCATGAGGGAAAAGATAAGTTCGCTGTTTCATTTTTATTAATAAATTTTCATAGAAATGTTTACTACAAATTTTGGACAATATTTTGGGTCCCCAATCTTTGCAACCCGTTGCTTCTTTCCAACGCAAACGTAGATGTTTATCTGCAGGAAATCTGTAACAAATAAAAACATGACACTTAAATGATAAATGCGAAAGTTTGGATGGATGGATGAATGGATGTTTACCTCTTCACGCTACTTACTACTGAAAGGATCGGCTGAAATTTTGCATACAGGTATCTAATTCTAAAATACTTTTTATTCCATAAATCAGTTCGTATGGGATAGAAATCACACCCTTAAACGTTTCCATATAAACAATGCGTGCGAAGCCGCGGGCATAAACTAGTTTTAAGATAATGTTTCTCGTTATGTACGTATACAAAAATATTTCAACGCGCCATTTGGGGAATTTTATTGTCGAGTGCAGGCAACCCTAAATTTTCGCAATGTTAGGTTATATTAATTAAAACTAGTATTTTATAAGTGCGCGAGCTGCAAGCAGCTCGCGTTAGTAGGGCTCTGCCTTGCGGTGGTGGCTGCCATAGTGTTCGTTTTTAATTGTATTCCCCTTTTCGTAACCTACGTCTTTGATTTTTTCGAAATTGATAACCAAGAGTGGAGACTGCGATTAAAGAATGTCAGCCATCTTGGATTTTCAAATGGACATCTTTTTCGTAATCTACGAGTTCGAGTTGATCGAAAACGATACCCATATCAAATTCTTGGATGGGGGAGGGGGTTCAGGAGGCTGGGCGTGGGGGTGACAGCACGGCTCGCTTCACTCGCCATGCTGTTCCCCTATAGTCGCATTGCTGTTCGCTTCGCTCACCGCAATACGTCCCCGCTCGTGCTACCACAAGGCAAGGCTCGCTTCGCTCGCCTTGCGGTGTGGCGTATTGCGGTTCGCTTCGCTCACCGCATTCCGACACGCCCGCCGTCGTCAAATTCGTAATCCTCGCCCCCATGTTAGTCGAAAACGATACCCATATCAGATTTTTTGATGGGGGCGGGGTACCCCGGGCGCGGGGAGTCGCAGCTGTTCCCCTGTAATCGCAGTGCGGCTCGCTTCGCTCGCCGCAATGCCTCCCGGGTTCAGGGTTGGGGGGGGGGGCGCGGGGGTCACAGGACGGCTCGCTTCGTTCGCCTTGCGGTGTGACGTATTGCCACACATCCGCCGTCATTCAATTTGTAATTCTCACCCCATGTTAGTCGAAATCGATATCAAATTCTTGGATGGAGGAGGGGGGGTCTTGGATGGGGGAGGGGGCACGGCTCGCTTCGCTCGCCTTGCGGTGTGACGTATTCCGACACACGCCCGCCGACATCAGATTCGTAATCCTCACCCTAATTTTAGTCAAAAAAGATATCCATATCAGATTTTTTGGTGGGGGAGGGGGAGGGAGTATTTTATAAGTGCGCGAGCTGCAAGCAGCTCGCGTTAGTAGGGCTCTGCCTTGCGGCGGTGGCTGTCATAGTGTTCGTTTTTAATTGTATTCCCCATTTCGTAACCTACGTCTTTGATTTTTTCGATATTGGTAACCAAGAGTGGGTTTTGCGATTTAAGAATGTCAGCCATCTTGGATTTTCAAATGGACATCTTTTTCGTAATCTACGAGTTTCTACGAGTTCTAGTATTTTCTACGAGTTCTAGTATTTTATACGAGTTCTAGTATTTTCTACGAGTTCTAGTATTTTATAAGTGCGCGAGCTGCAAGCAGCTCGCGTTAGTAGGGCTCTGCCTTGCGGTGGTGGCTGCCATAGTGTTCGTTATTAATTGTATTCCCCTTTTCGTAACCTACGTCTTTGATTTTTTCGAAATTGATAACCAAGAGTGGAGACTGCGATTAAAGAATGTCAGCCATCTTGGATTTTTAAATGGACATCTTTTTCGTAATCTACGAGTTCGAGTTGATCGAAAACGATACCCATATCAAATTCTTGGATGGGGGAGGGGGTTCAGGAGGCTGGGCGTGGGGGTGACAGCACGGCTCGCTTCACTCGCCATGCTGTTCCCCTATAGTCGTATTGTTGTTCGATTCGCTCACCGCAATACGTCCCCGCTCGTGCTACCACAATGCAAGGCTCGCTTCGCTCGCCTTGCGGTGTGACGTATTGCGATTCGCTTCGCTCACCGCAATCCGACACACGCCCGCCGTCATCCAATTCGTAATCCTTGCCCCCATGTTAGTCGAAAACGATACCCATATCAGATTTTTTGATGGGATGGGGTTCGTTGGGGGAGGGCTGGGAACGGGGGTCAAAGCACGGCTCGCTTCGCTCGCCGTGCTGTTCCCCTGTAGTCGCATTGCGGTTCGCTTCGCTACCCATATCAGATTTTTTTATGGGGGCGGGGTTTGGGGGGGCGGGGGGCCTGGCGCGGGGGTTCCCCTGTAGTCGCATTGCGGTTTGCTTCGCTCACCGCAATACGACCCCGCTCATGCTGCCACACGGCAAGGCTCGCTTCGCTCGCCTTGCGGTGTGACGTATTGCGGTTCGCTTCGCTCACCGCAATCCGACACACGCCCGCCGTCATCCAATTCGTAATCCTCGCCCCCATGTTAGTCGAAAACGATACCCATATCAGATTTTTTGATGGGATGGGGTTCGGGGGGGGAGGGCTGGGAACGGGGGTCAAAGCACGGCTCGCTTCGCTCGCCGTGCTGTTCCCCTGTAGTCGCATTGCGGTTCGCTTCGCTACCCATATCAGATTTTTTTATGGGGGCGGGGTTTGGGGGAGCGGGGGGCTGGGCGCGGGGGGTCACGCGGGGGTTCCCCTGTAGTTGCATTGCGGTTTGCTTCGCTCACCGCAATACGTCCCCGCTCATACTGCCACACGGCAAGGCTCGCTTCGCTCGCCTTGCGGTATGACGTATTGCGGTTCGCTTCGCTCACCGCATTCCGACACGCTCGCCGTCATCAAATTCGTAATCCTCGCCCCTATGTTAGTTGAAAACGATACCCATATCAGATTTTTTGATGGGGCGGGGTTGGGGGGGGGGCGGGGGGGTCACAGCACGGCTCGCTTCACTCGCCTTGCGGTGTGACGTATTGCAGTTCGCTTCGCTCACCGCAATCCGACACGCCCGCCGTCATCAAATTCGTAATCCTCGCCCCCATGTTAGTCGAAAACGATACCCATATCAGATTTTTTGATGGGGCGGGGTTCGGGGGGGGGGTGCGGGCGCGGGGTAGTCACATTGCGGTTCGCTTCGCTCACCGCAATACGTCCCCGCTCGTGCTGCCACACAGCAAGGCTCGCTTCGCTCGCCTTGCGGTGTGGCGTATTGCTGTACGCTTCGCTCACCGCATTCCGAAACGCCCGGCGTCATCAAATTCGTAATCCTCGCCCCCATGTTAGTCGAAAACGATACCCATATCAGATTTTATGATGGGGCGGGGTTCGGGGGGGGCTGGGCGCGGGGGTCACAGCACCCCTGTAGTCGCATTGGTTCCCCTGTAGTCCCCGCTCGTGCTGCCACACGGCAAGGCTCGCTTCGCTCGCGTTGCGGTGTGACGTATTGTGGTTCGCTTCGCTCACCGCAATCCGACACGCCCGCCGTCATCAAATTCGTAATCCTCGCCCCCATGTTAGTCGAAAACGATACCCATATCAGATTTTTTGATGGGGCGTGGTTCGGGGGGGGGGGCTCGCTTCGCTCGCCGTGCTGTTCCCCTGTAGTCGCATTGCGGTTCGCTTTGCTCACCGCAATACGTCCCCGCTCGTACTGCCACACGGCAAGGCTCGCTTCGCTCGCCTTGCGGTGTGACGTATTGCGGTTCGCTTCGCTCACCGCATTCCGACACGCCCGCCGTCATCAAATTCGAAATCCTCGCCCCCATGTTAGTCGAAAACGATACCCATATAAGATTTTATGATGGGGCGGGGTTCGGGGGGGGCTGGGAACGGGGGTCAAAGCATGGCTCGCTTCGCTCGCCGTGCTGTTCCCCTGTAGCCGCATTGCGGTTCGCTTCGCTACCCATATCAGATTTTTTATGGGGGCGGTATTTGGGGGGAGGGCGGGGGGCTGGGCGCGGGGGGTCACGCGGGGGTCCCCCTGTAGTCGCATTGCGGTTCGCTTCGCTCACCGCAATACGTCCCCACTCGTGCTGCCACACGGCAAGGCTCGCTTCGCTCGCCTTGCGGTGTGACGCCGCCGTCATCAAATTCGTAATCCTCGCCCCCATGTTAGTCGAAAACGATAGCCATATCAGATTTTATGATGGGGCGGGGTTCGGGGGGGGGGGGGGGGCTGGGCGCGGGGGTTCCCCTGTAGTCGCATTGCGGTTCGCTTCGCTCACCGCAATACGTCCCCGCTCGTGCTGCGCCCGCCGTCATCAAATTCGTAATCCTCGCCCCAATGTTAGTCGAAAACGATACCCATATCAAATTTTTTGATGGGGCGGGGTTCGGGGGGGGGGCTGGGCGCGGGGGTCAGAGCACGGCTCGCTTCGCTCGCCGTGCTGTTCCCCTGTTGTCGCATTGCGGTTCGCTTCGCTCACCGCAATACGTCCCCGCTCGTGCTGCCACACGGCAAGGCTCGCTTCGCTCGCCTTGCGGTGTGACGTATTGCGGTTCGCTTCGCTCACCGCAATCCGTCACGCCCGCCGTCATCAAATTCGTAATCCTCGCCCCCATGTTAGTCGAAAACGATACCCATATCAGATTTTTTGATGGGGGCGGGGTACCGGGGGGGAGGGCGGGGGGCGCGGGGAGTCGCACCTTTTCCCCTGTAATCGCAGTGCGGCTCGCTTCGCTCGCCGCAATGTATCCCTTGCCACACGGCAAGGCTCGCTTCGCTCACCGCAATCCGACACGCCCGCCGTCATCAAATTCGTAATCCTCGCCCGAATGTTAGTCGAAAACGATACCCATATCAGATTTTTTGATGGGGCGGGGTTGGGGGGGGGCTGGGCGCGGGGGTCAGAGCACGGCTCGCTTCGCTCGCCGTGCTGTTCCCCTGTTGTCGCATTGCGGTTCGCTTCGCTCACCGCAATACGTCCCCGGTCGTGCTGCCACACGGCAAGGCTCGCTTCGCTCGCCTTGCGGTGTGACGTATTCCGACACACGCCCGCCGACATCAGATTCGTAATCCTCACCCTAATTTTAGTCGAAAACGATATCCATATCAGATTTTTTGGTGGGGGAGCGTTCAGGGAGCCTGTCGGCGTGGGGGGTAACAGCACGGCAGCAAAAATATTTTTAAATGTACAAAATGATACCTTTCATTTGATACCCCATTATGACATACCTACATATATCTTTATACCTACAGATATCTTTTAAAATTTCGGCATCACAATTTCATTTATTTTTCTCTGAATCAGTACAGGCGCACGAAATGTATTATTATTTTAAATTTCAAGTTGATAGCTGCAGTAGTTTTTGAGTTATTAAGGAGGGAAAAAAGGACAGACAAAGCGATACCATAAGGGTTTTGAAACCGATCTTCGATCTTCAAAACCCTAAAAATATAAAAAGATTATTAAAACAAACTGTACTTAGATTCTGTTTTGTTACAATGATGATAAAAGATAACTAAATTTAATTATGTATGATTTCGGAAAATAAATAAAATGTTGATTTATGACATTTTCAACAGTTTTTAGGGTTCCCCACCTCAAAAGGAAAAATGAACTTTATTGTCCATCTGGCAACCCCCTTTTCTAAGGAGTAGGAGGTATCTTGTTGAAATTAACTTAAAATACTCTAGTCCGTAATGGATCTGAAGCCGGAACCGGGAAAAAATTACATAGAATCATGATTTTTGGCAAGAAACAAGGTCTTATAATCATACGGAACCCGTGCAACTCGCACTTGACGTTTTAATTTTAGAATACTGACTATGTTTAAAAGAACCTGTTGACATGTCTGGGTTCTGGCCTCCAAACCGGGGTTTTATCCGGGGCCATATTTTAGAGATGGCAACCGTACATTAGAGCCATAGAAATCTTCAAACATTTATTCAACAGTTTCAATAAAAGTCATTTTATATTAATATTTATGTTTATTTACATGAGTTGGATAGGTACATTAATTATATTTTTGTAATCTTATGCTTCCATTAAGGCTTGTTGGGTCAGACAGCAAATTTGTGTTGTATTTCAGTTCTGAAAATGCAAAAAAAAAATATCAACAGGTAAAAACTTGCACTTAGGTACCTACTTATAACCTATAACTATTTAGATTTATGTAAATAAAATTTTAAAAATAGTGGTCTCCTGTTGGCCGCTCTCCTATGAATGCAAGTATCCTCAGGAGTAAGCACTGTCGTAACACAAACATTCTACACCCATGATGCCTGATGTACAGGCACCCACATAAAATACACAATTAATTCTGGTTTTTCTGAAGCACCGAAACAGCAGCAACAGTCTCTCGCAATGGTAGCGAGTATATTATTTGTGTTGAAAGTACTTGTACTAATGTATTATAGCAACTTAGTTCAGTAATTGTGAGAGACATATAAATAGTATTATAAATAGTATTATAAATACAATCAAAACAAACTCTTGTATTAGTTAAAAGTCCTAAGCAAGGCTGTTATGCGCTTGCTGGATTATAAACGCACACACACACTCATCTGCACTTCTTAGCTCTGGCCAATCTCAGCTGATGGCTTCGAAGACACCTACGGTTCCTTATAAACAATTATAGAAAAAAAAAACTGATTTATAATTGTTCAAACACAAACCAAATTAATAAACATATAAATTAATAAATTACTTACATTTAATTATAATTTTATTATATTAACAATCTAAATTTAAGTGATACTGATATTATTTTCATACTAAACAACATTTTCTCTTAAAGTTTAATTTCACCACAGTAAACATAATTTTGATTATTTTTCAAACTTTGATTGCAGTAACGATGATTAAAGTCTTATGTGTATGTTGCTCATAGTTAGTAGGTACATATTTCAAAAGCAAACCAGCACACTGCTGGTTGTTATTATAATGAAGAAATAATGTAAATGAAACTTACCATTATATCACTTAAGTTGTCAAATCATCACACAAAAACACACACAATGATGATAGATGCAACGGCAAGGCACATAAACTTTGCAGCCCAATTCTGCTGATTCTGATCACTTTACTATGACTTCTACTATGACACAGAGAGAATGATGTAATAGTTTCAACGTTTTCTTTTAATTTGATGCTCATCCGTAGTTTGTGTGTAGTGTACCTAGTTTCTTTCATTTAAAGTCTTTGGTAAATTACCAGAATGTACCATTGGCATAGTGAAGCGGAGGCCGAACATTGATCAATCCAAAGCAAAAAAACATACCAAGTCATAAATTGAACATGTAGAAAATATTTTTGACCGATAATATAGTGATACAGGATCAGAGATCTGATAGGTCAGATAGATGATAGATCGTAAGTATTGCATATCCTTGAATGGAGTGATTGATTTGTGCTACGACGGAGCATAAATTACAATAACTGACAAGCCCTTACCTACGCGAGCCTGAGAAACACACTGTTCTGACAATAAGTAGGTAGTAGACCTGCGCGCCACGCCGCTGTTGGCCCGCACCGCCGCCGCCATCTCTATCAGTCGGCGCGCCGACCAGCGACCACCAGAGAATCTGTTCAAAACTCGCCAAGATCGCAAGATTCTGTGGTTGCTGTTACCAAACATCGCCAGCACTCTTGATTCACTGCGCCAGATTAAAAACATAAGCTAGAAGTGCCACTAAGTAGCTTTGACAAAATAGATTGTCTGTCTGGTCGCTGGTCGGCGCGCCGACTAATAGGCAAGGGGCGGCGCGGGGGCGGTGGCGCGACGTGGCGGTGGTGGATAGTTTCCGACGCACCAACCGGCCGGCCTGTGTCGCCGGCTTTGGAGCTCACGTCTAGCTTCCACTTGCGTACCTATCAATGGCGCCTTCGCGCCATCACATGCTAATCGAGGAATCTCCTCCTATGTCCACAGCTGACCGTGCCTCCCACATAGCAGGTAACGACACAAACACCACTTAATGAAGGAATTGAATTGACTCACCTGCTGTTACAGCGACTGTTGTGGTTTCATCAGAAAGGCGACTTTGTCTCGCTCGCTTGGGCACTTGCGTGGTGCTGGAACGTTTCATGATTTATCCTTGCCGAAATAACACAGTGTAACGACACGAAAACTTATAAATAGGTAAACAAAGAAAAGAAAATCTTTTACGACAAAGTTTCTGTTGGAAATTTTGAAGAGAAAAATGTGTTGCCAGCGTGCATAAAAACTTTTGGCTAACCAGCCAAATTATTTAAAAAAAACAACGATAATAATTTGTCCGCAACTCTTTTCTTAGTAAAATGGCTTCCACGCAGTATCTGTGTAACGAACTACCTACATGATAATATCAACACACCCGCAAAACCGAGTTGTGCTTTGTGCTTGCAATGCAATGAGTCTCGATTACGACGTTTCGAACCTCACTGGCTTATGCTATGTAAAGTAGGTATCTACACTACCTACCTAGGCACTTTCTTTTATGAGATGATACAAAATAAGGTACCTACGAAATATGTAACCCTCCTCCGACTTCTTCTTCATAAAACTATTCTAATAAAAATAAATAATAATAAAAAGCCACATATTTTTTGCCCTCAATAATGCAAATAAACTAATAAATGAATATCTTTACCTATGATAACGTATCATTAGTAGTAGGTGGAGTTCATACCTACTAATTAAGTTTTTCCTTAGGTATATCTTATAAAAATCGCAGATGAAGGCCTACTCCAAAGCCTTTTAAATTTTCCCTATTCCGTCGTGTGTAGGTATGGTCTTCCAGGTCAGCACCGTCCTCTTGGACCTTCCCACTGTGTCATTGATCTCATGCAATGTAAGTATCTACCCATATTTCAAATAGGTATTACATTTACAATTCCAAACAAGAAGATCTACTCGATAAAATTCAAAAAATATGGCGCAGTCCGATTTCGAATGATTATCTAAATGAAACGTAATGGGTTCTCAATGGCAACACTACCAAACTCCTCGCGCAGGTGTGAAGTCCCGTTCAGTTTGCATAGTGTAGAAAGAGATGCCCTCTATTTCAAAGCAGATTGACGGCTGTCAACCATTTAGCGCTGTCTGACGGAAAAGTACAAGATGAAATAAACTTTATTGCGTTACAGCTAAAATCTAAAATATAAATGAATATTAACCATCAGTTTTTTGCACCTTCATGCAGCAGTAGGAAGGTAGGTACAATATTTACAGGTTACCACAAGTTACCACAAGCAAGCATTAGCTTACCTACACAACAAATTACCTAAAATATAATAATAATAATGAAAGGTCGCTCCCGCTGTCTGTGCTTAGATCTGTAAAAGTAGGTACTGTTACGTAGTACGTACGTGTCTATGCTTATATCTTTAAAAATACGAAACGGATTTTGATGCGGTTTTTTTTAATAGATAGAATGATTCAAGGGGAAGGTTTACATGTATAATACATGCATAATATAGTAGAGAAACACTGATAATTTTATAGCTTTCTAATGTGATGTCGTAAATAAACACTTTTTTGCGCTTAAATTGCAAAAGCTGGCTGAACCCTACGAGGAAGGTCAAAATAATGTACTACAGTATTGTACCCCTCATAAAGGTCTACAAAAAAGTCATCGATGATAAATGCCTATCTCTAAGGGATAAACCACAAAACATTTTTTTCAAAATGGACCTCCGTTCGTTCGACATGCAGTGGGGGGAGGGTGGGGGGGGACAAACAACTTGATTAATGAGCATCTCTACTACTCATTTCCGCAAAAAAAAAACAAAATTTCCGACGAAATGTATGAAAAACGACCCTCGGGTGAACCCCCTTTTGAGGAGGAAGCGGGGGGAAATCCGGAAAAAACGTATTTCTTCCGGGGTCCGATTGAACACTCTCATTCGTTTCTGCAAAAAAAACGATACCTCTCCATCCACCATCTTGGAGAATAACCTATGTCAATCAGTCAATAAATCGAAAAATAAAAAAAATCAATAAAATGTATGAAAAACGATCTCGCTTCGCTCGCCACTGAGTTGCGGAGCAGCCTGGGGGGAGAGGAACGGATCGGTCGCCTTGCGAGATGCTCTGCTATCCTTTTCTGCGAGAAAAAAACAAAATATTCGACAAAATGTATGAAAAACGACTTACGGGCGTATCCCCTTTTGAGGGAGAAGAGGGGGGAAATATAGAAAAATTGGATTTTTAACGGGGTCTGATTGAACACCCCCATTCGTTTCAGCGAAATAAATGTACCATCTAGGAGAAAAACCATGAAAATCACTCGATCAGACAAAAAATCCAAATTTTGAACAAAATGTATGAAAAATGACCTCGCTTCGCTCGCCACGCAGTGATGGGGCGGTTCGGGGGAAGGGTGAACACGGCGGCTCGCTTCGCGAGCCGCTGTGCTTCCCCTTTTCGCGATAGAATATAAAAATTTTCAACAAAATGTATGAAAAACGACCTCGCTTCGCTCGCCACGCTGCGGGGGGGCAGCCTGGAGGGGGGACAACAGATCGGTTCAATTAAAGAGATGCTCCGCTTCGTTTATCCGAAAAAAAAATTAAAAATTTTGACAATTTTTTTAAAAAAAAACTCGCTTCGCCCCCCCCGCGTGGGGGGGGCGGCCGAGAAGGGAGGGAACAGACCCGCCCTGCTCCTCGAATCCGCAAGAAAAAACAAAAAAAAATTTTTTGGGTGGTGGGGGGGGGATTTTAGGGGGGGAGGGGGCACGGGGGGGGACAGCACGGCTCGCTTCGCGAGCCGTGCTGCCCTCCCCTGGCACCGCGTTGCTTCCCCCCCCCCTGCGTGGCGAGCGAAGCGAGCCACGCAGCGGGGGGGACGCCTCGGGGTGGGGGGAGCAGGGCGGCTCGCTTCGCGAGCCGCCCTGCTCCTCGAATCCGCAAGAAAAAACAAAAAAAAAATTTTTGGGTGGTGGGGGGGGATTTTAGGGGGGGAGGGGGCACGGGGGGGACAGCACGGCTCGCTTCGCGAGCCGTGCTGCCCACCCCTGGCGCATCGCGGCTCGCTTCGCGAGCCGCGTTGCTTCCCCCCCCCTGCGTGGCTCGCTTCGCTCGCCACGCGCGAAGCGAGCCGCCCTGCTCCTCGAATCCGCAAGAAAAAACAAAAAAAAAATTTTTGGGTGGTGGGGGGGGATTTTAGGGGGGGAGGGGGCACGGGGGGGACAGCACGGCTCGCTTCGCGAGCCGTACTGCCCACCCCTGGCGCATCGCGGCTCGCTTCGCGAGCCGCGTTGCTTCCCCCCCCCTGCGTGGCTCGCTTCGCTCGCCACGCAGCGGGGGGGACGCCTCGGGGTGGGGGGCGGCTCGCTTCGCGAGCCGCCCTGCTCCTCGAATCCGCAAGAAAAAACAAAAAAAAAATTTTTGGGTGGTGGGGGGGGGGGATTTTAGGGGGGGAGGGGGCACGGGGGGGACAGCACGGCTCGCTTCGCGAGCCGTGCTGCCCACCCCTGGCGCATCGCGTCTCGCTTCGCGAGCCGCGTTGCTTCCCCCCCCCCCTGCGTGGCTCGCTTCGCTCGCCACGCAGCGGGGGGGACGCCTTGGGGTGGGGGTAGCAGGGCGGCTCGCTTCGCGAGCCGCCCTGCTCCTCGAATCCGCAAGAAAAACTGAAAAGTTTGAATTTTTCATACAAATTACCTCAAAAACATGGTCCGCGGCAACCCCCAAAAGAGGGGGAAGGAAAGCAAAATCGGGAAAAGTACGATTTTTCCCCCGTCATGATTGAACCGATCTACGAGATGGTACCAAAAAAAGTATACCTCCCCATCCACCATCTAGGAGAACAACTATGTCAGTCAGTCAGTCAGTCAATGGTAATGCAGCTATATATATAGTGTAAATTTTCATAAAACATAACTTTTGAGCCTTGTACCTCTTAATTGTTCATGTAAATCTATGAATCTGTAAATTTTGAACCTATTTGTAGTCAAAAGAACTTGTACTTACGAGTGGAATGATAAATTCGGCACTTTTGCTTCACTGTCACTTGTACATTCGAAAACACAGCACTGCACCATTGTTGCCTTTAGTTTTTATTGTTTTTAGGTGCGGGAATGTCCACAGGAACACTTTATTCACATTTATACTTAGAAATCAAAATTTTACAACAATTTCGATGATTCTCGTGTCGAGCTCCGTCGATGTGTAGGAAATTTGTTTAGCAACTAGAGTTGCTAAACAATGAAAAAACCGGCACGCGAGAAAGTGATAGCAAGCCATTCGCTCTATCTCATTTCTTCTTAGGTTTTAGGCATAAGTCGTTCTCTCTTTATGTGTGAATGCGATAGCATTTGCGCGTGTTCTATATAGACGTGGGCGTTATTTCACGTCACTAGTTACAATAACTAGCTACGCAGCATGTAACCGAATAACTAGTTTCGAGTCAAATGACAAGTAGTGATTTTTGGAATGCGTTACTGTACTCTGCCCTGTGCGTTTCATTTCTTTCGCACCGCGCTACCGCAATAAAACTGAAAAACTGTACCTATAACATTAAAAAATTGTATATTTCCAAACAAAACTATTGTATAGTGTAAAATAAGTGAAATAAACAAATGACAGTTATGAAACTGAAAATGTAAATAGCCAAATAGTGTAAATAAACTGTAATTTTCATCAATAATTATTGTAAACAACATTTTATTAAAATCATAGTTTTATAGTTAGCACTAATCATAATTACTATAATAAGCAATAACCGAATAAAGTATGAAGGAAAATTAATTTGTTTGTCCTACGTTATTGATTAAACTGTTTACAAACAAACAGTTATGTGATTTCAATAATTTTCGTTTCGTGAGTAACTGTATTGGTGGTTGAGTTGTTTATACAAAATATCACAGTAGCAGAATAAAAAGAAACTGGTTACAAAAATCACTAGTTTTAAAACAGGTGACGCCGATCACGTCACTGGTTTCGTTACGTTTCTTGAAAATGACGTAACGACCCACGTCTAGTTCTATAGCATACTCTTTCTACGGCTTCATGGCTATCGTAGGCGAAAAATATTTATGAAGCAAAAGCAAAGCAAACACACACAATCAAAATCTTAGATGTGTGGGTGTGTGCGTGCGCCGCGTCGCGGTGGTGTGTAGATGTCAAAATTCTATAGATAGCTTTGTCTATGGGTAGACACGAACTCAAATTATTGCTTCACGTGGCCAAAAGATGGCGTACACATAAATTTTTCTAGTATATTAACGAAACTTGAACGAGAACTTCAAATAAATTTCAAATTCAATACATATGTAAACTTTATTTATTTATTTATTTATTTTATTATGGACGAGCAGCCTGTGGCTGATGTGTCTATATCACACAGTGTTGAATTGAGTCATTGCGTCACTTTTTTTAGTTTGTTTTTGTCGTCTCGTAACCAGTTGTCAAGTTTATTCTTGAAGGTGTTTGTTGATGTGGCTGATATAATGTCTTCTGGTAGTAGGTTCCAATTGTGAACCACTCTATTGCTTATAAAATGGTGCGCTGCTAGGGCTTGAGTAGAGTCACGGGCCAATCTAAGGTGGTGTCCACGGGTTGAACGTCCTTCTTTCTTTATGTAGATGTCTTGTAGGGATGGCAGGTTGTATTGGTGAGTGAGTATCTTGTAGGTTTCAATGAGGTCACCTCGAAGACGTCGTTCTTCTAGAGTAGTGAGGCGTAGTGCGCGAAACCTATCTTCATAGGATTTCCGTCGTAAAGACCATGGGATCTTGGTAGCCTTTCTCTGAACACTTTCAAGCAGGTTTATGTCTTTATGAAAGTAGGGGCACCAAGCTTGGAATCCATATTCGAGCAGTGGTCTGATATATGTCTTGTATATCTTCCGGAAGACTTCCACTGTCATTGATTGAAAGGATTTACGTATCACATAAATAAACGAATTTGCTTTCTTGGCTATGGCGCAGATGTGTTGTTCCCACTTTAAATTGCTAGTTATTGTGACTCCGAGATCCTTTTGACTGTCAACTGTAGCAATAGCTTTTCCACCCAGAATGTACGGTGTATTGGGGTTGTTGTTGCCTAGGTGAAGAATGTTGCATTTTTCTGTGTTTAGCTTTATTACCCAGTCTTTGGTCCAGCTTTGTATACGATTAAGGTCATCCTGAAGTTTTCCTGAGTCAATTATGGGATTAGCAAAAAACTTTCCATCATCCGCAAAGAAGGCAGACTGGGACTCGAGGAGCTCTATCAGGTCTATAATGAAAATTCCGAATAGATGGGGAGCAAGGACTGATCCCTGCGGCACCCCGCTTGCTACCAGCTTATGTTGAGAGAGAGAGTCACCGACGCGGACCTGGAAAGTTCTGTTCTTCAGATAATTTTCAATCCACTTGAGCAGGGATCCACGGACTCCGAAGTGTTCCAGTTTCTTAATGAGGCGTTTGTGAGGAACTTTGTCAAATGCTCTTTCAAAGTCTAGGTATACCACGTCAACAGGATTCTTATTGTCAAGTTCTTTGCTCCATGTGTGTAAACAGGTCATCAGGTTAGTAACGGTTGATCGTTTTCTTAGAAAACCGTGTTGCTTCGCTGATGTTATATTTTCTTTGTTTAAAAAGGTCGTTAGTTCGTCACAGATGATTCGCTCCATTATTTTGACAACAACACTGGTGAGGCTAATAGGGCGAAAATTCGCTGCTTGTGTTTTATCTCCCTTTTTGTAGATCGGGGTGACAATTGCATGCTTCCAGTCCTGTGGTAAACATCCTGTTTGAAAAGATTTGTTCATCAGTTCAGCTAGGGCTGGAGCTAGCAGCCTCACACAGTTTTTGATAATGAAACATGTTAGTTTGTCTGGGCCCGGAGAGGATTCTGCATTTAATTTATTAACAACTTTTTCAATGTCTTTTTCGGTGAAAGAAATGTCAGTTAGGCTGTTCACTTATATGATTTTACACTACAAGTGCGTCAAGTGCTATCTTTCTGGGTCTGAAGCACGTGGCCCTTTGAGCATTAAAGGTTTAATGCTCAAAGACGTGGCCTGAAGTCTGGCTGAGTTTGCATATTGTAGAAAAAGATCCCTTCTATTTCAACGCGTAAAAGCCGCCACACACAGAAACCGTGGCCGGGCCGGAAGCAAAAGCGTGAATTTATATGAGAGACTACACACACGCCACCCGGCGGTGTATGTGTAGTCTCTCATAAAAATTCACGCATTACAACTCGCACGCCTTCGCCTCCGACCCGGCCAGGGTTTCTGTGTGACGGCTTTAAAAGACCGCTCTGTTGGCTGTTGGTTCTACTTTTCCGTTAGAGCGCTAAATGGCTATTTAGCACTCTGACGGAAAAGAAGAAGGGTAGGTAGGTCAGTTGTATTCAACATTTGACTCTACGTTGCTATACATTGTCAATGAAGATCCGTAACGTTTTTAGTTGCGAATGCAGATTTTTAAAGTTAAGAAATCCTTAAGACAGTGCAAAATTTTTTGTTCTACGACAAAAATTTACGAAGTTATGACCAAATTACTAGCGATGTTTACTGAGTGACCACTGTGGGTGCGTGTGACGTCACTCGCTCGGTTGCCGCCCGTTAACTGCAGGCAGATATCAGTTTTTAGTGTTTGACTACGGTTAACGGGCGGCGGCGACGGAGCGAGTGACGTCACACGCACC
This sequence comes from Eupithecia subumbrata, assembly GCA_949316285.1. NCBI lineage: Eukaryota > Metazoa > Arthropoda > Insecta > Lepidoptera > Geometridae > Eupithecia > Eupithecia subumbrata. Next base: position 17,844,395 of record OX438642.1, read on the forward strand.
CGCGGCGGTCATTCAGTGAACAACGCTAGTAATTTGGTCATAACCTCGTACTTTATGGTCCGATTTTGGTAATTTAAAAAGATTTATCATTCTTATTATGTCTTAAAAATACGTAGATACTAGTTCTATTGAAATTGCTGTAACTTTACTGATCCTCATTGTAGACAGGAAACGAACTAGAGTAAATTTTTCCCGGTTTCTACGTCGAAACAGGTTTTCTCAAGTCATGTGCTGCCGCTCAGAGAGCCTTGTTGGCTTCTCAAGAACTGTTCGTTAGCCTGTTGGCTATTCTGGTCTTCTTGGGTGAAAAAATGACTTCGGGGGGCTCCAGGAGCAACCGGGGAAGGTATCGCCACGGAGTTTTTGCATCCGGGCGGTCCCGCTCACCCAGAAGATTGTAAACCGTTTTTGCATTATTAGTCTTTATTCGTTTGAACAACCTTGGACTGTTTCAAAGGATAATTATTATTTTATTTTATTTTCAAATTTTAGGAAAACTTACAGCTAGATAAATTACAATATAATTATGAAATATTATTACAAATACATGAAAATTACATGTACTTAAATGAGGGCTATTTATGAAGTTTCCACTGCTGCACTGGTAGCAAAAATCATTATGGTTAACATTTTCAGTGGTAATGGACGACTTAAAAAAAAAATTAAACTTTATTGAACTTATTTAATACACAAAAAAACTAAAAATTAAAGACACATTGCACACTATTAAAATATAAAGTAAATACTTAATCTAAAGCTAAGTTTAAGTAGAAATGTCCGAAAAGAATTTGTCACATAATTTTTTTTTTTATTAAATGGTAGAAGTTGTAAAAATATCAATATCTGCACAAGGTAAATACCTTGGTAAGTGCAGATATTGATATTGCAAAAACTTAGCTTTAGATTAAGTATTTACTTTATATTTTAATAGTGTGCAATGTGTCTTTAATTTTTAGTTTTTTTTTGTGTATTAAATAAGTTCAATAAAGTTTAATTTTTTTTTAGTCGGCACTTGCTCTAATGAAAAACGCGTTCTGTCTGTAGTTAGTTTTTACAAAAGGAATATGCAACAAATTAGGTCTTCTCAATGCAGCCCTGTGGGTACGTAGTCCTATGAGTTCCAACAACTCCGAACAGTCAACTGTGCCATTTGCTATATTTAGGAGATACACTAAATCAGCGATATTACGCCGTTCATAGAGCGGAAGAAAATGAAACCTGCGACATCTAGCCATATAATCCGGAAGAAAAAGTTTGGCTTTATATTGAAGGTACCTCATGAACCTCTTGTGAATACGTTCCAATCGTGTAGAGTATACCTCATAGCGGGGGTTCCACACTTGGGACGCATATTCTAAATGGCTACGGACATAACAACAATACAAAATCTTTAAAGTTTTTATGCTTTTAAATTCAGAAGACATTCGCAAGACAAATCCTAGTGCTTTCGATGCTTTGTTTACTATTTTTGTTATGTGGTCATCAAATAGGAGCTTATGGTCGAAAGAGACACCTAAATCTCTTATCGTGTCTACTCCAGTGAGCGGCATGTTGTGTAGAGTATAATCAAACTTAATGACCGACGGCTTGCGGGTGTAGGAACAAACGTAGCACTTCGAAACATTCAGATCTAATTTATTAGAGCTACAGTAGTTTTCAAACCGAATTAGGTCTTCCTGCAGATGAGAAGCATCGCTAGTATTTTGAATTTGGAATAAGACTTTCATATCATCTGCGTATTATAAAATTTTAGAATAAATAAAGCATAAAGAAATATCGTTTACAAATATTGTAAATAGCAAGGGTCCTTATAATGATCCCTGGGGAACTCCTGATGGGATGTATAGGGTCGAAGCTGAGTATCCGCTTAGTACTACAGTCTGGCACCTATTTTGAACGTAGGATGTAAACCATCTACATATATTACATTTATAACTAAGCAAATTTTGAAATTTGCTTGATTATAAACGACCACAGTTCTTGTTTATCATTGAATTATTATAGACTATCTTCATCCCATTCCATTATAATATTTCCATGAAAATATGATTCATTTTCTTGCCAAAATATAATTCTGAAAAAATAGCGTCATTATTCTGTTCTTGTATTGTTGTTTGTAAAAATTAGCTTACATAAATAATAAACACAAAGAAAAAATATTAAGGAAGCTATAACCGTTTACAGAACTTAAATATATATTTTTTTATGTCTAGTTATTTTTTTATGATCATTAATCTGAAGTTTGAAAGGCGCGGGGTGCTGCGCGTGTGTTATTGAAACGTGTTAATTTTTCACATCTGATTTTATTTTGCGTGAAGTTTAAAAGAATGTTCTAAAATTCACATCGCCTATTCGCAAGTTGCAACCAACAATCATGAATCTTTGTAGTAAATAGGTTAGTTTATATATAGGTTCATGAAAACATTTTATATAAACTCGGTGTCGTTAAGTCATTTTGATTTCCAATCATTAGGTAATATAAAAACGATAGCCACTGAACTATACTTTCGTACTTAGAAGAAGGCTTAGAATGATAGTTGACACAAACGAGGTATATCTAAAAAATTGCGACAAGTTGTTGCAATTTTTATTATGACCCGTTACTATAATACTTCAAATGACGCGGAAAACAGCTCTCACATAAAAATATAAAAATGATGTGTTTATTTACTCTGTATTCCCAGCGATTGGAAAGCCTTTGCCGAGTGGAATACGAAAATTTGTACTAATCTTAACTATGAAAGCTACACCCTGACTCCAACTTAACACGTTATACAATTTGACAAAATGATGTTTTTCATATGGCTCCGTGAGAAATGACTGATGACGGACACCGTTGATCGACATGGCGCAGAACGTGTTAAACTCTTTTGTCTTTGTCATTTAAGGCCTACCACACACAATTTTTCATTAAAATTGTGATTTTCTTGCGTTTTAGTTTAGGTATTGGAGAACGATGTAAATAGAGTTTTAGGTCATTATATCGCCGTTCCCAGCGAATAATATCGTAATCGAAAAATTAAAATTTTACAGGAAAAATAAAAAACCGTTTTTTGCCAATAACTGCTGAACTATTTTACTAATCGGCTTCATTTTTATACCAAATGATAGCTGTTTTTTTATTTATATAAGTGATATAATTTAAAATATTACTATGTTTACGAATGTAGAGTTGTGAATTAAAATATGTTTTACCAGAATCAAAGACATAACTTTACACCGTAAAGCAACATTACGATTTTATTCGCGGAAATTGCCGATAATGGCCTATACAGTAATAGGTCATCGCGATCTTATTGAAATCAAAATAGTGATGTAAGTTGTATCGGTAATGCAATGTTACCATTTTGTTCGGTACTGAATAAAGCTTTAATGAATAAGGTAAATTTGAATTACGTTAATATTCTACGGAGAGTAGAATATGTTTATTAAATGTGAAAATAGGTTACTGTCAAACTCTCTTTGTATTTTGAGAATCGGTATTGAATGAAAATCTAAGAAAACATACAAAATTAACGCTTGAATTGTAGATTTTAATAGATCTTTATTAAATTAGACACACATAATCTTCCTTAATATGATAAAAACAACAATATTTGTACTCTATAATAAAGTAAACATAAAAACAACAATATTTTTAATGAAAACACTTGGTTTCACTCCTCAGAATCATCTTCATCTGGAAAATCGTGCACATGTGAGTTTTGGTTCCCACAGGTTGACAGCAACTCTTAAAATCCATGATAATGTTTTGGTATAGCTTCGCTGGTACACAATCCAAGTAAATCGCCATGCAGAGGTTTACTTAGGGCAATGGGTTGATGGTACATCTGCCTTAAACTCTCTTCGACATTATTTGGTTCCACAATTGTTCTCGTGAGCCGTCCGCGCCTGGGTCTGCCAAGAACCTCGTCTGTATTTAATTCCAAATATTCGTCTCCAAAATCGTATTTGAATTGCAAGATGTAAGGTCTTGTATGGGTAGCTTTCACCTCCATAATCTTTGTCCATGAAATTTTCCTGCGGGTGGGTATCTTTTAGCCAGTTTTTGCCAGAAATAAGACATTTTAAATCATGAAAGTGTCACATTGTTCCATCTCTTTCACATTATATTTCTCGCCTGTTACTTTGGAATTAAGTATGACGCTGTATACTTGGTCAGGAGTAAATAATACTTCGTTCTTCATTGCTTGTTCTACACAGAAATGCATGCTATCACCCTCACTTTGACTATGGCCAGTCTCGAAAAATAGGTGTGTAATGCTTTGTAGGCCATAAGATTTTATGGCGTGAAGAAACTTCGCAAAAATAAGCCTTTTTTTGTTTTGGCCGGCGCAGCCATCCGAGTAAAACGATATATTTTTGATACCCCTTTGGGCTTCGTGTTGTATAAACTGTAATAGGCAACTTCCTATTTCGGTTGACTCTCTCTTTGCAATAGACAAGTGCCACACATGTTCACGGTATCAAACACCGTGAAATTATAAATAGGATATTTCCGTTTATAGTGAATAAAACCCACTTCAGATTGAGGTACGCTGAGAACTTTTTCCAGATCAAAAACAGCAATGGTGGTGTTTGTTGCGTCAACCGTAGCCTTTTCTTCTCTTTTAATTTCACGTACTCTTTCCTTACGCTGCAAATGTTTCCTATAATTTTGCTCCAAAGAAGCTTTTCTTGTAACGTCAGCTTGTTCGTACAGCAAATTGCACACAGATCTTTTTTTGGTTTGAAAAATGAGTAGTTACATTCTGTATTAAATATGGTTTCATATTGCTTCTTCGAAGCCAGGTATTCCGTTGACTGATCTTGATGCGCAAACAAGGATTTATATAATCGATACATTTTTGAAATGTTAAGCTGCTCTGACAAATATTGACGCGTTAAATCCTTCCTGACATAGTGAGATTCCATTGCAGGGAATAGATTAATATGCGCTACGATGCTTTCTTTTGTAGTCACATGCATCTTGTGAGGCCTGTTCATATGAGTTCCTCTCTCGTCCGTCAAACTCATGTCTTTTTTTTTATTTTTTAATGCTGTGTAGGTAGACTACTTGTTCTGATATACTCAGTGTATTCAAGAAAAAAATCTTGCAAACTGGAACTTCGCATCCCTCTAATGGGAAGTTATATTTGAATGACAGAGTCCTATTGTTCTTTCTCTCTAAAGTTATCCGTTTCACAGGGTTGGCTATAACATGTCTAGCAATGTATTGCCACTGTAATTCATGACTTTTAAGTCCATAAAAAGCCTTCAATATATCTTCTCTTTGCTCAGAAGAAGAAATTTCGCTGCATTTCTTTTTACATGAATAAACCGGACCAATCATCTTCATAGTTTTTCTTAGAAAGAACTCCTTCATAAGCTTCTCCAGAGTTTTTTAATCTTTTATTTTTACTGTCTCTCCAATTGTTTTTGTTACATTTCCGTTTTCTAGTTAGGTTTACCTGGTTTTCTGAAGTTAAGAGTTCACTATGTTCTATTATATCACCCTCAATTTCTGCCTGTTTATCATCACATATAACAGAGGATGATAATTGAGAAGATTGAATTATTTCGGTGTCGTTTAATGTTTCTGGTACGATTTCTTGTTCATGTATACTTTCTTCATGTGCTTGATCATAACTGCTACTTATCAAACTCACTGTTTCATCCAGCTCATCAGTACAAGCATTTATGCTACTCCTATCGATATTTTCATTGGGTGAATTGAGTTCTCTTGCAGTAGTTGAATAAATTACTGCTTCATTTTGCTTTAAAGTCACGGTGTTAATGTTTTGTCTTCGAAATAATCTGGGATGGAATTCGTGGCTCTGTTAGAAAATTCACATACATTGGGCAACTGTTCTTTGCGGTATACTGCACCAAGAGGAGAATTGGGCACTGTTTGTCGCACGTTGCTGTTCATAGCTTCATTTGGTTTATGAGTGCCTGAGGACGAAAGAGAGCGACGACTTTTGCTTGCCAAAGCAACGTCTCGGGATCTCGTAACCTGTTATTACGTGAGTAAATCATCGCAACCTATTATCGCTACATAGATTGCGATTGTTTTATTTATTGGTAAAATACAATAATCGATGTAACCATTCCAGATTTTTTGAATAATATATTGTAATAAACTTTATTGAAATAAAAGACTTGAATTTTAACCGGAATATGAGGGTTTTATACCTTACATAAAATAAGTTTTATCATTTTTACCCGAATAAAATCGCAATTGCATCTTACAAGAAAAAGCGAAACACGGAAGAGTGAGTAGTGACCTGTTACGATGTTGTTCGGATGTAAGTGTTGTTTTTATTTTTCGATTAATATTCAAGTAAAATCCATTGCAAAAAGCCTAACTCGAGAACTACTCGTACGATTAGCCTGAAAAAAATTCACAAGGTGTAATCACACCTCGGGAACAATTATTTCAAATAAAAGCACTTGTATCGTTATAGCCGGTTACCATTTTATTCGGTTGGAGCGGCGATATTAATCATTTACAATAATCGAGATACCTAAAACATCTTATAATTATGAGTGCGGAGTTCCAAAATTATTTTGCTCGACAGGTCGTCTGTCCAACCAACATTTGGAGATCATTTTATGATTTTTGATGGTCACACTGACAAAATGACGCTCAGCTGACATACCATGACAAGAAACTGACAGACAGAAGCGAGAACGAGAAGAAAAGAAAAAGCGACGCGGTGCGGTGCCGCTGTGATTGTGATTCTTTTGTAAAATTAGGTGATCGAGATTGTAACTCGCCCATCCTCGTCAAACATACATCAATAGTTCCGAATATCTGCCTTGTATGTATATTTCTTTGTGCCCTTCAATGTTGTAATGGTCGGAACCGGTGGGGTTGCGTTGCGGCCTCTCGCCACGCCACTCACCAAGCTCAATACGATCCGTTTTTCTCATCTCTGTTCTAATATCTATTCATTCTACTTATTATTATATCTTATTTACAGTTGATTTAACCATAGCATGGAGGATGCACAAAGAGAAAAAGAGCGGGACCGCACTCGTCGCGGTGACAGGCCGTCGCGGTTTTCTGATGCCGCGCGCGACCGCTCAGGCGATCGTAACAGTCATAGCGAGGGAAAACGATTATTCGTTTCCAATATCCCGTATGAATTTCGATGGACTGAGCTGAAGGACCTATTCAAAGATAAGGTTTGACTTCTTTCTATTGTACCTTCATAGGCTTAGCAAGGTGGATACCTCTGTAAAAGGAATAGGTACCTACTCATTATGAATACTAATTCAATTTGTAGGTTGGAGATGTTGGGTATGTAGAACTATTTACTGATGAGAATGGGAAGCCCCGTGGATGTGGAGTGGTTGAGTTTACTAATTCAGAAGCTATGAAAAAAGCTTTATTTGTGATGCACCGATATGAACTCGGTGGACGCAAACTTGTACTAAAAGAAGAGTCTGGTAAGTTATTTTCTCATACACTGTCTCGTTCGCTAAGATTTACAATTTTATAATACAATATATTATTTCATTGATGTATGATTCTATACTCAAGCCATTCTCAAGGTATAAATCGTAATGATTTCCAGGCAATGAAAGACAATCCAGGCAAAACAATCCCAGGCCAAATGCTGGCAGAAATAACAGAGATGAAAAGGATAAGTAAGCAATATTTACTGTTTTTATTTTACTTTGTTATTCAGATATGTTTAGCGTGAAAACTAAAACCTTTCAATCATTTTTCAGTTATAGCTGGAACAAACCAAGGGAACCAGAGGATTTCAACACATATGGCTTGAGTCTCCAGTTTTTGGAGTCTATCAATGTTCAACCACCCCTTGTGAGGAAGATTTTTGTGGCCAATGTAAGTCTTGTTTATCAATCCCTCTTGTTTATTTATAAAATATGTGTAGGTTATTCTAGTGTATACACTAGAATAACCTACACATTATATTATTTTATATGTACATTATAATGTACATACAAAGTATACACAGTTTTCAAGATACTATTATATCCATTATAGTTTGATGAATTAATTAATCGATTGATCTTTTAACTCAAACAAATTCAGAAATGTCAGCCGTTTTAAAATAGTTAACCCCTAACAATCATAATGAAAAATTCTGATGTTTAAAACTTTAGCTGGACTACAAAGCAGACCGCAACAAGATTAAAGAAGTGTTCAAAATGGCTGGTAAAGTCAGGAACATTGACTTGGCTGTAGACAAAGATGGCAATAGTAGAGGTTTTGCAGTTATTGAGTATGATCATCCAGTGGAAGCTGTTCAGGTATGAATATTCTCTTTATTATAATTTCCCAAATGTTAATAATTTATTGTATGGCTTGATAACATAATTATAATGTATGAAAACTTCTGTCAAAAAGTAACTTAAAATCCGATTATCTTTTTACAGCTAAGTCCACTAAAACAATGAACAGATAGCATTGAAGCGCTGACAAAATAATTTTCCTTCCAGGCAATATCCATGTTTGACAAGCAGATACTATATGAGCGCAGAATGACTGCGCGCATGGACCGTGGTTCATCAGAAAAGACGGAGATCCGTTTGCCTGATGGCTTAAAATCCATTGGTCTAGGTCTTGGAGCCAATGGAGAGCCTTTGAGAGATGTCGCACGCAACCTGCCGCAGCCGCAAAATCAGAACGCACTGGGTCTTACAAACTCAAGCACACTTGGAACTGGGGTGTTGGGGGCTGTGCCGGCGCCGGCAGTGACCTTGAATGGGCTTGGCACACAGTTGGCTGCAAACACTATTGGTGCTAACTCTGCCCTGGGTGGTAGTTTGAGTCTGCAGGTAAGGAAATACTCAGATAATTTGCTAGGGGAATGTTGTACCTGTTTTTATTGTATCAGTAAAATGAGAAAGTCAATGAGCATCAGTAAGGTTATAGCAATTTCAATAGAACTAGTATCCATGTTATTCTTCATTTCTTAAGAATAATATCTTTTTGAACTATCCAAATCGGACCATTACTTAAGAATAATATTAAGTAATAAACATTACAGTTCCCTAATAATAGTGATAAATATAATTTTAATATCAGAAATAAACATAAACTCACTCACAACTAGGCTACACAAATTAATGTATCATATAAAGGGCAATGTATGCTTCTACAAAACTAGTGAGTTGCAAAAATTATCAGTAAATAAATTCACACAAATTGTCAAAACCTTGCTGTGCAAAAAGGCTTACTATAAAATATCAGATTATCTAGAAGATAAAAAAGCTTGGGACGGAAGCAAATAACAACTAACAGGCTAAAGGTTTCTTCGTCGCTTCTTTACTTTAGTCTACATACCGACCGACGTCACAGCGACCGCGGTGGTCACTCAGTGAACTTCGCTAGTAATTTGGTCGAAAAAATTTTTTTTCACCATTTGTTACGGATTTATTAGCTCTATAAATCTGCATGCTCAACTAAAAACATTACAGATCCTCATTATAAGTAACTATCTCCTGCTCGCGGCTTCGACCCATTTTCCCAGGATAAGAAAGTCTATGCTAATCTAGGTACATCAGAAGTTTTGGTGTTGATAGGTAACAAATAACAAACATCCAAACTAACGCATCTATAATTTTATTATGATGTAAATGTTGGCTCTTAAAAATTTTCTTCTCTTTTTAGGCCCTAGGTCTCACTGGATTGGGTGCACTTCAAAACCAGCTACTTCAGCAGGGGCTAACAGCCAATGATTTGGCGGTTTTGACTGCACAAGCGCAAGTTCAAGCCCAGGCGCAGGCCCAAGCGCACGCCAACGCCAATAACGTCGGTCAGTCTCTGGGGCAAAACACTGATTTGGCTTCATCCCTTCACAACAATCATGCTAACCTGGGTGGCAGTGTACTTGGCAATAATTCTTTGAGCAGTGGACCTTTGTCAGGTATAGAAGTTTCTTGCAGCATGAGCTTGCTTCTGTATTAAATAACTGTCACCCATTTGGGACATCGAGTATTTTTTCTACAATTTTTGCTAAATATATTTTGTTTAACAGGATCGAACAGGCAATTGGGTGGAGTGTCGATGCCCTCGCAAGGTCAGGGTTATGGCCGTGAGTCAAACAACCAACAGTCCAGAGAGAAACCATCAGACATGGTCATTGTCACTAATGTGAGTATACGAATTTATCAACAAAACATATTAAAAGTTACCAAAGTAATGCATTCCTACGTCACCTTAATAAAAACTTTTAGCACAGGTGTCCTAGTCATCAAATTCTGTTTTCTGCTTCAGCTTCCGCCGACGGTGACTTGGCAGCTGATTCGCGAGAAGTTCAGCGAATGCGGAGACGTTAAGTTCGCTGAGATGACCTCGCAAGACACGGCCATAGTTCGCTACCATAAAGAGTGGGACGCAGAACGGGCTATAAGTATCCTTTTATGCAATACAAGACTACTTAAACAACAAATATAATAGAACAATGGAAGCAGAAAATACCCTCGTATAACTGCTCTCTGCCGTGTATTAAATTTGCAAGGCTCTGCAAATGTTTTTTTGAGATTACTTAACAGTAATTTTCTAGGCAATTATCACAGCTGTAAAATAAATATTTCCTCAACATATCTTCCAGAAATGTTTGACAGGACACGCATTGATGGAAGGACCATTGATGTTCGTTACTTTTAATAGCATGACAATGTGAGTATTTTAATTTCAGCCGTTCTGTTCGCTCTGGATCTGCGTTTTAAACGACTGGCCTTTCTTTATTCGGTCTTAGCTTCGGTCTCACACATCGAATATGAGTAGATTTTTCCATACGTTGTTTTCTTCATTTCTCGGTATTTTATTATATCTGTTTTCCGTCTACGAACGGCTACAGACATTTGGGTTCCACGTTATCTCATCGTAAAAATGCGTTTGGTATCTGGTTCATCCAAATTGTAAGGCGTGGCGCTCTTCACGAATCGTTTTACAGCTGGTCAGGAACTCTGCTTTGCATTTGGGCATATGCTAACTTGCTGTCTTCAGTCTTGAACATAGTGAAGTCCGCATACTGCGAACTGAAAAATCTACTCATCTTAGTACTGTAACGTTAGGACACCAGACAGACCGAACCAATGTAAATGTAAATTTTGTGCTTTCAGGATGAGGTATTGAAGTCGGGTCTCTTGTTGGGGTTTGTACACTACCGCCAGGATTCTTCCCATCTACGTCGTTTGTATTCCATTAATTAGATTGTTAATGTCTTGGTTGTTTTCGCTCGACCTATTGGAAAATTTTACTATTGTTACTTGTAATGTAGCGTAAGTGACAATTTTGCTTCACATGTACCCCATAAATTTTATTCTTGAGGAAACTACAAATTGTTATTAACTCACTTTAGCATTTTCTTGTCGTAATATTATTCATGAATTGTGGTTTTTAGTTTTAGCATATCCTACGTAAAATGTTCTAAATTATGTGCGATGTCGATCGGTTTCAATTGGCTTTACTTGGCATTTCCATACATCACTATACTTCTGTGCACGTAAGTCCGCACATGGCTAGTGCCCGTTGAGATTGGCCGTCGTGACCGAAATTCGGCTAGGAGGACATCACATCATACTTCTTGTAAACATACAGGATCTCAATCGAAGCCAAAAACTAGGCATATTACCTCGGCAACCCTAGTTTTGATAAAATGCTTCTCGTGGTTGAAATAAAAAACGGTTTTAAGAATTACAAATACAGCTTGGTCGGTCAGATAATATTTGTATGCTTAAGTAGGTTCATTCAAATGTATTTATTTTAGACGCCGGACTCTCTAGATGGAGATCGTTTTTTGTTGTGGATGATTTCTAGTGGAAGTAGAATCGCTGGAAACTTGATGTGAAAAACTGGGAAGTGATCAAACTTTATCGGGTATTCGTTTAACAAATTTTTCATGGAACCGACGGCGGCGACACCACCAGACGCGAACCCTTGCAAGTTAGGCGCTCTTGGTGCTAAGTTATTGGTTTCAATCCTAGGATTATTTGAAACTTTCTCAATCGCTTCGTTTCTATAAAAAACATAAATTGGGTTTTTAAACTTCTTAGATCCCTTACAAATCTTTTCCTAATTAACGTGTTTCTCGTAAACATTCAGGTTACTGTAAAAAATATCAAAATTGGTGATTTTATTGGTTTCAATCCTAGGATTATTTGAAACTTTCTCAATCGCTTCGTTTCTATAAAAAAACATAAATTGGGTATTTTAGACTTCTTAGATCCCTTACAAACTTTTTCCTAATTAACGTGTTTCTCGTAAACATTCAGGTTACTGTAAACAATATCACAATTGGTGATTTATTAATAGAAGCTTTTTGACAAGCATTTCTAAAAAGCGGACTGTATAGTAACTTATTTAATGCAAATGGATTGTTGGTCATGGATATTATATTTTTGTGGGTTAACTTATTCATCGATTCATTTATACGAAGTACTAAATAATTTCCCAATCGGGATTATTCGCTCCGCACATTTCAAACGTAAGCGATGTAAATGTAATTTAGAGAGATTGCGGACTGATGTCAACATAACCAACTGAAACTTGGCTTCGATGAAATTATAAACTGGCTTCTAATTTAAATTTTAATGAACTAGACAATTGGAAACCTCTCCGCACATTGTGGTTTACCAAAGTTTCGAGTTGGCAAAGCAGGTTTGAACGCTGTTTTGACGTCGTCGGGGTGTTCTCGATTATAGCCGGAAGAAAATTAAATGTTTTGAAGATTGCTAACATCGTACGCCGGCTTCCTTGCTTGTTATTGGTAAGTTTCTTCGATCTTCGATTTATTTGTGTTTGCATGGGGTATTTCTTAGAAAACTGGTATTGTAAGTCAATTGATGCGCCGAGTTGTTTTTTAGATCTCTTCAATTGAAACGATATTTCTACGCGTCTAGAGATAGCTATTGGTATATGAGACCAAGGCCACCATCATCTATATTCGTCATCAAGGCTGTTTAGGTCTTCGGCTGCGCACATTGATGTTAATTTCTTCTCTACTTTAAATGAATCACAAAATTTGTGATCAGCCATTGGGTATTCTCAAAATGTCTTAATTCCCTTTCATCTTCAAAAACACATTGGGATTACCTGCTCCTACTATTTCTACCAATTATTAGTTGTATGATTCTTGTTGGGTTACTTTCTGTAATGTTTCGCGGCTCTTATTTTTATTCATTTATTTGTCTTGTGTAAACATTATTAAAAAATTTCAGGGTTTTATGAAGTGAACACTTGTACCTATAATGAAAAATATTGGATTGATCTATCCAAATGAATGAAATAAAGACGCAAAAATGGAAAAGTTAACTTGCAATGAGCTCAGGCTGAAATGGTAAGCATATCACATTCACATTATGTTAAAACTTCTGCACAAAAATACGTTTAAATGACCACCTTGATAGTGCAAAAGATGATGAAGGTGGCATCTGTTTGGTTGTGAATCATTCGCACACTTTCATGTGTGATTGAATAGACCTTTCGTAGATGTTAACGGGCCAATGGTGATGATGATAGTAGATCATTCTGTTGAAAAACACACGATATTGAAATAATACAAATAAAAAAAAATAGTTTTAATTTTTGACAGGAAAAGACGGATGGGAAAATGTATCATCGGAGAAAACATTTCCTGACATCTAAGCCAAAAGTAATTTTAATTCGGACATTAAAATATGAACGAAGTATTTACTTAAATACTTAGGTACTTTAGTAGTGACTTTTCCTATTTTAATGCAAAATCCCTTCGTCGTAGTACCAAAATTTCGAATAATTGTCAGTGAAAACTCGCGGATTATGCAAGATAAAATAATGCAATACCTGGGATTATTTTGTATTTAGTTTATAACATTATAACCAACCATTTGTTTTACAGTCCTGCAAGTATCCAGCGAGAAACGTCGGCGACGACGAGAAAATTATCAGACGAAAGAAAAAAACAAGAAGACTGAATAAATTTATTTAAGAATGAATTTATTTTTAAGATATTGTTAGAAGCAGTGTACCTATTCAAGAAATAAACTTTATTTACCTACTGTAAGTGATAATTTCATTTATTATTTTTTTGCTGTAGGTATTTTCAATAACACCCTTCTGTAGATATGGTTGATTCCAGTGTTAATACCTTGTACTATTTTGTAGATCGGTATCCGTAAAAATGATATAAGTAGCTCCATTGCTGAAATCACTGAAGCACCGATGCACAGGTTTACGACGCCTCCGCTTCGCACTGAAAATACGTAAATGATAGCTAAGTGTTTACGTAATTATGCTCCATAATAACTTAAGCACTTTGGGAATTTATTATCATTATCCGCAGCCGGATTTACTCACGGCTAGGCATAGGCTGAATAGAGGGTGGCAAAAGCTTTTGGACGGAGTACATGCTATTATGTCCTATGCAATCATCATCATCATCATAAGATCAACTTTGTTTGTCAACCAAAATAAGATCATATCTAAGACAATAATAAGACCGTTAACCTCAAAACTACCTATCTTAGATAGTTCTACGAAACTTCAGAAACTTGGTTAGTATTCTGAACGCACCTCTGTAGGAATGTAGGAAGCTTATTGCGTGAGTTCTGTTCTGGTGTTGACAAGAGACAACAACTATTTAATTTAATTTGAATATTCGCCTTGATAATAATCGCCTGAGTAAAGACTTTGCAAACTTACGCACGAGATCATGAACACTGAATAACATCTCCCTCAAAATCCTAACTTTAGGGAATCTCGTTACAAAAACTTTTAATTTGCTCATGTCTTCTTGTGGTTGGAAAGAATGCAGGTCCTCTTGAAAATAGTCCTGTTCGCAGTCTCCCAAACAGTTACATTCCCGGGAATTCTTCGGGAGTTCGTAAATTTCCGTAAGGTTGCCAAATGATAGTGTCAGGAGTTCCTTTATGTAGTTGATGAGGCATTTTAATTCTTCCAGGTTGCATACTTTTTCACCTTCTAATAAAATAAAAACATTTATTTTTAAACTTCGCGATCTGAACACATTATTATTAGGTATTAGTACCTACTAGTTATCGCGTTTATTTACCTACCTATTTTTCCCGACGTTTCAACAGGTAAATAAACGCTATCCCCGTTAAATAGTATTAATAATAAAATAAAAACGTAAAATTCCGGTTACTATTCTGATTATAGTAAAGGAATTTACTATTTTGTGCCGTCATAAAATATAGGTACCTACCTATTTCTTTGACGGAGTCACAACAAAATCCACAAAGAAATACTTAATGTGGCCTACCACATGAACCATTTTTTCGTGAATATTACAAGCCCATGAAATACTTAGTTAAAATACAGGTGACGATATTTTTGTATTTTAAAGGCGCTAACTTTTTACTCACCAATCGGTTTGTAGAAATGTGGTACACATCCGCACAGCGTCTTTATTGTCATTATTCTGCATTGCATCAGACACCTGTTGTACGAATAAACTGGATACCTAATGGTATCTGGCTCGTCCACAAACCTGGAAACTAACTTTGTCAAATCTTCTTATCCTAACACGCTCCCTGCTGCTGTTTTTCCGAAAAATTACAACCTGGGTCTCTTCAAGACAAGAGTGAATAGTTATCTTCTAGTCTAGACCTTTGTGTTTAGGTGCTTCTAAACGGGCTACACTTTTCTGCAATTAGTGGCTGCACTATTGGCAACAAACGGGCTATCCGTTTAGAAGCACCTTTACATCGTCTGCTACATCGTCACCTTCCATCAAGTAAGATTGTGGTCAAACAAAGGACGATCGTCAATAAAAAAATCCTTCACTAAAGAAACATAGAAAAGGGAGGTCTTTACCATGCCGTGGGACTCTACATTGGATAATATTGAATTATCCTTGCTAAATAGGTAAGCTTTCTTTTCATTTACGAATATTTGCCTGACTGTACCCGTCAGCTGTTTTGGAAACGTCGATATCTTCACTCCATTGCCAAATAAGTTTTACGTCCTTTGCCCACTCGTAGAACTCTAGGTTTCCTACATACAAAATAATATGGAAGTGAATATTCAAGAACTGACCTGCATTTCCTACGATGAAGAGCCATGGATCTCACATCTGGTGACGCTTTCGTGCTTGATATTTGAACTCCGAAAGATAAAAACCCTTCTTCATCGAACGCCAAAGCAGGAGCTCCGCTTAGTAGGTATGATATCATTAGAGCTTTGAGTGTAAACCTGATTAATAGAATGGAAAATATGAGATCGCATTGGAAGGTAATCTGGTCAAGGTGTTGAGTTCGATTCCCAGCTGGTTGTTAGCATAATATTAGGTTTAGTTATAGCTTAGTAGGAGAATCTAGTTCACCAGGATAAATACCTAGCCTATACATAATAGTAATCCATCTAGATTCCTATGCAAAATCTGACCTTCATATGCAAAATTTGACCGTTTCTTAGTTTTGGCTTGTAATCTCTCATTATACGTCAAAACTATGAATCGGATTAACTCACGACTCATTACCAAAATATCTAGAATTATTCCTATGCAAAATTTCACCTTGATTTGATTCATAGTTTTGGCGTGTCCCAAAAAATCTTAGGATCAGACAAAATTCCGCGTAATTTTATAAAATATTTAGTAGTATTTATTCATGAACTTTCAATTCTAGCTAGGAGTCTATTTGTGTAAGTGTTTATTCATGAACTAACCTTGTAAGAATCTGCGTAGTCCATAATCTCCACAAAAAAGTCTCTATCATGAAAGGACAGGTCAATATTGTGCTTTGCATAAGGCTTGCCGAGACCACTTTCAGCCCAATTCCTAAAACAACATTTAATATTTATTCCTAATGGTTTCTTTCTGATCTTTTTATTTTGCTTTTTGTCTCTGTACCTACAACGTTGGTATGTAGGTACCTACTCGTATTTGGCGAAAGAAAAATAAAATCAGATAACTTGATTTTCTCAACTCCTGACAGACGACAAGAACATTATTTACACACAAAAATGTGGAACCCGTGACGTAGGGTTTCAGATTTTTGTATAATAAGCTAGCACAAACTAGCTACTTAACTTAACTCTTCTCTTACCCAGGGTTATCGAAAACAGCCACATTAGAGTTAATCATGTGGCACATGCCCATTTCCGTCATGACAGGCTCTACGTCTATCGGCCAATGGGCGTTACTACACTCAGAGAAAAAACCGGTCGCAATGTATGCAGTTTTACATTGCGAGCCAAGTTTTGCGAAAATTACAAAATAATTTTGAGATATTAGCAAAATACCCTATGTTGCCGCAGCAACTTTTTTTTTGCGAAACGCAAAAATTGTGAACGCAACAATAATTTTTTTGTTGCATTAACAATTTTGAGGCTCTTTGCTATCGCCGCAATGTGGTAATCTGCGGGGTTCACATAGTTATAGTTTGTGTGGTTCACAATGTAAGTTGTACGTTGATTTTATACGTTGTGGTGTTAGCAAGTTTTGGTCCCTCTGATAAAATCACAACATAGTAATCTGCGGGGTTCACATAGTTATAGTTTGTGTTGTTCACAATGTAAGTTGTATTTTGATTTTATACGTTGTGGTGTTAGCAAGTTTTGGTCCCTCTGCTAAAATCACAATGTAGTAATCTGCGGGGTTCACATAGTTATAGTTTGTGTTGTTCACAATGTAAGTTGTATTTTGATATTATACGTTGTGGTGTTAGCAAGTTCTGGTCCCTCTGCTAAAATCACAATGCAGTAATCTGAGGGGTTCACATAGTTACAGTTTGTGTGGATCACAATGTTAGTTGTATTTTGATATCATACGTTGTGGTGTTAGCAAGTTCTGGTCCCTCTGCTAAAATCACAATGCAGTAATCTGGGGGGTTCACATAGTTACAGTTTGTGTGAATCACAATGTAAGGTGTATTTTGATTTTATAGGTTGTGGTGTTAGCAAGTTCTGGTCCCTCTGCTAAAATCACAATGCAGTAATCTGGGGGGTTCACATAGTTACAGTTTGTGTGGATCACAATGTAAGGTGTATTTTGATTTTATAGGTTGTGGTGTTAGCATGTTTTGGTCCCTCTTATAAAATCACAATGTAGTAATCAGCGGGGTTCACATAGTTATAGTTTGTGTGGTTCACAATGTAAGTTGTACGTTGATTTTATACGTTGTGGTGTTAGCAAGTTTTGGTCCCTCTGCCAAAATCACAACTTAGTAATCTGCGGGGTTCACATAGTCATAGTTCGTGTTGTTCACAATGTAAGTTGTATTTTGATATTATACGTTGTGGTGTTAGCAAGTTTTGGTCCCTCTGATAAAATCACAACATAGTAATCTGCGGGGTTCACATAGTTATAGTTTGTGTTGTTCACAATGTAAGTTATACGTTGATTTTATACGTTGTGGTGCTAGCAAGTTTTGGTCCCTCTGCTAAAATCACAATGTAGTAATCTGCGGGGTTCACATAGGTATAGTTTGTGTTGTTCACAATGTAAGTCGTATTTTGATATTAAACGCTGTGGTGTTAGCAATTTCTGGTCCCTCTGCTAAAATCACAATGTAGTAATCTGGGGGGTTCACATAGTTACAGTTTGTGTGGATCACAATGTAAGGTGTATTTTGATTTTATAGGTTGTGGTGTTAGCATGTTTTGGTCCCTCTTATAAAATCACAATGTAGTAATCAGCGGGGTTCACATAGTTACTTATAGTTTGTGTGGTTCACAATGTAAGTTGTACGTTGATTTTATACGTTGTGGTGTTAGCAAGTTTTGGTCCCTCTGCCAAAATCACAACTTAGTAATCTGCGGGGTTCACATAGTCATAGTTCGTGTTGTTCACAATGTAAGTTGTATTTTGATATTATACGTTGTGGTGTTAGCAAGTTTTGGTCCCTCTGATAAAATCACAACATAGTAATCTGCGGGGTTCACATAGTTATAGTTTGTGTTGTTCACAATGTAAGTTATACGTTGATTTTATACGTTGTGGTGCTAGCAAGTTTTGGTCCCTCTGCTAAAATCACAATGTAGTAATCTGCGGGGTTCACATAGGTATAGTTTGTGTTGTTCACAATGTAAGTTGTATTTTGATATTAAACGCTGTGGTGTTAGCAAGTTCTGGTCCCTCTGCTAAAATCACAATGCAGTAATCTGGGGGGTTCACATAGTTACAGTTTGTGTGGATCACAATGTAAGGTGTATTTTGATTTTATAGGTTGTGGTGTTAGCAAGTTCTGGTCCCTCTGCTAAAATCACAATGCAGTAATCTGGGGGGTTCACATAGTTACAGTTTGTGTGGATCACAATGTAAGGTGTATTTTGATTTTATAGGTTGTGGTGTTAGCAAGTTCTGGTCCCTCTGCTAAAATCACAATGCAGTAATCTGGGGGGTTCACATAGTTACAGTTTGTGTGGATCACAATCACAATGTCAGTTGTATGTTGATTTTATACGTTGTGGTGTTAGCAAGTTTTATTACCTATGGATCTAAATGATGCAATGGACTTCAATGTAGGTAGGTAGGTATAGGTGAGGACTTAATAAAAGAAAGGCATTTTAATAAAATAAATAAAAATTAGGTAGGTACCTACCTAGTTAGTAGGTATCTAATTACAAATTTAGAAAATCATAATTTGTTAGTGTAGGCACAGGTGTAGGTTGGTACATGACCACAGTACCTACACATTTTCACAAATCCATAGTTGTGAAAATCACTACGTTACAACATTTGAATAATTATACAAATTATGAAGCGCTAGCTCTATCAATGTTTAGGTTGTTAGAAAATCAGTTTCAACATAGCGAGAAAATAAGTAACTTAGATAAAAAGCATTATTCATGTTTGTGAAAATCACAACGTTCATTCCTAGACATTGATAAAAGCACAAGCTGACGTATTAGTCAATTTTGTAATGTTTAAACATTGCGAAAAGAGCATAATCAGAACGCTGCACATTCAGTCAGTTTCGGTCATTTCATTGGCAACACTTGAACGGGAAGACCGCGCGTCCGTCGAAGTCGAACTGTCCGGCCGGAACTTTCTAGCACTTTGTGTTAGAGTATCATTTATCTAGTTTGTGCCTTTGGTTTGTGCTTGTGTTGTGCAAAGAGAATAAAACCACTCCGGTGTTCTGTGACAATCAAGCCGGCTTTTGACTATGGGATATATATTACATCCCGAGATATAATATTTTATCGCTCACCATACATTTTGTATGGCACCGTTTACACTGTGCTATAATATATATTACATCCCAAACTATAAATATTTTTTCGACCGAGTGAGCGATATTTGAAGGTCATTTGAAGGTGTATATTTTACCTCACGTCCCCGGACACCGCGCCTCCCCCGCTTCGCCCTCCGTTTGAATGTTGGCGTTCGTGTGCAGACGTGTAAACTGATCATTGTGTGCTCCAAAATATATATCTCACAGTGTAAACAGCAACCGCGGGATGTAATATATAGCACAAGATGTAATTTATATTATATCCCATAGTCAAAAGCCGGCTTCACAGTAAAATGGATAAGGAAGACCCACTGGTCGATTTTTTAATTAGCAACGGTTTATATCATCTTCTGCGACCTCTCAACGGTAAGTTCCTTTGTTTATGTAATAATTTTATGCACATGCACATTGTTTTTATAACCTATAAATGTTTTATTAGTTTGCACGTTTTATCAGTCAAAATAGTGCAAGACAGCCTAGGGGGTGAAAATGGGTTTATTTACTGCTTGATGTATCCTAGATGCCGGAATTCAGAGTAATTTATTAATGTCTACCTACTGATGAATTGAACATTCAAACTCAAACCACGTACTTACCGCTTGCGACCCGCGCATGGGCTGATAAATCAGTGGTAGTACAAGCCGGCAGTGACATTATCATCAGGCTATACTAGTCCACTGCTGGACATAGCCCTCCCCTAGTGAGCGCCATAGCGCCCTGTCTTCAGTTGTTTGTGGCAGCCTGCCGTAGCCCGGTGATTCCTAGCACCCCCTGCCCCGCCGTTACCATGGCCGCATGCCATGGCCAGGAATAGCGAGGCAGCCGGGAACTGGAGCCATTGGTTCAGTCTCTTTATCATTGGGGGCTATGGCGCTCATTAGGGGAGGGCTATGTCCAGCAGTGGACTAATATAGCCTGATGATGATGATGATGATGATCATTGGGGGTAGTGCCCATAATCCCCACGCTGGGCATGCGGGTTGGGAATCGCAGTTCAGTGGAGTTGTACTCCAAGGGGCGCTGCTGCCCGGTCCCCGGTCTGTGCCACCATGGCTAAAATAAAAATGCTTTTCTAGATCAGGGTGCAGATCTAGAATTCCTGCTTGATGCGAACGATCACGAGCTTTCGCTTTTGGTCGAAGGGGTGGTTAATAAAGGAAAACTACGCATGGCACTGGATCGATTTAAAGAATGTGTGAGTAGCTTTGACTGCATATTTACCTTATTTTTTTTTACCGACTTTAATAAAGGCGGAGGTTCTATGTTCGGTTGTATGTATGTTTTTGTTAAATGTAATGTAATGTCCTGTGACTTGTCTATGAGCATTGATATGTTATTTCACATCAACCTTTTGCATGTCATGGTCCCCCAAGGGGGATTTAGGCCGGTAGTCCCCATGCTGGCCAAGTGCGGATTGGCGACTTGATAGGTATATTGATATATTAAAATATGTGTATTTTTCCTGACAGAAGAAGCAAGAAAATCTTGCTAGCCAAATGACAGTGGCTGCTCCGTTGAGGCTAGACGAGTTTATATTTACTCCAACTTCACCAGCTCCAGATACTTCAGCCACTGCTCCGACTGCTACATGTATGACATTTTTGTCACCTTTGGCAAGAGATTCTTCTGCAATTAGTTGCCCTGGTTCTAGCTCATCAGCTTCCGATGGACCAGTAAGTTAAAACATCATAATTGTTATAATAATTGACTTTTAATAAACTTAAATAATTGTTTTTTTTTTGGGTGAGATTGGTTTTGATGTTTTTTCTGTTCAAGGACTTGTTCCAAAAACGGTATATTCCCATCCACACCATTAACCTCCCCATCAATGGGGTGGTTGGGAAAAAAATTGACTTGAGTAATGGGGTGGATGGGATTTTTTGCCCCATTGACTTTTTAATTATATACAAGGTGTTAGTCAAATTAGCGAACAATACCGCGGGGTTGCGACATCCAAGCGCCCAACACATATATAATACACATACATCTATAATATTATAAATATTTAGCAACTTTGTATGATTGTTTATTATTAACTACGCTGTAATGACTGAATAAATTTTGTTGAAATTTGGAGCTGCTCTACGTTCCTCTGATCATCAATCGAGAACAAGCATAAAAAAATAATATGAATTTTCTCTACAAAAGTGTCACCGTCATACATACCAATTAGCAGTTTACTTTTTGGCTATCAGAAAGAAAATCAAAAACGTTTTTCAGTTTTAATAATGAATGATGCTCACATTAGTTTCTATAAAACATTTATTAGAAAGAAAAATGTGCCAAATTGAAGTTTTTTTTGCTTTTCAGGAATGGGAACTTACCAATTATGAAGACGAAATAGCGACCATTGACTTTACTAGAGTCCTGGTTGGTGGTTCGCTAAAACATATCTTGGAGTCAACATCAGCTGGGAAACCGCTTCTTACAAAACAGTTCCTATCTACGAAAGACAGAAAAATAATTACAGCAATCATAGTGGAGGCAGAAGTCCGTAAACTTAATAAGATTACGGACGCCATAAGAAAAGAAGTGTGGGAAAATTGGACGACAGAAATAACCACACTTTTCCCATCAGAAACAAAAGCTGTATATTACAGTCCCTTCCGAATCATTGATGGCCGGATTATACAGGCCAGTGGCCTCATTGTGAATCGGCTCATAACGGTCCGAAGAAAGCTATTAAGTGCAGAAAACCGACGTAGCAGGAGTCTCAGCAGCAATGAAAGCACGTCTAGTGAAAATAAGAGAAGGCGAAAAAGTGGTACTCCTGGACGAATTCGGCCTTTGCCTGAATCATTTGTGTTCAAAGAAATTAATGAAGATGGTGATAGCTGCGTAGAGTGGCTGAAGGCTTCCTCTTCGCCCCGGGATCTAGTGATCTCCAAATGGCAAAGCTGCCTGCGGGAAAGACTCTCTTTATTAAAAGAAATTGACTATTTCCAGTATTTTAAAATATTCCCATCACTGCAATGCCCATGGGGCTATGAATTGGTGAGTAACTAGTACCTAATAAACAAATGACTAAAATGAAGACAGCATATATACGACGACCTCTGTGGCGCAGTGGGCGAAGGTCCGCGGGTTGCGGGTTCGATTCCCGCCTCGGAACAAATGTTTGTACGATCTGCAAATATTTGTTCAGGGTGTTCGACTGGGCTAAATATTGCTTAACTTCAGTAATTGTTTATAATCACCTAGGCCAGCTATGCTATGCCCTATGGCTCCTTGTAGTGTCATTTTAACAATTGTGGTGTAAGAATAATTTTACATACTAGCAGTACACCCCGGCTTCGCACGAGTATATTCTATGGCCTATGTTCATCAGGGATAATGTAGTTTCCCAACGGTGATAGAATTTTTCAAATCGGTCCAGTAGTTTCGGAGCCTATTCAATACAAACAAACAATCGAATTTTTCCTCTTTATAATATTAGTATAGATTTTTGTGTACCTGCATAACGTATGACAATCATTTGTTTTGTGCAGCTTGCTAGTGACTTCGATGAAATCCACCCAGAAGTGAAAGGAAAGTTTGAAGAAAAATTCCCTTTAGTAAAGGGTCGTCTGCTAACATTATTGGACGAGAAGGCCCAGCAACTGGCACGACCTGACATCTCTATTCAACTTACTTTGGATCTTGGAACCTGTGAGTTGTCTCAAAATTGTTAGAATTTAGATTATAAGGCATGAATAAGTGACTTCAGGCTTCTAAAATATACACACAATATGTCACAATTTATTATATTGTGACGACCTCTGTGGCGCGGTGGGCGAAGGTCCGATGCAGGAGGTTGCGGGTTCGATTCCCGCCTCGGGACAAATATTTGTACGATATGCAAATTAGTCCAAGGTGTTCTGGTCGTTTTCTATGTATAATAAAAAAAAACTAATTGTTTCGGCAAATCAAATCTTTCTTCGACTTCTTGGTAAATGGCAGCACAGATCACTATAAACTAGTCAGAGAAATTAGAGTGTACTAGTGAAAAATCGTGTCGATAAATAAAGACCGAAACGCCACTCGATTTATAGGTACTTGATTTAATAGGCTGGTGATGATAATGAATTATGAAATCTATTTTCAGTTGGAGAGGAACAAGCTAATGTTGCGGCTTTTCTGTCCATTCCATTGCTGCTGAAGCAGATGCACACAATACCTGTGAAAGGCGTCAGAAAACCCTGGAATCCTTCGCGGACGGAAGTAAGCAGCGCCTTTCTTAGTTTGGTGCCATCTAACTCTGATCTCGAAACCCATTGCTCCGAGAGAGAAGCGAAACTTGCACAGAAGAAGCTACCTATACTTCCATATATTGTTGCCATCGGTCCAAGTTGGAAAGAAGTTGCGCAGTATGATGTCATCATAGCCAAAGACATTAGATACACCTTTGATAACATTTGCGAGGCAGTTTTGAATGCTTTTAAAATCTTATGGACATTAGATTTGCCCTATTCCAAAGACTGTGTGCCAGTTTGGATGTTCATCCAAAGAAGTATTTTTGTCATGAAAAGCAAATACGACACTGAAGGTGTTCCTATGCTAGATTTACTTGCTTCTGTTTCCAACAGGCATGATGGTGCAGTGCGCAATATGTAAAGGATCTTTTAGTAATTTAAGGGAATTTAAAAGTCACTACACATTTTATCATCCGGGCAATGTGTATGTCTGTCCAAATACTGGATGTGGAAGAAGTTATCAACTCTACACCTCATTTAGACGTCATTATTTGAAATGCCATTTGGCCTCGGAGGCTTCTGAACTTGAATCCTGTTCATTTAATATGGACCCTTCACATATGCACACTACACCAGAGTTACAAGGTGAGGATAAAAGATGCTCTATATCAGGTAGCGAAGAAATCAATGTGAAAAGTCAAGGCAATAATTTGCGCTCTGTTTCACTTAGCTACACCTTGGCTCAACTTTTTTCATCTCTTTATCGTAATCCTAATTTGCCAAACAATGTGGTAGATACAGTTTATAGCGGTATTGAAAACATGTTTAACTTATCAATCAAACCTTTATTACCAAGTACACCAGATTCTGCTGTAGAAAAAATGACGAGTGATTTAGAGAGTTTTAGTTCAACACATAAAAGGTTGCAGTACTTTGAAACAAACAGGTCTTTAATTAGTCCTCAGGGTTATGTGGTAGGAAAAAGATTTGATTTCGTAAAAAAAAATGGAAGGTCTTTTTACCAGACAGTAGAATGCATAGCACATAAAATACCCATACGTGATGTGTTGCTCAAGTTTTTCTCTTTGCCCCATTTACTACCTGAGACTATAGATAGTATGAAAAAACTAATGGCCCACGATACATCAAAAAGTATAGAGCATTTCATGCATGGTTCATTTTGGAGACAAAAAGGACATGGGGAAAAATTTGTCATGCCAATGTTTTTACAAATCGATGATTTCGAGACTTTAAACCCTTTAGGCAGTCATAGTGGTATACATAAACTGGGAGCCGCCTACATTTCTCTTCCTTGCCTGCCTTACTATTATGCCTCTCAGTTGACTAACATTTTTTTGGTCTTACTTTATCATTCGAATGACAGAGTTCAATTTGGTAATCAGATCATATTTCAGCCCTTAATTGATCAGTTAAATGACATAATTCGAAACGGAATATATTTTGATCTGCCAGATTTCAAAGGAACTATCTACTTTGAGTTGGCACTAATTTTGGGAGATAATTTAGGTTTGCATAGTGTTTGTGGCTTTGTCGAAAGTTTTTCTTGCAATTTCTCTTGTCGGACTTGTAAAATAGAAAAAAAAGTAATGGAAAAGCAATTATACGAAGATGTGTCTCTTTTAAGGACGGAATCTAACTATCAGGAAGATTTAGCAATAGGTAATCCATCTCTGACAGGCGTGAAAGAGAAATGTGTATGGCTGCAGATAGAAAATTTTTGTTTGTTTTCACAAATGGGTTTTGATGTAATGCATGACATGCACGAAGGGTGTTCGAAATATATAATGTGTTCATTGCTTCTGGTATTTGTGGACAAACTCAAATATTTTACAATTAATACTGTTAATGACAAAATCTCTTCTTTTGAATTTGGTCCTGATAAAAAAGATAAGCCTGTTACATTGGTAATCTCTAATTTACGAAAGGGAAACATTCGCCTAAACGCAGCCGAAATGTACACGTTTTGCAAGTATTTTGGGGTGATGTTCGGCGATTTCGTCCCAAGAGGCGACAGGTATTGGGAACTATATATTCAATTAATGAAAGTTCTACATTTTATTCTGTCGCCTGCGTTTGCACCTGAGCAAGTTCAGTTTTTTCAGTTTTTAGTTGCTGACCTGTGCGAAATGTTTATCAAATTGTTTAATCAAACTCTTAAGCCCAAATTTCACAACCTGTTACATTACCACTCGGCAATGTTACGATTTGGTCCCTTACAGTTTTTATCTTCTATGCGCTTTGAAGCTAAACATCGCCCCAACAAGTTAGCCGCAAAATCCTCAAATAATCGAATGAATATGACATTAACAATAGCTCGAAAACATCAGTTGATGTTAAATGATATTTTTATTCAACGAACAGTTGGTTCGCCTGTCTCTTTTGGAGGTCAAACAGAAATATCCAGTAGAGAAGTTGAACAAATTTTAGACAAAATAAAACTATCTGATATTAAAAAAATTTACAAAGTCACATGGGCTGCAAAGTGTTCTGAGCGGTATAAAGTAAATTCTATAATTGTTTCTTCGATTGAGGAGGAAAGTGTTTGCTTTGCCATGGTAGAAGATGTTTATGTTGATGGAGTATGTAAAATAATAATTAAGGCTAAGCTGTTAAAAACACTTTCTTTTGATGAGCACTACTATGCTTACAAAGTACAAGATTCATTATCTCAAGAGTCAGTATTCATTAATCAGGAATCAATGCAGCATCCATTTGTATGTAATCGCGTGTTCATAGGATGTGACATTAATCTATCTGAGTTCCATGTTGTCCTTACCAAGCCCATTTAATTCAATTTAGCACTGTAATATACTATACCGGGTGTTTTTTTAGACGAAGGGCATACTTTAGGGGGTCATTGTACTCATCATTACAAACAACTTGAACCCTGAAATCGCAAAAAAAAAATCAGCTGTTTTGCACAACTGATTTTTTTCGCGATTTCAGGGTTGGTCCCATGATAAAAGTTGTTCGTAATGATGAGTACAATGACTCTATAAAGTACGTCCGTCGTGTAATAAAACACCCAGTATAATACCATAAGGATCATTCTCGAAATTCTCTTGTTGTTCACTCTGGTGTGAAAAAGAGAGTGATCAATAAACTATAATAATACGTATTATAATCTATTGCAAATAGCTAGATTTTACTTAATTTTATTTGTAAAAGTAAGAATACTGCATTCATAGCAGCAACCGGTAGAGTCAATGATATTGTCTTAATTAGGTACCTTTAGTAAACATTGATTGAAACATTGATTGTATTTAACAATATTAATAAGAGGGCCCTTCCTTACTTATAATCGTTACTTAACCTTAAAAATCAATGCTTAAAATGCTCTGTCAACTTTATTTAAAACATCGATTAAATTTAAGTAACGATTACAAGTAAGGCCCTATGATGTGTGTATAAAAATAAGTTTTGTTTGTGTTTAGGTACTTCTAAGTAAATTAAGTACTCATAATACCTTGATTTAATAAATATTTAATAAAGACAGACAATTTAAAACATTGATTACATTTAAGTAACGATTACAAGTAAGGTTCTATTATGTATGTATAAAAATAAGTTTTGTTTGTGTGCTAAGGACTTTTTAGTAAGTAAGTTAGATAAGATAAAGAGTAAATTAAGTAACTCAAAATACCTTGATTCAATAAATGTTTGTGTCATTTTCATAAGCTTTTTGTTTTTATTTTTCAGACGGTGCATTACCATTGTGAGGATACCAATATTGCCATTTCCAATGCTACCATTGCGATACACGCAATGTCGCCTACGCGCCTTGTCGCTCTAGCAATATGCGCTTTGCGTTATTGGCAACTTTTAAGTTGTGGTTCTAGCAGAGGGAGCATGTAACATTGCGAGGAAAGCAATTTTACCATTGCAAGGATAGCAATAATAACAATGCATTGCAATCCTTGCAATGGTAACATTGCTATCCTCGCAATGTTAGATGCTCCCTCTGCTAGAACCACAACTTAAAGGTTGCCAATAACGCAAAGTGCACATTGCTAGAACGACAAGGCGCGTAGGCGATATTGCGTGTATCGCAATGGTAGCATTGCTATCTTCGCAATGGTTACATTGCTATCCTCGCAATGTTAGATGCTCCCTCTGCTAGAACCACAACTTAAAGGTTGCCAATAACGCAAAGTGCACATTGCTAGAACGACAAGGCGCGTAGGCGATATTGCGTGTATCGCAATGGTAGCATTGCTATCTTCGCAATGGTTACATTGCTATCCTCGCAATGTTAGATGCTCCCTCTGCTAGAACCACAACTTAAAGGTTGCCAATAACGCAAAGTGCACATTGCTAGAACGACAAGGCGCGTAGGCGATATTGCGTGTATCGCAATGGTAGCATTGCTATCTTCGCAATGGTAACATTGCTATCCTCGCAATGTTAGATGCTCCCTCTGCTAGAACCACAACTTAAAGGTTGCCAATAACGCAAAGTGCACATTGCTAGAACGACTAGGCGCGTAGGCGATATTGCGTGTATCGCAATGGTAGCATTGCTATCTTTGCAATGGTAACATTGCCATACTCGCAATGTTAGATGCTCCATCTGCTAGAACCACAACTTAAAGGTTGCCAACAACGCAAAGCGTACATTGCTAGAACCACAAGGCACATAGGCAATATTGCGTTTATAGCAATGGTATTATTGCTATCTTTCAATAGTAACATTGCTATACTCTGCTCCCTCTGCTAGAACTACAACTTCAAGATTGCCAATAACGCAAAGTGTAAATTGCTAGAACCACAAGGCTTAAACGTAATATTGCGTTTATCGCAATGTTATCCTCGCAATGTTAGATCGTATCTCTATTAAAACCACAATTTTAAGGTTGCCATTAAAGCAAAATGTACATAGATAGAACCACAGTTTTTAAAAGCTCAAATATAACAAAGTAAACATAGCTAGAATAACAATGTTATACGTTGTGCAAATCCAAATGTCAAAGTTGCTTTTATAGCAAAATATACGTTGCTATATTACCATAGGCAAAACACTGCAATTTTATTCAAGTTTCACATTGCTAAATGGGAGCCGTCAGTGTAAATTTGTGAAAACATGCGTTTGTGAAATTCGCTATGTAGTAATTAACAAAGTAAATACTTCTACATTGTCATAATCACAATATTTTTTCGCAAAATTAAGGTTGCTGCGCTAACAAACCAACTATGACGGCTCCCATTTAACAACCTTTTCCTGTTGATTTCACAACATTTTTTTCTCCGTGTAGCCACCGACGTGTTATAAAAGTTACGGAAAATTTGAGCCGCGATCGACGCGTAGTCTTCCGAATTTATCAACTGTAATAAACAAATAATTATGAGGCTACAACTTCAGTTCTTTACATTTTGTTATTATTTTAATATAAAAACTTCAGTTCTTGAATAGATAGTGTTAGCCGTGACGGTTCAGTGTAAGAATTGACTCCTTCGAGTCGGCCCGTGAATGTCGTGAGTGCCGACTAAGGGAGGTTCCCGTAACCAAAAGAATGGTAGCGACTTCAGTGTTTCTACTGTGATCGCCAACTCGCCTGCCAAGCGTGGTAATTGTGCCAAAACCCCCTTCTTTGGAGGCATGTTCAGTAGTGGACGTTTGGTGACTGTAGAAAACGTGTCGAATCACAATAGGCGGCGATAGAATGTAAACTTATCGAAGTTTGAATAAGTACTCTAGTTTTCTCTAGGTCTCTATTACATAGAGACAACTTACTGACAATACATTTGGAGGCGGTATTTGTAGAAGGTGAATTGAATCCAGCGAGGCAAAAGTTATCGCTTCCAAATATGGCCCAAGATCTTGACTCAGATGCTGTCCCGACGGTGGCAGCGTGAATTCACTGTAAAGATTGCTTTTAACTCAAAATAATAGAGCACTACGAAATTTTATTGAAATAGATGAAGTTAAAGAATAGGTACTTAAAGAAAGCCGCTTGCAGTTCCTCGTCTATTTTATAGAGAGGACACAACGTGATGGCTGGAAAAGAGACGTTCCAGTTGAAGTAATCTTTCTCCACGCTCATTAATGTCGGCGCTGCCTGAAGAAAGAACAAGTTAAATCATGCAAATGTTAATTTTCTGCAACAATGCTCAATTGTCATACAGTCTCACATTGCTATGCGACTTTCGTAGCATTCGCTCCTAGCAATTACGTCATGATTCGAGTAATTTATTCTATTGTGATAGTTTATTTTAGTTAGATAACAAATACTTCTTGAAACCGACTATTCGGTCCAGTCTTTCTGTTTAGAAAGGTAGTCTGACTTGCATAGAAAATGGCCTGCGATTTGTGGAAAACAATATTTTTTTTTTAATCATTTATTTGGTGCATGAGGGTTTTGCCGAGCATGGCATGTCACCCCCGTAATTCTTAATTACAATAGTGCTTATTTCAACAAAATAATATTATATTCTATGTAACGAAACAAAAAAAATCTAACAGAAACTTAGTCTATGAGATCTTGTTTACCACAATCTGAATTATATGTACATTCAACAAAATTAATTTATCATAAAATAATCTGTGACATAGGTACCTATCTATTACAATAACACATTATAATAATATACAAGCAAACTTTTTAAACAAATTAACTGAAAACTAATCTATGAGATAATGTATAACCTAAACTATTCACTATCATTTAGGTAGGGTAGGGTACTAGGTACCTATTACGTAACTACATTTACGCGCTGATTGTTTCCAAACCTATCAAAATACAGTGTTACCTACCTAACTTGTCTCCTCTAGGGAGGAGATGTAAATTTTAAGCAGTTTCTTGGCATTATCGGAAGTCGGTTCAGCCAGAAAACTGTTGCACATACCTACATTAGGTACTATTAAATAACATGCCGCGCTGGACCGCGCCCCGGACACACTCCACCAACAGGTGATATACGTCTTCAACTTGATTGCAATCCGAGCAGTTCGGCGAGTCCGTTAGTTTCATTAGATGCTTAAATTTATTTGATGGTATATGACCCGAGAAGCTGCTGGAACTTCTCGGTGCCCGCCATGATTTGGATTGGGTTAGGTCGGAGCGTGGACTTCATCAGACGGTTTCTTTCAAGCTTCAAGTTGATATTCAGAGAGCCTCGGAGCAGTCGGTGATCAGATTCGGTATTGAACCTGTTGATCACTGAGACATCTCTGAATATGTGCTTGCTATCCGTCATGATGAAGTCGATCTCATTTTTAGTCTCAGTGTCGGGGCTTTGCCATGTCCACTTCCTTTGAGGCTGTTTCTTAAAGAAGGAGTTCATTAAGAACAGCCCCTCTTTCTCAAGGAAGTTGACCAGCATTTGCCCCCTGTGATTCCTAATTCCATATCCATGCGGGCCTATTCGGGATTCGTTGCCAGTCTGGGTTCCCACCTTGCCGTTAAAGTCCCCCATAACAACGTTGAAGTGTGCCTTAGTGGACTGAGCAATGAGTCATTATTGCTATTCCGCCATATCCATCGCTGCGGTCTTTTCGGAACACGTTGTATCCACTTAAACGGAATTCCGATCCGGGGTCGAACCATGTCTCACTAATAATTGCAATATGGACCTTTTCTCTATTTAGTACTGTTTCAAACTCAAACTTTTTATTACGAATACTTTGTGAATTCCATTGTATAATGTTTATTGCCTGTAATGGGACATTAAAATCCATATTGGGTCAGAAATGCGAGGAAAGGCAGATCTGACACATACTGAACCATAAACGATAACGCAGTCTTCCAAATGATCCCCAAACAACTCTTAATCTTATCCTCCCATGATACCTCCGCTTCTCCGCTTCGATAGCAATCATACGAAGCAGACTCGATTATGGTAGTTTCCTTTATGATACTAGTGTCAAAAGTCACCTGCAGAAACTAGATATCGTACAAAATCAGGCAATGCGCGTTATAGGCGGGTTTATTAAATCTACACCTATACACGTCATGGAAAGTGAGCTTTGTCTTCCTCCTTTAGACCTACGTAGATATTATCTTGCTGGCAAATTCTGGTTAAGGGCAAAGTCCTTCAAGAACAATGTTACAATAGATGTCATAGAACAGCTTGAATTAAAATGCGAACATGTCTATTGGGCAACAAAGAAAATACCTATTCTAATAGCTTTGTGTAGAAAATTTAGACAATTTATGTTTTACTCATCTGAAAACCTACTTATGTATTCGATGGATACTTGGTTAACTAATTACGACCTTTCACAACAGGTATGTTTACAAATTAAAGGAGTTGAGTTACCTAAAAGAATGTTTAATAAGGTGGCAGTAAAAAACCAATGTGATCTAGTTTTAAATGAGACCTATGGCACCTATTACAAAATTTTCTCTGATGGTTCAAAGGAATCGATAGGTTCAGGAGCGGCATTTTACGATCCTCAGACAGAATTACGAGTAAAATTTCAAATTGAAGCAAACATCTCGACAATGCACTCTGAACTTATCGCAATCTCTGAGGCGTTATCTTACGCATTATCAGTCGATCATAGCAATTTTGTTATATTGTCTGACTCAAAGAGTGCGCTTGCACACTTGGCTCGCATATCCTCGAATATTCGAGGACTACCGATTGCCTACAATATTCTGAAATCCATCAGCAGATTAAAGTCCTCTAGAAAATCAGTAACACTACAGTGGATACCGTCGCACATAGGTATCATGGGCAACGAGTTCGTCGACTTGGCCGCTAGACAAGCCGTCACTGAAGGGATTCCTTTTAGTTGTCTGCCAGTACATAGTGAAATTTTATACAAAGTAAAAGAGATATGTAGAGAACAATGGAAGGAGCATTTTAATGAGAGATCTAAAGTAAAAGGCATTTGGTATAACACCATTCAGTGCGAACTTCCTCGTTACCCATGGTTTGAAGAATTACCGACTATAAGGAAATATATTGTTTATTTGTTAAGACTGCGCTCGGGTCATATACCATCAAATAAATTTAAGCATCTAATGAAACTAACGGACTCGCCGAACTGCTCGGATTGCAATCAAGTTGAAGACGTATATCACGTGTTGGTGGAGTGTGTCCGGGGCGCGGTCCAGCGCGGCATGTTATTTAATAGTAATGTAGGTATGTGCAACAGTTTTCTGGCTGAACCGACTTCCGATAATGCCAAGAAACTGCTTAAAATTTACATCTCCTCCCTAGAGGAGACAAGTTAGGTAGGTAACACTGTATTTTGATAGGTTTGGAAATAATCAGCGCGTAAATGTAGTCACGTAATAGGTAGTACCCTACCCTACCTAAATGATAGTGAATAGTTTAGGTTATACATTATCTCATAGATTAGTTTTCAGTTAATTTGTTTAAAAAGTTTGCTTGTATATTATTATAATGTGTTATTGTAATAGGTACCTATGTCACAGATTATTTTATGATAAATTAATTTTGTTGAATGTACATATAATTCAGATTGTGGTAAACAAGATCTCATAGACTAAGTTTCTGTTAGATTTTTTTTGTTTCGTTACATAGAATATAATATTATTTTGTTGAAATAAGCACTATTGTAATTAAGAATTACGGGGGTGACATGCCATGCTCGGCAAAACCCTCATGCACCAAATAAATGATTTAAAAAAAAAAAAATGTTTTCCACAAATCGCAGGCCATTTTCTATGCAAGTCAGACTACCTTTCTAAACAGAAAGACTGGACCGAATAGTCGGTTTCAAGAAGTATTTGTTATCTAACTAAAATAAACTATCACAATAGAATAAATTACTCGAATCATGACGTAATTGCTAGGAGCGAATGCTACGAAAGTCGCATAGCAATGTGAGACTGTATGACAATTGAGCATTGTTGCAGAAAATTAACATTTGCATGATTTAACTTGTTCTTTCTTCAGGCAGCGCCGACATTAATGAGCGTGGAGAAAGATTACTTCAACTGGAACGTCTCTTTTCCAGCCATCACGTTGTGTCCTCTCTATAAAATAGACGAGGAACTGCAAGCGGCTTTCTTTAAGTACCTATTCTTTAACTTCATCTATTTCAATAAAATTTCGTAGTGCTCTATTATTTTGAGTTAAAAGCAATCTTTACAGTGAATTCACGCTGCCACCGTCGGGACAGCATCTGAGTCAAGATCTTGGGCCATATTTGGAAGCGATAACTTTTCGCTGGATTCAATTCACCTTCTACAAATACCGCCTCCAAATGTATTGTCAGTAAGTTGTCTCTTTGTAATAGAGACCTAGAGAAAACTAGAGTACTTATTCAAACTTCGATAAGTTTACATTCTATCGCCGCCTATTGTGATTCGACACGTTTTCTACAGTCACCAAACGTCCACTACTGAACATGCCTCCAAAGAAGGGGGTTTTGGCACAATTACCACGCTTGGCAGGCGAGTTGGCGATCACAGTAGAAACACTGAAGTCGCTACCATTCTTTTGGTTACGGGAACCTCCCTTAGTCGGCACTCACGACATTCACGGGCCGACTCGAAGGAGTCAATTCTTACACTGAACCGTCACGGCTAACACTATCTATTCAAGAACTGAAGTTTTTATATTAAAATAATAACAAAATGTAAAGAACTGAAGTTGTAGCCTCATAATTATTTGTTTATTACAGGATACTTTTTATCCCGGAATTCAGTCAGGTTCCCCTGGGAGAGGGGATGAAAGTAAAATTTCTTCACCGCGCATCACGCCGAAACTGCTGCATGAGTTGGAATGAAACCTAGCACGATTTGATTTCATACTACAAGGAAGGACATGGAATACATTTGATCCCGGAATTCAGTAAGGTTCCCCTGGGAGAGAGGATGTGTTGACAACGCGTACTAGATGTTAAGATAGAGAGTGATTTAAGGATAAAATGTATGCTTAGATTTAATGTCGTGATTATTGGAGATTTTTGTGTATATTGCTTTATGCTTATAACTGTATAACTGCCTAACTGGTTTATAACGTGTAAAGATGACAAGGAGAAAACAGGCATTGTTAATAAACTAGTAAAAAACGGTGCATTTGAGAAACAATACAGGGTAGGTAATAAACGCGCGAGATCAGGCGGCCACCCTTTGTAACGAGATAGACCATTTAAAGAACTGTTAGGTCACAAACCGTTATGCGAAAGCTTCGTGAGAAGCGATGCCTCACTATTGATGGGCCTTGCATAAATAGCATTGTTTTCAAGATACCATGTGCATTGTCAGACAGATAGTCGTAGGGTGTTGTCAAAGATAGGAAATTTGTAACTTGTTTGGTGAATAATAAATAGTCGAAGAGGAACGGTCTTTCTCTGAAGAAACCCCCGAAGTCAGGACAGGAAGGCAAGAACCAGCGGGCTACCCAGCCAGCTTATCCCACACAACAGGATGGAAGTAAAATTCTTTAACCGCGCATCACGACGGAACTACTGAATGAATTCGATTGAAACTCGGCATAATTTGAGTGCATATTACGACATTTGAATAGGAATTCGTGAAAAAAAAGATTGTTTTTGATAAAAATGGCGCTACCGCCCTAGCCATCATCTCTGTCATCTCGGAGGATAGTATAACCAGGGATACCAAAAGAGGAACCCGTTTTTAACCACGTCTCCGAGACAGCAGAGATGAAAGGCTTATGAAGATTATGTAGTTCAGCCTTATGCTGAACTACACTTCTACTGTTCCATTGGAGGACTACATCCTCCATGCTTGACAATATTTACAAGTGTGATAGAAATTGTGTTTAACATTTTAATGGCAACGTGGTTCGGTAAGTCTGTTTGAAAGATTATTTATTTTATTTATTTATTTATTTATTTGACCATAAAGATATAACATTACAGGAACTTAGCCTAAGCCGTTACATCTCTCAAACAATATTCACTTCTCAAAATTACAAAGCAGAACACTATTCATACAAAAATGGAAACACAATATAATAATAGTATACAGCAAAATTACACAGAAATAAAATTTTAGTAACAAACAAACGAAAAATTTAATACCATAAAACAGCAAAATATAAAAAACAAAAGAAACAACCTCATTAAAAATTGTAATACCATAAAAACAGCAAAATAACAGAATACATAGAACAAGTCGGTAGGTAAGGTACACAATTAAATTCCGGTAAGAACACATTTCATATTCCGTTATTTTCGGAATATTCCAGACATATTTGTTGTAACATGGGTACCTTATCTAAAAATATATCAGCTTCAGGATGACACTTTCGGAGCTGGTTAAGATGATTCTGAGCGCGGCAGATAGGCGATTGTTGTCTAGCGACAGTTCGTAGGGGAAGTGGCGCGAATAGCGGGACGCAACCTGAACGGAGCCTAGCGCGTTGCTCAGGGACGCAGAGCCGGCTCATTTCTTTTATTAGGTCTGGACTGTCAACTACCCCTCTTAGGACTCGGCACACCCACATTAGCTGCTCACATAATCTGCGTTTCTCTAGCGAGTTAAAACCTAATGTACCTTGGAGGTATTTGGTCGGATACATGATGGGGTAGTAGCCGTATTATGTTAGTCAAAGATGAAATAAGTTTAGAGATTGTTTCAGGAGAAAGATTATTATCATTTTTGTTGTTGGCACAAGTGGATGGATCTAAGAGGTTACTAGATTATTTAGCACAATCATTAGCAGGAGCCGGAATCGCAAATGAGTTTACTAAATCCCTACGGGATTTTTGATCATAACCCTGCACTACTGGTGGACGAGGACGAGTTGGGCGTGTAATCGTACTCCTGTAAGAATTAAACTGGGAGGCCTGTTGCGAGTTAATCAGATTCTGTGAAAAGTCGAGTTGCATTTCCTCTCATTTTTCTTGTAAGGAACTGTTGCCCACCTATTATTACTATCCTTATCAGATTTTAAATATTTATCTCTCCTATTATTACTGTTGAGATCCTAAGGTGCATGGCTGGGATGGATGAAATAAACTTGAATCTTGGAAACACAACGTATTTTATTTTGTTAAACAGAAAAACTTGGTTTTTGTTACATGTCAGTTAGATTATCATCTTTTAATTCAAAACGCATAGAGTGACCATAGAAGAGCTAGACATACTACAAAGAAGTTCCTACCTAGTATACTGTCTATAGTCTATGGAGGTACCCTACAGATCCATAGAATAGTCTTCTATCAAATCACATTACATTAACACACCTCCTTGATTTTATACAAGACAATCTGTGAAATCTATCTCTAAAAGATCAATAAGATTAAAGATTCACAAACTTAAATATCTTTTAACATGACTTTGCTAAACATGAAACAATAAAACAACAACAAACAACTACATGAACACTGTCATAAAAAAAACTATCTTAAATTCACAAGTTCTCTAAGTTTCTTAAACCTTAATTTTCCTAAGGCTTTGGTCAATATATCAGCTATCTGATCGTCAGTATGAACCTTAACTATATTTACAATACCCTGCTTTTCGTAGTCATACACAAAATGATAGCTGATGTCAATATGCTTAGAGTTTTTACAGAATTTTCCATTTTTTGCCAAAGCAATAGCTCCGGTGTTGTCTTCAAATATCTTTACTGGTTTTGGGACTATAACATCTAAATCCCCTAATATTCCTATTACCGGCAAAACCTCTTCTACGCAATCTGCTAACGCATAATATTC
Organism: Eupithecia subumbrata; assembly: GCA_949316285.1. NCBI lineage: Eukaryota > Metazoa > Arthropoda > Insecta > Lepidoptera > Geometridae > Eupithecia > Eupithecia subumbrata. The sequence continues at coordinate 17,882,335 of OX438642.1, forward strand.
TGCGTGCGTCGAAGCCCTTGATACAATTTTCTGTTTGTGTGTTTTCCACATTATTGGATTGTTATACACTCTTATTACAATACCTGTGGTTGATTTCCTATCATTTTTATCGGCTGCCCAGTCGGCATCCACAAACGCATCTACACATTCATCAAACTCTGCATTGTAATTCAGTTTTATATTTCGTGTACAGTACAAATATTTTAAAATACGTAACGCATATTTATAATAAGTCTCGCAGTAACAATTTTGAAAACGGCTTAAAAAATTTACACTGTATGATACGTCTGGTCGCGTTCCACTTGCTATGTACAAAAGAGCTCCTATCAAACTTCTATATCTAGTATTTTCATTGGGTTCACCAGACTCGAGCGACAAATTCTGTTCCATTGGTGTTTCATAATTTTTAGATTCTTTTACAACGTATTTTTCAGCCAGAGTTCCGATATATGTTTCTTGACTCAGTGACATTTTCTTTTGAGTGGGGTCGTATTCGATATCAATACCCAAATAATGCTTAACCTTTCCCAAGTCTTTCATTCGAAATCTCTTACTTAGCATTTGTTTGACTTCCATAATAGCATCTATATTCTTTCCACATAACAAAATATCATCAACATATAAGCACAAATATACCTTAGTATTTTTAATACATCCTGTGTAGAGGCAGTAGTCATAATCTGATCTTGTAAAATTGATGCTCTGCATAAAATAATGGTAGCACTCGTACCAATCTCTTGGACTTTCTCTTAATCCATACAAAGCTTTATTAAGCCTGCAGACCTTGCCGTCTTCCACTTTATATCCCTTTGGGGGATAAATATAAACTTCAGATTTGATAACACCATTTAAAAAAGCCGTTTCAACGTCCATGCTCTCTATGTACCAACTCCTAACACATGCCGTTGACATTAATGCCTTCATTGTGGTCATTCTGGCCACTGGTGAATAAATCTCTTCATTTTCATCGTAAATTTGCTGAAATCCACGTGCAACGACTCTTGCTTTAAATTTACCATTCGTTTTAACTCGAAAGATCCATTTCACATCTATAATTTTCTTGTCATCAGGTTCATCGACTACATCCCATGTATTATTGATTGTAAGGCTGTTTAATTCAGCACTTACGGCTTCTTTCCATTTACTTACTTGTTCACTTTCCATCGCCTCTTCATATGTCTCGGGTGCATTTGCGTCGCTGATATTTACATATACTACATGGTCTTTATATTTACTCGGTAATCTTTTCTCTCTTTTTGGTCTTTGTGTGTTCACCTCCTCGGGAATAGCGGGTCTGACATCAGTTTCTTCTTCCATAGTATCATAAAATTCGTCGTTTTCATGCATTACTTCTCTTCTTAGGTTTTCATTTCCTGTATTATCATCATCAGATCTTCTAGTAACATCGTCAGTTCTTCTCGTCACATCGTCCGTTCTGGTATTTACATCGTCAGTTCTTCTCGTCACATCGTCCGCTCTTCTATTCACACTGTCCAATTCGACGTCTACACTATCTTCATCATCAACTTGCCTTCGTCTGATCACTTCTTCGACCTTGATAAACCTAACATTACGCGAAATCACTACTTTTTCACCAACCAGTATCCTATATCCTGTGTCTGTATATCCTACTAATTTCCCTTTTACTGCTTTAGGATTTAACTTTGATGAGCGCCTTTCATCAGGGATTCGAACGAAGCATTCTGATCCGAATATTTTCAAATGTTCAACATTCGGCTTTCTACCGAGAAAATTTTCGTATGGACTTTTCTTTTCGTGTGTATTCGTTAGTAATCTGTTGCCTAAATATGCAGCTGTTAATAAACATTCTGGCCAATACTTTTTGCTTAGATTGCCATCTGCTAGTAGACATCTGGCTCTATCCATCAGCGTTCTATTATAACGTTCAGCTACGCCGTTTAATTGGTGGGTGTAAGGAGGTCCAGGGTTCAGATTTATACCTTTACTTTTACAAAAATTTAAGAAGTTACCATTCAAGTACTCTTTTCCGTTGTCACACCTTATTTCCTTAATTTTCTTTCCAGTCTGAGTTTCTGTAAATTGTACATATTGAGTAAATCGATCGAAAACGTCACTTTTGTTGTTTATTGCGCTAACAAAAGCTAATCTACTGTAATCATCAATGAATGTCACAATATATTTTTGACCATTGTACCCTGCTGGTTGTAGTGGACCCATAACATCAGTATGAACAATTTCTAACACATCATTTGCCCTCCTTCTCGTGTTGGCATAGGGTAAGTTTGCCATTTTATTTTTTACGCATATCTCACAGTCTATAAAATCGTCATTCAGCTTTTCGGGCATTCCGTTGAGGGTTTTGTATGTACATATCTCCCTAAGTTTCCTAAAATTCGGATGGCCTAATTTCTTATGCCATTCTTCTTTTAGAGACACATTTACATAGCTATCACCTGTGTATGCCTTATTTTTGATAATTGTTGCGTTCAACTCATACAATTTGTTTTTCCTATAGGCTTTAACTAATACCTTACCTGTTTTTCCATATATGGTTGCCAAGTCTCTTTTAAATATTATACCATTGTTATTATTTACGATAGACGACACGCTTAGCAAATTTCTTTTCATCGATGCTACATAGTAAACATTATTTACAGTAATCTTTTCTTTACCGCAAACCATAACGATACTACCTTTTTTAGTTGCCTCTAGGCCAAAACCGTCACCTACTTTAATATTTATATTTTTATCTAATTCGTATATTTTATCAAAGTATTTTTCATCGTTTACAATGTGGTCGCTGCAACCACTGTCAAGCAGCCAACTTACTTTCATATTATTTTTTGAGTCAGCTACAGCAACTTCTACGTTGCAGACATTGAAGGACTGATTGGCACCTCTACCACCGCTGTAGCTGCGGCCCCTGCCTCTGCGGCCACGACCGCGTCCACTTCTTCCTCTTCCTCTTGGAATGAAGCTGGTCTTTCTATTCGGACAATCTCGCCTAAAGTGCCCAGTTCTATTGCATTCATAGCATTTGTCCTCTCCTGTGGTAAAAACCATTGTCTCTTGGTTTTCTCCCTTTTTCACGTCCAGTAACAATTTGGATTTGACATATTCAACTGTTTGAGATTCCTTCGGCATCGCGTCTACAATATTTACCACGTATTCGTATTTCTTTGGGAGTGACAGCAACAGATAATTTAATCTCTCCTCTTCTGAAATATTATCGCCGGTGTTCCTTAATTCATTTATGATCCTCTCGAATCTTTGAAGATATTCTTGCACGTCTTCGTCTTCATGTAACTTTAGTTCTAGTAGTCGTCTTTTTATCAATAGCCTGTTGGCGCACCCTTTCGCAATGTAGGTCTCATCTAATTTCCTAATCATTTGATATGCGCTTGTTTGATGCATAATAATGTCGAGTTCGGTATTGTTCACGCTATTTACTATGATGTTTCTGATTCTAATGTCTACTTGCTTATCTTTCACGTCTTCTATTACCTTTAATCCTTTCATTTCCAAGAACAAATTTAGCCGAAATTTCCATTTTTCATAGTTCAGGCCGTCAAATATTTGTAGAAAATTTTCTTCGCATTTCTTTTTATCGTGGATGTTTTTATCTTCAGTCATTTTCTTTTCTGAAAAAAAAACTTCACTTGTTTTGCACCACCTTCTCTTCTTTGTACGACTTTCTTCTTTTACATTTTCATCACTTCATCCTAAGATCAACCAATGCAACCACGCTCTGCTACCATGTTGAGATCCTAAGGTGCATGGCTGGGATGGATGAAATAAACTTGAATCTTGGAAACACAACGTATTTTATTTTGTTAAACAGAAAAACTTGGTTTTTGTTACATGTCAGTTAGATTATCATCTTTTAATTCAAAACGCATAGAGTGACCATAGAAGAGCTAGACATACTACAAAGAAGTTCCTACCTAGTATACTGTCTATAGTCTATGGAGGTACCCTACAGATCCATAGAATAGTCTTCTATCAAATCACATTACATTAACAATTACACGTGTTACTACAACCCTTATGGATATCGGACGATGCCTCAAAATAATCCGGAATCGACGTTGGCGAGGCCAAAATAATCCCAGGAGGGAGATCCAACTCAAACTCCAGTTGCCCGGAGTCCAAAGGATCCTCCTTGGTCCATCAAGACAAAACAGAAAAAACATAAGAACTCACCATGCAATGAAAATTTTCACTGACTAAATAAACAATAATACCTATATACAATCAACTAATAAAAACAGAAAATTTACAAATACTACTAACTTACATGAATAATTATCTACAAATCTACATTTAATATTACTACCGATAAATCCCACAATTATTTAAAATTCCCGCACAAAGAAAAATCTTCTTTCATCATGATGATGATGATGATGAAAGAAAAATCGCGTGAACTTCGCACGAGTCAGAAGGCGAGCCACTTAAAATTCAATTCACTAAAAGCTCGGCGGCGTCGGAAAATCCCTAAATGGTCGAAAGTCGGAACCGGAAACTTCAGCCTTCGTTTATATTGAGGTTTATATGCTAATACAGATAAAAAATGTTACTGTCCCATTGGGGATCTCACAAAAACCACAGGTTAAATAAATAAAGCCTGAAACACACGGTCGAGTTTACTTTGTTTGTTTGATAAATAAGTCATCCACTCACTGTAATATACAAATATATATTAAAGGTCATATAAATTTTTGTGATAGATACGTGTATTTGTTGCTCAACCATTATTTTTTATATAATTAAATATTTTTATATATTTTTGATGTTCTCATGGCCTGCCGGCAACACTGGCGGCGTCTGCTATGTGTTGAACGAACTCAATCTCTACCTGTTGAATGTTGATAAATAATAAGTGTATTTTACCGGTAAACGAAACCTTTCTTTCATCGGCGAAGTCGTGAAACAAGTTCTATTTCCAGTCTCCCACAACAGCCGATAAGGTATTGTGTTTTATTAGAAATCATTGTTTGCATTGCAGCCAGCCGCATGCCAAATGCTAATATCTTTGATGCGGTGTCGTCGGCGGAGAGTTACGGTGGTCTAAACAGCCATTCCCTTTTTGTTGTGGTGATCCTTGTCTTGTTTTTGTTAGCTTTAAATATGTAGGCATAGGCCTGTTCATAAAATAGTGGAAAACACTGTACCTACCTACCTATGTACCTATATTAGGTATTCTTTGCGACAGGTTTGGTTTTCCCTTGCCTTGTATGAACTGTATAGTGAAAAACAATACAATTTTAGCCAGGAGTTCAATGACAAAGTAAAAAATTACTCAAAAATAATATAGAAATTGTGTCAAAAAGCAAAATCAATTTTATTAACTCTACAATTAGAAATAGTGAAAATGTAATAATAACAACTTGGAATATAATATAAAGTGAGACTGGAAAGGTCAGTAGGTACATACATTAGGTATAAATAATAAATAAATAAATAATGCTGGACAATTCACACAGCATTATCTAGCCCCAAGCTAAGCAGATCTTGTGTTATGGGTACTAGATAACTGATAAGTATATTTAATACAATACACTAGATAGATAGATATTTTTTATTATACATAGAAAACACCCAGACCAACGGAACAAATTTCTGCATATCACAAATTTGTTCCGAGGCGGGATTCGAACCCGCAACCTCCTGCGTCGCAGGCGGACCTTCGCCCGCTGCGCCACGGAGGTCGTCAAGATTACAAATTGAAGATTACATTAATGATTACAAATTGAAGATTAATGATTGCTCAATCAAAAATGATGTTGAAGTAGCCCAAGCATCTATTTATTTCTATGTGAATTCTCCAGCATTATTTATATTTACATAGTATAGGTATTTAATTATTTCTATTACAATTATCAAAACATTAATTGAGGCTTATTTTCCTGATCTAATGAAATGTAGTAAAATAATCCCATTGTTTAAATCAGGTAGCAGGTATGACCCCACTAACTTTAGGCCAATATCAGTACTGCACACATTCAGCAAAATTTTTATAAAACTATTTTACATCAATTGCTTAGGTATTATTGCAATGGTAATGACCTCCAATGACCATTGTAAGCACATTTACTCGTGGCAGGTCAACTACTGATGCCAGTGTAGAGTTAGTATCACATAATTTTGATGCTTGGGAGAAGTCACTAGACACTAGGTGTTTATAGCAACTTGTCAAAAGCGTTTGATTGCGTACACCATGAAACATAAATCAGGAAATTACATCACTATGGAATATGGAACACCTCTTTGGATCTTCTTACATCATAATTGAATGATAGGATACAAAAAGTTGACATCAATGGGAAAATGTCTTTGGGGTCTGTAGTTACAATGGATGTACTACAGGGTTCTATCCTCAACCTTTCTTATTTTTCCTGATCTGTACTTGCTGAGACGACCTCCGTGGCGCGGCGGGCGAAGGTCCGCCTGCGACGCAAGAGGTTGTGTGTTCGATTCCCGCCTCGTAACAAATTTGTGTACGATCTACAGAAATTTGTTCCGTTGGTCTGGGTGTTTTCTATATATAATAAAAAAAATATCTATCTATGTACCTATATAATGTATTAAATATATCAGTTATCTACAGGGTGGGCCTTGGAGTTTTGCGAATTTAAAAACGCTATAGCGTTGGAACGGGTTAGGGGAGCAAGGCGCGGGAGGTGGGGATGTGTAGCTCGGTTCTCGGAAATTCAGTCGATGCAGATCGATGTAGTCGATGGAGAACTACACGGGTGAACAGCGTGCGTTCTGTGTAAAAAATTATTACAAAAATGCCGATTCGTGCGTTATTGTTCGACGTTTATTTCGCTCTCACTATGGATTGCATGACTTAAATCAGTGTCCTAGTGAAAGTTTGATTAAGGCGTGGGTCAGAAAGTTCGAGGCTACCGGTTCGACCCTCAATCAGAAACCTAAGGGACCCCAAAAGACAAAAAGGTCAGAGGAAACCATAAATGAAGTTGGAGGATCAGCGAGGGAATTCTGTGACAGTCAATTCTGAGCGATACATAGCCATGTTACGCAATTTTTTTTTACCGCAGCTGTCAGAATTTCAAGGGTATAATAGTGCGACATGGTTTCAACAAGATGGCGCCACATGCCACACCTCAAACGAGAGTTTGGCAGTCGTAAAGGGGATGTTTCCTGTAAAACTGATTTCGCGCCGAGGTGACATTCCATGGCCACCTAGGAGTCCAGATTTAACCCCACTTTACTTTTTCTTGTGGGGATACATGAAAAGTAGAGTCTACAGTAATAATCCAACCTCAATTGCCCAGTTGAAGGCCAATATATGCGGAGAAATGGCCGCTATTCCGCGCGCCATGTGCGAAAGAGTTTTCAGCAATTTGAGGTCGAGATTCGAAGAGTGTTTGCAGCGCGATGGTGCCCATTTGAAAGATGTGATTTTTAAAAAGTAAACTTCCCAAATGTTAACTTTAATTAAAATATAAATATATTTAAGTATTAATTTTTTTTTTTTTTTTATGAATTTTCCAAATTCGCAAAACTCCGAGGCCCACCCTGTAGTACCCATAACACAAGCTTTGAGTAGCTTACTTTGGGGCTAGATGATGCTGTGTGGATTGTCCAGCATTATTTTTTTTTTTTATATTCACAAGTACAAAATAAAAATTTTTAAGAAAACCCCCCCCGACATATTTTCATGAAGCATGGCTAAGAACAATCGGGATAAAATTTTCTATGGCACAAAAAAATTAAATAAATCGGTTGGGAGCTACGATACCACAGACAGATACACATAGAGACACGTTAAACTTATAACACCCCTCTCTTTTTGGCGTACCCTAAAAACAGTGTAGATTAGAGCGGCCAACTAGCGATCAAGGGGCTTGAGAGGACATAGTGTCTGTAAGGAAGAAAAACGTTTAATTGGGTCATGACCACTGTCTTGTAAAACAGGCAGTAAGTTAGAACAGACAGCTGTAGATTAGCGAGATCCACTAGCAATCAGGGGCTTGGGAGCACTTAGTTCCTGTAAGAATAAAGGCCCCATAGGATAAAAATGTTTACTTGAGCCACATCCACTATTATAAAACGCAGTACGTAAGCAAAAACAGTTGTAGATTAGAGAGATCAACTAGCTATCCAGGTCAATAGATAAAAGTGATGTCTTATTGCCAATAGGCTGGTATCCTATCAACCACGCTAACGAATGTGCGGGTAACAGCTAGTATACTATAAAGGGTAATAACCATAAAACTCTGTTCAGAGCATAATGTGTTTGTTATTAAAAAAGATCATTTCGTTTCAGATATCAATCTTAGAATGACGCGGGAAGTAACATTTGATGAGTCTTTCGCCCAGCTTCAAGCGGCTCTACTAGCTCCTCCTCATGAAGTTGGAGTAAGGTATCAGGGAGTAGCTACGCATCTGATTGATATCAGCAATTTTTATGTGGTTCCATTAAACCTCTATAGATTGATGCGTATCATGGAAAAGCCAGGAAGCCTAAATCCAAACTATTCGCAGTATTCAAAAATCATAATATACTTCTCGCCAGAACTGAATCGGCATGCAAGAGGAAAAGTAAATCTGGTGAATCCTGATAGATCCTGTCAGATATTTGCTATAGATTATGGAGTAAAAGATGCAGGAGTGACACCAGAAAATATTTTTTACCCGCTTCACCCTGAAGTTGAGGCGGTACCAGGCCTAGCCCAACTATGTGAGCTCAACATGTGCTTTCCGAGAGGGGCACCAGAATTCACAGGTGATGCACAAGAATGCTTTAAATTTTTTATGGGACAAAAAGGCGAGGCATTACTTATCACAGTTAAGGCGAGAAATAACCAGAAGTTAAGTGTACTTGTAATGAGCAGTATGAGTAATCCGGATGATGTATCCACATCCTTGGCATACTGTAATCATTCATGTTTTTATTCACGTCCCTTGTAAAGCTGATCTCTTATTGTATTTCATCCATTTAGATACCTCTACTCATACTCCTTGCCGTAGGAGCACAAGGCACACTTGGTTACGTCAATTTACATTTCACCTATAATTGAAAAATTTTATGAGTCAAAATAAATAATCAAAAGAAAACAAAACAAAGAAATTAAAATGTCCGTCAAGTTAGCAGCGCCGCCATGGAATTTGGTGGTTTTAACTATGTCAATTGGCATAATTGAAACCACCAAATTCCATGGCGGGGCTGCTAACTTGACGGACACAAATTAATACCTATATCTGCTAAAGAAATTTATAATATTGTCAAGTTAATGTGAAAAATTATTTATTAATTATTTATTAATATTGTCAAGTAAATGACGACCTCCGTGGCGCAGCGGGCGAAGGTCCGCCTGCGAAGCAGGAGGTTGCGGGTTCGAATCCCGCCTCGGAACAAATTTGTGTACGATCTGCAGAAATTTGTTCCGTTGGTCTGGGTGTTTTCTATGTATAATAAAAAAATATCTATCTATGTAGTGTATTGTATTATGTATATCAGTTATCTAGTACCCATAACACAAGCTCTGCTTAGCTTGGGGCTAGATAATGCTGTGTGAATTGTCCAGCATTATTTATTTATTTATAATGTCCAACGTAATACGGGAAGTGTGGGATCACTAAGGGTTCCGTATAATTATAAGATCTTGTTTCTTGCCTATATATAGACTACGTCAACGGGAATTACACTGTAGGTTTTGGTCCATGGCAAGAACCAAAAATTATCTTTTGGAGTCATCCGTAAATTTGTAGTTTATTTACAAATAAAAAACATTTTTGATTTTCGCCTTGGACCAAAACCTATAGGCTATATAATAGGGTATATTCGTCCCGTTGACCTAGCTAGAATCATAAAATTTGGCAAGAAACAAGATCCTATTATTATACGGAATCCTCGATGCGCGACTCCAACTCGCACTGACTTTTTATTTATAGTATGTTGAAAAAAAACGATTTTTTTTCAACATAATTTAGTAAGTAAAATTATATGCTAAGAAATCGATGAAAATGATACTTTAATTATCGTAATTTTTGTGGTTTCAGTGTTACACTGATTAAGATAGATTTGATTAAGTACCTATACTTACGTATTAGTAAAGTCACTTTACGATTTTTAGAATTACCTTATTGTGTTTGTAGTTAATAAAACTTGTGCAATGTAGTGCACATTTTATGGACATGATTATTGTTGTTTTATTAACAAACCCGTCTTCGCATGGTTAACAATGTTCGCACCTCAGAACCAGGGAATCTTCAGGTACCTACGTCTTGTGGTGGGTACAGACTAGGGATTAATCCCGGGAATTCCCAATAACATAGGTATGCACGATTCTTTAAGAATATCGCACCTTTATTTTCAAACCGTCACAAAACAAAAAACCAGTTTTTTGGGTATTGACGTTTGAAGTTTTGAACATTTCAAATTCATATCTAATGTATCCAGACACCTGAGATTGGTATTTGTTTAACGTGTTTACTTAATTTGGTTATTAAACTAACTATTGGTATTGAAATTTATTTATAACTAGCTGACCCGGCGAACTTCGTATCGCCTAACAGTCGATTCTTTAATTTTTTATTTTTTTTAGAATTTTTCTCTCCGTAAGAACCATCCTCGTACTTCAAGGAATATTTTAAAAAAGAATTAGCGAAATCGGTTCAACCGTTCTCGAGTTTTGCGCTTAGCAACACATTCAGCGACTCATTTTTATATTATAGATTACGCTTACGCTTAAAAGTTTTTTATTAATGTGATTTAAAAAAAAGTTTGGTTTAGTGTCACTTTTCTAGTAAAGTTTATTGCATTTCTACAAAGAAATTTTCGGCAAAAATGTTATTTACTTAATGCCACGATTGTTTATCTTGTTTTATACGATAAGGTACAGATAATTACCTATCTATTAACTTGTTAAGCTTTAGAAACATTTTACACGTAGTGACAAAATGGCTTCCCATAACACAAACTTCAAACGAGTGGCCCGCAGGCTTTGACATCTGATGCCGTTAGAAATGAATCTGGCTTACCCCGCACTGCGGAATCTCGCGCGGTTTTTTCCGCGGAATTCTGAAGCAGTAAATCGTAATGTAGCTGAACGCACTTGCGAAAAAAAGTGTTATCAACAATTCAGTACGCGGATTGCAATCAGCGAGAAAAACAGTCACACGGTGAGATTCCGCTATGCGGGGTAGTAAGCGTAGTAAAGTTACGAGTTAAAAACCCATACAATTTTTGTGTTGCGTTAGAAGTTCTACCTGTGCGCTTCTGATCTGCGAGGACCAGGAGGTATATGCTACGGTCGGTTATTACAACACAAATAAATAAAAGTACACGGAGTATACGTGTATAACTCATTTATTACTTTTGTGACATAGCTAGATATTAGATGAGGTACAATATTTGTTAAGAATTCGAAGCAGTAGGTAGGCAGGGAACTTAACAGTGTGGTAGACATTGAAAATGATGCATAGCATAACAGGCACCAGGCAAGAATTTCTATTTCAGATACAGTATACTCGATTTGTTAATTAGCCACTTTCAAAAAAAAACGAAACTTGCTTATGACCATACAATTTTTGAAGTAATTAGACTATTGCTGAAGATTATATAAATATACTGACCTGATCAACACAGTTAATATACGCAGTTTAGATAAAAGAATTATCATTGTCAGTTCAGCAACCGAAGTTCGCTAAACCTATGCAGCAATTTTGGCACTAACTGAATCTATGTTGCAAGTAACAACATAGGACCCTTGTGTATCTAAGCATAAACCTACTATATCTTTGTTACTTTGGTTTGGTCGACGATGTACTTACTAGATAAGATAACACATAACATTTTTTTCTATACATACATATCTTGATCCGAGTCGACATGTCGCCCCAGTAACACCCATATAGGTACCTACTTATAGTTTAGTACTAAAAGTACGTGTGTCATATATAATCGTACTAGATAAAATCAACATATCTACGAATTGAGAACGTCCTTCTTTTTGAAGTCGTTTAAAAATAGGTAGGTTTAAGTACTAAGATTTTGCGTAGAGTTCGTAAGTATACATAATACGTATTTGTGTTGGTGAATTACATTATTTATCGAAGTACAAGTACAGTAGATATAACAATTTGATTACATTTCCCACCAAAACAATAGATAAATAATCCCACACATGCGCGCACACATTATCATCTAGCCATAAAGTAAAAATGCTGGTGTTCTTGGTACTTGTTAACTGATATATACCTAATACAATACATTACATAAATATTTTTATTACAGAAAAAATCCAGTACCAATGACAGGATTATAAATAAATAAATAACAAATAATGCAGAACAATTCACACAGCATTATCTAGACCCAAGCTAAGCAGAGCTTGTGTTATGGTTACTTGATAGCTGATATACATATTAAATGCAATACACTACATAGATAGATCAGAAAATATCCAGAAAACCCGGTACAAATATTTGCAGATCGTACAAACATTTGTACCGGGGCGGGGATCGAACCCAAAACCTCCTGCATCGCAGGCGGACTTTTGCCCGCCGCACCACAGAGGTCATCATGTATTTAAGATTACGATTATGTGAATAAAAATAATAGTTGCCTATGATTGTAGCAACATTAAAAGCCTCCACACACAGAAACCGTGGCCGGGCCGGAGGCGAAGGCGACACATACACCGCAGCGTGTGTGTCTCTCATATAAATTCACGCATAATACCCGCACGCGTTCGCCTCCGGCCCAGCCACGCTTTCTGTGTGTGGAGGCTTTTACATCTATTGTAATAAATTGGTATTCTCGTCATTGTTTGCAATGCTGGACGGACAGGTATAACTCATCAGGTACTTCTAGAATGGATAGCGTTGAGTTATTTTAACTTTTAAGAACTATTTATGCTTATTGTATGAACATATTGGGTTTTACACTAATTTGGTTGTTCAGTTACTTACCTACTTTTTTATTTGCTTGGGTTTTTATTTTTCGTGAATGACAGTACCTAACTACATGCACGCACTGATAATCTAAGCAAATGCAAGGAGCTATGACCCAAAACGTGCAAATTTGAAAAATATTTCATTTAAATATATATTTTATTTCGTGAACCCCGCTCGGTGTGCGAGTCCGACTCGCACTTGACCGGGTGTTCTATATATCTACATACACTTCCTGTGTAGGTATGTTCATAGGTAGTGTATGTATGTGACATAGGTACAATTGTGATTATACACTAATTCTGTAGTACTATACCTACGCTACATCACCACTTTTTGTACTAAGATAGTCCCAAATACAAACTTTTGTACGTACTAGGTACTAATATTAACTATGGAATACTTTAATTAAACTATATCTTATCGAGGCTTGTCCTAACTGATTTTGTTTCTCTACTGGTTGGTGAATACACTGTAAGTGTAGATATAGGTACTTTATCTACAAACTACGAGATAATTTACAGTTTCTAAGGTGGAAAGTTTCCCATCTGTTATTAAGTTATATATAACAAAGCCTGTGAGAAATCACAAAAAGTAGTTATCCACAAGTCAACAGACCGTAACAAGAACATAACACAGAAATGAATGATGACCGTCACGGTAACAGATAGACATAACATTTGCTATCTACTTACTAACAATTTAATATACTATACACTGTAGTTATCAAAATACAATCTCACGCACAGAAATGCAACTCGTAAGCATCTAAATCACAGATACTTATTCATTTGTAACAAATGATAGTATAGTTAACACACTACTAACTTTTAGGCTTTCATATTACTAACTTACTAACAAGATCGGATTCCGAGTTCGATAGTATCAAGATGTCTCATTTTTCTTTGGGATTTGGTATAGCAACGCAAGCGTGCGGGCAGAGAACTACGCAAACTACGCACGCCTTTACAAAACTGAGACGTCCCGATATTGTCTGGATCTCGTCAAACCGAACGCATGGCTAAGATATATTTAGGTAAAGTAGGTACCTAAGTTTGTGCTTGGTAATCTCCGAATCTAGTTCAATTTAATAAATCTATTCACTAATTAATTTTAACTGCATTATTACTATGTGTTAGACTACGTTTTGTCCAAGTCATATGCGAGCAAACTTACGGGTCGAAGCTTGTTGGAAAATTATCGTTAATTATTATTAATTAACACTGAAATAATTTATTACAGTATAAATATCTCTATATTCAAAATACATTATATCTTACTAATATTATCCAATCTAATCCTACCAGTGAAATTTTACATCAATTTAATGTCTTTGTTTAGCTGTGAGCAACCATTACTTACCTACAAATAAGTCGCGAAAAATTTGAAGAACGACTAACTCAAGGGGCAAATACAAAGGAACTCTAACACTAAATAGTCGAATAAGACACTCTTTTGACACTTTCACAGTTTTAAGTTAGGCAAAGAAAAATTGTGATAATCAAATAGGCAGGAATGACATCGATTACCTATGTAATACTGTGTTTTAGACATTCAGTATTTTTTTGTAGGTACATGCCATACATAATACATTTGTAATTTCAAGCAGAACAAAGACCCTAGATGTACCAATATTTAATGCTAAATGTCTTCAAGTTATGTATTGAAAAGTTTGAACCAAGAATCGCTGATCAACAACACAAGAAATTTGTCCTTCTATATCAATCTATTAGAAAGGTTCACATCAGCCTTCGTTCGCTATTCGAACTGTACACCAGATAATTTCAACGATATTACCGGGACATAAGCCTAAACAATATGGACAGCACTGCGTTCTGCCTTCTCCTCGTCAAAGTAAGGGGATACCTCGACAGAAATCGGCGGGACACTCCCAAGAAAGTTCTGCAAGGAGGAATAGTAGTCACGGCACGTCCAAGTATCGTCGTGACCGCCGCCAACGATTACCACTAACTTCTTGCACACAGAGCCGCAACGCATATACAGGTCCTTAGCCATGGATGGTGGCACTAAAGTGTCGTTCGAGCCGCACATTAAGAGCGTCGGGGATATTATGTGGCCGATCTTCTGCAGTGATTGATACTGAAACGGGAAAAGAAAATGTGTTATGACATGAGATTAAAGATGTTGATTTTTACTGCAAAGTAAAAGTCAGCTCTTAACCTAGGCTCTTCAGTAATCAGTTTAAATGTTCATGTTCAAATAAAAAGTTATTTCATGTTCTAGGTGTAATTCTAAGTAAGAAACTGCGATTCGCACCGACATTTCGTAAGAGCCTTATCAACACTAGCGGTTTGCGAGCGGCTGCAGGGCGGAGTGGGCGCGCAGCGGATGCGTCGCGAACACGCCGCTGCTGCGCAGCGAATGCGTCGCGGATGCGTCGCGGATACGCCGCGGCTGCGCAGCGAATACGTCGCGGACGCGCGGCAAATTCGCAACGTTTGACGTTCTTACAATACAGGAGACACTGCTGTTGGCTTTGTTACTTCGAAGACGCCGGAGACGAAATGAAAGCAACAACGAATTCGGGATGCTTCATTATCAATCAATCGAATGGAAGAGAGCGACTACTTTATGTTGTTTTGCAAACGAATAATAAATATGTATGTACTAAAACATTTGTACGAGACAGTACAAAATGGCGTCCACGCTGCTGTCTGCAACGAATTCGCTGCGCGGCCGCTCCGCCCCGCAGCCGCTCGCAAACCACTAGTGTGATAGATAAGGCTCTAAGGAAGTGATTTTAGGGTACCATGCCTCAAAAGGATTTACCCATACAGGATCACTTTGTTGTCTGTCTGTCCATCGACTCTCTTTTCAAGACGACTGAGAAACACTCGCGCAAACATTTTTCCCGGGGCTGATAAAAGTGAGACTCTCCAATATGAATCACAAGACGTCCGTCCTCCCTTGTTCTTGTAGAGGGCAAATACTTGATTTGACAAATTGAGATAAGAAGGAGTTGCTCACCAGTCCATACAAACGAAAAATTTGTGAATCAGGTTGTGTGGTCATTTCTCGCCTTTTTATTTTGCTGACTTTTTTATATTATTGCCCAACCAGCCCAAATATTTTGAAGTAGTGGAGCTTTTGCTGATTGACAGGTGTGTTTCAGCATCTCATCCATCAGATGTTGTCTAAATCAGGCTCATTAGACCCGTAGCAGTGACCTCACAGTGGTAGTGGGTACACTGTACCACGCCACACGTTTGTTACATTTTCTAGAACCAGATAGGTACCTTGTTCTTATGACAGATGCTGGGTAGCCAATTCAAGCACTTCCAATTGAGAATGATCTTTGCCATGTCAGGTATACTTGTGAATGTGTTCTCTACCACTAGAGCCCATATCTTGTTCCTGTTTTCAGCTCTGGATGTTAGATCAATGGCCACAGCACCTCCTGCAATGTAATAAATATATTTGAGGATGTTAAAGATATGAAAATACATATACACATACATCCATTTTTTATGCCTCCCATTTTGGGACATACAGTCCCATCCTTTGCTCTTGGTGTGTGAAGTGATAAATATTTAGTAATATTTATAGTAGAGATATCTGACCTACAAAGATAGGTATACTGAATCTACAAAAATAACATACATTCATCACTATATTCATCATCAGATGCCATTAATTAACCATTAAAATGACTATGTACATTCTTGTACCATGATGCTGTCAACAAAGCTCTAAATGCTCACATAGGGTGCTAGACAACAATACTGAAAAGATTGTAAGATATTTGCAACATAAGGTAATCTTATTTGGTTTTTTTGAAGTGAAAACTTCTTTAGCGGCGTTGAGCACTTTTTCTGTAATGGGTATAAAATCTTAAACTCGCGTCAGGACACGTGACCTGATCGAAAAAGCGTAAGACGGATGGAGCAACGACGACATTATGCCGAAGGAATAAAGCTCAAAATTGTGCAGGATCTTCATTATAGCTAGGAAATTTCTTGAAGTTTTGTTTTGAGATAGAGTTCAAAATCGAACATTATTTTTAGGTAAACAGAATAGATAATAGTACTAGTTTCCGACAACAACAATAGGCCCTAGCTTACGTAATAGTTGCTAGCGTCCGGCTCGCTTATACCTACCTACTTATGTACCTATCTATAGATAATTAATTTCTCGAACGAATCGAAAAGAAAGACAAGGACAAAAATTTTCATTTATTCATTAATATAATTTTATAATTAACCCATATATGCCCAGAAAGATTTAGGTCTCCGATTTTCATGAATTTTGGATATGTTGGTCCCTAGGGGTTGCAATTAATCTACAAAGAAGTAATTTTCAGTTTCAGTAAGTAGAAGTATTTTTTTTTCAATGGGTCGAAATCGACCCCTTGGTCAAATATGGTCCAGCAATGGTAAGAAAAACATAGGTAAAATAAAAAATGTTTTGTATCATAATAAGAGCTCTTGTATTCATTGTAATTACTTTATAACTAAGAATATATAAATCAACAAAGTAGGAACGTTATTATTTGGCATCAGGCAACTTACAAACATAACAACATTAGGGTAATAATAACGCATTAGGCATGGAACTTCTCAAAGCATTTGTCATGGAGATTTACTCCACATGAACGGCACATTTTTATTGTTTTATTTTTGCAGTAGGCACACCTTCTTCGGTTCTGACCAACCATGATCATATGTCGTTATCAGCCACATGAAGGTGTCGAAAAATCTCTTCAAAACGGTTGCGTCGCATGGATTTGCTGATAAGAACGTTATGCGTGTCCTCGTTCAGTTCCCAATACATTCGGCGTCTAGGCAGTGGAGCGTAGCCAGTGAGAATGAGTATACCTATGAAGCAGTAAATCTCGTCGATAGATAGAGTGAAGGTCGTGTTCGGGTTTTTGCTCATAGCATAGATTACTGAATGCCGAACAATGTGTCTAACCAACTCCTGATCGAAAAAAAGTTCAAAGAACTCAACAGGCTCACTTTCTGCCGATAGTGTGGTTACTGATCGTGGTGGCGGTGCTGACCACTCAACTTCTGGCTCACGAAGATCTCGCTTGATCCATTTTCTTGGTCTGGGTTGAGTAGTACTACGTTGTTGCCCCGACGAGGAACTGCGACTAGTGGAGGGTGCAACATATGGATTTACTCTCACAGGTACCTGAATCACTGGCTGTTGAACCTCTAGATCTTCCATTTCGCTGATGACCTCGGGCTCTTCATTATCTTGCGAGTGCTGTAAAACCAGCTCGGCGGGGGCAAGAAGTTGATGACGGTTAAAACTTGCAATATCGTTGCCATCTTCTTCCCCTGAGTCACCGTCAGATACTGTACCTCCACAAGGCGGCTCTAAATATACGTCGGCGCCACGATAATCTTCATCATCAGCCAAATTCTCCAAGAAATCAGCAATTTCATTCGTAGAAAGTACGCGACGTGACCAGAGAAAAAGAGTTACACTCAGTATGATATTTGCCCAAAGGGTCGATTTCGACCCCAACAAATTTTCGTTTCAATAATAGCGAAATCAACGAATCCTGTACAGATTTTATTAGTTGTATTGATGCTAAATATATTCATTTTACTAATTTATAAACAATACACGTGAAATACAAAGTAAAAAATTAAATACTTACATTTTCGTCACCAAGGGTACACAATTTTTGTCGAAAAAAACAAGCCTCAACTTGCATGCAAACTTTTTAATTCAAATTGTTCTAGTGTAGCTAGTGCACTCAGCTAACAACTTAGCTAAGTCTTTGAATAACTCATAGATGGCGTTAAACTTAAATATTTATGAATAGTTTTGATTTACGACGCTTTAGAACAGAACGTGTACTCTTGGGTCGTTTGAGTGCTCCTGGGCATATATGGGTTAAGGTTAGGTTTCGATCGAGTCTATCGTACTGCTTAACGGGTGTAAACAGACCCTTCACGAAGCCGTCAACCAAGCATTCTGTACATGAAACTAAGTAACACTGAGCAAAAATATTTGCTGGGAAACGGAATTTATTTTTGGACTTTAAAAATAATAAGATTTTTGTAGCGGGTAATGGTTTGCGCGCAACCGGCTGTAAATAATTGTAATATTATTTAATATTGTAAAATAATTGTAATAGTTTTAAATTTTTAATGTAATAAAAATTGTCATGTTTGTGTACGATAGCGCAATAAATGAATATTGTATTCTACCACATAAATGATAGTACTTTTATACTGATAAAGCAATTGGTGCAAAATTATTCCCTAACCATTCCAAAATATCAAACATGCTTAACGTTAATAATCAAGTTTTCACTTCTGCCGGCACTCCCGGAGTGCAACCCGTCTTTTTTTTTATGAGCCTTTTCTATCCCCTTTCCGGGCAAATCCAGGCGGTACATACATACATATAAAGTCAGACAAGCTTATAATAAGAGCTTTTACTATTATGTTATTATGACTGATATCGAAAATTCTTTATTTACCAAGAGATCTGCCAAAAACAATCAGCTGATTGGGATCAATGTCTGTTCTCTGTATTATATAGTCAAGAGCAGCCTGTGCATCCACATACAGTCCTCGCTCAGATGGAGAGCCTTCCGACAGACCATACCCTCGATACTCCACCATGAGGATGTTTATGTTCAGCTTGTGGTAGAAGCCCGAGACGTTTGCAAGTCTGAAATTTAATTAAAAGGTGTGTAGGTGTATGCTCCTAAATAAGTAAAAATGGAAGATAAAATTATGAATAAGAATGGTCAAACTATATAATAAACAAGATCCGTCAAGTGCGAGTGTAACTCGCGCGCCGAGGGTTTCGAACGTTTGTCAACAAATATTAGGTCCTTACATATGAAATTGGCGTTTTTCGTACTGGCCACTTTAATCACAAATTTCTCCTCTTTGGTAAGGAATTCCAAATTCAAATTTGTACAGCTATAGACTCGTGTATTTGTGCTTCGATGATCGTCATTCATTTGTTTTTTTTCTTCTGTTTTTTTCTGTTTGCGTCACTCATTTTACAAAATGGAAAACTTAAAATATCGCATTATTTACGAGTACGAGTTCCGCCGTGGCACTAGTGCTGCGGAAACAACTCGAAGGGTGAATGATGTGTATGGCGGTCGTGTTGCAAAAGAAAACACAGTTCGTTTTTGGTTCCAACGTTTTCGTTCTGGAAATTTCGACTTGCAGAACAAGCCCCGTGGACGGCCTGAGACTCAAGTTGATAATGAAGAGTTGAAGGCTATTGTGGAAGCGGATCCATCGCAAACCACGTCCGAGTTAGCTGCAGGCTGCGGTGTTAGTGATAAAACTGTTTTAATTCACTTGAAGCAAATTGGGAAGATTAAAAAGCTTGAAAGGTGGGTACCTCACGAATTGACTGAAGCAAACCGGCAAACGCGCGTCGACTGCTGCGTTACATTACTTCAATTGGAAAGTCTAAGACATCCTCCGTACTCCCCGGACCTTGCTCCAACAGATTACCATTTTTTTCGAAATTTGGATAACTTCTTGCAAGGGAAAAAATTCAACTCCGATGGGGCAGTCCAAATCGCCTTCAAAGATTTTATTGATTCCCGTCCGACTGGTTTTTTTAGTAAAGGGATCAATGAACTACCTATAAGATGGCAAAAGTGCATAGAAAATAATGGTTCATACTTTGATTAATTAAATATATTATATTAAAAAATATTCGACTTTTTGTTCCTCCCATACAAAACGCCAATTTCATATGTAAGGACCTAATATGTACCAAAAGTACCGGTTAGAGACTTCGCAATTTAACGAATACCTAAGAATAATAGGTACCAACCTACATTTCAGATGTATCTCTCTGCATGCTTCGGTTAAAGTGGGTAATGTAAATTTTTCGAAATTTTTAAAAATATTTCAAAAAGTATGAAACTTACAGAAATTTGAAAAACTGTTTTGAAATATCCAAATTGATACCTTTTATTTAATACCCCACTTGGTGGGGTAGCTCCCCTTTTGAAAATTATTCCTTTTTGACCATTTTTCAAAAAGTATTCATTTTACAGACTTCTCTATATTTTTCCTGTAAAATATAGATCCATATCTACAAACGCTCCAAACATTTCAAATGGATCGCTCTGCAAACTTCAGAGATAGGGGGGGGGAAGATGGGTATTTTTTCGGCTTTTTTAAAAATATTTCAAAAAGTATGAAACCTACAGAAATTTGTAAAACTGTTTTGAAACGTACAAACCGATACCTTTCATTTGATACCTCATTCGGTGAGGTAGCCCCCCCCCCCCCCCCCTTTTGAAAATTATTCCCCCCCTTTTTGACCATTTTTCAAAAAGTGTTCTTTTTTCAAACTTCTCTATATTTTTCGTGCAAAATATAGATCCATATCTATAAACGCTCCATACATTTTAAACGGATCGCTCTGCAAACTTCGGAGATAGGGTATTTTTTCGACTTTTTTCAAAATATTTCCAAAAGTATTAAACCTACAAAAATTTCAAAAACTATTTTGAAATGTACAAACTGATACCTTTCATTTTATACCCCACATGACCCTGTAAGTATCTTTTAAAATTTCAACATCACAATTTGTATGGAAAATATTCATTTTATTTTCTTTTTTTTTCTTTAAATCTTTACAGGCGCACGAAATGTATTATTATTTTAAATTTCATGTTGATAGCTGCAGTAGTTGCCGAGTTATTAAGGAGGGAAAAAAGGACAGACAAAGAGAGACCATAAGGGTTTCGAAACCGATCTTCGATCTTCGAAACCCTAATAAGCTGGAAAATTCACACAGTATCATCTAGCCCCAAGGTAAGTAGAACCTGTGTTATGGGTACTCGGTAAATGATTGATTACACTTAATACATTAAAACATCCAAGTGCAAACCCAGTAAAAATAAATACTTAGACAAACAGAAATAAAGATTTTGCTTGAACCAAGGATATGAAAAAGTATCCTACAGAAAAATATTTACTGGGGGTGATAATATTTTTTTTCTGTAGCTGAAGTAATGCATTATTATAGAGAATGAGTAGCAATAGCAACAATAAATGCACTTTACAGGAAGGAATAGTAGATTTGATCTGAATAATATTTATCAAAATAAGTTAGCGAAGAGTTATACAAACCTCTGTCCCATATTGCCAGCATTTCCATGAAAGAATATCATGGTGGGTAATAGGTTACTGTTGGTTGCCTGCTTGATAAGAAACATGTGGATTTTAAGCCCATCTTTATTGTTTATCTTGATACTCTCATAAGGCAACTTGTAGTTGCTGGGCTGTAGAACAAAGACTCTGGAGTCAGGTGGATCATTTGGGTAGTAGAGGAGAAGATCTTGTGCGCTATATAGAATGCCTGTTGGAATAATAAAATTAGTGTGTTATAAAATGGCCATATTGATGCAGTGTCGAGCAACTTTGAGCTCAACCCCCGAAATACTCCAACGCAACTCAGATTTAAGCAAGTCTCAAAAACCAATTTTTGACATAATATTTTCATAGAAAACAGTCAAAAATAGGTGACTTGAGACATCCAAGTTGCGTTTGAGTATTTGGGTATTAATGCAAAAGGAACTCTGGACAGAACATACACCTACATAGATATATTTAAAGAGTAGCTAGCTGTTATAATATTAACATAAAGCTGAAAAGCTTGAATATCATACATCACCCAAGGCGTTGAGGTTGGAATGTACTGTAGGTACATAGTGTCAGACTGGGACAAAAAGGCCCAGTTGGCACTTCATAGCTTGGGGCGACTATAGTGGTAGATCAGCGTCGGCCCTTAATTAAGTTAGAGCGAGTAAGGAGATCAGATGAGAGTATGCGTTAAACCGATATATGTCCGCCCGGCTGGCAATCGCCACCCTGATTATATGACCAATCCAGTCGGTACATACATATAAATTCAGATAAGCTTTTATAATTTTACCTGATATTCCCAAAATAAAAACAGCCAGCGCTATTAGAAAATCGTAAAACCAAAACACAAGTACACTGGATATCAATGTTAGTGTCGATACAATCCAAAGCCTGTATATTATTACTCTTAGGATGTGATACATTTTCACGTTCATTTTAATACGATTATGTTCTCATTGTCCAATGAATCAAAGTTAAAGAACTGTAAAATTAAAAATTAGATAAACACCAAACTCCGTTTGACATCAACGGTTCTAAACAAGACAATTTTTAGATCTAACACCGCCTCTAACCTATTAGGCAAAAGCTCAGTGAGCAATTGAAATAAAATTTTGAGCGTGGATTATTAAAATCGGCTCGGAGTTATTAATCTTTGGGGCTCGTGGTTGATTTTAATAACTTGCTTCTTGGCTAAAATTTGAGGAAAAGTGACTGTTTACTTCTTCTTTTTGTCTTGGTGTCTTTTTTCTGGACAGGCCGTAAATATAGTGTTGCCCAAATAGAATACAATTTATAATAATTATTAACTTGACCCTACTGATATAACAAGACAGGAACTTAGCTTAAGCCGTTACTACATCTCTGATACATTATAAACTTTAACAATAAATATTGTACGTGTTGCCAATAGGCAGAGCTCTGGATATATTTATGTTTTGAGCATCGATCAAGGTTTTTGCTGGCCCCCCATAGATTCACAATGAATTCCTGAAACCGTCCTGAAAACGTCTTATAAAAAGAAAAACATTTTGGCATGTTATTATTTACTATTTCAACTAGTGTCATTTTAGCCCTCGTACAGATAGCATGACCAAGTGCTCGTATAAAAACTGCAAAAATCACACGTCCAAGCAAAAGAAAAAGGATGGATCCTTAAGAAACCAGCATTATAGTGTTTGGTGGAGGGTTAGACAAGCTCGGTGGGTGTGTAGGTGGACCTATTTGTGAAAAACAATTTGAAGGAAAAGACCCTAACTGTTTTCAATTTTTTTTAATCCTGTTTTTTGTATTTTTTTAAGATTTTCCGAAATTGTACCTCTCTACCCCTAGAACTTTTTTTTGGAACGTGTTTTCTAGTGATTTTTTTACTTGCTTTTGGTCTCAGATGTATCCTTCATCTTTTGAATGCATTATTTATTTGAAAGAACGTGTAAATAATTAGTTATAAGCTCTCAAAGTTAAAAAAAGTAAAAAAATAATCAAGAAGGACAACTTTGCATCGTTTTAAAAAAAAAATAATAGCGATCGAGAAGTTCAAATGCTATTAATTTTTTTTCTAAACATCGTTTATTACAACGGTATACCACATGTAGCCGAAAAGTCTATAAACTTGTCAAAAATTAGCACTTATGTATATGGAAAATGGAGTAAAAACGCTAAGAATAAAACATTGTATTAAAACAATTTTGGTTCAAATATCACTTCCCTATTTCTAATACAAAGGTAGGAAAGCTAAATTAATTAAAAAAAAACCTTTTTTATTATACCTAGGTATCCGACTAATTCGAAAATTCGAAATTCGAAATCAGAATTTCGAATTTGAATCAATATTTGTAATCGTTAAATTTCGTTTTTATTTTGGTTGGTTGTTATGTTTTGATAAACTGTTTGTTGTTCTGTTTTGTTATCGTTGTTTTTGTCACAATGGCGGAATTCAGCATTGAAGAATACGCTGCTATTATTTACGCGTAGGTACGGTCGATGCGATGGAAATACACGCGCAGCACAGAGACTGTACAGATAGTTGCATCCTAATAGACGTGTGCCACAACATAGCACATTTTCTAATACCTTTCGGCGACTTCGAGAAACGGGAAACTTAACTCTTCGAGAACCACGAGTCAGTGCAACGCAGCAGCATGTTGGTGTGGACGAAGCCATACTCCAAGCGTTCAACGAGAATCCCACTACCAGTACTCGAAAGGTCGCCAGAGATCTGGGTCTTTCCATATGGAAAGTATGGTCTGATGTCAATGCAGATGGAAGACCAAGACCCAGATCTCTCGTGATAGATGACTCGTGGTTCTCGAAGAGTTAAGTTTCCCGTTTCTCGAAGTCGCCGAAAGGTATTAGAAAATGTGCTATGGTGTGGCACATGTCTATTGTGATGCAACTCTCTGTGCTGCGCGTGTATTTCCATCGCATCGACCGTACGCATAAATAATATCAGCGTATTCTTCAATGCTGAATTCCGCCATTGTGACAAAAACAACGATAACAAAACAGAACAACAAACAGTTTATCAAAACTACAACCAACCAAAATAAGAACGAAATTTAACGATTACAAATATTTAATATTGATAAAACTTTTAAATCCATCATGGTTATTAACACTAAATACATTTATAACGGGATATTTACCATGATTTGAGTTTTGAGCTTTTCAATATTTCGGCGCAGTTACATGCGCATTGGAAAGCTCAAAACTCAAATCATGGTAAATATCCCGTTATAAATGACTTTAGTATTTAATATTGATTCAAATTCGAAATTCTGATTGCGAATTTCGAATTTTCGAATTAGTCGGATACCTAGGTATGATAAAAAAGGTTTTTTTTAATTAATTTAGCTTTCCTACCTTTGTATTAGAAATAGGGAAGTGATATTTGAACCAAAATTGTTTTAATACAATGTTTTATTCTTAGCGTTTTTACTCCATTTTCCATATAAGTGCTAATTTTTGACAAGTTTATAGACTTTTCGGCTACATGTGGTATACCGTTGTAATAAGCGATCTTTAGAAAAAAAATTAAAAGCATTTGAACTTCTCGATCGCTATTAATTTTTTTTAAAACGATGCAAAGTTGTCCTTCTTGATTATTTTTTTTTTCTTTTATTAACTTTGAGAGCTTATAACTAATTATTTACAAGTTCTTTCAAATAATAATGCCTTCAAAAGATGAAGGATACATCTGAGACCAAAAGCAAATAAAAAATTTACTAGAAAACACGTTCCAAAAAAAAAAACGGGTTGCACTCCGGGAGTGCCGGCAGAAGTGAAAACTTGATTATTAACGTTGAGCATGTTTGATATTTTGGAATGGTTAGGGAATAATTTTGCACCAATTGCTTTATCAGTATAAAAGTACTATCATTTATGTGGTAGAATACAATATTCATTTATTGCGCTATCGTACACAAACATGACAATTTATATTACATTAAGAATTTAACACTTTAAAACTATTACAATTATTTTACAATATTACAATTATTTACAGCCGGTTGCGCGCAAACCATTACCCGCTACAAAAATCTGATTATTTTTAAAGTCCAAAAATAAATTCCGTTTCCCAGCAAATATTTTTGCGCAGTGTTACTTAGTTTCATGTACAGAATGCTTGGTTGACGGCTTCGTGAAGGGTCTGTCTGTTTACACCCGTTAAGCAGTACGATAGACTCGATCGAAACCTAACCTTAATTATAAAATTATATTAATGAATAAATGAAAATTTTTGTCCTTGTCTTTCTTTTCGATTCGTTCGAGAAATTAATTATCTATAGATAGGTAGGTACATAAGTAGGTAGGTATAAGCGAGCCGGACGCTAGCAACTATTACGTAAGCTAGGGCCTATTGTTGTTGTCGGAAACTAGTACTAATCTATTCTGTTTACCTAAAAATAATGTTCGATTTTGAACTCTGTCTCAAAACAAAACTTCAAGAAATTTCCTAGCTAGCTATAATGAAGATCCTGCACAATTTTGAGCTTTATTCCTTCGGCATAATGTCGTCGTTGCTCCATCCGTCTTACGCTTTTTCGATCAGGTCACGTGTCCTGACGCGAGTTTAAGATTTTATACCCATTACAGAAAAAGTGCTCAACGCCGCTAAAGAAGTTTTCACTTCAAAAGTTCTAGAGGTAGAGAGGTACAATTTCGGAAAATTTTAAAAAATACAAAAAACAGGCATATAAAAAAATTGAGCACAGTTAGGGTCTTTTCCTTCAAATTGTTTTTCACAAATAGGTAGGGTTGCCATCCGTCCCGTATATACGGGACTGTCACCGTATTTGACCATCCCGTCCCGTATTACTGCATGTCCCGTATTTGTCCCGTATTTCGACAAAATATGGAAATAAAGGTGAGAAGCGCGGGCGGCGGACGGCGCGGGGCGGCGGAGCGCGGGGCAAACCAATAGATATTGGACAAACTGAGACCCTGTTTAACCAGTTTGTTTACTTAAAAGATTATTTGATTAAAAATAATGCCACAATAAAAACACTGAGCATGGAAGAAAAGTGGCTGAAAGTTTTTGGAGATACAGAGCATTTGGAGCAGAAATCCTGCTTATTAAAACTGTGTGAATATATATTTGCAATTCCTGCCCACAATGCTAATGTTGAACGAATATTTTCATTGATGACGGCTCAATGGACGGACGAACGGAACAGGATGTCGGTAGATACCATTGAATCCATATTAATTTGTCAATATAATTTTAAAATGACATGCGCTCAGTTCTATGAGTATATAAAAAAAGAAAAAGAAGTCATTGCCAAAGTCAAATCAACCTCAAAATATGACTGGGCAAAAAATAAATAACTTGTAGGTACCTACCTCAGTAATTTTAAGTTAAAAATAGTCAACCTACAACATTTCAAATAAAAACTGATAGAATAATTTCGATCTTTTTATTTAATTAACTAGCGACCCGCCCCTGCTTCGCACGGTTTTATTATAAGTATATAAACCTTCGTCTTGAATCACTCTATCTATTAAAAAAAACCGCATCAAAATCCGTTGCGTAGTTTTAAAGATTAAGGCATTAAAAGGGACATAAAGACATATGGACATAGGGACAGAAAAAACGACTTAGTTTTATACTATGTAATTGTAGTGATTACTTTGTCTCTCATAATGTACACATGCTTGCTATGTCTGGTGTAGTTAAAAAGCCGCGTGTCGGCGTTAAATATGTTAGGTAGGTATGTTATGTTACACATATGAGTTTCGAGCATCGGAAGAGAAAACGTCCCATATTGGTTCCTAGAAGTTATGGCAACCCTACAAATAGGTCCACCTACACACCCACCGAGTTTGTCTAACCCTCCACCAAACATCCTGTATATTGTTTTTTGGTTTGCCGATATTACAATATTTATTAATTTTTCAATAGAGCGATAAAATAGCAAATTTCATTTGAGCCTATAGTTAATTAGTTTTCTTTGAACAAATGACGTGTGTATGTCATTTGTTCAAAGAAAACTAATTAACTATAGGATGCGTGTGTCATTTTCAGTTTTCTTTTTGATCTGTCTGTGGCGGTCCAGTTTGACCACAAGTTTGACAGTCTTAGTGAGTGATGGGGTGGAGCCGGTATTTTGTACAGAGTACAAAAGCAATACCAAAAACTTAGTGGCAAGGGTTGCGGGATTCGAAACTCGCTTTTCCCGGCAAGGGGCTCTCCCCATTGGGCTCGCTTGCCGTGTCCCGGAATATTGTGCTTTTGCTTTCACTCTCTCATATTAATACAATGTTATGTCCCTTTTTTATTTTTTTTCGGAACCTATTATAGTCTGTTATAATTGGTTGCTTTGATAGTCACATTAAACATTCTAAATTCCGCTTTGTTATTATATTGATCTTCTGTGTTCTCAAAACGCACTAATTTATACACACATTTTGCCCAATACCATGGAAAATTCCCTAGCTTATACCTAGTTTAAATGTAGGTTAACGATTTTTATTTAATTAAATTTTAATTTGGCTTAGGCTTTAGCTTCTTCTAGAAACTTTTTGAGGTAATTTAATGTGGTAATCTGTCTGGCAACCTTCTGCAAAAGATCCATCCACTAAGTTGTATGTGGGATGTGAATGTGACATTGTACATAAAAAAGCGATTACTAATAAATCGATTATTTTAGCATGAAAAATCGATTAATAAATAATAAATTTTCTTTGAAAAAATGTTTCATAATTGACAATAAATTCCAAAATAAACGCCAAAAATACTATATGAATCACAGTATTACTAATTAAAATAAACAACAGAAATAAGAAGTTTTCAACACAAATTAAAGTTTTAGAATAATCAACATAAATTAACAAAACATGAGTTTAGGAATAAGAGCTTGGGTAAGCTTTTGGACATTATTCGTCTCCTGGTCTAAAAATGTGAAATGTGTAATATTGATCGACCTACTAGTAATTCGCGCTCCGGCGCGGCGGCCTCTAGAAGTCCAGTCCAGACATAATGTTGGGGGTGGGGGTGGCAGTTGGAAAATATGGAAAATCGATCGTATTGAGATTAGGAAAAAAATCAATTATTAATTTGCAATATTAATATCACTTATTAAAATCGATTTAATTTAAAAAATCGATTTATAATCGATTATTTCTATCATCGATTATTTTTTCACATCCATACTAAGTTGATGGGATGTTATGGTACAGTTGGCAGCACTGCCTACCGGGAAACTTTGCTACCTTTCATCGTCGTTGTTCCTCAGCCGTTTACAAATTAATTCTACTGCCAGTCTCCCACAACAGCCTAAGGTATTGTATTCTAATACGATTCATCGTTTTGTTTGCTTTGTAAGCGGCTGCATGCCGAATGCTTTCCTTGATGCGGTGTCCTCGGGGCGGTGAGGTACGGCGGTGTACCTACCTATCTACCAAGTCCCTTCTAAATGAACCTTTTTTTCGTGGTGATCCTTGTCTTGTTGGTGTATAAAATAAGTAGGCATATTCATTAAATAGTGGAAAGCACTTCATAAAATATTCTTTTCTACCTAGGTACCATAATAACTTTGATTTTCCATCTCTGAGTCGTGCGGAAATTATTGATCGATTATCCCGAATGGAGGTTGTCAATGTGCATAGGAAAAACCGAGGCAGTCCCCACTTTTTCGCTTTTTTCGAAAAATAAAGGACAATCCTTCAAAATGTACCTAGCTTAGAACCATCTAAGTGTCTATGCAGGTATTTTGATACTGACCTCATTTATCAAAATCGCGCTGTTTGGATGCTTCAAGGTAATTTATGGTACCTATCTATTTATTATACAGGTTGGCTTTTCGAGATGGGAGGGAGGATGGTCAAAACCAGTTTTTATTTTCTCATATCCTCTCAGATGGCAGACCCTACGCTCTGATATTGAGCTTGTGACTCTTTGGTTTTGCCACCCTGTATAGTGACAGAGACCTACCATGGAGGGCAGGAGTTTAAAGAGGGCTAATCTGGCTTTTTGTTGTTCCACTGCATGTCACTACGATACTTACAGCTACACTGAGAGACATGAATGTTTAGTTAAACTATTACTAAGTTAAGTTTGATGTATTAAAAAAAGTGATCGTTTAAGTAATCATAATCACCAACATCTCTGAGGGTGGCCCTAAAGGCTATAATGAAGTCATTTACAATAGTTATTCCGTGTTCATGGGGCATAAGACTGTGCCAAATTATTGGAAAGCTCTAAACTTAAATCATGGTGAATATCCTGTTGTTAATTACTGTGTGGTTTTAACTTTTATTTTAAACCATGATGGAGTTAAAAGATATGGGTGTATAAATGTTCTCAAAATAGATTCTTTGTTTCAGATATGAACAATAAAATGAGGCGCGAAGTAACATTTCATGAGGCTTTCGGCCACATTCAAGCAGCTCTACAAGATCAGGCTGGAGAAGTTGGAGTAAGATTTGATGGAATAGTTACACACCTGATTGATATCCGTAATTTTTATGTGGTACCATTAAATCGCTATAAATTGTTGCATTTCATAGAAAAGCCAGGAAGCATAATGCTAGATTATGATGTGAATTCTAAAGTCATTTACTTTTCACCACAAAACAATCGATATGTTAGAGGAAAGATAAATGTGGTGAATTCTGATAGATCTTGTGACATATATGCTATTGATTATGGTGTAGCTGATGCAGGCGTGATACCAGAAAATATCTGTCACCATCTTCATCATGAGGCTGAGGTGGTACCTGGCTTCGCCCAACTATGTGAGCTCAGCATGTGTTATCCAATAGAGGGTCCGGAATTCACAAAACAGGCACAGGAATTATTTAAATTTTTCATGGGAAAGCAAGGCGAGGCTTTACGAGTCACAGTTATAGAGAAAAATGACCAGAAGTCATCTGTACTTGTAATGAGCAGTCACAGCAGTCCCGATGATGTATCCACATGTTTGTCAGGTAGTAACCATACAAGGCTCTATCCAGCTCCCATATAAAGCTGATCTCATATTGTGTATAGGACCTTGTATCTCTTAATGTATATACACGTAAACAAGTCGTACACAAGTTGACTACTTTCAAAATCAGCAATCGAACTTTGTCAAATGATGATAAATTTTAAATAAAACGTCAAGTGCGAGTCGGACTCGCGCACTAAGGGTTCCGTTTAATTTTGAGACCTTGTTTCTTGCCAAATATCATGATTCTAGGTCAATGGGAAGTACCCTCTAGGTTTTGTGTGCATGCGATTTGCTTGGAAATTTCATAATATTCGGACATAAACGGCTGTAAATTTTGATTGCGTTGACTTAAAATATTAATTTATATTGAGGTTCCAAGAGGTTACAGACTTGAGCATTTGATGTTGATTTCAACTTGATACCTCCACACATTCCTGATGAAAGGGGATTGACAGACGGATAACTGACAGGATCCTATAAAGGTTCCTTTTGAGGTACGGAACCCTAAAAAGACGAAGTTTAGGTTAGCAGCCTTTGCGGTAGATACATTACATATACCTACTTAGTTTATATTATGGAACACTAAAATGATCAAGATTCCATGATATTAAAATACTGTTCCATGGAACCCGTGAAGCGTGAAGCAGGGTTTCAAAAAAAAGTAGACCTAAAATCATAAAATAGGATAGCACAAGTAAAGAAAAAAATCCGACGAAAGTACCTAAATATAAACTTTATCCAAAAAAAAAAATTACTTTTGGTTCTTGCTAGGACCAAAACCTATAGGGTTCCCGTTGATTTAGAATATTTGATAAGAAACAAGGTCGCACTTGACGTTTTATTTGTTTTTGTGTCTATTAAATTTTTCATGCACTTTTAATAGTTTGGACATTGTTATTGTAGCACATTGTAGCGCATTAAAATTGTGTGTGCACTATTTCGGGCAAGGATTTCGGTGAGTACTTAAAGCAAAAATTAAATAACAATAATAAATAATACAGCAATTTATGCAACCGCCACAACAAGAAGTGACACCCCTACGGTTATACGTACTTAATTTTCTTTGCCTAGTTTCTAGTCCCAATTTTCGGTGTTTTTTTGTTTCCGTGAAAAGCTGTTAGTCACAAGACTTGGGTGATTCTCCATGATACTTATATATATATGTTTTTCATTCGTTTTAGTGTGAGAAACCCTTAAAAATGCAATAAAAAACACAGCACACAATTAGCAAAGAATATTCCGTTGGCTATGATATGACATTAAAGAACTCTTGCTTCTGATTGGTTTGCGGCGGGGTTTGAATTTAAAGTTTTACAGATCGCTGCATTTGATCTCAACGTATGATTTCATTCAGCATTTTCAATGAGAGATTGACGAGTTTAATAAAGTCAAACTAAGACGGTTTTATTCCAAATTATTTTTGTTGCCATATCGATAACTCATTTTGGACAAAAAACACAGATTGCCGCTTCTGAAACTAGACACTCTTAAACAGGGTTACAGGTTAATTCAACCTAGATCCTTGAGGGGGTTGCAGTTTCCATCATTACTGACTGATTTTACTATGTAATGTAAAAATAGGCAATTTTTTCACAAATATCTCGAAAACGGTTAAGTTTGGGGTACCCATGGTGTTTCATCAAATAAGGCAGTGATGATGATGGAAACTACAACCCCCTCAAAAATTTTACACTATTTAATCAGTCACCCCGAAATTTTTTAAATTTTACTAAGTTATAATGGTGTCAATTCAGATGTCGTCAAAACTATACTAAACTAATCTGAGAGCACTAAAAGTAATGCCATCCTTTTTATTTCGATCGTTATGAAAGGGATGGCGACATTTTTAGTGCTGTCAAATTAGCTTATTTTAGTTTTGAATTGACATCAATATAATGTATTATGAGTACCTATTTCTCAGTTTTCTCACAATAAATGTAGGTAACGAAATAGTCGTCACGAATAATTGTAATCAAATAGTATTTAGATGTGACTTAATAGTAACTAAAGGTATAAATGTTTCACCATTGGATAACAACTTATACAATGGTGAAACATTAATCGCTTATCTATCTTTATGTAATTTATTTAATCTAATATGCATGAAATATGAAAATGTATAATCATCTTCTTTATTTATTGCTATAAATAAGTATGTAGCTACTTGATTCTATTTTATAATGCTTATGTAAGGGATTAAAATAAAACAATGGAATATGTATGCAGGAACTTACTCATTAAATAAGCTTTTCAAACTAAAGTAACATTTAACAAACAAAAACACCATCTTCTGATAAACTCACTTTTATTTGACAACTTAAATGAACGGAATATTTTA
The DNA here is from genome assembly GCA_949316285.1 of Eupithecia subumbrata. Taxonomy (NCBI): domain Eukaryota; kingdom Metazoa; phylum Arthropoda; class Insecta; order Lepidoptera; family Geometridae; genus Eupithecia; species Eupithecia subumbrata. The sequence continues at coordinate 17,915,625 of OX438642.1, forward strand.
TATCATTTATTATTAGTGATGAATAGTGTGAATAAACTTGAATTTATGGTGCACACAATTTACAATTGATAACTTCGAATAAATAACGTAAAATTGAACTTTGGAATTCCATTACCTATTTTTGGCCAGTTCGAACGCTAAGGTACATCAATCTATCTGTCACTGACTGTACCCATGTAAAAATATTAAATACTTAGATAATACTTATTTGAATGTTTGTCACAGTATTTAATAAAGCAATTAATGTAAAATAGAATGAAACCTTGTTGTCGTTCAAAGATAAGTAAGAAGATTCATGCCAAAAACACCCCCCTCATGGAGGTAGTCTTTTTAATTCTCTATTTTGATGGAAAGATAATTAATTAGGTATATTTAATAACTAAAGTCATTAATAACGGGACAATAACATGATTTGTGAAATCGAAATAACTCAAAACAAAACAAATAAACTCAAAGTCAAAATGAGAAATTATGGTAAATATCCTTTTATCAATGACTCCAGTGTTAATACCATGATAGTTTTAAGTTTTATATTTATATTTATTTCAATAATTTAGTAATTAAGTAAAAATGTATGCTAATAAATGGCTTACCTTAATTGTCTTAAATTTAATAGTCATGTCTAATTGTGTAGGTAGGTAGTAGGCACGTAGGCACTAACCTATTATTAGTCACGACGATTTTTAGAATTACCTAATAATTGTGCAATGTATAATATAAAACTTGTGCAATGTAGTAAAGTGCATATTTGTGGACATGATAATTGTTGTTTTATTAACTTGACCCCCGTATTAGCTTCGAGCTATTTACGGATAATCAAATGAAAGGTATCGTTTTGAACATCTCAAAACAGTTTTTAAAACTCACGCGATCAGAACACATTATTATAATTATTCACGGGTATTTATCGCGTTTATTTACCTATTTTTCCCGACGTTTCAACAGGTTTACACTCTGTCGTGGTCACGGGATGACTGATTCAGGTCATCCCGAAACGTCGGGAAAAATAGGTAAATAAACGCGATAAATACCCGTGAATAATTATAATAATCTCAAAACAGTTTTTGAAATTTATTTAGGTTTCATTGTTTTTGAAATATTTAGAAAAAAGCCGACAAATTTACCACTACCCCCTTATCTGTCACGTTTGCAGAGTGAGATGAACACAAAAAAATACAGAAAGAAAAATGTCCTAACCCCATGTCCAAAGTAATAATATCCAATAATAATGACCAAGAAATGTCCAGTCGTATGGTAGAAGTACTCTTATTTCATTAGAACATTTCGTAGAAGTACTAGCATTCGGACTCTTAGTTGGTCCATTATGCGTTAAATTAGCTTGCATAGCCAGCGTCCAGTCGTAAAAATGTCCAATAATAAAAATGTAGGTACCTACAGTATGAAAAATGTCCAATAGTAAAATGCACACAAAACCCGTAACATTTGAATTTTGTGAGCAGCAGTCTTACTATTACACAAGTAAAGGAAAAAATCCGAAAACAATAAGTTAGTTATTTATTCACAAAAAAAAATAGCTTTTTATGCTCGCCATAGGGTACTTCCCGTAGATCTTGAGTTATGAAATTTGGCAAGAAGCAAGGCCATACTATAGCACGAGTAAAGAAAAAAAATCGAAACCACAAAATTTTAGTTTATTCACGAAAAAAAAATCCTTTTGATCCTTTTGAAAAACCAATAGGGGATAAATGGACCGAAAAGAGAGACCGGAATTAAAATGGAACTAAACTAAACCTTTGCTCTGGCAACTCGAAACCAATGTCAAATCTCTTCAATATGTCACGCACATGTAAATAAACATTTGGTAGGTACCTAAACGGAATTTGCATTAAAATAACTGTTTTAATGTGTAATAAATAAGTGTGTAGGTAATAGAGTTCAGTGTAATTCAACATGTAAAAAAATTATCGCAGTGGAACAAGACAAGTAATTGATAAAGTTTTCATACATTGCATAGCCGAATTTCAAGTGGGAAAGCTATGGCCCGATGTTTATCGAATTATCAAAGATCCTTCGAGATCACTGAGAAATACTTGATAGGTACTATGGTATTTGATTAGTAAAATCGACGTCTCTCAAACGATTAAACTTGTGAATTTGATTGCCTGAGTAATATTTTTGTTGTTTTTTGCAAATTGCGTTTATGGTAATTTAATGTTTATTTCCGTTTGTATTAGAAAAAGTAAAGTCCACTTCTATATTTTGAGTCTTTAAAACAAAATCATCATCATCATCATTCGATTTAGCCATTTGTTGACCTCAAAACCCATCTGCCACTCTGAACGGTCTTGCGTTACATTTTAGTTTAATTTAAATTTGTTTTTAGGTAGGTAGGTACATCCGTTATGTATCAGGAATTGAAGATGGAAGGTTCTACTAGCATAACAAAAGAAAATTCAAAACTCCTGCAGAAAAAAGAAAAGGAAGACCTTATAACAATATGGTTCAGCAAAGTTCATTTCAATAGAACGTTATTCTTTATGACATAAGAATGATATTATATCTATATATATAAAAGAAAGTCGTGTTAGTTACTCTATTTATAACTCAAGAACGGCTGAACCGATTTGGCTGAAAATTGGTGGGGAGGCAGCTTAGAACCAGGAGACGGACATAGGCTATGTTTTATCCCGGAATTACCACGGGAACGGGAACTACGCAGGCGAAGCCGCGGGCAGCAGCTAGTATCTTATTAAATTATCCAAATCGGACCTAATGTACGAAGTTATGACCAAATTACTAGCGAAGTTCACTGAGTGACCGCCGCGGGTGCGTGTGACGTCACTGGTCATAACTTCGTCAATTTTTGTCGTAGAACAAAATAGTGCATTTTACACCAAGGCGAGAAAGTGATCAATTCCTACCGAGTGTGTCGTTGCCTTAAAACACACGAGGTAGGAATCGCACTTTCTGCCGAGTGATAAATAGTGCTTTATACTACACCTTCGAGGAAAATAAAAAGCAGGATTATTAATTGAAATTTAGAAGAACTTATCGCACCCAATGATGTTGGTTTACCTCATTGACCGCGCCAGCCTTTGGGTTCTTTTTTCAAAATATTGTTCGGAAATCGGAGGAGGCCTAATGGACTTGGAGTAATAACTTTTTGTCGTTTGACCGAACGAAAATAACCATAGCTACCGGCCGATCTTTTAGGAAATTAAAAAAACACGTCAGAAATGGATTTCCATACACTTTTTCCTCCCGCTAAAACTCATGAGAAATGAAATTCCATAGAGTTTTTCCTCCCGGTTTCCTATCTCAGAATTTCCTATAGATAGGCCTGCAAAGACATACCTACTTTCTATTCTTTAAATGGAAAAGGAATAGGCCACTTTCCAAGCAGGTGTAGTATAAATTCAATTTCAATTTGTGCGCAATCTGAAAAATTGTACTACTTACCTATTTTGTTGATTGCGATTATTTTTAAAAAGAGGTTTAGTAAACTTGTTAAGCTAAAGTTGTTATCTATTATTTTTAAGAATAAATGATTACGATAATAATAAAAATATGATATTACTCTTGTAATCGTAAATTAATTTAGTCTACAAACATCATTCATAAAGAGTTGCCAAGTTTACAGTAAATTCTCGTTCCTTGATAATAAATTTTTACTATTTTTGGTCGGATTTGTACCTATTGCCATCCACGTTTTCAACAAAATTTTATTGCTAAACACAAGGATCAAGACCGTTTGCGTCATAGTATTCGTGTTGCCATCTAAACGACAACAGCGCCCTCATTTATTTTCTACTCTTTTCGGTCGCACTGTAGATACTTCCCGTTGACCTAGAATAATAAATTTAGTAAGTACCTAGCAGGGTCTTATCCTACAAATAAAGGGAAAAATCCAAAAACCGTAAATTTGTAGTTCATAAAAAAATAATTTTTGATTCTCGCCATGGATCAAAACCTACCATACTTTCTCGCACTTGACGTTTTATTTATACTTGGACGTTTTCCGATTGGGCTTTTCTTTTCTATAGTTGGGGTATTATTAAGCTCTTGGACATTTTTCCTTTTAGGGTTTCGAAGATCGAAGATAGGTTTCGAAACCCTTATGGTCTCGCTTTGTCTGCCCTTTTTTCCCTCCTTAATAACTCGGCAACTACTGCAGCTATCAACTTGAAATTTAAAATAATATCACATTTCTAGTGCCTGTACAGATTTAAAGAAAAATAAATGATATTAAATGAAAAATGAAAATGAATATTTTCCATACAAATTGTGATGCCGAAATTTTAAGAGGTACCTACAGGGTCATGTGGGGTATCAAATGAAAGGTATCGGTTTAGACATTTCAAAACAGTTTTTCAAATTTCTGTAGGTTTCATAGTTTTTGAAATATTTTGAAAAAAGTCGAAAAAATACCCATTCCCCCCCCCCTATCTCCGAAGTTTGCAGAGCGATCCGTTTAAAATGTATGGAGCGTTTGTAGATATGGATCTATATTTTGCACGAAAAATATAGAGAAGTCTGTTAAAACAACACTTTTTGAAAAATGGTCAAAAAGGAATAATTTTCAATAGGGGGCTACCCCCCCGAGTGGGGTATCAAATGAAAGGTATCGGTTTGGACATTTCAAAACAGTTTTTAAAATTTCTTTAGGTTTCATGCTTTTTGAAATATTTTGAAAAAAGTAGAAATTTTTTCAGATTTATGTATCTACCTGACCTAAATGTAGGTTGGTACCTACTTTTCTTAGGTATCCGTTAAATAGCGAAGTCTCTAACCGGTACTTTTGGTGACAAACGTTCGAAACCCTCGGCGCGCGAGTTACACTCGCACTTGTCGGATCTTGTTTATCATTTAGTCTTGCAAATCGTTCATATTTGTATACCTAATTGTCAAACGTTCGGAACCCTCGCCGCGCGGCGCGAGTTAAGCCGGCTTTTCACTATGGGATGTAATATAAATTACATCTTGAGCTATATATTAGGTACATCCCGCGATTGCTGTTCACACTGTAAGCAGTAGGTACTGTGCTGTAAAATATATATTTTAGAACACACATGATCAGTTTACACGTCTGCACACGAACGCCAACATTCAAACTGAGGGCGAGGCAGGGGAAGGCGCGGTGTCCGGGGACGTGAGGTAAATGAGGTAAAATATACACCTTCAAATGACCTTCAAATATCGCACACAAATATCACTCGGTCGAAAAAATATTTATAGTTTGGGATTTAATATATTTTTAGGTACAGTTGAAGGTGGATCTTAAAAAGAAACTAGTTCGAACAATAAATCTGTTTACTTAATACTAAATCCTTGATTTGATTAGACAACAATGGATTACTTAGGTACAGTTCATGTAGTCATAAACAAACCAAAATCATCACAAATAAATAAATAACGACTACACACTTTGAAAATTAACACCAACTTACAAAAATTAATGGCTTACGTGACCTTTGTTACGCAACTACAGAGATTCTAATTCACGTCCGTTCGCTACGAGAGCCGAGAGGCCAAGCCAACGAAATGTGCTTGGTCAGCGGAGCCGGCGCTCGGCAGGATATTTCTCATAATATATTATAGTAGCACAGTGTGAACGGTCTCGTACAAAATGTATGGCGAGCGATAAAATATGATAACTCAAGATGTAATATATATTTTATTATATCCCATAGTGAAAAGTCGGCTTTACACTCGCATTAAACGGACCTGTTTTTTAATAACGACCTCAATGGCGCATCGGGTAAAGGTCCGCCTGCGTGACGGGGCAAATGTTTGTACTTTTGATGTGATGTTTGTGCAGATATTTGTTCCGGGTGTTCTGGGTGCTTTCAATGTAGGAAAGAATGATAAAAAAAAACTAGGTCCATGATCCATGTAATGTACTGTAATCAGTTATCTATTACCCTAGCTACCATTACACAAGCTCTGCTTAGCTTGGCGCTGTAGGTAAAAATAATAATTAGTTTTTTTTTTTATTAATTTTCTTCTACAAACAAAACAAAACAACAGTGCAACCAGACGTGCCTGCAGAGGGGGTGAGTGGGTGGCCGTCCGCTGCCCCTCTGCGTCGCGTCGCCTCCGTCGTATTACCTACCTATTTATTATATAGGCTACTGTCTGGCATCCAGGGGGATGAAAGTAAGTAGCTACCTACCTATTTTGTATTTGGTCCTCGTCCCCTCTATTCATCTTCGTCAATCCATAGATTTGGACTGGAAAACTCTTACAAATTTAAAAGTAGAAGGCCTGATGTGTTAACTACCTACCTGTCTAGATTGGTTTATGTACCTCAAGGACGGTAGGTACAGGTACTTACTTACCTTACCTATGTTAGATGATACCACTGAGTTAAAGTGCGTAGTACATATATATCGATGGATGATACCAATAATAATCTAAGTAGGTAACTCATTTTAAAGAAACAAGATCCTTCAAGTGCGAGTGTAACTCGCGCGCCGCGGGTTTCAAACGTTTTGTCAATTCTTATGTACCTATTAATATGTACTTACCTACCCACCATAGGGTCGGTTAGAGACTTCGCTTTTTAATGAGGTTAAAGCCTACATTTCAGAAGGATGGATCGCTCTACAAACTTCGGGGATTAGGGGGTCAAGGTAAATTTTTCGACTTTTTTCAAAATATTTCAAAAAGTAGGTAGGTACCAATTTAACCTACACACATTTCAAAAATGAGATGCACTTCGGACGAGATGTACCCCAACAAAAAAATGAGAAGTGGACATAATCGTCCGCGGATGAGTTTGAGATTCGGACCAGATGTACTTACCCTAACCCACAAAACGATAGGTAGGTAGGTTCCCTTTCATTTGAATCTTTAGGAAGGCAAGGACCTATGTAATTTCATGTAATGGTATCCTGGACAGCCGGGCAATTTTAGATGTTATTCAAGTACCTAACCTTTTAATTTTATAGAGATTACCAAAACTAACTACCTACTTACCTAATAAGTAGGTTTCTAACTTTTTTTAAGTAAACCTAAAGATTTTTAAATTAAACAAATCTCATTAGCCTTAGCTAGTACTAATTTGGTATCGGACTTAGTACATTTTTAAAATTGGCAATGACTATAAACTTAGGTAGGTACACCAATCTATCGATATCCATTGCCTAAAATCCGAGCCCAAAAAGGCAAATAGCAACGCAGATAAAATTGAAAACATTGTATAGGAGCGATACAACCCAGACAGGTAAGTCATAGGAGCATTAATCGATACTGCAGACTGCACGCACGCGCCCGGGAGGCTAGTTCATAAGTCATTGAGACCCGACGCCCGGCATTCTACATCAAACTCGAGCGCGTAACGACCTTGCAAAATGGAAAACCAACAAAGGTTCCCGTTTTTCGCAAATCTTCCGCTTCAGCAACAGTTGTTCGAAGCTGTCAAGCATCCGAACGAGAGCCTCGCGCAGTGGGCGGCGAGGCTGACCAGACTGGGGGAGGACTCAGGGTTCCTGGACATTGTTTTCCTGGACACGCTGCTCCGTGATAAGTTCATCACTGGCCTGGAACCCAGCCGCATCAGATACTTCTTGGAGCAAATAGACTACAAGCTGATGACATTCAAGCAAGTCCTGGATGTGGCGTTCACCACCGCGGCCAGGTTCGAAAAGGAAGAAAGGGCCCTTTTCGAGCAATATCAGCAGTGAATTTTTTGTACCTAATTTTACGCCTACGATTCTTCTGTTAAAATTAATTTATGTAAGTAGGTAGGTACCTACTTAATTTTATTTATATTAGGATGTCCGGATCATTTAAAACATGGTTTTAAAATTACTAAAATGTCTCTCTACGAATTTTGAAACTTACTTTTATTAAATGTTGTCTTTAAGTCCCTATCTTGGTAGTTTCTCTTGTTATGTTCCCTGGAATGATGCCCTCCTAGCCGAATTTCGACCATGGCGGCGGCCAGTCTCAACGAAGACTAGCCAGGTGCGCAGGACATATTATAGCGCAAGCACAAGGGTGCGTGCAAACACAGGTGCACTTTCTATTCCCTCTCTCTCATAATCCGATGAGATGGCAGACCGATACCGGGGAGAGGTTAGGCGCAGGACCAACAGCTTAACGTGCTGTCCGAGGCACGAGGGTGTAACACCGCCAACTTCCTGGGGCTGAGACTATTTCTTGCTAGAAAAGTCCCAAGAACACAAATGTTGACCCGACCCGGGATTTGCGCGATCGATAGACCAACGAGGCATCTTCCCTAGAATAGAATTTCTTTTAGGTGGGTATATTCTGGAGCGGTTTATTTTTAAACAGAGGTAGGGTAGATCGTGCCCGCCACCGCGCCGCGCCGCCGCCCCGCCGCCCGCGCCCCCTCGAGTCGCCCGCCTACAGCAGCGTTCCCGCCGCGCCGCGCCGCCGCCCCGGGCCGAACCATGAAAAGGATTTCAGATGATCGTACCTACCTATAAGGCCAGCCTAGGTAGTAGGTAGGCAAAGCCCCCCTACCTTTTCGAGATATATGAATGAAAGTTAAATCGGTTTGTACATCTCAAACAATGCTTTGAAATTTCAGGTGATGTAGGTTTCATACTTTTTGAAAGAATTTGAAAATATTCAAAAAAATTATTATCTCCGAAGTTTGCAGCGATCCATCTAAAATGCGTTTGTAGATATGGATATATATTTTACAGGAAAATATAGAGAAGTCTGTAAGTAGAACATTATTTGAAAAACGGTGAAGAAGGGGGGAATAATTCAAAATGGGGGTGCCTCACCGAGTGAGGTGACATGATAAGCTAAAAACAAGCTTACCTATGAAGTCGAAACTGAAAACGCATTTAAACACACAAATTTGAAAATGTATGACAAGCAGCCCAGATGGGGCAGTATTTATTATATCTTGCCCCCGCATGCCCATTTCCCAAGTACCTAAATCTTTTATAAGTTTCGATTGTATAGTAATTTTGTTTTTAGGGTTCCGTAGGTACCTCAAAAGCAACCCTTACATAGGATCACTTTGTTGTCCGTCCGCCTGGTTGTTTGTCTGTCTGTCTGTCTGTCAAACCTTGGAGCCCCTAGTAAGTAGTTTAAAAAATGCAAGGTGTATGAATTAGACGAGATTTTCTGAAAATCAAAAATAGCCTCTAGCTCTTGAACTACTTCAGGAAGGCGCTCTGTGATTGCATTGACTGATGTCTAATATGGCGCTATCCCGACCCAAATCAGGGCCACCACCTATTTTATCTTATTATTCTGTTATACGAAGGAATTTTCAAAAGTAGATTGGCCAGTTTGTGATACCTATCCTAAGCTTTTTTTTAAAGCCTCTATAAAAGTTTTATTTTGTATACTTTAAGCTGAGATGCGAAGTTGCTCTTTTTGGCCACCATGGTGCCAAAAAAGAGCCACTTCACATCTCTGCCTACACTATACGTACAAAATAAAACATTACAGAGGTTTTAAAAAAAAGCATATGATAGGTATAACAAACTGTCCAATCGATTTTTGAAAATTCCTTCGTATAACAGAATAATCTGATATAAAATGATACCTAACTAAATTATTACTTATACCTAGGTACTCGGTTCTAGAATCCAAGATATTTTTTGTAAACAAACGGATTACAAAATGTTTTACGACACTCGTATCATCAGAGCAATTCGAAGAATTTTGTGATTTTGAAAAGATTTTATTCGTCTACCGTCCTTTTTCGAACTCGAATTTGAAGCTTTTTTGCTGCGCTTGTGCAATTGATTTTATTTAAGCGTCTGTCTGTCACATCGCATCGCAGCTCCCAATTTGTGAAAATTGATTTCATCACAAGAACAAAGTTTAAAATTTTAAAAACCCCCCGATAGATTTTTATGAAACATGGCTAAGAACACTCGGGATAAAATTATCTATCACACAAAAGTAACTAATCGGAACTCGGCTCATCCGTTTTTGGAGCTAGGATACCACAGACAGATACATTAAACTTATAACATCCCTCTCTTTTTGCGTCGGGGGTTAAAAATAGGTGGTGGCGCTGATTTGCATCGCGGTAGCGCGCGCCTCAAGAAATATGTAACTACTGACAAAATTATGAAACCCTACATAATATAATTTTCGACAAAAATAAATCAATTTTAGCACTGAAACTGTATAACATCATTCGAGCCTCAAATGAGGTTTTGTGGGAGTTTTAAACAAGATACAACTTTAAATGTTTTGCTAATAATCGTATTCAAATAAACGCACACTGAATTAAAAACGTAACGAAAGCTTTTAGACAGTTATCCGCCCAAATACGAAAGGGCATAAAAACGCGGCCGTTCAGTACTTCAAGCCAACATCCTTAAACAGGTAGCTTGTTCATGTTCAACGTTAGGTAGACCGTAAAGTCGTATTGAATAAAAAATTATGCTGTACAACTCACACAGCATCATCTTGCCCTACACCAAGCGCTTATGTTGGGTTTTGGATACTGGATATAATTAAAGTTTTTGTATTTTGTATAGTGCGTAAGCCTCACACTCTGGCTAATTTCTAAGAAATCAAATAAAATCGCAAAATTTTTTGACTTCGACGGGACTTGAACCCTCATCCTTCCCTCAGGACGGGAATGTGCTTACCAACTACACCACGAGGTCAAGTATCTCAGTATCTCGTGGTGTAGTTGGTTAGCACATTCCCGTACTGGAAGAATGCGGGTTCAAGTCCCGTCGAAGTAAATTGTTTTTGCGATATTATTTGATTTCTTAGATATAATAATAATAATAATAATAATAAATAATGCTGGACAATTCACACAGCATTATCTAGCCCCAAGCTAAGCAGAGCTTGTGTTATGGGTACTAGACAACTGATATACGTAATACAATACATTACATAGATAGATATTTTTATTATACATAGAAAACACCCCGACCAACGGAACAGATTTCTGCAGATCGTACACAAATTTGTTCCGAGGCGGGGATCGAACCCGCAACCTCCTGCGTCGCAGGTGGACCTTCGCCCGCTGCGCCACGGAGGTCGTCATAATTAATTTGCTACTGTGTATCTGTGGTAATTTGATACTGTGTATTGCTCTTATCAATATCTATACTTATAATAAAACTGTAACAGGTCCAATTCTGTACATTGAAGATATTTTGAAAATTTTTTTTGGAGGGCACTCTATTATCGATACTGAAGCCAAAACTGTAATTTTTTTCATTCATGTCTGTCTGTCTGTCCGTCTGTCTGTCTGTCTGTCTGTTTCTTAAACGCGCATCACGTCGAAACTACTGAAGGTATTGAAATGAAACTCGGCACGATTTTAGGTCATACTACGAGGAAGGACATAGGATACTTTTTATCCCGGAATTCAGTCAGGTTTCCCTGGGAGAGGGGATGAAAGTTAAATTTCTTCACCGCGCATGACGCCGAAAGTGCTGAATGAGTTGGAATGAAACCTTGCACGATTTGATTTCATACTACGAGGAAGGACATGGGATACATTTCATCCCGGAATTCAGTCATAGTCCCCTGGGAGAGAGGATGAAAGTAAAATTCTTTAACTGCGCATCACGATGGAACAACTGAATGAATTCGAATGGAACTCGGCATAATTTGATTTCATACTACGAGGAAAGATACATTTTATCCCAGAATTTAGTAAGGTTCCCCTGGGAGAAGGGATGAAAGTAAAATTCCTTCACCGCGCATCACGCCGAAACTACTGAATGAGTTGGACTGAATTGGTACTATTTGAGTTCAAGGAAGGACATGGGATACATTTTATCCTGGAATTCAGTAAGGTTCCCCTGGCAGAGGGGATGAAAGTCAAATTCCTTCACCGCGCATCACGCCGAAACTACATAGGTAATGAGTTGGAATTAAACTTGGCACGTTTTGAGTTCATACTACAAGGAAGGACATGGAATACATTTTATCCTGGAATTCAGTAAGGTTCCCCTGGGAGAGAGGAAAAAGTAGAATTCTTTAACCGCGCATCACGACGGGTCTACGCGTCGTCCGATTTCATGCATTCTTTTTGTTAGAAACTGTGTTGCAAGATCGAATTTGACTAAATCAGTAGAAAGTCGAGTAGAAAATCAGTAGATTGATGAAATAATCTGTAGTTAGAAGAAAAAAATTAGTAGATAGAGGGTAGGTAAGTTCCTATCTATGTATTTTTCCAAGACGCACCCATTAGTTAGGTTCCTACCTACTAAGGCGTCTTGGAAAAATAAGTTAGGTTCCTACCTTACATGATATATGGTGGTTTAGCTGGTCCAGTTAACTGTACTACCGAAGTTTGGTTGCAGTAAGTGGTCCAATTAAACTAACTAGACCACAGAATTTTTTTTTTACTGTGGTACACAGCCAACTGTACCTACCTACTAACGAAAAAAAAATTACGGTGATCCAGTCAATTGTGTCAGCAATTGTATTGCAGAATTGGGCTCCTGATAAATGGATCAGGAGCCCAATTCTGCAATACAATTGCATAATTTAAAATAATAATAATTAAAATACAATTCTGCAATACAATTGCTTCAGTATGACAATAGAATCGTCGCAGAATCATCACGTAGAATCCTTAGATTTATAAAACTCCATGATAGTGCGTGCGAGATAAATGAATAGTTTCAAACTTGACGCACGTCTCTCCATCTGCATTCATCATAATTTCTTTCATCTGAGGTGGAATACCCAAACGTGTCATTCTGTGTCAATACCCCTGTCATAGTGAAGCGATTAGTATAGCAGAATAGGGCCCCAGCTGAACGGAACCATCAGTAAGAAGTGAAACGAGTATGACACTTCTTAACACTGACGCTGGCCGAGTCGTAGCTAAAAGTCGTGTGGATAAAGAATGGGATTGAAGATGATAACATGCTATCCCCCGTAGACACTACACGATTTTTTGCACGGCAGCGTTTCAAATTATGAGAGACCATGGTTAAATGTGAACTTAATTAGTCGGCAGGTGAGGCAATCGCGAACGAAGTCGCGGGTACAGCTAGTAAATAAATAATGCTGGACAATTCACACAGCATTATCTAGCCCCAAACTAAGCAGAGCTTGTGTTATGGGTGGGTACTAGGTGACTGTTATACTTAATACAATACATTACATAGATAGATATTTTTTATTATTCACTAGTTTCTGCACGCGGCTTCGCACGCGTTGTTCCTATGGAAACGTTTAAAGGTGATTTCTATCCCATGGGAACTGATTTATGGAATAAAAAATAGCCTAGTATGTTTGATTCCAGGTTTAGAATTACCTTTGTGCAAAATTTCAGCCGGATCCGTTCAGTAGTTTTGGCGTGAAGAGGTAACAAACATCCATCTATCTATCCATCCATCCAGAACACCTGGAAAAAATATTTGCAGATCGTATAAACATTTGTCCCAAGGCAGGAATCGAACCCGCAACCTCCTGCGTCGCAGGCGGACGTTCGCCCGCTGCGCCACTAAGGTCGTCAATATTATGTAATAATATGATCCTACTCATTTCCTACTTTTACAGTTGTAAGGGGGGAAAAATTAATTAAAATTGTTTTGTACAACCATATACCAGTTTATACCTTGATATAAATTGGTCTGCTGTACAACTGACAGGCCCAAAATACTTATATTTGTCTATTATACGTGACCGTGGTGTCTCCTTTTAAAAGATAAAGCTATGAGATTTGCGAAGTTCCACGTCTGCACGATAGAGGTGCTGAACCAAATTGTATGGAAAAAGGAGACTATCCCCTCGGAAGAGTTTCAAAACGCAACATTACCTACAGCTACCTATACTAAAGCGTTACATTATGTAGGTAGGTTAGGTACCTACCTATACCTATAGTTTGAATCAATATATATTTCTCTTCTTTTGACTTTTATTGAATTGGGTTAATTTAAAGTACCTACAGTACGTACTTACATTATGTAAACATTGTGTTATGTAAGTAAAACATATATGACGTGTTATTCTTGAAATAAACGAAATAAATAAATAATGCTGGACAATCCACACAGCACCATCTAGCCCCAACCAAAGTAAGCTACTCAAAGCTTGTGTTATGGGTAGGTACTAGATAACTGATATATTTAATACATTATATAAATAGATAGATATTTTTTTTATTATTCATAGAAAACACCCAGACCAACGGAACAAATTTCAGCAGATCGTACACAAATTTGTTCCGAGGCGGGAATCGAACCCGCAACCTCTTGCGTCGCAGTCGGACTCTCGCCTGCTGCGCCACTGAGGTCGTCGAGTATAATAATTTATTGATTGATTATTGATTATGCAGTGAAATATAAGAACTTAGTAGGTAGGTATCTGTAATCTACTAACTAACACAAAACAGGGATAGTTTCTTAGGTAGCTTCAGCCCTTTTTTGTAGAAAACTATTTTGTCATAAGTGGGTACAGTCAGCGTCAAATTGATATGAGCGTCTAGAATAGTCAAAATGATCTGAAAAACATAAAAGCAATTTGAATTTGATGTACGCAGTTCGAACCACCATGATGTTGTAAGCACCCAAGGTGTACAATTAGTAGTTTATGCAACTGTCATATAATGAAGGGTATTAAAACACGAGTGTGAGTTTATGAAACGAGCACAGCGAGTTTCATAATAGTAACGAGTGTTTTAATACCCGTGTTATATGCAGTTGCATACACTACTTTATTTTCACTAATGCAATTAATCAAACAACAAGAGTAAAAGCTGACAATAGTTTATTTATAATAATTGTTCAAATTTTGGATGGTACAATTTTGAAAGTTAATGTTAATTATTGATCCAGCAGCTGTAGCGGCCGCGGGGCAAGCAGTAGAGCTCGTAGACGGAGTCGGAATATTTATAATTACTTCATTCGTCTTGTTTTCTATACTGTTCAAGATCGTATTTGAGACTTGAATTTTATTCATTAAAGACTCATCAATGTAGCTTTCAGCCACAGTAGAAGACTTCCACCCCCCGTGTCGTTTCAGTGCGGTCAAATCACCACCGCTATCTATGAGAAGGGTCGCCGAGGTGCGCCGGAAGCAATGCCCCGTGTACAACGCTGGGTTAGGCAGATTCAAAAGTAGTTTCGACGAAGTTTTCACGTATAAGTATAAATAACCCAAATGTTTTCAAAAGCCAGCCTAATATCAAAATTTTATACAACTTGTATGAGGATTTTGACATAAGGCTCGCCTTGTTAATTGGTCGCGTTTTATTGATGTTATAATGAGATTTTACGATATCGATGTGGATATTATACCATCATGTGAAATTGCTTAAATTGAGTGTTTTGTTATCTGCGCTATAACAGTAGTAATTATAAGTCAAGTATTGGAATCATAAGTAGAATGTTATAACATTAGTGTAGATAAAATATCTTATTACTCCTTGTTTCACATTTATATTAAGAACAGTCAGGGTGACTGACTGCTCATTATAAATATGAAATAATGAGTAGTAAGATATTCTGAACACCTTGGGTGCTTACAACAATATGACGATTCGAACTGCGTATATCAAATTGCTTTTATGTTTTTCAGATCATTTTGACTACTCTAGACGCTCATATCAATTTAACGCTGACTGTACCTACCTGATGAATTTTATCGACAAGCGTGAGTAGCGCCAAAAATCACTCACACGCTTTCCTGAGTAATAAATAAGTAGTCTATGTAAACAGGTGATTATATGGAACACTAAAACATGGTAAGGAAGTTTCCTCTAGCTAGTCCGTAAAGTCTAGTAAAGGTTGATATTCATTTAGGTAAAATGTAAAATTACTACTTTCATTAATCAAATGGTAAGTACTTAGTTGTGAAAATTAACGTTGGGTCAGTTTTACAGCTAATACAACACTCGGGATAAAATTATCTTCGACACAAAAGAAACTAAACGAAAATCGGTTCATCCGTTTGGGAGCTACGATACCACAGACACGTTAAACTTATAACACCCCTCTCTGTTTTCGTCGGGGGTTAATTAACATCGATTCTACAGTTCATGAAGCCATAAATTGCAGTTACTGTTGTTGTTTTTCGACTTAGCATGTATGGTCCCTGTGGCGCAGAGGATAGCGCGTTGGACTTCTAATCCAAAGGTCGTGGGTTCGATCCCCACCTGGGATGTTTTTTTTGGATCACGTTTGAATCACTTTGGTATTTATATGATAAGGGAGTCTACTAAACAGACTTTTTTCAGTAATAGAGTGCCAAAACTTTATTTACACCAATATTATGTTATAGATAATGTTGTGTGAATTGTCCAGCATAATTTATTTTATTTATTTATGTACCCGAAGCAGAGCTAAATTATATTTTTCACTAATGCTTTGTTTTATTCTTCCTTTCAGAGAAAGTAGAAAATAGGTAAGTGGGGACTGACTATATACCACTGAATCTATAGAAGAAATCAAAATTATGTAATTGGTATTATTAGGTATTCGCACCTATCTAGAACTAAATCTTTATTATAATGTAATCAAGAACTAAATCTTTATTCAATACATTATCAAGATATCGTCTCAAACTTTCGCACAAACAACGCAAATATACCTTATATTTGCGTAATTCGTTTTCATTCATAACCCTCGATTAAAAGAGGGGTGCAATAATAATTCTTACCTATATCTATGTAGTGTATGTGTAGGTAATTGTGTCTATCTTTTTTGTTTTTGTAGAGCCTAGAAATTAGTAAAATTCGATTTTTATTTCACGCGCGACATACCTGCCACCTTAAGTATGTTTGACTCAAATGGGTGTGATGTGAAGTAAAACTTGGTAACTTTCAAATTTTTGCAAAATTACTTTTAACAAGGCTTTCTTTTTAAGGGGTAGTGACAAAGCTTACTTTATTTTCTGCTCAGCTGAGGCGAGATGCCTAATCTATAGGATTTCATTGGGCTTAGCTATGCAGTACTAAATGTGTGATTGATAATAACACCCTAACTATTAATAAATAAATAAATAATGCTGGACCAACCCACACAGCATCATCTAGTCCCAAGCTAAGCAGAATTTGTGTTTTAGGTACTAGATGACTGTTATATTTAATACCATACATTACATAGATAGCTTTCATTATAAAAGATAAAAAAAAGATAAAAACATTTATTTACAGCAAAAACTAATACAAAATACTTAAACAATAATTTATTTCTAAGTGTATGTATAATCCTTCTAAATTATGTAGTATAAGTACCTACATTTAGTTGTTTAGTTGTTGGTGAGATGTATCTACATAGATGTATTCTGATGGTTCCCTCACTAGGCTAGGCATGTATCGAGGAAACTTATGAACGACAATTCAATGGGTCACATTACGGAAAGTACTGATTATAAAATTAAGGACGAATTTTAAAATAAGTTCAGAGGTCTCGGAAATTATAACTAAAATAATACCTGATTTAACTTAAAATACTTACATTAATGATTAAGTACAAAATAAAATAAAATTCCTGAGTATAAGTGAGTAATATAATTGGGTAAAACTATTGAGTACATCTAGGTTATAGCTAGTAGAATTTCTTCTGTTTTGCCATAGGACAAAGTAGCTAGCCACTTTTGTACATAGTAAATATCCAGAATACCCGGAAACAAAATTTGCAGATCGCACAAACATTTAGCTCAAGGCGGGAATCGAACCCGCAACCTCCTGCGTTACAGGCGGACCTTCGCCCGCCGCGCCACATCGGTCATCAATAGTCATCATTCATTCAAATTCATTTATTCATTTGTGATACAACAGGTATTACAGGGATGTTCAGACATATAATTAAGAGCACTGTGATCTGCCATTTGGCGTACATATTTTACATATTAATAATTCATCAATACCAAAAATAATATTTATAATAGTGAAGCTTACAAGGAAAAGTTTAAAGAATTAAAAAATAATGCGTTTACTAAATTGCAACGAGTATCAACAAAAAATTCATGCAAATTGTAAAATGTCTTACTTATTAAATAATTAAAAAGGTTAGATTTAAATATTATAATGTCATTACACTTCCTAATGTCAGTTGGTAAATGATTATAAATTTTGGGTGCCATTACAAAAATACTGTTATTAAATAGAGCTGTTTTCACTATCGCATTATTCTTACTATTGCATCTGCGATAGGTACATCTTTTCTTTACATCTATATTAACCCTTTCATGGCCCAAGGCGGTAGATTTGACTGTGGATCTCAAGAGGCGCAAATATGCAGGTCTCTACAGAGCTAACGTATTTGCTCCCCTTGGAGTCGAGACCCTAGGTCAGTGGGGTACCGAGGCTCAAAGGTTTTTTGAAATATTTCTGAGCGTCTGGTTCAAGCGGCGGCGCGTGAATCGAGAGCGGGTGAGTATCCGGCAAAGCGCATTGCCATATACACTATATACTTAGGACCAAGTGCATATATCTGGAATGTAATAATAAGTAATTGATGTAGTCGATATTTTTATGTAGGTAAGGGCTGGATAGATTAAGTTCAAAACAAAATTGAAAAGAGATATTTTATCCATAATCTTTATTTTAACGACAATTTTTGCGCATAGCAGCGCGCACAATTGCCCATCCTTATCTGTTGCAATTGTCAATAAGGTTTACCTACTTGGTATAGGGCGGCTAAGGCGACAGGCTTGCTCTATGGCTAGTACTACTATTCCTACTACCGAGACGACTGTACCAATGACCTTGAGTCGAGCGAGCCGAGTGTCGACGCAGAGCCAGGTCGACGCAGGGGAAACAATTGCCATACAGCGCGGGGCAATGCAGCCAGCGTTTAGGGGATCCTTCCGACTGGTATTGATATGGATCAGTTGAGCTACCTGTAGATTGTTTGCAACAGTCTGTTTGTAAATACATCGATGGCGCCGCATTCCAGCGAGGTGCAAACTTAGCTTGGTCAAGCTATAAGTACATAAATATCGTCTAAAATAATCATCATTATGTATTTTGGTCAACACGCACCTTCCACTTAGCTTACTACAAAGTTTTATGGGACCATCCCTGGATCTTTCTCTATACATCGGTCCACTGTTGATGGATCCACGTACATACATAAAAACGTCCTCCTTTTTTGAAGTTGGTTAAAATAGATGAACAGTGTCAACCGTTTTAGCTGTAAGTATCCGAGGTATTCACGAGATTTTCTCCTTCAAAGTTAAATTATGTTTGTAAAGTTTAATGTCTACAAATTTAAGCGAAGAATGAAATTCAAGGCGAGATACCTTTAAATAGATTACGCTTAAGGTATTTATTTTATTGCTGTAAACACAATTATTACAATACTTCATGAAAATTATATGAGATTCAAAAATTACGCGGCAGACTCGTGGTCACACCGTTTTGCTACACCAGTGTGACTACGAGTAATTTCTTTTACTCGTGGTGACACTACTCTGAAAGGGATCGCACTTGACTGAATAGTAGGTAATAGTGAAGTGACCGATAGACAAAATATTCGTAAAATATCTAGTACTTTAAAACTCCTTGATAAATACTTCATAAACTATCTATCAGTGACACGTAAATTGTCAGTCTGATTTTTCAAATTAATTAAAATTAATTATATTAAAATAAAATTAATTCTATTATAATTATAATAGAAAGTTATAATTCGGTGATAAATAAAAATGTTAAAGATAAAGATAAAGATCATTTATTTGCATAAACATGTGTAGGTATAACGTTTAACAAACAGGTATGCAGGTATCAACATGTTTTACCGATTACGGTGTACAAATTGTGAGAAAAGGCATGCAATGCAACAGAGACAGTAGGTAACTAAAATAATACTTGGGTTATTAGAAATAATGTCAAAAAATTATATATAAGTTATTGCATTAATTAATTTTAACAATAATTCAAAAACAAAACAAAAAACAAATTAACAAGAACTATCTGACAATAAATAAATTATTACATGTTCTACATCTACATAATGACATTAGAGTAGGTAACTAATAATTTCAGCCCAAACGATCGGAGACAAACAGAAAAGGAACGAGACGATTTTATTTTAAATACTCAGATGCAGCTAATTCATAACCAAATAACCGTTGGCCATTTTTTGGAAATTTTACGCTAAATGATGAAGGGAAGAAGTCACTAATACGGAGTCTTATTTTTTTAATTGTGTAAGGCCTAGGTACTTTATTTTTTGTGTATAAGTTACAATTAGTATTTTTGTTTCGAAAGCTACATTAGTATTTTATTTTTGAGTTTATTGATCGATCTTAGATTTTAATTTAAAATAAGTAAATTTTTCTAATTTTCAAATTTACTGCCAATTTAACTTAACTGAAATAATCTGGTTTCCATGATTATCTTACATATATAATTTGACAGACTATAATTTGACAGCTGTCATTGAAAATGTAGATGTTGATCTTGCCGTTCATTTGAGCCAGAAACTTTAAGTCTACCACGATTAGTTTCCGAGATATAACAGTTTTAGTTTTGACAGCTGTCATTGAAAATTTCGATTTTGATCTTGCCTTTCATTTGAGCCAGGAAATATAAGTCTACCACGATTAGTTTCCGAGATATAACAGTTTTAGTTTTGACAGCTGTCATTGAAAATTTAGGTTTTGATCTTGCCTTTCATTTGAGCCAGGAAATATAAGTCTACCACGATTAGTTTCCGAGATATAACAGTTTTAGTTTTGACAGCTGTCATTGAAAATTTAGATTTTGATCTTGCCTTTCATTTGAGCCAGGAAATATAAGTCTACCACGATTAGTTTCCGAGATATAACAGTTTTAGTTTTGACAGCTGTCATTGAAAATGTAGGTTTTGATCTTGCCTTTCATTTGAGCTAGGAACTGTAAGTCTACCAAGATTAGTTTCCGAGACTTAATAGTTTTAGTTTTGACAGCTGTCATTGAAAATGAAGGTTTTGATCTTGCCTTTCATTTGAGCCAGGAACTGTAAGTCTACCACGATTTGTTTCCGAGATATAACAGTTTTAGTTTTGACATCCACCGTTAATTTGACATTTATTGCCAATTTTGACCAACAGTCTGTTTTGCATGATTATCTTGCGTTTGTGACAGTTTCTGTCACATGTGACAGTAAGTGTCAATTTGACAATGAGTGTCAATTTGACAGCTGTCAGTCTTTTCCTATGTGCCTCCACTCTTCTCGAAATTGTTTTTACCCAACTGCAAAATCATATATACAATTATGTAAAAAAACCCTATCCGACTTCAGCGTACTATTTCCCCACACTAGCAGTGTAACCACGAGTCTTATGTTTTAGTAATTACTGTTGATCACACCGCACAGTGTAACCACGAGTAAAAGAAATTACTCGTAGTCACACTGGTGTAGCAAAGCGGTGTGACCACGAGTCTGCCGCGAAAAATTATATGAGAAGCCTGTATTATGAAAGCTCTCTCAGTATAAGACCTATGCTTTGCAACGACCTCTGTGGCGCAGCGGGCGAAGGTCTGCCTGCGACGCAGGAGGTTGGGGTTCGATTCCAGCCTCGGGACAAATAAAATAAATATTTAAACGTACGATCTGCAGACATTTGTCCAGGGTGTTCTGGATGTTTTCTATGTATAGTAAAAAAATATATCTATCTATGTAGTGTATTGTAGTAAGTATATCAGTTATCGAGTACCCATAACACAAGCTCTGCTTAGCTTGGGGCTAGATAATGCTGTTTGAAATTATTTATTTATGCTTGATGATGATCGATTGACAACTGACTGAGCAAGCGTGTCCGTCAAGTTAGCAGCCCCGCCATGGAATTTGTAGGTTTCAACTATGCCAATAATTGTGTCCTGAAATAGTGACCCCGATGCCCTAAGTAAAATAAATGGTGCCCCAGTACTTAAGGAGATATTTAGATGTTTCATTGTGGCTGCTATCTTGACGTCAAGATGGCAGCCCCGCTGATTTCGACCAGCGGTTTAAGAGATATTTGACTCTAAAAATCTAAATACATTACATAATGTACAGACAAGTACAGAAGTGAATTGTTTACCGCACGTCGATTACCTCGAAGTCGATTTCCGTAATGTTGAAATAATGAGATTTTGATTTTGCTGGGTTATATGGCATATTATGTGTTTGTAGTAGCCGATTTTTATGGCAAATCATTTGATTATTATAACTTTTTTTGCTTGTTTGTCAAAAGAATGACATACTTAACTCAAAAAAACTGAATAAAAGTTTACATAATACAATGATTAAAAAGACTTTTTCTGCCAATATTCTGGCTTTCCCTTCTTCCTATTGTAAATTGTGTTATAAAAAAACTGTTACTATTCTTATTCTAAAAATGTGTCTGAGACTTGGCGTCTTCACGAACGTGTTCGTGATGACTGATGATGATGGGTAGAACATGCAGTTCACGTAGTGTCAGTGTCAGCAATATCTCTGTTTAATAAATTTAATAATTTGTTTTATTTTTAATTTATTTGGGAAGCACAGCATAGTTTCGGAGATAGGTCTATTTCAACTTTGACATTATGTCAGTAGTTGTTTGCCTATAGGTACCTACTATTTGACTTGTGTTGGCTTGGTATTCCAGCAGAGGACCCTCTTTTGAGATCTTTAAAACCATCTGAGAGATAGAAAATAGTGTTTGGTCTTATAGTCTAGCTAGTCAGTTGCATTCAGTTACAAGATCCAATGAACTTCACTCTATAGAGAAACATCCCAAAGTTACCCCTTTTTGTAATGTTTTTCAATACTATGACTGAACTGAAGTACTGATATTTCTTTTACATTAAATATTTCTAAACAAATTCGCAGACTTTGACTTGATAAAAAGGATTTAAATACGTGCGCAGCGACTTGGCCGAATTGAGGACCTTCTCCTAATGGACAGGAATTTGAACTCGTTTTTAGTCTTTTTACACGCCAAATTAAATTTACAGTGAAGTTTAAGATGAGGTGAACATGTTTTTCAGGCAGTAAAAGAAATTTATGTTCTTCGGGACATCTATTGTTTAATCTGTCCTAATGAAAAAAAAACAAATTTATTTCACATTTCTCAAAATATATTTATTTTCACTTACAATAAACCATTTTATAATAAAGTATGTAAATGTTGATTGCAATAACAGTAGGATCCACTAAACGGATGTGAGATAACAGATAAAATGGCCCTTATAACAAATATTAAACCAATACAAAATAATCATAACCTAGGCGGCTTTTACTGTGTGTGTTTTCTCTGCGTTTTGTTGTAGAGTGCTTTTTAATGCTATTGTAAGTACCAAACCAATGCAGCACCACATCAAATAAATCAAGCTGCACAAATTTTGTTTTCAATTAGAGCTAGAAATGACAACCATTACTGTAATCCTTGATCATTAAGAGAGATTAATTGTCACTTTAATTTTTAAGTACCAGAATCTGTCATCTGGGTACATTTTATTTTTTATGATATTAATAAGCTCCAGCTGCACCCTAAGACGTTAATTAGGGCTTACGCAGATGTGGCCAGCATTGTAACGTGTTAATTTCCTAAGCGGCATTAGACGCTGAGCTTAGCTCAGGTTCTTTCCACACATCAAAGGGTTAGCACGTAATTTAGCGCACTAGGCGACGTTGGCTACATTATCGCAGTCTCATTCCGCGGACCGCATGCGCAGGGAAAGGATGCGTCGTGTTGTTTTGCGGACTGCATTATGGTTCAATGGAAAGGCATTTGAGTTCCTGGAATTACTCCAAATGGAATCATTCTTATGGAATCCAAAACTTCAATCACACAAGAATCGCTCGACAGTTAGTGAAGCATGGCGGCGTATCATCCAGTTTTCATCATTTCCTGGGACATACAATAAAGAATTGAAAAAGATTCCCTAATGGGATACTACCTTGATGAAAATAAGAAGCAAGTACAATGCATTTGAATGGTGTAGTCTCAGTAGTCCGGTTACAATTAACTCAACCGGACTACTGAGTCGCTCGATGTATCAGTAGTCCGGTTGAATTAAGTAACCGGACAATCATCCACCATCTTCTTTAACTCTTTTCTTTTTACATATTCATTTATTATTTTATCACACTCATTGTTGCAACCTACTGCAGCTGCTTCAACCTCCATTATTGTGTGGTTATCGCGTTACTTCACCAGGAATTACCTCTCGACGGCGTTGTTACGTAAATGTACATAAGGCGCTGCCTTCCCTCACACTCACGCCGCCACCTATTTTATCTAATAACGTTTAAGAAAGGAATTACCAAAAATTATGTTCGCCAGTTTGTGATACCTATTATAAGCTTTTTTTTTTATTTGTATAGTTTAGACAGAGAATCGAAAATAGAGTTTGGTGGCCACCAAGGGCAACTTCGTATCTCTGCCTAAACTATACAAAATAAAACTATTACAGAGGGTTTAAAACAAAAGCTTAAAATAGGTATCACAAACTAGCTAACGTAATTTTTGGAAATTCCTTTCCTATACGTTACATAGGTGGCGGCGCTAGTGTGAGGGGAGGTAGCGCCTTAAAGCCAACGCCAACGCTAACGCAGGTGGAGAAGAAGCATTAGGATGAAAATGTAATGCAACACATAATATATTATAGGTCCCTACCATCCTATCCGTTCTCAAAGCCGTTCGATACCACATTTTATTATTCTGAGCCACAATAGCAAATGTCGTAAATCTAAAGTATATGATTTGTTAACCCAAGTTACCTACTTAACTATTTAACTGAGAAGTTTAATTTAGTTTATTGCAACCTTGTATGGGACAAGGTTTATATTGATTCTACCTCAAAGTAAACACGAATGCAATGAACCGAAACATTGATAAAATGGTCAGTATGAACTTTCACTCTCAAGTTTTAGATAGTTTCCAAATTTATTATAAACGAATGGTTCTTTAATTCGCTTGGAGTCGCTAGAGGAGCTGAGCCAGATCCTGGACGGCCTAGCCTCAGCCTCGCGACGCATCGGTCTTGGCATGAATTTGGATAAAACCAAAGTCATGATCAATGGCCTCATTGATCCGGGACCGGTCGTCGTACATGGCCACCTCGAGATTTATTCCGAGTATACTTACCTTGGGCAAATTCTGCATTAGGGTAAAAATAATTTTGAGAAGGAGGCCAAGAGGAGGATCCAGCTAGGCTGGGCAGCGTTTGGGAAACTACGTCGAGTCTTCTCGTCATCCATACCGCAATGCTTGAAAACTAAAGTTTTCAATCAGTGCGTCCTACCCGTCATGACCTACGGAGCTGAGACGTGGACAGGGCTGGTCCACCAGTTCAAAGTCGCTCAGCGAGCTATGGAAAGAGCTATGCTCGGAGTCTCTCTGAAGGACAGAATTCGTAACGAATACATCCGACAGAGAACCAAAGTTATCGACATCGCTCAAAGAATTAGCAAGCTGAAGTGGCAGTGGGCCGGCCATATCTCGCGCAGAACCGACAACCGCTGGGGCAAACGTGTTCTTGAGTGGAGACCACGACTCGGCAAACGTAGTGTAGGAAGCTCTCGGGCCAGGTGGGATGATGATCTACGAAAGACTGCAGGCAGATGCTGGATGCGGCAAGCTGAAGACAGGGCGCTACGGCGCTCATTAGGGGAGGCATATGTCCAGCAGTGGACTAATATAGGCTGATGATGATGATTGGTTCTTACAATTTTACGCGGACTTGTTTCGTAATTTTCTCTTTTTGAATTTGTATGCGTTATAAAATGGTAGCAAAAAGAATAATAACCTAAAGAATAACATAACAGGGTATAGTCAAATTTATACAGGGTGTCCCATAATGAGTGGATAACCTTGATGGTGCTTGTGCGGGGGAGTAAGGCCAATCAGACACAGAAACATAAATAAAAAAGTGGAAGATAGACATAAAACGCTTTCAAAACATTTGAAAGCGTTTTTACGAGCACATATCCTCTTATACAATTTATTTTAAAAAACTGAAGTTGTTGCTTGTAGTGTGGGCATGGGAAACGCTTCCCCTTTTTGTGTCTGATTGGCCTCCCCCCCCCTGCACAAGCACCTTTAAGAGACACCCTGTTTATAGTGAAAAATTCATGAAAGGACGAGCACAGTTAAATACATTAAATGATTGAAATGTTTAATGTTACCCATAATTACAAGTATAAAGAAAATGCTTGCTTAAAAGTCAAGAATAACAATAAGCACCATAAAAATATACTTACACAATAACAATTTGTTTATTTTCATAAAAAGTCAGAAACCTACGAAACAATAATAATATACTCAGTGTGACGCAATATATATATATGTATATATATATTGTGAGTCAAATGAACAGTACACGTTTTATATTAAAAATATTTATGGCTTGTATAAGAAATATTGCAAACTTACTACAGAAACTGCTTTTAAATAGATGCCAAATTAACCACAACTCAGTTTGTACCCATTAATTACATATCAAGCAAAAGTAAAAGCACTTTCATTGACCCTTTAATTTACATAACAAGGAAAAGAAAAGCATTTCTACAAGCATTTGTAGATCCATACTAAAACTAAATGTTGTTAACAAACGATTTTATCCAAAATTATTACACGATTTAACCATGATTCTAGATTTAATTTCACTAATAAGATTATTGTTAAAGCTAAGTATAACCCAAAAAGATTACATTACACCTAAACCCACACGACAGATAGTCAAAATTCTATACAAATTACGCTAAATATGTTTCAAATACATTATAGTATTTAATTGTTGTACAGTCGATTGCAAAGAGTGGAATAATTCAAGTTTTGTTGCATTTTGCAGTTAACTGTACAATAAATAATATGACCTGTGTTCTGTACGTGTATTCGAGTAGTTGATTTAGATTTACCGTTATTTAAATATATTAGTCAAAAGACGACTTTAAAGACACAACATAAAAAATATACATTATGTGCTGGAAGAGCCATACCCTGCATCGAATGAACAAATTGTGGTGAAAATAGTTATTTGTGATGTTCTTAGAGTAACTGCGAGTAATTTTAGGTAAGTTAGTGTAATTTTAGTTCCTTACATGTTACAACGCCACTTGTGAAGTGTTTCATATCAACCACTTTGGGGTTAGAATTATTACCTTGGTACTGAATCACATTAATCTAGTCTTACTATAAAGTCTTATTATACAGGGTGCAACGGAAAGGGTGTACTAAGCCTAAAAGAGGGTAATTCTGAACATCGAGGGGGTCAAAGTTTAGTATTAAATTTTACTCTTTTTTTGAAAAAAAAAAAAAAATAGAGAGTATTTTTCATTTTCGTGTTCTTTTACGTGTATTATTATTGTTTTGAAATAACATTATTATTATTGTTTTGAAATTTCAAAGAATTTATATAATTTTTTTTGCAATATTTTCATGATAAATCACTGGTTTTGCTGGAAAAACAAGCAAAAACATTTGTGAAATATTTTGTAATGTTATGCATGAGTGCGTGTAAAAGAACACACCCTTTTCGTAGCATCCTGTATATTCCCCGGAGACAACAGTTACCAAACAGTGTGTAGATGGAAATAAAATTTCATCCAGATAACTGGTTGTGTCCGTGGAAAATTATTTCCAAGTAGACAAATAGTTGTCTTGTTTGGTTGGGCGGAAAGAACTATTATGAGGTGTACGGTATAGATTTGTGGTCAATCATGGTGATTCGTACCATAACAGATACAATACTAGAAGCCAGATAACACAAATATTCTAGAAAATACTTAATATTGCATTGTATCGCTTGACTAATTAAGATTTTGTAACAGCAACAAAATCATAAAATATTCTAAAACAACGTAAACTTAAAATTATGTAGCTATTTGTTATTTTTGACGCCATTTTTGAGTTTGCTGTATGTGTTGTATAGGTCCTGGACATCTTGTAGGGAGGTTTCTATTTCTTTCACGAAGTTTGACGAGCTCTGGAACAAAAAATGGCATTCTGTGAGTACTTGGTTCACACTTGGCGTGAACTCAATCACGAACGAGACAAGGAAATACATTTATTTTTGTTATTAGGCACCTTATTATTTTTTTTCGCTACTGCCGCGGCGCTACTTATAACGCGTTTTTCCGGATTAAAATGTACCCTATATGCCACTCTCGGCCCAGTTCCTATCGATCTGTTCAGTTATTCTGGCGTTGTCTTCGCCGAAATTTGTACATAATATAAAACAAAGTCGCTTCCCGCTGTCTGTCTGTCCCTATGTATGCTTAGATCTTTAAAACTACGCAACGGATTTTGATTAAGTTTTTTTTTAATAGATAGAGTGATCCAACAGAAAGGTTTATATGTATAATACAAGCATAATATAGTAGAGAAACACTGATAATTTTAGGGTTTCTAATGTGATGTCGAAAATAAAAACATTATTTTGCGTTTACATCGCAAACGCTAGCTGAACCCTACGAGATCAAAATAATGTACTACAGTATTGTACGAGTACACCTTAAGGTCTACAGAAAAGTCCTTTACTTTTTACGAGACATAATGGCTTATTTACGAAGCGATTTTAAGTAATACAGCTTTATCCTTATCCAATTAAGTACCTTAAATACATTGTGTATTTAATATAGATCAATATAGCCCTTTGCAGTATGTTATTCAAATGAGTATTTTCGAAGATATTACAGATTTAAAATTCAGGGACATAGCGGTTGCGGCGGCGGTACCGGCCGAGGGGACGATTTTGTTGTATATCTAGTATTAGCATTGCACCCGTGCGAAGCCGGTGCGGGTCGATTGTTGCTAGTAAAAAGACGCGGCAAAAAAGTGAATTTTAGGTTAACGCATTCACTGCCCAGCCTCCGAGACACGGGTGAGTATACTGACAACTGCGTCTTGGGCCATGAATGTGTTAAGTGTGTGTGTGTTTAAATACGGGCGGTTTATTAACAAACATTCTACATCGAGTGAGTTAACTACGGCCGCCGGTCGTAGTTTTAATTAGAGAAATTCAATCAACGTTTGCTAATTTCAATTTAGCTTTGAATCTCCGATCTCGTTAAGTTGGAAGACCTTTGAGCTGCATCCAATCTAAGATGAGTCAACTCAACATTAAATAGGTAACCTAGGTAAGTTGGCAGCGGCGCTTGAGGAAATGAGAAAATATTCAGAGTTACCTTATAAGAAACCTGCAAAGTGGAAATTACTTCGACGGTGGATATTTCTAATTAAACATCAACTTCGGTGCTTTTCGTAATTATTTTCTATTTACAATAAATTGCTTCACCGTCGTCGGAGGTAGTAAACAGGATATTTAATTTAGGTGCAATTTTAAATCCTGAAGATGGTTAATGATACTTGAAAAAGAAACGGGTTTATACTATAGGTACCCTAGGTTTGACAAGTAATTTAAATGGCGCGATCAGCAATTTTGCGCACATGGTAGGTATAGGTCGCGTCACGTAAAAAGAACCTAAGTCATTTTTGCTATGAAACCACACTAAAACAATCTACGAATCAACTGTCGTTTTGGAATCTATTGATATTGAGATTTTTTACTAAAATAAACATTATGTTGATAGACTTTAAAAATACAATAATTAATTGATTCAAAGTTTCTTTTATCAAAGATTCATAGCAAATGGCTTACAATGTGCGCAAAAATTCTTATCTGCTATTTAAATGACTTGTACAACTTAATTTAATTTAATAAAATTGTTAAAACCCGTTTTTTCAGCTGGCGAAGGTGCACCTGCGAAGCAGGGTTCGATCTTCTCCTCGGGACAAAAGTTAGTACGATCTGCAGATGATTTGGGTTCCGGTGATTTGGGTTTTTTTATAAAAATATCTAGAAAACTACGTAATGCATTGTCATGTATTTTAATTACTCCATAATTTATTTATTTATTTATTAAAGAAGATAGAAGTTTACAGTTTAGAACCAAATCACTCACTATCCTATGCTATTGACTATATATACATGTTATAACTTAAATATATTAAAAGACTTTTTACTATTACACATAATTTGTCGTGGAACTTATCGACATGCTGGAACTCATGCACGAACTCATTCAGAAGTTGGAGTGCCCGAACCGTTGGTGCGTTATTTCCGTGCTTGGTTCGAAGGGCGATGCCACAGAACAAGCGGTGCCGCCTACGAGTACCCGCACGCACGTAGTTATTTGGTACATAGATATTGATTCCGCTTAGTACACTTGGA
This sequence comes from Eupithecia subumbrata, assembly GCA_949316285.1. Classification (NCBI taxonomy): domain Eukaryota; kingdom Metazoa; phylum Arthropoda; class Insecta; order Lepidoptera; family Geometridae; genus Eupithecia; species Eupithecia subumbrata. The sequence continues at coordinate 17,945,647 of OX438642.1, forward strand.
TTATTTACTTTATTGTGTAATTTTATTTTTATTTATTTTTATTTTATTTATTTATTCATTCACAAATCAGATAACAATCGAATTAAGAATAAACTTATGCTACTTTTACAAATTTGGATCTAGATTGAAATCAATAATGTGAACATAGAAAAAATAATGTTGCATGCAATAGATTTAAATTACCCTAAGGCGTAAAGATAAGGACAACAAACACTGTTACTGAGAAAATAATTTAGCAAGATTTTTTTTTTAAACAACGCTCAAATCTATTGTGGTTATTATCGAAGATATCTATCTTATTTGATTTAACTACTTCGTTATATAAACGACACATTCTTTGCAGGGGTATATTGTAAGAAACATTGTTTATGTACACACTTATTGAGAATATTTCGGGAGAACGGAACCTATATTTTGTGTTAATATTGACGGACGCTAGCAATTCGGGACAATCGATATGAGAATGAAGTATTTTGTGCAGGTACACTAGGTTAATATAATCTCTTCTACTAGATAGGGAGTTGACCTTAAAGTATTTACATCTGTTTTCATAACCCGAAAGTGTACGACCCAGTTTATGACGGTAAGAAACGATTTTGAGGCATCTATTATGAATGGCATCGATCCTTTCTTTGTGGTTGGCGTAGTATGGAGACCAGATGGGACTTCCGTACTCAAGAACTGGTCGGACAAGACTGTTGAAAAGATGCAATAAGCTGTCTGGTTTTTTAAAACCTCTCGTAGTTCTGGAGATGAAACCTAGGAGCCGTGAGCACTTTTCTGAAATATGATCATAGTGACTTCTGAAAGACAGTTCTTCATCAAAAAATGAAAAGTAATATAAGATAGTAATGGATTCCAAGTTGTAGCTTACGTCTTAGCTCCAAGGTATCCACACCAACCATTCCAGATACAAATAGAGATGGATAGAGATATGGATAGTAACCATGTTGCCTTTTATACAAGTATCTACAAAATTTACGCTGTATTCTTTCCAGCATCAATGTATATTTTGCTTCACGCGGGTCCCACACTATGGCGCTATACTCTAGCTTACTGCGGACAAAAGCATTATATAACATGATGGACACGCTAGCGTCAAGAAACTGCGCAGAGGTTCTCATGATAAACCCCAAGATTTTATTTGCATTCTTGCACAGGGAAATTATGTGCTTGCGAAAATCAAGACGCGAGTCCATGACGAGCCCTAGATCACGAATCTCACAAACTCTCTCCAAGATCTCACCGTCTAACGTATACGGCGGTGCTAAAGGTTGTTGCAATCTAGAAAAGGTGATGAGCTTACACTTAGCGACATTGAAAGCCAGCCTGTTTGATCGACTCCAACTTACGACCGAATCTATGTCCTTTTGCAAAGCCATACACTCAGAGGCCTGACCAATTGAGAGGTAGAGCTTTAGATCATCAGCGAACATAAGACTGCAGTCACATGCGTTAAGTACCTGGGGCAAGTCGTTTATCATGGCTAAGAAAAGAGTTGGGCCAAGTGTACTTCCCTGGCTCACCCCAGATCTTGTGTAGAATTCATCCGACTGATACATACCCAGCTGCACATACTGCCTTCGATCTTTAAGGTAATAATGATAACATCGATGATGCTTGGCCAGATCAGATGTCAGTTCCTCACAAACAATACCTAGTAGGTATCCAAAAATGCGTGCGAAGCCGTGAGCGGAAGCTAGTATCTTATAACGGCACAAACTTTCGACATTATATTAGGGGTGGGATTATTAGCCCTGGTCATTCTACTGCTGGGCAAAGGCCTCCACTCTTTTTGTGGCACGCTAGTCGAAATATAGATACGCGTTTTTAAGGTGTTTCTATGGAAACGTTTAAAGGTAAATTACTACCCCATGGGAACTGATTAATGGGATAAAAAAGTATCCTTTGTGTTTATAGGTCTACGACCCACATCTGTTCAAAATTTCTGTCCGATCCGTCCAGTAGTTTTGGCGTGACAGTAGTGTCGCTGCGACACGTCGTCCGCTGCTGCCTCATGTCGCCCGCTGCCAACTCGTATCTTTAGACTATTTTTGTGATTTAAATCGCATCCTTGGTCGATACGATTCTTCAAGCCCAACAAGTTTAAGCTTCATAAACTTTGATTTTTTGTGTTATGGGTCAGTTAGACTTGTTTAGTGTCAAGTGTAAGTAATCAGTGATTAGTTAAATTCCTAGGTACATTTACAAAATGATTTTATGAATCACTTATGTTTACACGCTAATGGCCAGAATACATTGCAAGCGCATTAGAGCACTAACTGGGTCTGAAATCGCGGTCAGTCCGCATAGTTTACAAATAGATGTCTTCTATTTCAACGCAGATAGACAGGTGTGAGACATTTAGCGCTCTGACGGCGAAGTACAAGATGGAATTAACTTTATTGCGTTACTTCTGGAATTTTAAATGTATTTTTTCCAGGCCCAGAGAGATGAAGAGAGCCAGAAAAACAAATGTAAGTATGTGGGCCATGCACTTACACTTGTCAGTTGCACTTGATACTTATCAAAGTCTAGTATAGTATTTTAATATCTGTGACAAAGTGTTGGTCAGGCATAAAAGCCGCCACACACTGAAACCGTGGCTGGGCCAGAGGCGAAGGCGTGCAGGTTGAGAGACTACACATACGCCGGGCGGCGTATGTGTAGTCTCTCATATAAATTCACGCATTACAACCCGCACGCCTTCGCCTCCGGCCCGGCCAAGGTTTGTGTGTGTGTGGCGGCTTTAAGATTTAGTTGGTTGGCCTCAGCACAAATATTATAAATGCGAAAGTTAAGATGTTTTGTCGTATGGATGGATGTTTGTTGCCTCTTCACGCCAAAACTACCGAACGGATCAGACAAATTTTGGATACAGGTAACTCTAATCCTGAAATCAAACTTAACATATACTTTTTATCGCATTAATCAGTTCCCATGGAATATAAATCACCTTAAGGTTCCGGCGACGGATGAATTTCCCATACAAACGTAGTACCAAAATTATTTATTATTTGAGAATATTTTCACCATGGTTTGCTATTATTTATATTAGAATAGTATTTATTTAGGTTCCTGCCACAAGCTTTTTTCAAAATACTTATCTGCACAAATACTAAGAAAACATTCATTCTTTAATGTAAAAATGCGATTCGGTTTAATTTCATTTCAGAAAGGTATTTTGAAAAAAAATTGTGGCAGGAACCTAGATAAATACTATTTTAATATAAATAATAGCAGACCATGGTGAAAATACGCTCAAATTACAAATCATTTTGGTATTACGTTTGTATAGGAAATTCATCCGTCGCCGGACCCTTAAGAAGGCGCATTGCGCGCCATTTTGTGAAAAGGATAGGCGTAGGATTTCGCTTTTATAGGAGCGGGACAGAGTATACGTTTTTGGAACACGATGTTTTTGCTTATGTACAAGAAAACTGTTGACTGTTATGAAGAAACTGTATGAAAGAACCAAGCAATTAGTAAAAACCTACGAATCAAAACAATAGTAGATTGTTTTACAAGGGACTAAACCATCCCATTATATTACGAGGTTGTTATACTCCCGAGCAGTTCGCATTCTACCGTGAAGGGAAGAATCAACCTTCATAAAACATCACCAAGAAGGTTCTATTTTCAAAAAAAAAAAGATTGACGGATCACCAAGAAGTCGAGTTTTTATGTAAGAGAACGAATACTTTGTACGGGCTGATGATTTTAGACAAAAAATTATAAGAAAAAATAGTTTTTAGGCCTAGGTATTAAACTCGAGTTTTAGGCCCGCTAAGCTACACTATTATAATACACTTTTTGAGTAAGAGAAGTGAAAAAATATTTTGTATAGACTGCGCAGGGTTCCTGAGATCTCGACCAAATTAGGTGCAAAACATGATAATAAATCATGACTTTCATGATTTATTTTCGCAATCTTGTTTTCAACTTTAAGGAACCAAAGAAAAAATGTTAGATTTTATGTAATTCGAGTTTTTTAGCACGGAGATCTCGTGAGTACTGTGATCTAGGCCTAGTTTGACAACGAAACCCGCTAAATTCACCCCTCAAAACGTTTCCATTGAAACAACGAGTGCAAAGTCGTGGGCATTCTAATTCTAATTGGTGAACTGGGATCTGCAGGGGTATTTTAATTCACCGATTCGTTACCGAATCGAATCCGACGGATCTTTAAAACGCTATTTTGTTTTCGCCTCGGGTTGATGATCGAAATAAAGAGCTCCTCCTCATTGACATGGCCATTAGTCAACAGATTCGCTTCGAATTTTCGTTCATCAACCTGAGGCGAAAATAAAATGGCGTTTCAAAGATCCGTCGGATTCGATTCGGAAACGAATCAGTGATTTAAAATACCCCTGCTGCACTGACATCTCGCATAGGATTGTTATTGTGCATTGTCCCCCTGCCTAACCAGGCTCTAACCAGCCCAGCTCCTTAAAATATCGGAGCAGGACCTTTGGCGATTGACAGCTTCGTTTCAGCTTTTCTGTAGGCGTGGATGATTTGATTCCTCTATGAGTCTTCAGTCCCGTTTCCCGTCTGGTATCCTCTGTGGCTGTGCAGTGTACCACTACATGTTCCACAGTCTCTTCTTCCTGGAAGCAGCCGCGACACAGGCTACTCTGTGGCTCCAGTTTTGAGAAAATGATGGTTCAGTTCATAGTGACCTGTGATGATGTCCACCATTGTTCTTAGGTCCTCGCGGCTCATCTTGAGCAAAGCCGCGGGTATAAACTAGTTAATAAATAAATCCAACAGCTAAGGTCCTCACCGTAATATTGCAGCTCTTTTTGCTCGATACGTGGAAGAATACAGTGTCCTCTCCAGCGATGATGTAGGAGACACCATACCCGTCGTCTGCCACCGGACCGAAGCCGCCGCCTGCGCTCATGCACTTAGGGTGCTTCTTGAGATCCAGCATGCTTGTCTGACCTATCAAAACGAATGATTTTGGTTATACATACATAAAGAACTGGAGAGGGAAAAGAAATCAGAAAGATTCACCCCTCAGGCAGAACTTAGAACTTATAGATGGCTAGATGAGCTTGAAAAAGCAGGCAAGAAAAACACGGGACAGGGAGAAATGGAGAAGGCTGGCGGAGGCTTTTGCCAAGAGGCAAACAAACTCCGCCGACACTCAAGATCGGCCATTTTTTAAGCCTCGATGCCAAAAAGAGAATTTTGAATTATTGTGTTGCGATGTGTTTACAAAAATTGAACCTTGAGAATGGATTGAGTAGTGTGTTGTACTGAATTTGTACGTATTATTCGTTTGAAAAAAAAAGACTTATATTATTATTCAACTTCAAAAAATTCTCTAATTTCTTCGTTATATCGTAATTATGGCTAACTTCTTATTTCTATTATTGAACGTCGTGAATATCTCGGAAAGCCTTTAAAGAGACGCTGCCCGATTGTTTGCTCTCCAATCTACCGTTGTGTAGTAAACATCTAGAACACTCGGAACAAACATCTGCAGATCGTGCAAACATTTGTCCCCAGGCAGGAATCGAACTAGCAACCTCCTGCGTCGCAGGTGGACCTTCGCCCTCCGCGCCACAGAGGTAATCAAGAGACGTCAATTATGTTCGTCAGGCTAAATCAGCGATGCAGCTTGTTTCTTATATGAATAAATATTTTCCGACCGTGGCTTGCCACGTTTTTCTGAGGTTACCCACCCCCGAATACTCAAAAGCAACTCAGATTTAAGGCAACACAAACGTCAGTGCGAGCTCGTCGATGGGTGCGCCTGACACAGAAGACATACCTGCTCGCTAGGATGAAATGCACAATTCTACAATCGTAAAACGGCCGCGTAAAAAAATGGGAACAGACTTTTAAGTAAATGTATAATTTTTACGGTTTTAGGTGTATACAAACATAGATTATGATGAGATAAATTGATATTATCCTTAGTTCTGAATGGTCAATCAGCATAGTAGTTACCCTTCCACGTTTGTATGGAAAGATGAGCGACTCGTTGTGCACGAACTTTTGACAGATTTTCATGAACAGCTGTCAAGAAATCGCGATTGAGTGTCCGGGTGTAAGCCTGTTTCTTGGATACCATTTATCTCCTTGTCGAATTTCATAAAATCCGTTCCTTCGTTTAGGCATATACTACTACTTCATATTATGTATTACTAGCTTCTGCCCGCGGCTTCGCATGCGTATTTTCGGTATAATAAGTAGCCTATTGCTTCAGTTAGGCTACGTTCTAAGTTTATGCCAAATTTCATCTTGATCTGTTTAGTAGTTTTGGAGATCCTGGGGTAGAATTATAATATCTGTGTCATAGGTAACAAAAATTTCACATTTCATAAACTTTCGCATTTATAATATCAGTAGGATTATTACGGAGTATGGATGGTTTTTTTCTTTAAGTTCAATTGTAAAAGAATCTTCTCCTAAAACAAAGCATCAAAAGCTTACATCAAGTGGACTAACTGTTTTTTTTATAGAATGTTAGGAAGGATTACGACCCAAGTCAAGAAAAATAATAGGTAATATAATAATTAGGTATTATGTATCTACACCGGTAGAGGCTGTATAAATCAGAAATGTATAACAAAGTAGGTGCATTCTTACTACCCGTTGTCCTATTACCCGTTTCCCCGTAAGAAGGAAGCATTTTCCCGCGGTTAAAAGTAGCCTATGTTCATCACGAATAATTGGGGCTTCTAATGGTATAAGAATTTTTCAAATCGGTCCACTAGTTTCGGAGCCTATTCAATACAAACAAACAAACAATCAAATCTTTCCTCTTTATAATATTAGTATGGATCAAATTTTAAACTAAATGGTATACAAACTAATTTCTGATCGGTGCCGCGGACTTGTTATTTCTTTGGATTGTTATTTCTATCGCATGGGAACTGATTTACGGGATAAAAAGTCCATGTGTTATTCCAGCCCAGGTCTATGCCAAATTTCAGCGATTCGTTCAGTAGTTTTAGCGTTAAGATGTAACAAACTTACATCCATCCTTAAAAACTTTCTTTATGGTTTTAGTGTAAAAGAAATAAAACGTTTATTCTTTTTACTTAATTTTTTTTGTTCATTGGAAGTGGAATAGGAACCACTAGCACGTTTAAACATCACTGATAATGATAACACTCAAAATTCGCACGAGGGTTTTGTAGACTTTTAACTCGTGGTTGAAAATTTTAATTCATTATTTTTATAAGGGAGTAAAGTTACAATATTGATAAAGAACTGCGTAGCAATTAGACAGCATGGCAGATACTGTATTTCTTTATAGATCATGTAATTTCCCACCCAGTTATAGATCCAGACGAACACAGCGACAAACATTTCTTAAAAGTCGCATAGTTGTCGGCCACAATCTAAAACGTCACCACATATCGCCATGGCGGAAAATGGGGTTTAAATGTTACTAGAAATATCACGTGATTAATGAACGACTCCACGGCGAGAGACGACCAAATTTATTTTTATACACCTCAAAAATACAGCTAAGTACTATAGGTAAGTACGTAAATAAAATTATTTTTAGTTAGACAAAAATAATGAATAGCATAGCAGCAAGATACATTTTAAAGTCTGAATCTAGGATAAATAAATAATGCTGGACAATTCACACAGCATCATCTAGCCCCAAGCTTAGCAGAGTTTGTGATAGTATAGTAGTTTAAGATTGTATAGGTATATGCCGGAATTTAAACACATAAATAATGATGATTTTGTACACAAGTGTTCGCTGCACGGCAAAAATTTTACGTTATGTAACCTACATTTTCTCTGAAGTGAATTATTTTGGGAATATAAACGCCTAAAACTAAAAAAAATATACCTATCAAGCCATTCCCACTAAAAAACTCTTTTTTATTTAATATCATCATTTTCAAAAATACGTAATCATTTAATCATCAATATACCTACCACATGTATGTTGTTGCCATGTAAACAGCCAGAGCTACGCTTTACTATGTTTACATGCGCTCAACAGCCTGTATTGGTCCACTACTGGACGCAGGCCTCCCCCTGATAAGCGCCTTATTGGCTTTTATCACATGGGGGTAATGCCCATAATCCCCACGCTATCGGGTTGGGGATCGCAGTTGGGTGGTAGAATTGTTCAGCAGGGGGCGCTGCTGCCTGCTCCCGGTGGATATCCCTAAGTCGCCTCTTACGACACCCGCGGGAAGAGTTGTTGTGGTGCAAATTCTAAACCGGCACCACAGAGCTAAATTACAAACGCAATATTATTCTCTCCTTCATTATTTCATCTTAGCGAAAGTTTCAGCTCGGCCTTTTCGCACAAATTTAAGATTTCAAGAGCGAGCGAGCATTTTGAAAATGAACATTAAATGACTTTTTTAAAATTTTATCAAGTCTTTGTCCCCTAGAAGGCTCAGAAAATAGCTGGTTATGTAAGGGATATCTATCCCTTCATCTTATTCTCAAAACCCTCCCCGCTTCCTGTCCCATTTCCCCCTACACCCTCTCCCGACCGGGTAATTGCGGTACAGCGCAGCCTATATCTCCTCAACCTCAACAGCCTGTATTGGTCCACTACTGGACGCAGGCCTCGCCCTGATAAGCGCCTTATTGGTTTTATCACATGGGGGTAATACCCATAATCCCCGCGCTGGGCATGAGGGTTAGGGATTGCAGTTCGGTGGTAGAACTGTTTTGCGGGGGCGCTGCTGCCCGCCCCTGGTGTATATCCCTTAGTCGCCTCTTACGACACCCGCGGGAAGAGTTGTTGTGGTGCAAATTCTAAACCGGCACCACAGAGCTAAATTACAAACGCAATATTATTCTCTCCTTCATTATTTCATCTTAGCGAAAGTTTCAGCTCGGCCTTTTCGCACAAATTTAAAATTTCAAGAGCGAGCGAGCATTTTGAAAATGAACATTAAATGACTTTTTTAAAATTTTATCGAGCCTTTGTCCCCTAGAAGACTCAGAAAATAGCTGGTTATGTAAGGGATATCTATCCCTTCATCTTATTCTCAAAACCCTCCCCGCTTCCTGTCCCATTTCCCCCTACACCCTCTCCCGACCGGGTAATTGCGGTACAGCGCAGCCTATATCTCCTCAACCTCAACAGCCTGTATTGGTCCACTACTGGACGCAGGCCTCGCCCTGATAAGCGCCTTATTGGTTTTTATCACATGGGGGTAATACACATAATCCCCGCGCTGGGCATGCGGGTTAGGGATCGCAGTTCGGTGGTAGAACTGTTTTGCAGGGGGCGCTGCTGCCCGCCCCTGGTGTATATCCCTTAGTCGCCTCTTACGACACCCGCGGGAAGAGTTGGGGTGATGTAAATTCTAAGCCGGCACCACACAGCAGCCTATACATGCACAGCTACCCCCTCATCCCTAATCCCTCAACCTATACTACCTACCTAAATCATTAAACCTATTAGCAAAGCAGCCTATACCTATAACACCCTGGATCATTAAACCTATCAGCCTAGGATATACCTGTACGCCTAGCAAGGCATAGTTGTCTAGGGTAGAATAGAGAAGAATGACATGGCATTGTCATACATTGCGTAAAATTATTGAAGTTAAAGGAATGAGTTTCTAACATATTACGCATTCGATGACGATGCGATGTGACGTAATTTTTTCTCTATTCTACCCTAGACAGCAATCCCCGAGCTAACCCTGTAATTTAACCTCCCAGGCTGATAGTTTTAATGATTTAGGCCCTAAATCATTAAAAGTACCCTATAGTATGGTATAAGTACTCCTATTTCCGCATTCAGACTCGCAGTTGGTCCATTGTGCGTGTACCCTATAGTTTTGGTTCATGGCGAGAAACAAAAGTATATTTTTTTGTGAATAAAGTACAGATTTGCTGTTTTTGGATTTTACCGATAGATAAATGCACAAAGGAGAAAGGTCCACTTTCTTGTTCTATTCTTGACTGACGACCTGTGGCGCAGTGGGCGAAGGTCCGCCTGCAACGCTGGAGGTTGCGGGTTCGTTTCCCGCCTCGGGACAAATATTTGTACGATCTGTAGACATTTTTTCAGGATGCTCTATGTGTTAAGTATCTATCTTTAATAAAAAAAAAAACTATATGTATATGGAGTATAAAGTTAAATCGCGAGGAGTGGAAGAAGAGAAAATATGCCTTTGCCCAGCACTGTGACAATAATGGCTGAAAATAATAGTATTAAGTATATCAGTTAGCTAGTACCCATAACACAAGCTCAGCTTGGGGCTAGATAATACTGTGTGAATTGTGTAGCATTATTTATTTATTATTATTAATTTGTCTAGCTCCATGTCTCATATCTAAGCTTGTGAAGATGTGTGTTCCACCAGAGACAACGCCAAAATTACTACTAAACTAAAACGGATCGGGCTCAAATTTTGCACGCATGAAGTTCTGGACCTGGAATAATTTATAGGTTGCCTCTTATCTGGGAATAACTCGAGTAAAGCAGAGGCTTATTCGGCATGCATGTGAATTGATCCAGTACACTGCAGTGCAATGCTTTGTATTTTACTTAATATTGTTTATTATTTGCTTTGAAGGCTTTGCGGTCATGGTTATTGGTTATAGCAGAGGCGTCTTATTGGGCGCCGGGGTGCAAAAATAAAGGGCCAGCGCCCTTGTCAACAATAGATATAGAAATTTTAGTTCCATTACTTTAGTTTTATTTTTTGTGGTATACAAAAATTTTCGCGTAGATAAATAGACTGATGACTATTTGACAATATTTCTGTCTTGTCACGGACACGGGGTTTTAGATACTTAATAGCTAGAAATTTTTTGCGAGGGAACCTCGGGAGGGACCGCCACCAAGGCCTGGACTTTATCGACGGGCGGAGCGAGCCGCGATAAAAATACGTTTTTTCATATTTTTGTAAGTAAATGAGAGCCAGGCTCGAAATCGAGAACAAAACAAATATCACTAGCGAATGGCCAATTGAACTGCGAGCTTTTGCATAGCTTTGCTACTGCAAACTTATTAAATGCAATATTGATTTTGTTAAAAGAGGATTATGCCTAACAAGTTACATACAACTTGAATAAGTAAGGTTACTACGATAGGCATAATCGCGAAGTCAGGGAGCGAAGCGAGTCGCAATTTTTTGTAACAAGAGGCCAGCCACTATATGCTCCTTTCATAAGTTGTCATAATTAAAGGGGTTGCCTAAAAAAATGCTACTCTCATGAGAAGATATGAAGGAGCGCCTCCCCGGCGCCTCAGTTTCTAGTTTTCAGATTGATTTCTTGTGTTCATGATGTAAGACTTGTTTTCAGAGTACCTAAATTTCATTTATCCATCCAAATCAATGCGAAAGTTGGGATGGATGGATGGCGGTTTGTTACCTCTTCATGTTAAAACTATTGAACGGATTTTGCTGAAATTTTGCATACAGGTAATCCTAATCCTGGAATCAAACATACGCTACTTGTTATTCCATAAATCAGTTCCCATGGGATAGAAATCACCTTAAACGTTTCCATAGAAACAAGGCGTGCGAAGCCGCGGACAGAAACCAGTAATGCCGTATTATGTCGTTTGGTACTATCGATATTGGTGTGCTAAATAAAGTGTGGAGTTCCTCATGTTTGTTACATTGTATATTTGTCGAGAAAACTTCCCGAAACAGGTAATCCTACCTAATACCACAGCCTAACTTATATGCATACATTCGTTCGACGAAGGCATTTTGACCTGGTTTTGACAGGGTAATCGTGGGGGAGGCAAGTGACGGGACGGGGGAGGGACGCTCCCAAGTTTCATACATCACTGCCTTAGTAACTCGGGAGCGCCCCCCACCCCGACCTGTCCCTTGGGCCCCGCACGATTGCCCTGTCAAAACGCCTTCGTCGAACGATTGTATGCATATAGGTGGCTGCGCTAATACGCTTGGCAGGCGGATTGGTGCCCTTCCTTTGGTAGGTTCCCTTAGTCAGCTCTTAGGACATCCACGGGCTGAGTTGGAGGGGTAGATTCTTACGCAGTGATGAAACATAATTTGGCAAACAATAAAAAAGCGAGCTGGCAAATAAGTAGAATAGATTGAGAACCGATGTGGCGTGGCGGACGAAGGTCCGCCTGCGACGCAGGACGGTGCGGGTTCGATTCCCGCCCTGGGACAATGTTTTGTGCGATCTGAAAATATTTGTTCCGGGTGTTCTGGGTATTTTCTATGTATATTTTATAAATATCTATCCATGTGATGTATTGTATTAAGTATATCAGTCATCTAGTAGCCATAACACAAGCTCTGATTAGCTTGGGGCTAGATGATGCTGTGTGGATTGTCCAGCATTATTTATTTATAGGTGTGTGGAGAAAACATCCGAAGAGTAAGTAAGCTTTCGCTTAAAATGTGAATTCCTTTTTTATGTTAGGTTAATATCTATCCATACTTAAAATAAATATTACTAACCCATCCATACTTGCATAAGAATATTATAAATGCGAAATTATATAATTGAAGGCTAGATCATAGTGAGACATAAGAACATTATTTATATATTATATACCGGCTTTATACCATGTTTGGCGCCAATATCTTTGAAAATAAAGTGACATTTTCACGCCTAGGCTGAGCAGCTCTTAATGGAATTTGGCAAGGAGATAGATTTATATTATTTTATTGTAATTTTCTTTGTGAATAAAGGAGATAGATATTTCCCCGGAAAGAATATGCTACTTTCATTCCCGAAAAAACGCGTGCGAAGCTGCGTAAAGAGGCTAGTTTAAGAAAAAGTTTATTTAATGATTCGCATTGCTGATTTCCTAGTCGAAACGGATCCCATAGAATAAGTTAACATTATGATAAGCTAACTATAAGAAAAATGTAAGTTATCCGAATAAAGGCTTTATTATTAATAATAATATATTGCTAATTTCCTAATGCCTACACATAAAATGAATTTATACTTTGGCATGTCGCTATAAGTTGGAATAAATGAACGCTACTTACAGGAAAAGTACCCTTAAATGTTTTAAATTTATTTATTATTTCGCGACTAAACGGATTACAAATTCATTTGGCAATTATATAGATGGTATCCCGAAGAAATACGTAACCTATTTTTTTATTATGTTGGAAATACAAAAAAATATATTTCTTTAACCCTCCCACACTTGAGAATAAATAGGCGAAACTCCTCCCACTCGCAGGCTCATGCGCCGAAAATGGCGACGCAAAATGCTAAAACTAAAAGCACTAAAAGTTGTTCATGCATTTAAACTTTAAACCCCTTAAAGTTTAAATGCATCAACTTATTGCGCGGGCACGCGCGATTTTGTTTTAGTTTGTGTGTTTAAGTTGTGTATGTGTGCAAGTGGAAAAACGCGTGTGAATCGGCGAACAGAACAGCCTTTCAGCGAGAATTTTTGCAACTCAAACAGTTTTCTATGATCTTTTTCTTTTATATCGCATGTTTTTGAGTTACAAATGATCAAAAGGCCTTCGAGGCCACCGGCCATAAGCCTCCCCTGATGCTTATCAGGGGAGGCCTATAAGCCGCTTAGTTTATTGGTTCTTATCTTAAGGAGCTAATGCCATTAATTCCTACGCTGGGCATTAACAACGTCTCAATTTCTATTTTTATGTTTAGGGGGATTTTCCTAACCTTAGCGCTCGTATATCAATATATCTTACCATGAGGCGTCTGACTGGTGGACAAGCGCCAGGGTTCGTTGAAGACCTCTTGCAGGAAAGGCGACTCTATCTCCAGGTACTTAGAGACGACGTAGAGACAGAAGAGGTGTCGGTCAATGCCCCGGCCAGCCATCGCGTCTTGGTAGCACAGTTGGTGGCGGTTAGCTGCCTTTATGAATAGGCTCATACGCCCTTCGACCTGGAAAAGTATAATAAGTGATTTTATTTTGTGTGGTGCAAGCGAAATCTTTTGGAATAATGAAAATGAAGAATGTTTATTTTTGTACATTAAGTTACAGTAAATAAAATGGGTTGTGGTGAACGCATACTGGTCTGCGCCGCACTCGCCGCAGCCATCGAATGCGACAATTCGCATTCATCATTTTAACAGTAGGTATTTCTGTTTAGAACTGACTGTTCTATGGAACTCGAGAGTCGAGAATGATACGGATCACGTCATCCGAACCGCCCGCGCCGCACGCATAGTAGGCAACGAATTATTTTGATGGAAACCGTGTACCTACAGGAATATACTAAAATGCGTATCGTTCGGCGCGGATAGGTGCACGATGTTGCGTACTATGCATTTTATTTTTTTATAAAGATTTATAAAATGCAATGACTGCGGCGAGTGTGCGTTCACCTTTGGGGTTCTTTTCAAGCATAAATATACTTGTGTTAGAGATCCTCGCTCTCTCTTTTCGTCATTACATAAAATAAATAAAGAAATAATGCTGGACAATTCACACAACATCATCTAGCCCCAAGCTAAGCAGAGCTTGTCTTATGGGTACTAGATAACTGATATACTCAATACAATACACTACATAGATAGATTATTATACATTAACATCCAGAACTCTCTGAACAAATATCTGCAAATCGTACAAACATTTGTCCCGAGGCGGGAATCGAACCCGCATTCTCCTGCGTCACAGGCGGACCTTCGCCCGCTGCGCCACAGAGGAACAGTGATACGAAAATAAATACATTTATTTCCAGCGCTTGGACGTGAAGTTTGTAGTGCACGAGTTTAACACTGTGTGTTAAATTTGGTAGTCCCGAGGAAGCCGGTCTAGTAAGAGTCCGGGCAACAGGATCTGGTAGCTGTTGTCCTGTCAATCATGGAGTGTGTGCGTGTGTGTGTAGTATATGTGTAGAGTGTGTGTTCAGTTAGGTACTCCTGAGGACATCGGTGGTGTAATAACAGTCCGGGCATAAGAAGCAAAAACAATGCATTACATTATCATAATGTTATTCACTATTCATATTAGTACTTAGATATATTAGAAGTATTGCGATGTGTACTTAACTCGCAACCATTTTTAATATTAAAAAAAAAAAAAACAAAATGTTTATTATTGTTCTCTTAAATTACTTAATACATTGTTCAGTGTTCGAGACCTCCTTTTAAGTATAAAATACCTGTATTAGGAGGTAACGCTCTTCCTTATCATACATTATGAGTAACAATATGTTATTTCAAAAATATTATTTCTAAATATTGCACATAATTACTACATACATAGTTTAAAATAATGGATAACATTATTCATTATTCATATTAGCACTTAACTCACATATAAGAAATATTGCGAAGTGTACTTAAATTATAACTAAAACAGGGCCTCTCACACATATTCTTACTTACGTAGAGTCCGGCAGTTAATCCCTGTGACCCCATAATACAGGCCATATTGACCTACTTTGGGCAACAGAGTCTAAGTTAAGGTAAGTAGGTACCTTCTCAGTCATTCATTACCAGTGGTTCCGACTACATTAAAGTTAATCTGCCGATGCATAATACTGCTTACTTAAATAAATATTATTTTATTTTCATTCATATGTATAGATAACTTTGCCGTGGCAGTGGCGGCGTAAGAATCGAACACTCCAACTAGGCCCGAAGATCGTAAGAATCGACTAAGGACCAGGGGAAAACAAAAAAAAACAGTACAGTTTACTGGATAAAAAGTACATGACACTTATTTAGGGCTCTCATGACCAATATAAGTTACTAGCTTCTGTCCGCGGGTCTGCACGTGTAGTTTCTTACCAATGGGAACTGATTTATGGCATAAAAAGTAGCCTATGTTTGATTAAAAATTTCAGCTCAATCTGTACAGTAGTTTTGGTGTGAAGACGTAACAAACATCTATCCATCTATCCATTCATTCATTCTAACTTTCGCATTTATAATATTAGTGTGATTCTGAAAATAGCTTGTGGTTTTGTAGTGAGGGCTTCCCGTTACAATTATAACGACTGGTTATTGTAGAACACTTGTACGTTACACAAGTGTACGCCTTAAATGATAAAACAAAAATTGATAAGTACAGCACATTAAAGATAAAACAACAGCTTCCTTCTGTGTATTATTCAACACCTCTACTGCGATCACCAATACGTCAAGCGTACGGCAAATGTGGGCGAAACCCCTCTTGTTTCGAGGACGCAAGTACAGAAGTGGACGAATGTGTGCTGATCAGTAGTAGAAAATTATCGTACACTTAATTTAGAAATCATTTAACAAACCAAAGGAACAACCCACTCCGAGCTCTCGATGGTGCTCACCTTCTCAGTAAGCCCCTCCCGGAACATTTTTGTCACGGACGCCTCTTAGGTTAGACACATACATTTAACTACTAAGACAACTCTATTGGAGAGTTCTAAGAGCTTAGTAACCGTGATATTGTGGTCGTTCATCGCATTGACTCACTACGAGCTCTCGATGGTGCAAGGGCGCACGGTCTCAGTTCGCCCCTCCCGGAACAATTTCGTCATGGAGGCCTCATAGGTACACACACGTTTAACTACCAAGACCCCTCTATTTGGGAGTTTGAAGAACACAGTTACCGTGATATTGGGGTCGTTCATCGCCTTGACCCACTCGGAGCTCTCGATGGTGCAAGGGCGCACGGTCTCAGTCCGCCCTTCCCGGAACAATCTTGGCATGGACGCCTCTTAGGTTAGAAACATACGTTTAACTACTAAGACCCGTCTATTTGGGAGATTTAAAAGCATAGTTACCGTGACATTGGGGTCGTTCATCGCCTTGACCCACTCCGAGCTCTCGATGGTGCAAGGGCGCACGGTCTCAGTCCGCCCCTCCCGGAACAATTTCGTCATGGAGGCCTCAAAGGTTAGACACATAAGTTTAACTACTAAGACCCCTCTATTTGGAAGTTTGAAGAACACAGTTACCGTGATATTGGGGTCGTTCATCGCCTTGACCCACTTCGAGCTCTCGATGGTGCAAGGGCGCACGGTCTCAGTCCGCCCTTCCCGGAACAATCTTGGCATGGATGCCTCTTAGGTTAGAAACATACGTTTAACTACTAAGACCCGTCTATTTGGGAGATTTAAAAGCATAGTTACCGTGACATTGGGGTCGTTATTCGCCTTGAACCACTCCGAGCTCTCGATGGTGCAAGGGCGCACGGTCTCAGTCCGCCCCTCCCGGAACAATTTCGTCATGGAGGCCTCAAAGGTTAGACACATAAGTTTAACTACTAAGACCCCTCTATTTGTGGGATATAAGAGCACAGTTAACGAGACATTGGGGTCGTTCATCGCCTTGACCCACTCCGAGCTCTCGATGGTGCAAGACGCACGGTCTCAGTCCGCCCCTCCCGGAATAATCTTGGCATGGACGCCTCTTAGGTTAGAAACATACGTTTAACTACTAAGACCCGTCTATTTGGGAGATTTAAAAGCATAGTTACCGAGACATTGGGGTCGTTCATCGCCTTGACCCACTCCGAGCTCTCGATGGTGCAAGGGCGCACGGTCTCAGTCCGCCCCTCCCGGAACAATCTCGTCATGGACGCCTCGTAGGTGAGACAGAAACGTCCAGCCACGCGGTAGTATGATAGCTGCAGGATTAGTTGGATGAACGCGTCGGGAGATACGCGGCATTTCTTCATGAAACCTGGAAAAGTTTGTAGATTCTTTATTATTGTGTTCCTGTGTTGTGTAGTAAAGTACGTTTATAGGTGGGATAAATGATACTAACTAAACGGATCGGGATATCCAAAGTGGCCAAGATTGATGATACACTTATTCTACTAAAGACGCTACTAATTTAAGGGTCTTAGTTTGATGAAGTGTCAAAAAGCGAATAACATAACGGGCGGACCTGGACTGTCAGTTGGGGAACTGTGAGCTGCAAGAACATCTGCATATGTAGCATTCGGATCTCGGCGGTGGCGGCACGGCGGCCGCGGGCCGGCAGTCGCGACCCATTGTATATCATATATAGAATCAACATTCTTCTCTATTCCACATCAGTAGGATAGGACCGCACCCTGACTCCTTGATGAAGTGGAGTAGGTCCAAATACCCATAAAAACGTACCTTTACCATATTAGCGTTCATGTACGAGTAGTTATGTGGTGCCGGCTTAAAATTTTCACCACCCCAACTCTTCCCGCGGGTGTCGTAAGAGGCGACAAAGGGATATCCACCGGGGGCGGGCAGCAGCGCCCTCTGCTGAACAATTCTACCATCGAACAACAATTCTACCACAGAACTACGATTCCCAACCCGCATGCCTAGCGTGGGGATTATGGGCATTACCCCCATGTGATAAAAGCCAGCAAGGCGCTTATCAGGGGGAGGCCTGCATCCGGTAGTGGACCAATACAGGCTGTTTCTGCGCGACGTTGTACGACAGTTCAATGACTCTACGTGGGACTCCAAATATACATAATATTATCTTTTCCATATTTAGTGTACACTAGCTGCTGCCAGCGGTTTCGCACGCGCTTTTTAAGTATCTAATGTCCGTCCCCCAAATACAATTTACCTCCCTGCCAAACATTGAGATCCGTTCAGCCGTGAAAAAGTAACAGGCAGTTACTTTCGAATTTATTATATTTAGTGTGGATTAGTATCCGTAGATCCATATCATTAAGTAGTTCCTGCGCGACGTTGTATGAGATAGAGTTCAATGATCCCATGACTCCGAATCAATATTACCTTTTTCATATTTAGTGTACATAAGTATCCGTAGATCCACATCTTTGAGTAGTTTCTGCGCGACGTTTTATTAGATAAAGAGAAGTCAATGATTACATGTGAGACTCCAAATAAATAAAATATTACTTTTTCCATATTTGGTGTACATAAGTATCCGTAGATCCACATCTTTGAGTAGTTTCTGCGCGACCTTGTATGAGAGAGAGTTCAATGACACCATGTAAGACTCCAAATAAATATTACCTTTTCCATATTTAGTGTACATAAGTATCCGTAGATCCACAGTGGATCCACATCGTTGAGTTGTTTCTGCGTGACGTTTTATGAGACTTTGAGAGGTCAGTGACCACAAGTGAGACTCGAAATAAATATAATATTACCTTTTCCATATTTAGTGTACATAAGTATCCGTAGATCCACAGTGGATCCACATCGTTGAGTTGTTTCTGCGTGACGTTTTATGAGACTTTGAGAGGTCAGTGACCACAAGTGAGACTCCAAATAAATATAATATTACCTTTTCCATATTTAGTGTACATAAGTATCCGTAGATCCACATCGTTGAGTAGTTTCTGCGCGACGCTGTATGAGAGGTCAATGCCCGACGTGAGGTCTTCGTTAGTGAGCTCCCATGTAAGACGGATGGGCGCTGGCGGCGGTGACGTCACACTACCCAGAGTGTTTCCATCCGGGGCGTATCTACGGACAAATAAATCTTTAGGAAAATTACAATAACGTAATAGAAATAAATTAGAACTAGTATTTACAATTGAAACAACTGAGCTAACTGCAGTTGCAAACACACAGGCAACTCAACTGATCCATTTCAATACCAGTCGGAAGCGTCCCCAAGACGCTGGCTGCATTGCCCCGCTGTATGACAATGCTGATGCGCTGTGCCAGATACTGATCTCGGGTCACGCGTTGCTTCGAGCAGACGCTCAGATATTTTTTTAAAAACCCGAAGAGACTCGGTTCCCCACGGACCTAGGGTCTCGACTCCAAGAGGAGCAAATGTGTAGGCTCTGTCGAGACCTGCATATTTGCGCTTCTTGAGATCTTCGGCCAAATCTGCCGCCGCGCCTGCCCTCAAGGATGTCCTCGGAAGATGGGAAGGCGCAAGAGTGTCGATGCATGTGGCGTCCCACACAATAGGCCTCCCCAACTCCCACGGGACTAGTGTCATACCGTCGGGCCTTTTACCATCGTCTCGTAACAGACCATTCGGTTCGAGAATCATTAGAATAGATGGAATATTATTGACATCAGCCTATACCGGTCCACTGCTGGACGCAGACCTCGCCCTGATAAACGCCTTCTTGGCCTTTCTGACATAGGGGATAATGCACATAATCCCCACGCTGGGCATGCGGGTTGGAGATCGCAGTTACGTGCTAAAATTGTTCTGAGGGAGGCGCTGCTGCCCGCCCCCTTTTTGCGTAACCCAAGGACCGAGGGGTCGTCACCCCTCGAGTTGATGCCGGGGTAAAGAGGCCAAGCCTCGAGGCCCCTCTCCGAGCAACCATAAGGGCCGGAAAGAAGTTCAGTAGTAGTAGAGAAAGTAAGAGGTTAACGCCCCCCGGTGGATATCCCTTAGTCGCCTCTTACGACACCCGCAGAATAACAGAATATTCCAGACCAATTTAACAAGCTACAACAGAATTGTCTGAATATTTGTTCTAAAAACGGAGGACAAAGTGATGTGGAAGCACTAAGAAAGCTGATCCCACAACAGCATGTGGGATAGTAAAAAAAACGAATCGGTAAAGCATTAGGCATGCCTAAATGACGGCGAAGGTCTGCCTGCGACGTAGCAGGTTGCGGTTTCGATTCCCGCCTCGGGACAAATGTTTGTACGATCTGCAGACATTTGTCCAGGGCGTTCTGGATGTTTTCTATGCATAGTAAAAAATATCTATCTATGCAGTGTATTGTATTATGTAAGTATAGCAGTTATCTAATACCCATAACACAAGCTCTGCCTAGCTTGGGGCTAGATAATGGTGTGTAAATTGTCCAGCTTTATTTATTATTCAATAAATGAATGTCCATCGACCTGTATATAACTTACCCAATTTCCAGTTCAGACCAAATGACATATTCCCATAAGTGACCCATAACCGGTGCATCCGCCCTAAAACAAAAACGACATAAAATAAATAAACACAACACAAACTCATTTTAATAAGTACACTTAATTCATAATTATCTCAATCATTGTATTCATAGTTATCTATCTATCTATACAATAAACACAATTCATAAATTATCTGTTAACTTAAAACAGTTGTTAAGTTCTCATTCTAACTTCCTACTATTACAAAGCCAAAAGTTAGTGAAATCAGAATTTTTGTAATCTATGATGATCTCGAAAACTACTGAACAGATTTGTCGCACGCTTAGAGCAAAGCCTATAACATAGATAATAGGCTACTTATTATACCGAAAATACGCGTGCGAAGCCGCGGCAGAAGCTAGCATATATATAAAAGAAGACGAGTGAGAAATAAAGCTCTGCGCACGTTAATCCAATACCGCTACCGCACAACACAAAAATGTACATTCAAATATATGTTCTATAGTCTCTCGATAGACTACAAAAACACCATAGATTCTAAGTTGGTTTTATAACAAATGGCTTGCAATAGTCTCATCAGCATTGCCATACAGCCAGCGGGGCAATTCAGCCAGCGTCTTGGGGACACTTCCGACTGGTATTGATATGGATCAGTTGAGCTACCTGTAGATTGTTTGCAACAGTCTGCAGTGAGCTCAATTGTTTCAATTGTAAATATTTGTTCTAATTTATTTCTATTATTTTATTGTCATTTTCTTAGTGAATCTAAAAATGAATAAATGAAATAATGGCTTTGCCAAAAAAAAAGACTAAAAATTTCCTTACTGCTAGCCAAATTGCTTGTAGAACCTAAAAAATACAAAAAAACTAATTTTAACTACGTGCGTGACGTACCCTTTTATGTTACCAGAGGGGTACGTCTATTTGACGTTAGTAACGAGACGAAATCGTGACGTCTCGTTTTAGTATGGGATTTGAGTAGTTCCCTGACCGCACGGTAGAGGCGCTGTACCAAATTGTATGGAAAAAGAAGACGTGACGATCACCTCTCGTTAGTAACGTCAAATAGACTCGCCCCTCTGATTATTAGTAAGAGAAAGTCTTCTATCGTTTAGATTACGAAAGAAAACTTCATCGTGCAGTCGGCGCGTCGGATGTGTACGACCGCGCCGACAACGGCCACCACAACCGAACAACATAGCGGCTCACCAACCCCGACCCCCTGACGACGACCGCCCGTGGCGGCACCTTCCGCGGGACCTCATCTCCGCGAAACCCCCATGATAGTCCTTGGGTTTATATATAAAAATAAAACATAAAACCAACCAAAAAAACAAAAATTAAAATATAATAAAAGGCAGTCTTAAAAAAAAAATGCAAAAACTTTTGCGTAACCCAAGGACCGAGGGGTCGTCACCCCTCGAGTTGATGCCGGGGTAAAGAGGCCAAGCCTCGAGGCCCCTCTCCGAGCAACCATAAGGGCCGGAAAGAAGTTCAGTAGTAGTAGAGAAAGTAAGAGGTTAAGATTATTAATTGATACACTTCAACATCCACTAAAAGTCAAGTTTTTGTGGCATGTTTGACAAGAGATACAAAATAGATAACAATTCAAAAACTCACCAAGTATGTTCAGCGTTGAAACCAATCTGAAAAAAAAAAGAATACTTATTGAAACGGTGCATGTTTTTTTCAGTAAATCCAAGAAAATAATCGGTGATACAATTATCACATCATCTTTTAAGTAATCTGTTGACATTTGATAGGCATAATTGTCAAAAAATGTTTAGTAACATAGTCCCGTTAGACAGTCCCAGTCCGATTGTTACAGTAAGACAAACATTTTGACCATATTCCACGGCGTTACTCTATGAAAATACTGACTTTTTTTTTCATGTATAATATGTGAATACTGCTGCTAAATAATGATGTCATTTATCTTGGCAACAAAACTTAAACTGGGTATACAAATTTGCCGTCCCTTTCTTTACGACTGATAAAGATAGAGACGGCAATATACTAGTAAAAGTATTTTTCAATTCTCTCCAGTTCTATGCACGGCTGGTTGGTGATTTTTTGATAGTTGCCGGCCCGCCGACACAGCCCACAGACACTGCCGGCGACATTGCTACGAATTGTACGAATATTGCAGGCTGCCGACAGTGTTTTGTCGACTTTGAATCCGCCGACAGTCGCCATGCAGTGTCGGCTGTCGGTTTCTTTGGCGTGTAGACTAATCAATAACTTACAAATCCATTAGTGCTGAAGCAAAGATTGAAAGACTTGTCGAACCATCTGTCATGGCCTTTGCCGTGCATCAACACTCGCCCGAATTGGTCCAGCTTGCTCGGGTCTGCTTCGTCGAAACCGTACTCAATGTCGTCTGTAAGAGAAAATATACCATGTATTAGTATCATGACATTCATGACTATTCATGACACAATTATTTCGAGATAAAAAGAATTCGTTTACGAATATCAAAATCAATATTACATATTTACGTCTGGGGACTGGTATTGATAGGGATCAGTTGCATTACCTGTAGATTGTTTGCAACAGTTGCAATTAGCTTCATTGTTTCAATTGTAAATTGTTTTACTATGATTCTATTATTTGATTGTAATTAACTTAATAATAAGGTTTTATAATCATCTAAGACCAGAGTACTTGTGAAAGACTAAACAAACAAGATCCGTCAAGTACGAGTGTAACTCTCTACTCGCGCGCCGAGGGTTTCGAACGTTTTTAAAAAAATATGTAACAGAAGTACCGGTAAGAGACTTCGCAATTTAACGAATACCTAAATTAGTAGGTACCAACACATTTCTCTACCAAACTTCTCTATATTTTTCCTGTAAAACACAGATCCATATCTATAAACGATTCATATGTACATTTTACATGGATCGCTCTGCAATCTTCGGAGATAGGGGGGGGGAATGGTTATTTTTTCGAAATATTTTAAAAAGTATGACACCCACAAAAATTTCAAAAACTATTTTGACTATTTTGAAATGTACAAACTGATACCTTTAATTTCATACCCCACATGACCCTATAGGTATCTTGTAAAATTTCGGCATCACAATTTGTATGGATAATAGTCATTTTCATTTATTTTTCTTTAAATTTGTACAGGCGCACGAAATGTATTATTATTTAAAATTTTAAGTTGATAGCTGCAGTAGTTGCTGAGTTATTAAGGAGGGAAAAAAGGACAGACCTTCGATCTCGAAACCCTAAAAAGCCCAAACTTTTATGACATAGTTAACATGGCTACCTCCTCTGCTCCATCATCAGATCATGTCATCATAATATTGCATTATAAATAAAAAACGCTTGACAATTCATACAGCATTATCTAGCCCCAAGCTAAGCAGAGCTTGTGTTATGGGTACTAGATAACTGATATAAGTACCCTACTTAATACAATACAGGACATAAATAGATATTTTTTATTATACCTACACAGAAAACACCCGGAACAAATATCTGCAGATCGTATAAACAATTGTCCCGAGGCGGGAGTCGAACCCGCAACCTCCTGGTCGCAGGCGTACCTTCGCCCGCCGCGTCACAGAGGTCGTCACAATTGTCACGTTTGTCATCAGATTTTCATATGCACGCCAAGTTTCAGCTAAATTGTTAAAAGTTAAATTTGAACCACTTTCTGGTTTAGAAAGTGGTTTTTAATTTCACTTGCAAGATTTGATTACGAAATAAGCTTGTAAAAAACATGCTCGTTGTCAACCTTGGTTGGTTTCGTGCGAAGGTTGTATTTCGTGAGAACGTGCTGAGATATGGGTCAATATCAATCCTATAGGCCTCAACTATTGTAGATTTAATAAATTTAAAAAACAATTCTCTTCCCCACCATTCCTTCCTATAGTTTTTAGTGACCACAATTCATTTTATTATTGGATTGGTATTACGTCTGGAGAGTTACATTATGGCCACGATTGAACACGATCTAAACATGGCCCGGGATTGTTTAGACGTCATATAAGTAGTTAATTACCTACTCACCTAACCGCACATTGAATGCGGCCCGCTCGATGGAGTGTAGAGACCGTGGCCACTTTACCATGGTTAAACATGATTATGGGGCTTATTCGGATAAACCTATCGCTTCACTATGACAGTGGTATCGTGGTAGAAGCACCGATACCGACATCGGTGGATGTATAATTCTATGAAATTGTATCGCAGACTGTCTCATTGGCCCGGGCCGACACCGACATGCCAGCGCCGGCGCCGACATATCGTCGCAGTACGTCTCCCGCTTGTGTCGGGCTGGCATCGTACGTATGTGTTGTACGCAAGCTTCTATGCGGGCGTGCGTGCGAGGTCTCCGTGGAATTACAAAGCCGTCGTGTTGTGTCGCTCAGATGAAGAATGTAGCTGTCGGTTCATGTCGTTGAGTACTGTCGGTGTCGGTATCGGTGCCAGACCACGTGGCCAGTGAAGAAACGCCCATCCTTTTAGCTTGCTTTGAGAGATAGTTTTATTTGTTACTAACATACGTTGAATGCGGATCGCACGATGCAGTGTACAGATGTTCTAATGTGGCCACGGTTGAACATGATCAGGGGCCCTATTCGGCTATGCCAATAGCTTCTCTGTGAGACGTTGGGATCCTGAACGTGAGCCAAGATGATGTGCGACTCTTAGGTATTGCTTAGTATGAGAGTTTTATTTGTTACTCGCCTAAGCATACGTTGAATGCGGCCCGCTCGATACAGTGTAGAGATGTTCTATTGTGGCCACGGTTGAACGCAGTCTGGCGGATGTGGGCCCAATGGGATCTCTCGCCGGCTGTCAGAGCGGCTAGGCGTTCTTCGTAAGGCACTGGTGGTGATTTTTCGTCGAGGATCTGTTGGATTTGTCTGAAAAAAACACACCGATATGTTTTATATTGTGAAGATATATCTATTTGTTATACATATCGCCGCCGGATCCCAGAAGTAGCTCGTTTCTAGAATGACTAGGCCGCTTACAAAACGGCGGCATTCAGCTAATTGTAAACTAATAATTAATTAGCATTCAGCTAATTGCATTTGCATATGCCGATTGTTGAACGATCAAAGTTCAACAATATGGACGTTACAAAGCCATGTCGTCGAATTAAATTAGGTATATGTAGTATTCTCAACAAATCGGTGCTCGTTTCGCAAGAGGCCTAGCCGTTCTAAAAACTAGCTAATATTGCGATCCGGCGGCGACATCCGTACTACTCGATTGTGTTCCGTTTTGTATGCCATAAAATAAATAAATTACGAGTGACCTGTTTTGTGTTGTTCCGTTTTTATTAATAACACAGTAGTGACACGATGATCAAGTGTTTCGAATGCACATAATGAACTGTAGAATCTAAAACCGAAGTATTTGCAAGTTTATTGGTAATGCTAAGGAATGATTAGGCTGATGTAATAATTATTTCACACCTACTATATTTGATTGGACAATGTCTCTTTACAGCACCAACTATTGTTTGACCTTGTGACATATTTCTACTAATTTGTACCTACTTTAAAATAGTTTAGTACTTACCTTACTTTATTTTCGTTTATTTTGACATAGCCCTTAAACAGCTGCTTTTTATTGACATTTGTTGACATGTATCTTACTTTTTTAATTTTATTTCTGACATCATTATTTATTGCAGGTATTTTACAGCCAACGTGTTTTGGGTATTTTTTATGTATGTATAATAAAAAAAACTATCTATGTAATGTATTGTATTGTATATCTGTTATCTAGTAGCCACAACACAAGCTCTGCTTAGCTTGGAGCCAGATGATGCTGTGTGGATCATCTAGTATTAGGTATTATTATTACTGTGTTGAGATCTAATCTTATCGGTTTAAAACAGGTAAACTCCAAAACGCACGGGTAAAAGCAAAGTGCAATTCAGAGGGAAAAACTTCATTTAGAAGTTTATTTCAACATCATTGAGGGTTTAGAAACCTAGATAATTGCGGAAACCAATTTTTGGGACATTGGACCTTGAACCACTTACGTGTTACTTTTGAGACAGTGCCAAAATGCCTCGTATACGCCAGAATGAAGGCGTATGCGAGTTTCTCGCTAGTTACCTCGAATTGTTAGGTTGACCGTATCTTTTGGCTAAAATGGCTGGACTACCTATTGGGCTTTGTTATAATTAGGTACAATCGAGCGTAATTTTGCAATAATGGAACCATTTTAAATAATTAATACTATACAGTGACATATCACAATGTCGCGACGATTGTAAAAACTGATTGTTATTAATAAAATACTGGTTAGTCAAGGTCACAGTTTTGTATTAATTTTTGCAAAGTTTACCGGAAGAATTTATTTATTCCAAGTAAAAATACATAGCTTAATGAGTGGATCCATTATGTTAATACATGCTGTATACTTCCTAACTCAATAGAATTGAATTGATGAATATGTAACGTATAATTTCGAGGTAGTGGTAGTATTGCCTTGTTAATAAATAATTTGATTGGAAACCCAACTTGAAATTCCTTACTATTTAGGTATTCTTCTTTTTTCTAGGTTTGCGGGACAAACTAATCCCAAAGGAATATTTTTTATACTACACCTGCTCGGAAAGTTGCCTATTCCTCTTCCATTTATAGAATAGAAAGTATGTCTTTGCAGGCCTATAGGAAACCGGGAGGAAAAACTCTATAGAATTTCATTTCTCTCGTGTTTTAGCAGGAGGAAAAAGTGTATGGAAATCCATTTCTAACATGTTATTTTTTTTTAATTTCCTAAAAGATCGGCCGGTAGCTATGGTTATTTTCGTTCGGTCAAACGACAAAAAGTTTTTACTCCAAGTCCATTATGCCTCCTCCGATTTCCGAACAATATTTTGAAAAAAAGAACCCAAAGGATGGCGCGGTCAATGAGGTTTTACTAACATCATTGGGCGTGGTAAATTCTACTAAATTTCAATTAATAATTAATTCTGCTTTTTATTTTCCTCGAACCATCATAGGGCAGAAGCCTTTATTCACAAAGAAAATTATAATATATTTGGTATTTACAATTGAAACAATTGAGCTAACTACAGACCGTTGCAAACAATCTACAGGTAGCTTAACTGATCCATATCAATACCAGTCGGAAGCCTCGAAGGTGTAGTATAAAGCACTATTTATCACTCGGCAGAAAGTGCGATTCCTACCTCGTGTGTTTTAAGACCATAAGGCCAAAACGACACACTCGGTAGGAATTGATCACTTTCTCGCCTTGGTGTAAAATGCACTATTTTTATCACTCAGTCGGGATAGCGTAGCTCTCTATTAGTGAAAGAATTTTCAAATTCGGACCAGTACGTCCATAGATATTCCCTACTCACAAATTCATATACCTCTAAATTATTGGTGATAGAGTTAATAAAAAAAAGAAGATAAAGGTGTGACTCTTAACATTTCCTCCATAGTCTTTTCCACGATACAACTATTTGCTGATACCTTAATTGGCAGGCATCGGGAATCAAAGCTGCAACCTCGAAACTGCCGTTTCGCCACGGTTACGACGATTAATCAAAGGCTGTGAGTTTAAATAGGCGCTTAGGTCAAAGAACAAAGACCAATGCAATCGATCTCTACAATAAATTAAAACAATCAAATCGATCTTCATTTCGATGCTCGTTGAAACTTCATTCAGATACCTGAGCTGAGTAGGTACACGCCCGTAGCACACCTCCGCTGCGAAACCATTACAGCGGAACCGCAGTAATTTCGCCATTTCTCGTCCGTATGTAGGAGAAGCGGAACACCAGCGAAACTGCCTGTTACAACGCATAGATTTGACTATAATTCTATCTGTTTCCCCGCGCGGTTTCGTCGATCTGCTCCGACATCAGCCACACCTCCGCCATTTTTTGCGGTGCCACGTTGTTTTAGCTTCGTGCGGAGAAAGAGATAGAATTATAGTCAAATCAGACAAGAAATGGCGAAATTACTGCGGTTCCACTGTTATGGTTCCGCCGCGGAGGTGTGCTACGGGCGTCAAGGTTAATTTATTCACTAGATAGGGCTCAGGGTCATATTAATCGAGCAGACTGGTACAAGCAATTGAATGCCTTTAGTTAAATATGATCCACACCACCCTAGTTCCGCGTTTGTTATTTATAGAGATCCTACTTAGGATAAACCGCAAGAAGGACGTGGGATCGTGATAGTGAACTTTGTTAGTATGGGGACCTGGAGCTGAGTTCTATTAAACCGGTCCCTGCCCGTGGTCACCTACATAGTACATATGGCTGTACTAGGGGCATTTTTATCGTTACGTGGTCCACCTCAAGATAACTGGGTGTTCCAGGGGACTTTTTTTATTTCATTGGTTCACTTATATACATGGTTTTAAAAATGTTTTGCGCGTTGTCCACCTAGAGAATACGAACTATAGTATGTAGGTAGGGACACAATGTCGAGTGATTTTAACGATTCTAAGAATATGTAAGTAAATATTAATCGCTTCATCATAACAATGATATCTATATAATTATTATAATGCAGCAAATTATGTTTGACCTTGTGACATATTTTTACAATGTTTACTAATTCGTATTTTAATATGGTAGGTTCATACTTACTTTATTTACATGTGAATTTAATTTAAATTATTTTATTCCTGACATTGTATCATTATTATTATTTTCTCAATTTATTGTGATTGTAATATTGTACATGATTTAAGTATAGTTTGACAATATCCTTGTACAGCAGAATACTTTGACGTAATTTATTTATTTACTTATTTGATTCCAACTTATTATTATTACTTAATTTCTCAGTCATGTCCGTCTGTTTTTTTACCTGTGTACCTTATGGTGTTTCCTATAACGAAATACCTATGTGTGTTATTGTTAAAATAGTACTAAATATAGAATGTAACGACATCAAGTGTACCTATGATGGAATAAATAAATACAAATATCGTCTCAGAATGACAAATTTTGTCATTTACCTTTGAGGAAAGAATCTACAGATGGAGGGACGCGTTTCAAAAGTGACAAGGTTGATACCATTCTATAGTTATTCCACTCTCCTATTTGTTTTTTGGTAGTTCGAACTTGTGGTGCCGGCTTAGAATTTGCACCACTCCAACTCTTCCCGCGGGTGTCGTAAGAGGCAAACTAAGGGATATCCCCCGGGAGCGGACAGCAGCGCCCCCTGCAGAACAATTCTACCACCGAACTGCGACCCCCAATCCGCATGCCCAGCGTGGGGATTATGGGCATTACCCCCATGTGATAAAAGCCAACAAGGCGCTTATCAGGGGGAGGCCTGCATCCAGCAGTGGACCAATACAGACTGTTGAGGTTGAGTTCGAACTGATTTTATTATTTTTGCTCAAGACTATTATTTTACAGACATACTCAGGCGTCTAAATGACTTAACTTTCGGAAACAGAATATTCAATAGTTTTTACATTTTCGAGATTTGTTAGTATAATTAATGATTAATTATTTGATAATATAATTGATGATGCGATCGTGGTCAAGGGGTGACATCGCGGTGGCGTTCGTAGATAGGTGATCAGATTACCCTGACAGGTTCCTAGTATCTTTATTACAATTGTTTTAGTTTTTTAATATTAAATTTGTTGTTTTTATATAAAAAAGCTTGCTATCTCCATTTTACCGTAAGATACTATCTGTTAAAATGTATGTATCGATAGAAATTGACGGTAAACTTAACAAGGGGCTAGCTATCGATGAACACCACTAACTAAATTACACGTAAAATATTATAATAGATTAGCTTACACTTGAATTTCAGCTGGTTTCAGCAGTCTGCCACGAGAATAGACCATCAGCTTGAAATAGCGTCCTTTGTGATAAACTGTGATGTGTGTAGAATCGTGGTAGTGGACGATTTTGTCAGTCTCCACACCCGGAACGCGGACGGTGTTGAAAAGTCGCTCGTATTGCGAAGAGCATAAGGGCACCATGTTTTGCAGCATTATCTGAAAGATCGACAGTTATTACATAGTATTTTATTATATTCTATTCAAATTGGCGAGTTTCTTCTAAACATTCTTTATTATTCTTAATTGGGACTAGATTGCTAAAGTTATATCGTTAGACGACCTCTGTGGCGCAGCGGGTGAAGGTCTCTCTTGCGGTCAAGTTGCGGGTTCGATTCCCGCCTCGGGACAAATGTTTGTATGATCTGCAGACATTTGTCCAGGACGTTCTGGATATTTTCTATGTATAATAATCTATCTATGTAGTGTATTGTATTAAGTATATCAGTTATCTAGTACCCAAAACACAAGCTCTGCTTAGCTTGGGGCTAGATAATACTGTGTGAATTGTCCAGCATTATTTATTTTTTATATTTTTTTTATTATTTATTGTTTATGCTTTTGAGCTATAATACTACCGGCTTCTTTTCGCGGCTTTGCACGCAATTTTCGGTATATAAAGAAGCTTATTATGTTACTCCAGGTCTAAAAAAATTTCTGTAGAAAATTTAACTCCGTTTAGATTAGTATTTCTAGCGTGAAGAGGTAACAAACATCCACCCAACCGTTCGCCTTTATAAAGGGTGTCCCACGTCCATGGGACATGGAGGGCAAGACATTATCCTACTAATATTATCAAGCCGAAAATTTGTGTTTGTGTGTTACCTAGGATCTCCAAAACTACTTAACAGATCAAGATAAAATTTGGCGTACGTTTAGACTTACATAATAGGCCACTTATTATACCGAAAATACGCGTGCGAAGCCGCGGGCAGAAGCTAGTATTATATATACCAGAAATATTGCAGATATCAAGTTTTACTGACAGGAAAAAATACTTTATTTTACTTATTTAAAAACTTGAAGGAATGTTTCTTTTCAGTAAAATTTCCTATCTTAAATATTTCTGGTACTTACCCTCCGTGTCCCATGGTCGTGGGACACCCTGTATACCTGATCACACTAAAACTACAGAAAGGATCGTTCTGAATAGCATAGGATGTAGTTATTGACCTGGAATATTACACAGGCATACTTTTATACAGAAGCTAGTTTATTAAAGTTACACAAAAAATATGTATGAGAACTCACTGGCTCTAAATTCTGACTGTCAATCAATTTCCTGAACTTCAGACACAGATGTATGATAACTCCAGCTCTGGCCGCCTGGTTCTTGGTTTGCCGCAGCAATATAGCATCTGTTCCGTAGAAGTTAGAGTTCACCATCAAAGGCGAACGGCCTCTCAGATAGACATACTCTTCCCACCAATCCGATACGTAGTTACTTGACCACCTGTAATTATATTTTGTTAATAATCACGTCTGTGGCGCAGGGGCGAAGGTCCGCCAAACGTTTGTGCGATCTCCAAATATGTGTACAGCGTTTTAATGTATTACGGCGCTCCCCGACCCAAATCAGCGCCACCGACTATTTTATCTTATTATTGGGTTAAACGAAGGAATTTTAATAAAAATCGATTGGCTGGTTTGTGATGCCTATCATTTTTTCATGCTTCTATAATTGTTTTAGAAAGTATAGTGTAGGCAGAGATGCGAAGTTGCTCTTTTTTGCCACCATGGTGGCTAAAAAGAGTAACTTCGCTCTTCTTCAAGTATAATAAATAAAACTTTTACAGAGGCATTAAAAAAAGCTTATAATAGGTATCACCAACTGGCCGATCGATTTTTCGAAAATTCCTTCGTTTAACAGAATAATAAGATAAAATAGGTGGTGGCGCTTATTTGGGTCCGAGTAGCGCCTTAGGTATATCAGTTATCTGGTACCCATAGGTAGCAGGTAACTGATAATATGTGAGATGTGCCTCGCAAGTTGATGACGTCACGCAGCGGAGACGAGAAGAAAACTGTGTGCTATTTATGACTTATATTATGATGTCTATGTACACTAATATTAGTGTAGATATATCATAATATAGGACAGATCATTCCTCTATATAATATTATATAGAGGAATGATTTGTATGTTTGTAACGAATAAACTCAAAAACTACTGGACCGATTTAATAATTATTTCACATGTATGTTACATTATCCCTGACATACTATTATATTTATTTTTGGGGCCGCTAGTACATAATTTAGCAGGGAAAGCCAAGTTTTACTGGATAAGGCGTGCAAAAGAGGAGGCTTGTACTAGGCCGCCTCTTTCCCAGGCTAGCTTAATCGGGCCTATTCGAGTCTCATGTAGACTTTATGTTATTTTTAGGGTTCCGTATTCAGTAATTAATTTATTGTTTAGGTAATATTACAGTCAGTCTGCCGGCCCCCAGGACGATTTCGTCAGACCATCTGGCGGACGAACCTCCTGAATATCCCGCCGCTCCTACCGGGTACAGTAAGACTACATCTATCATTGTAGGTAGGTACGTAGTAATAATAGAAGGTAATAATTATGTATATCAATATAGATAGATTAGATAATGTTCAATATACGGATGTAAGTGTAGATTAAGTAACTATAAATGGAAAATACGCGAGATAAGCTTCAGCGATCGAGAGGTATACTTTGGAAATAAGGAAGTGCTCGTAAGTTATTTGGTTCGCCGAGAAAGAGCTCATAAGGGCCGGACTTCACCAAAGCGGACACGAGACGAGCGGAGAGGAGATGCGATTTAAACAACCAATAGAATGTCGTTATTCACACAATGAGTGACTATATACCACCGAGCGGAGATGTATCATATTTTTATCAAAGATTTAAGTCGTTAGATACGCCCTGACACCAAAAACTGTGGCATTGTCTTTGAATGCGTGCGGGAACAAAATGCCGACGAAAATGCACGCACACTATGACTTGTTCACAATAGTGTTTTTGCCAATAAACTCTAATATTATCATTTATCGTGCAATCATGTTGCACGAACTTTTGTGAAAAACACACCACACAAACACACAATACTCTGATTCCAAATGAGCGAGCTGTCTCATTTCGCTTGGCAACAGCTTCGGTGGAGACACAGGAGAAGCTGAAAAACGTCTCTCGTCTCCGCTTCGAACATCTCCGCATGTATCCGCTATGGTGGAGTCTGGGCCTAACGACCGTGACATGAGATGTCAGTTATCGTTTACAACAAAGGTCAAAGGTTACACACGCGCAACTATGACACTGATCATTATCCGACCTCTGTCCCCATCATCATACAATAAAGTCAATCGAAACGTTTGCGCCAGTCTATTGCCGTGACCGAGCCCTCTAAGTGGCATCACACTGGCAGAGTGCATTGTAGACCTCATTGGTTACTCTTAAATCTAAAATGAACACTGAGGCGTTAGTATTATTATTATTCCCGGACTGAGGTCCAAATTATGCAGGACTTTGCAAGACATGACAAACAACATCTAAGGCCAAATTACGCATAGGTACTAATAGGTAGTTTGTCATAGGATTTAGTTCTTTGTTCCAATTTTTAATTGATTCTAAGAAAAGAGGGGGTTCTCTCTTCGGCTGCATGTTTGGGCCAATAAATATTCGATGTCGATTGTTCTTTTGCTATTGTGCAGATATTGATCATACCGAGGTGTTCCCCGAGATACATATTACTATTTTTTCCGTAAAACTTGCTTTTACCCATGGTACCTATAATAATATACTTTTCACCACTCTCGCTGGAAAACGGTGACTTTGGTGAGCAAAATCGGGTTTTACTCACATGTGGAAAAAGGATATTAGTGATTAGGAAAGTAATTTGAATTCAGAACAATGTAACCTTCACAAAAGACAAAATATCGCTCTTTCATAGTTTGAAAGAGGTTTGTAGCATTTTTACCTACGAGGTTGAGGACCAAAATGAGTTTCTGACATTCGACCTCTTTTATAACTTACGAAATATTTTCTCGCTAGTCGTGGTGAAAAGTTGTATGTTTGACCCGAGGGCAAATATTGTTCGTCAATAACTATTAGACAACGCCTTTACCTTAGCAGTAAGCTTCGATTACCAAAGAGGATTTCATACTACTTTACGTGTAGGTACAAATTGAAGCGCGGGAGTGGCACGGGTGTGACCTATTTGGCATTTTATCGGCTATTTACCCGGATTCGGAACAGCCAGACGGATTTCGATAACGTGAGCCGAGGAGACCGAGACACACCGATAAAGAGCTAATCGATTAAACAGCGCGTGGCAACTGTTTATCTTTGTTTTGTTTGGCAAGTGCGTGCTAATATATTTATCTTTTGAAATGAAACATTGTAGGCTTTACAGCTTAAGCCGGGTATTGGCCGGTGTAATGGAGCGCAATGTAACGTGTAATTAAATTACACAGCGAGCGTTTCTGCTGTCAGTAAGGGGAAATAAGGCGCTCGGTTCGAGCAAAGAGACGGATTTTAGTACACAGCGTAACGCATAATGCTCGCTGCGAATAGTACACGCCGTAACACCAGTCAGTACGGCTTTAGACACGTCTCTGTCTAGAAAAGAATAGACAATAACCCTCCCAATTCTGTCTCTCCGTCTGTTACATTTTCACGAAGAAAAGGCTTAAAGGATCTCAATATTATTTGGCAGGGAGATGGATAAAATTCCGGAGAAAGATGTGGGCTACTTTTAATCCCGGAAAAGTGCGTGCGAAACCGCAGGTAGAAGTTAGTAGTAAATAAATGAGTTAAGTTACTGACAAAATGGTGAAAAGGTCTACAAGGGAATTTGTGTGTTATTACCATGACTTTAGGACGAGGTATCTCTGCAGTTTGACGGCGGCTGTGTTCTCGAACTCCTTCGCAAGCTGCTCGACTCTCTTGTAGTTCTCATCGTCCAGCAGTGGACGGACACTGATAAGGTACTGTGGAGGAATACATCAGTCAGTATCAGATCATTACACTAATATTATAAACGCGAAAGTTTATAATAGGTTAGGTTTTGTTTCGATGGATGTTTTTTACTTCTTCACGCCATAAGGACTTCACCGATCGGGCTGAGATTTAGCATAGACGTAGCTGTAAGTCTGGAATCAAACATAGGCTACCTTTATCCTATAAAACATTTCCCATGAAATAACCTTTCCAACGTTTCCATAGAAACAACACGTTCGAAGCCGAGTGTATACTGCATTATATTATATTACTAGTTAATGCACGCGTTGTTTCTATAAACGTTTAAGGGTCCGGCGACGGATGAATTTCCCATACAAACGTAGTACCAAAATGATTTGTAATTTGAGAATGTTTTCATCATGGTTTGCTATTATTTGTGTTAGAATAGTATTTATACAGGTTCCTGTCATAAGATTTTTTCAAAATACTTATCTACACAATTACTAAGACAACATTCATTCTTTGATGTAAAAATGCGATTAGGTTTAATTTCATTTCAGAAAGGTATTTTGAAAAAAAAATGTGGCGGGAACCTAGACAAAAACTATTTTAATACAAATAATAGCAGACCATAGTGAAAATATGCTCAAATTAAAAATCATTTTGGTATTACGTTTGTATGGGAAATTCATCCGTCGCCGGAGGTCGCCGGACCCTTAAAGGTGATTTCTATCCCATGGGAACTGATTTATGAGATAAAAAGTAGTCTATATTTGATTTCAGGATTAGATTTACCTGTAGGTAGGTAAATTACAGCCCAATCCGTTCAGTAGTTTTGGCGTGAAGAGGTAACAAACATCCACCCATCCATCCATTTATACATCCATCCAAACATTCGCATTTATAATATTAGTGTGAATATACATACATAATGTTGCCTTACTTACCCTCTGCATAGTATCGGAGACTTTCGGCAGGGGAAGGCGGGGCAATGATCCTTGGAAGCTGTAGAGACGGGGCTTGTTCCAACCGGACAGGACTTTGACCACGCTCACCCACAATTTAGTCTTCAGGGATATGGTGGCGCCAGGGGCTCGGGATTCGTACATCCATCCCTAGAAAAAGATTACATCTAAGGCCAAGTTTTCAAAATGGAATAGAACTGATGATTAGAAATCCGAATCCGATGTCCCGCGGGACATTTTCTCTTTATTATAACTTTCAAGAAAATGACATTGAAAGAATTAGAGTATTTACGTTTCAAGCATTTGAGCTAACTGCAGACTGTTGCAAGCAATTAGAAGTAGCTCTACTGAGGCATATCAATACCAACCCCATTTGTCGTTTTGATTTTCAGCCATAAATATTTGGATGAGCTTCAATAATACAGCGGAAAGGGTTGTACTAAGCCGAAAGGGGTGATTCTAGACAGCGAGGGGGTCAACGTTTGTTTTAGGATTTTATGTATTTATCGATTTTTTTGTTATTAAAAAAAATTGCTAGTTATTTCTTCATATTCGGGTTCTTTAACGCGTCTTATATTATTATTATTGTTCTGAAATTGCAAGGATTATAATTTTTTTTGTTTAATAATATTCATGACAAAAGGCAGATTTTGAAAAAAATAGCGTTTTTTGCTTATTTTTTTTTATATTTTGTATGTTAAATAAGGCAACAGTGCGTGTAAAAGAACACGAATACGAAAAAAAACCTTATTATATTCAAATAAATAAATAATGCTTATTCGAAATTTAAAAAAAAGTCATTCACAAGTTGATCCCCTTGGGGTCCATAATCACCCCCTTTTGGCTTACTACACCGTGGCAACCAATATATAGATATGTATCGCCTGTCACGCTGACTCTACTATTATCATTATATTGTTGTCCACTATATAACATTACCATGTAGTATTACGTCTTTACATGGTCAAAAGCAACGGTTTTACCAACTTAAACTTTTGTGATAGTACATCGTCGATCAACCGACGATCGCAGGCAGTAGGCAGCGTATACTTAAATAAATAAATAATGCTGGACAATTCACACATCATTATCTAGCCCCAAGCTAAGCAGAGCTTGGGTTATGGCTACTAGATAACTGATATACTTGATCGAAGTACTACATTCACATATCTGAACGGCCCACAATACGAGCTCCGACTATAGGTAGACCACACAACTGTCGGATCTCTGTAGAACCACGTCACAGTAACAAACGCCAAAAGTGGCCAACGTGTTTGGCGTTTGTTTTCTTATTGTGACATGGTTCTACAGAGATCCACCAGTTGTGTTACATATAGATATCTCTTATCACTAAACAGAAGATTCTGCGCAACGCGCATGCGCGCTCGTTATCTCATTTCAAGAGCAGCTATCTATACCTACGCGGCCACTCCAGACAGCGTTCACTGCACAGATCGTAGCATATCGCAGCATAGTATTGTTCAACACATTCAAATTATCAGTAGCAGTTGTTTACTTTTACAAATATTATAAAGAGGAAATGTTTGTAGCTTGTTAGCAGGGGGTAATTTAAAGAACGACTTGTCCGATTTCGAACTATTTTACTAATAGATAGACCAACCCGCCCGCATGCGTGGGGACTGTGGGCACTTCCCGCCATGAGAGGCGCTTATCAGGGGAGGCCTGCGTCCAGCAGTGGACTTATTGAGGAGGCACAGGCTTGTGTCACCTTACGGGGCATTAAGCTATTAGGCTCTTGAGGATTGCAGGAGTCTTACCCCTCTTACCCTATGGCACAAGTTCTACTTGAAACCCACTATATTATGAAAATTCTTACCTTGTAAACGAGCAGTATTTTGAGCAGGTACCGCATCAGGAAAATGACGGATAGCCACATCGTTAGAGCTGCCAGTAAGCAGGCGAGGACTTGCCACATAGTTGAGTCGCTGCATAAAAAAATAACAAATAAATTACACAATTTTTCTGGTAGGGTACACAGACCGCCTTATTCTGTCGAATACATAAGTAAATATAAAATGAGAATCTTTTTATGTTATGAGTAATTTAAAAGATACATATGTATTACTCTTTTGTTTTCTCAAATACCCTTATAACAAAACTCGGTATAAATCCTACTAATATTACAAAGCTGAAAGTTTGTGAAATCTGAATTTTTGTTAAATAGGATGAAATTTGGCGTACGTTTAGAGCAAAGCCTAACTTGGATAATACTTAGATAATCTACTTATCATACGGAAAATACGCGTGCGAGGCCGCGGGCAGAAGCTGGTAAACTATAAAGTAAATAATGAATCACGTGTTTTTTTACGAAACTACTAGGAGGTGTGCTATATGTACATTTCTGATATTTTGTATAAACATTATCTACGTCCTGTTTGATTAATTACTGCAATGTAGATTTCTCTATGAATTTATATACAAGTGACACACATGTCATAATCGATAAGATTTTTAGACAATTTTGAAATGCTTTTATTGTTACTTTTAAAATCTTGCTGGCGCTAAATTCCGACTATTCATAAAATTATAGAAATACTAGCTTCTGCGCGCAGCTTCGCACGCGTTTTTACAGGATAAAAATATGTTATTCCAGGTCTAGAAATATGCAAAATTTCAGGCAGATTCGGAATTTCGGCATGAACAGGCCAAGCTCTTGCAATACACTAATTTATGAATGCGAAGGTTTGGATGGATGTTTCTCTTCACTTCAAAACTACTCAACCGATTGGGCTGAAATTTTGCATACATATAGAAAACATAAAGGCTACTTTTTATCAAAAAGCGCGCGCAGTTCTTTGTGGAATCTGTTTTATTTATAATATTATTTCTGCCCGGGGATTCGTACGCGATGTTTTCATGGAACCTTTTTACATATCTTTATTAAAAGTTATTAACGTTTAAATATCATAATGGGAACTGATTTATGGGATAAAAAGTAGCCTTTGTGTTATTACAGGACTAGACCTACATGCCTATACAAAATTTTAGGCAGTTCCGTTCAGTAGTTTTGGCATGAAGTAACACGTACATCCATCCACCCAACTTTCATATTTATAATATTACTAGCTTCTGCCCGCAGCTTCGCACGTGTATTTTCGGTATAATAAGTAGCCTATTATCTAAGCTAGGCTTTGCTGTAAGCGTAGGTCAAATTTCATCTTGATCTGTTCAGTAGTTTTGGACATTCTAAGTAAAAAAATTCAAATTTCACTTTCGGCTTTATAATATTCGTAGGATTGTGTTAGTGTGAAGATTTTCTGTAGTAACTAGTGGATATAGGCCTTATCAATAAGAGGTCACGTAATGTAATAGTATATATATAACACAATTTTGCTGCGTCGATTATTTAATCGTTTCAGTGGGTCAATAACAAGTGTAAGTGACCTCGTTTTGATTTGCTTCCGAGGCGCGACGTCATCGCTTTGGTGGACCAATCGACTTTTGCTTACAGGTACGAATTTTGTCTACGCTTTTAGGGTTTCGAGATCGGTTTCGAAATCCTTATGCTCTCGCTTGTCTGTCCTTTTTCCCTCTTTAATATCTCAGCGAGTACCGCAGCTATTAACTTGAAATTAATAACATTACGTGCGCCTGAACAGATTTAAAGAAAAATATAAAACGTCATATGCGAGTCGGACTCGCCTTGCCAAATTTCATAATATTAGGTCTACGGGAAGTAGTCTATAGGTTTTGGTCCATGGCGAGCATTAAAAGTATTTTTTTAGTGAATAAATTACAAATTTATGGTATTCAGATTTTTCCTTTTACTTGTGCTATAAGATCTTGCTGCTCCCCAAATTTCATGATTCTAGGTCTACGGGAAGTACCCTATAGGTTTTGTGTCCATGTGATTCCATTGGAAATTTCAAAATATTCGGACATCATAAACGGCTTTAACTTTTTAGTTCGTTGATTTATAAGTTTTATTTATATTGCGGCTCCAAGAGGTTACGGACTTGAGTATTTGACGTTAATTTCAACAGCAATTCAACAATTTTGTATTTTTCTATTGTATAAGTATAAGTGTTGCTTTTTTCCTTTTGAGGTACGGAACCCTAAAATTTTTAAATTAAATTGAAAATTTTCGGTACGAATTGTGATGTCGAAATTTTGCAAGACAACCTACAAGGTCAAGTGGGGTATCAAATGAAAGGTATCAGATTCTACATTTCAAAAACAATTAAAACAAAAAAATTAATTTCTTTATGTTTTATACTTGTTTAAATATTTTGAAAAAAGTCGATAAGTATACCCATTAACCGGTACCTATACCTATTGTTAGATAATTTGTATATTTGAAAAACGTTCGTTCTTGACGGATCTTATTTTTAATATAGTTTGTCGCGTTTTCGGCTCGAGCCAGCGGCCACAATACCCACGATATGCATAACTATAATCTTAATTAAGATATGGAATCAATTATTGATAATGATAAACCTGTTATGTTGGTCTTATTGCATTAATTATCATCTAATCACATACTAGCTGCATTCTTACTACCCGTTGTCCTATTACCCGTTTTCCCGCAGGAATGAAGCATTTTCCCGGTAAAAAGTAGCCTATGTTCATCAGGAATAATGTGGGATTCTAATGGTAAAATAATTTTTGTATTTTTCAAATCGGTCCAGTGGTTTCGGAGCGTATTCAATACAAACAAACAAACAAACAAACAAATCTTTCCTCTTTATAATATTATTAGTATAGATAAAATTAGGGCTAGAAGTATAAATTTCGTTTCGCCGCCGGATCGTAGAACCAGTCCATTTGCAGAATGGCTAGGCGGTTCACAAATCGGAGTCATTCAAATAAATTATATGCCTATGCCGATTTTTGAACGTATAAAAATGTCTAATCTAAACGTCAAAGACATCTTGTCGAATGAAATGAATTAGGTCTTCCCAAAAAAATTGCGTTCGTTTTGTGAGCCGTCTAGCCATTCTACAAATGGGCTGATTATAAGGTCCGGCGGCGACATACTAGTCTTCGCATAGTATAAACTCTTTTTAAGTAATTCGTAATTTCCTTTATTATTTTAGTGTACGTATACGCAAAGGGAAGTAGATCATAAGCCTATAGTGTTTTTTACGGCCCTGATTATAATATTCATAAACTTCGTGTACTCGTCTTTAAGGAACACTAGTTAACACTGTAACAGACATAATATATTCTAAGTAAACATGCATAAAGACAGAGCAAAGAAAACAGAGCAGCTTGAATATTTTTAGTAACACTAAAATATTCTAAATAGGTATGTTGTTTGAGATTGTGCGTAGAGAAAGATTTCTAGTTCCTTCTAATTTTTAGTAACTCTAATATTCAAAATTGGTACCTACCTATGTTTGTTTATGATTGTGCGTAGAGAGAGAAAGAGAGAGTCGTCTCTAGAAAAATACTCGACTTTGAAAATTATTTTACAACTAGCTGTACCCGCGACTTCGTTCGCGATTGCCTCACCTGCCGACTTATTAAGTGCACATTTAACCATAGTCTCTCATATTATGAAACGCGGCCGTTCAAAAAAATGTGTAGTGTCTACGGGGGATAGCATGTTGTCATCTTCAATCCCATTCTTTATCCACACGACTTTTAGCTACGACTCGGCCAGCGTCAGTGTTAAGAAGTGTCATACTCGTTTCACTTCTTACTGATGGTTCCGTTCAGCTGGGGCCCTATTCTGCTATACTAATCGCTTCACTATGACAGGGGGTATCGACACAGAATGACACGTTTGGGTATTCCACCTCAGATGAAAGAAATTATGATGAATGCAGATGGAGAGACGTGCGTCAAGTTTGAAACTATTAATTTATCTCGCACGCACTATCTGGAGTTTTATAAATCTAAGGATTCTACGTGATGATTCTGCGACGATTCCATTGTCATACTGAAGCAATTGTATTGCAGAATTGGGCTCCTGATCCATTTGACTGGACCACCGTAATTTTTTTTTCGTTAGTAGGTACCAGAGTAAAAAATATTTTTCTGTGGTCTAGTTAGTTTAATTGGACCACTTACTGCAACCAAACTTCGGTAGTACAGTTAACTGGACCAGCTAAACCACCATATATCATGTAAGGTAGGAACCTAACTTATTTTTCCAAGACGCCTTAGTAGGTAGGAACCTAACTAATGGGTGCGTCTTGGAAAAATACATAGATAGGAACTTACCTACCCTCTATCTACAAATTTTTTTCTTCTAACTCCAGATTATTTCGTCAATCTACTGATTTTCTACTCGACTTTCTACTGATTTAGTCAAATTCGATCTTCCAACACTGTTACTAACAAAAAGAATGCATGAAATCGGACGACGCGTAGACCCGTCGTGATGCGCGGTTAAAGAATTCTACTTTTTCATCTCTCCCAGGGGAACCTTACTGAATTCCAGGATAAAATGTATTCCATGTCCTTCCTTGTAGTATGAACTCAAAACGTGCCAAGTTTAATTCCAACTCATTACCTATGTAGTTTCGGCGTGATGCGCGGTGAAGGAATTTGACTTTCATCCCCTCTGCCAGGGGAACCTTACTGAATTCCGGGATAAAATGTATCTTTCCTCATAGTATGAACTAAAATCATGCCGAGTTGCATTCGATTTCATTAAGTAGTTCCGTCGTGATGCGCGGTTAAAGAATTTTACTTTCATCCTCTCTCCCAGGGGAACCTTACTGAATTCCAAGATCAAATGTATCCCATGTCCTTCCTTGAACTCAAATAGTACCAATTCAGTCCAACTCATTCAGTAGTTTCGGCGTGATGCGCGGTGAAGGAATTTTACTTTCATCCCTTCTCCCAGGGGAACCTTACACTAAATTCTGGGATAAAATGTATCTTTCCTCGTATGAAATCAAATTATGCTGAGTTCCATTCGAATTCATTCAGTTGTTCCATCGTGATGCGCAGTTAAAGAATTTTACTTTCATCCTCTCTCCCAGGGGAACATGACTGAATTCCGGGATGAAATGTATCCCATGTCCTTCCTCGTAGTATGAAATCAAATCGTGCAAGGTTTCATTCCAACTCATTCAGCACTTTCGGCGTCATGCGCGGTGAAGAAATTTTACTTTCATCCCCTCTCCCAGGGAAACCTGACTGAATTCCGGGATAAAAAGTATCCTATGTCCTTCCTCGTAGTATGACCTAAAATCGTGCCGAGTTTCATTTCAATACCTTCAGTAGTTTCGACGTGATGCGCGTTTAAGAAACAGACAGACAGACAGACAGACAGAC
The DNA here is from genome assembly GCA_949316285.1 of Eupithecia subumbrata. Taxonomy (NCBI): domain Eukaryota; kingdom Metazoa; phylum Arthropoda; class Insecta; order Lepidoptera; family Geometridae; genus Eupithecia; species Eupithecia subumbrata. The sequence goes on from OX438642.1 coordinate 17,989,288, forward strand.
AGACAGACAGACAGACAGACAGACAGACAGACATGAATGAAAAAAATTACAGTTTTGGCTTCAGTATCGATAATAGAGTGCCCTCCAAAAAAAATTTTCAAAATATCTTCAATGTACAGAATTGGACCTGTTACAGTTTTATTATAAGTATAGATGAAAACCTACATTATTCCTGAGTGACATCCATGCATAATATAATGTCTATATGTTACCTTTTCACGCCTAAACGGCTGAACGGATCTTAATAAAAATCGGTTGGGAGGTAGGCGGTATCCTAGGGAAGGACCTTGGCTACTTTTATCTCGGAAAAGCGGTGCCAAGCCGCTGCCAGAAGCTAGAAGGCTGTTTCATCTAGGTACCGCGCGAAGACGCGCGCAGAAACTAGTATTTCAATAAGGAAAACCATCTGCTAGACGGCATATCATTTGAATGACTGTGGATTTACAATGGCAGGTGGGTAACATAGAATAAATTCCTACATATACAGTAACTACTGGTTATGCCATATTCGGATGCGTAAGCAATATGGCAAATAGCGTCATAAGACGTCTTAACGTGGCACACCTCTATATGTATTAATTGGTATACAAATTGAGAACTTGAAAAAAATCCGGTTAATATGCAAGGAATAGAAAAATGGGAGCGTTCTATTTCACCAGACGTTTCGTCGGCGTTAATCCTCCACCACACAGCCGCTATCGGTGCGGCTGTGTGGTGGAGGATTAACGCCAACGATGTTAAGTTTGGTGGAAGGTGTTAAGTTTGAAGCCTTTCTATATTTCTATAGGCTTCATGGCTAAATATTTTAAAACTAGGATCATTCCGTAAACTGAAGAAAGAAAGCTGTTCTCCAAAAACAACTTAGAATAATGAGTCGAAAAAAAAAATAAAAAAAATATATTATTATTATTATTATTTTATTGCCATACAACATGACAATGCTGCCAGCATTCTGAGCACTCTGCCTTCTGGTGACGGCTTAGATTTTTAAGAAATAGATATAAGTGTAAATATTAGTTGTAATTGTTTTATTCTGTTACTGTAATTGATTTCTGATAAATAAATTTAGATTTAACTTCATAATGAAAAAAAATAATGAGTCGAATGTATTTACGAGACTCGAAACCTGGGGATTACCTATCAATACAGCTCACTGTATATACATATAGTTCTAGTAATAAAATAAACGTGAAGTGCGAGTCGGACTCGCGCACTAAGGGTTCCGTATTATTGTAAGACCTTGTGTGTGTCTTGCCATGTATCATGATTCTAGGTCAACGGGAAGTAGGTTTTAGTCCATGCAATCAAAAATTATTTTTTGTGAACAAACTACAAATTTACGGTTTTCGGATTTGTCCGTTTACTAGGGCTAAAAGACCTTGCTTCTTGCCAAATTTTATGATCCTAGGTCAACGGGAAGTACAAAGGATTTTTCCAAGGCGAGAATCAAACGTAGTTTTTTTAGCGAATAAACTACAAATTTATTGTTTTCGGATTCTTCCCGTTATTTGTGCTGTAAGACCTTCCTTATTACAAAATTTTATGATTCTAGGTCATCAGAAATACCCTATAGGTTTTGGTCAGTAGCAGGAATCACAAGTAATTTTATTTAGTCAATAAACTACAAATTTATGTTGTTCGGATTTTTTCCTTTACTTGTGCTATAGAACCTTGTTGCTCGCCATATTTCATGATTTATTCATTTATTTATTTGTTTAGCTTTTGATTGCGTTGACTTAGGAGTTTTATTTATATCGAGGCTTTAAGAGGTTACGGAATTGAGTATTTGATATTAATTTCAACTCGATACCTCCACGCGTTCCTGATAAAAGTGGGTTGACAGACGGACAGGCAGACAGACGGACAACAAAGTGATCTTATAAGGGTTCCTTTTTTGCTTTTGAGGTACGGAACCCTAAAAAATAAAGAAGCAGCACTCACCCAGGTAAAATAACTAAGGTTTTTTGTACCAGTCCGAATGGTATATTGAAGCCGACAAAATGCGCTGCAACGAGAAGGGACCACAGGACGTATAGGGTCTGCATATGCCCAGGGTATACGCCATTATTGACGCTATTCTGTGGGACAAAACAAATACCTCAAAGTTTCGTTCAAACTTGCGCGTCAAACCCGCAGGACGCGGGACGCGGTGCGTCAGCCGCGTGGCGGACCATGCAACAGCAACTCAATGGGCCGTGCACACCTACGCGAACGCGATATCTACGGTCTAGTTTCACGTTGTTGACGCTTACGCTTCGCGTCTCGCGTCTTTGTCGCACAGGTTTGGCCAAAGCTTTAGACTTACAAATTGAAATTTATATTGGTTCTCTGTAGACAAAATACCATGACTAAATACTATCGACAACTACAGCGGCGCAGTGTGCAAAAGTTTGCCAGCCACACAGAAGGTCGCGGATTCGATTCCCGCCGCGGGAGAAATGTTTGTATGATATGCAGGTACGAGTATTTGTCCCGGATCTGGGTGTTTATGTTTAACCATCTGCTAGGTACCCGAAGATGCTCTGTAAAATAGTCTAGTAAAATCGAGCATTGTATTGCTTACAGATTACAATATTAATATTATGGGATTATTAGGTATATTGCAGTTGCATTACTGCCCTTACCAAATAAATGTTGTAATTAGTTAAAACAATAGCCCATTAACTGTGTAATAAAGGCTAAAAATACAAATTATTTTACTCATGCCTCATCTTTACCTGACCTATCAATTGATTGACCAACTGCTTGACTCAATGATATACTACAACTTACGTACACTTAGGTATAGTCGGCATTCTTGAAAATGCAAACATGACACTCTTCTTGTTCTTAATATTTATTACGTAATAACTATATCAGTATTAAGTAGTAGGTACACAAGGTGAAACCTTTCACTTACCCTGAAACGGGCAAGCCGTTTTTTCCAGGATCGAATGCCGGACTCCCAAACCAGATAAAGGACCTCGCGATCAAAGTTCACGTCCCACCCGTCATGAGTGATAGCAAACGAGAATGCGACGGCTGAATGTGCTTCTGCCATTGTGTATCTTCACTTCTACAACAATGATTTTCAATAAATACACTTGATCCTAGTCTTTTTGTCAACCACAGGGGTATTTTGATTCGTCGGAAAGGCCGTCGGATTCGATATCGGAAACGTTTTTCTTCGTAAAAAGCTATCGATATATACCAAACGTACCGGTTAGAGACTTCGCAATTTAACGAATACCTAAGAATAGTAGGTACCAACCTACATTTCAGATGGATCTCTCTGCATGCTTCGGTTAAAGTGGGTAAGGTAAATATTTCGACTTTTTTCAAAATATTTCTAAAACTATGAAACCTAAAGAAATTTAAAAAACTGTTTTGAAATATCCAAATAGTAACTTTACAGGAAAAACATAGAGAAGTCTGTAAAATGAATAATTTTTATAAAAATGGTCAAAAAGGGGTATCAAATAAAAGGTATCGGTTTGTACATTACAAAAAGTTTTTGTAATTTCTGTAGGTTTCATACTTTTCGAATTATTTCGAAAAAAGTCGAAATTTTACCCATTCCCACCCTCCCTATCTCTGAAGATTGCAGAGTGCTATAATTGAAATGTAAAGTTTGTAGATATGGATCCAAATTTCACAGAAAAATATAGAAAGGTTTGTAAAACGAAGACTTGTTGAAAAATGGTCAAAAAGGGAGGACCTCATCGAGTGGGTTATCAAATGAAAGGTATTGGTTTGCACGTTTCAAAGCAGTTGTGAATAGACACTTATTGAAATATTTTGGATAAAGTCAATAAATTGACATAATCTCCAAAGTACTGACCCATGCAGAGCAATCCATCTAAAATGTAGTTTGGTAAGTACCTACCTACTATTTTAGGTAGGTATTCATCAAATAGTGATGTCTCCAACAGGTATCTTTAGTAACGTTTAGTTAACGTTCGAATTCTTCGGCGCGCGAATTACACTCGCACTTGACGGATCTTGTTTAGAATTAGTTATAAATAAAATAAATAATGCTGGACAATCCACACAGCACCATCTAGCCCAAAGTAAGCTACTCAAAGCTTGTGTTATGGGTACTAGTTAATTGATATATTTAATACATTATATACATAGATAGATATACAGTTATGCTAATTTAAAGTTGCTGGACTTATTCCCTTTGGTAACCAAACATAGTTTTAAGGAAAAAGATATACTAATAAGTCTAAAAAATTACAAAATATTTATTAACATTTAGGGAATTTTTTAAATATGTATGTTTTCGTGGTAGCCTATGTGCTCAGGAGGCGTGTAATATTGCAAGGTACGCCTCAAGTCTTTTATTTTATAAGTTTTGATGGCACAGACCCATCTTATGCCTTTTCAGTTGTAAGTGTCACTGTCTGAGTTTTACTTTTCCTCAAATCATTATGTTTCTTATCACATCATTCCCAATGAAAGATCTAGTTATAAGACAGCCTTTCATTTGTATGGAGTACTCTAACTCCAAAAAGCGGAATACCAGAAAATGCTGCATAATAGATCATGGAACATCCTTTGTTTGTCTCTCTAAAGAGATAGCATCCCTTTAATTTTGCCCCACCAATTTTTAAAGTTGAGAATGTCATCAATCAGTGTCTATAGGTAGACCACACAACTGGCAGATCACTGTAGAAACATATCACAGTAACAAATGCCAAAAGTGGTGTTTATTACTGTGTTTGGCATTTGTTTTCTTATTGTGAAAAGGTTCTACAGAGATCCGCCAGTTGTGTGGTCTACCTATACCATTAATACTGTGAATTTTCTGTGGGCGTTCCAAAGGCAAATAATAACTATCTTTTCGTTTTAATACCTTTTTTATGGTGCCAAAGGAATGGTCGTTTGGTAGGAATGAATGCCCTCTGACTGGGAAGTGATGGACAACTTTACGGAATCATTCTGTGTCTACCTGAGTCTGACATAAACTTATCTTAATGTTATTTGATTACGGTTCAGGCCTCTTAGTCTAGTCAGTCACTTTTGACAGCTGAATGTCAAAAATGTTGTTCACATTGAAGTTATGAAAGGGAATAAAGTCAGTTATGCCTCTTCGTAGCTAAACAAAAATATTATATCACCTTCTTTAAGTCAGTCTGAAGAAAAAGATATACCTAATCTTTTTATTGATTCCTACCGATAGATCTACTACCTAAAATGAATCAAACTGCATCCAAATTTCCGTATCGAAAAAAAGACTTAATCCCCTTTGATAATTAACCAATTCAATTTTATAGTTGATTCAGTTGTACACTGGAATGGACCATTGTTTGATTCAATATTTGACGTAAACAGATAAATACCAAAGTAACCGCACAGCAAGCACTGGGCGACCGGATTAAAAATACGCGTAGACGTAGTCTTAACGCACGCACACATACGAATCAGGTGTCAAAGTCTAATTTGGGTTGAGAACCAAGAAGCAGTTTACGTTAAATAAATTGAACGTACAAACCTACTTTACAATTTAGCTAATTAAAAGAAGCTAGCTAAATTATGTAACTATTTAATTAAACTAGTACATTTGAACACTGTTCTTTATAGAAAACATAAGTCAGAGTCTAAGAAAACACGGAAATCAGCGAAAGTATGCACGTAGCTTACTTTTGGGGTCAGGTCGCATGCTTCCTTGTCGAACTTTTGAAAGAAAGTCTTTATGACGAAGTTTACATGTTTGAAATTTATTTTAGTACCTACATAAGAGCTACATTCGAATGTTACTACTTGGTTACTTGTACAAATAGACCAACATACCTCAAGTTTTAGAATGGTTCCAACACCTCGGCGTAATAGGTACCCAATTTTAAACGATTCTTTCATACATTTTTATCATCAAGTGAGTTCACTAAAAAGAAAAACGTAAAAAATATCAACTATCACGCAGCAAGTAAAACTTGTGTAAATGAATGAGCGTGCGTACGTGCCAGCAGCCAAGAAATGAAACCAAACCACCGAGTAAGACAAAGACGACCGACAGTTGAGTTGAGTGAGAGAGACAAACAGGCGGTCGCTCAGTGTTGCCAGATGTCGTAACCAAAAAGTAAGATAAGCACAAACGCATTCTAGTGGTTTTTCACTAAAAGAAGCGCGTTCGCTATCATTTTGGGTTTTAGCGTCGCTAAAAATCGTGTAAATGCTGATACACAGAAAGACTTGTGAAATACAGGCATTTAGCTCGACCGTAACTTGTCTGACACGCTAATTCCGGCAGAATAAACATTTATATTCGATTCTGGATTCAATGCAATAAAGTTTATTTCAGCTCGCACTATCGAACTACGCAATAACGCGACAAATATGAAAGCTATGCAAATGCATAGCTTTTTATCGCGTATCTCTCACAAAGGATACATGGGTGGCCCTTAAATATTATTTTTTGTAAATACCTAATAAAAATTATAATAATGACATTTTTGCATTAAGAGTTAATTACCTACCTTCATTACAAAGTGCTATGGCGCTCGCGAGGGGAGGCTTATGTCCAACAGTGGACTAATTATAAGCTGATGATGATATATAGATTAATAAATTTAATTTCCACGTTCAGCAGGCCTATTCAGATTTTCCGCTACCGAGTCATCGACACGGAATTTAACACAGACTCGCGTGAAATTCAAATATTTTAGTGGTTTTAATATTTTCTGCATTCTGCTAGGATTTAAACTAGCAGAAAAGTAGTCTGAAAATGTCGTTTGAGGATGAAAACTGATTGTTAGATCTAGCAAAAACTTTGCTTCACGGTAACACTAGATGGCTAAGTGAGACGCTAACGTCATGCGTCACAGTAGATCTAACGTCATGAACATTTAACTAACCTGGACTGTGCAGTGTTTCATAAAAACTAGCCGAGCGAGACGCCCCAAAGTAGTAGTTTATCTCTTTCTAGTAGGATGCCCATGCATCTGTACATACCTACCTTTTTGTAAATTCTAAATAAAATGTGTTTGATAAAAAATAACTGGCAAAACATTGACAAAACGACTCTTTTATTAAATTTCTATAATTTTGTAAATACTTAGTGATTCCGAAACCTAGGAAGGTTATTATACCAATAATAATCATTATTTGTTAAGTTGGATAATAAGCTAGGTATTAGCTTTTACCCTGGATTAGGACATAGGCACTAGTACATATGGGTGGCCCAATTCAAGAAATCACTAAGTCCTAAAAGTGACTTTTGAGATATTCATAGTTTAATGTTTTAAATGTCTGCTGAAATAACATGCGTTGGTTAAAAAAAACAATTTAAAAATACATTTTAGCGCAAAAAAAGTACTTTTATTTATTGGAAGAATCAAAGCGATATGAGTAACAGGAGTCTCAGTATAAAATTTCAAAAAAATTGGACTTATTTCTAATCGCTGGACTTAGTGATATTACAGTGATAAATAGGGGACTTAGTGATTTTATTGCCAGTGCAACGTTCATACAAAATCGGCTTACCATTCCACTTCATCTTCAGAATCGAATTCTGCAGTTATGGGGTCCCGAGTTCCATTAATAAAAATGTCTTTCCGATTCAGGAACAGATTCTAGCAACCGCTTTACACCTTGCAATTTAGCAGCCTTTATAGTTAAGGGTGCGCCGTAGCAGTCATCTGGCGTTTCACTGATTTACCTTCTGTAACCGACCTTATATAATGAAAACGACTTAAAATCTTCACCTTTCATAGACTCAGCAAACTCTGGTTTACCTCTTCTTTTCAAAATAACTTTACGGCATTTAGATATTCCAGGCAGACTCGCTTTTATTCGTTCATCGTAAAGTTTCTTATAGTCTTTTACTTTCAGAACATCGTTAGAGCTATTTTTATTCATCAAACTTTTCTCTAAGAATAGGTAGGTACTATTTCAAATTTGTTTGTATTCTTACTATTTTTAATGAGCTGATCATAATATTCTGTTTTATATACTTTGTAATATTTCTTCCTTTTTCTTTCTATAAGTGCAAAACCGCGATCGATAGGCATCATTGAATGTCCTGGTATCGGGTATGAGACTGTTACTATTTTCTCAAAACTCTTTTTGCGCACAGTTGATCCAAAAAGGTAAATTAAAATCTATTCTTGTTTAAATCTTTCATGCAATTTGACGTTATGAATTGTGTTGCCATAAGGACTTAAACAAAAATCAATGGACTAAACGATTTCTTCCACTGAAACTAAAGGACTTAGTGATATCTTGGACATAGGGTTTTTATGAATGGAAGATTCGATTTTTTCTTTTTTTTTTTAAATTTGGAAATGGCACTTAAAGTCTTTTCCCAAGAACCTCGTATAGACCATTCGAAAGAGAATAAAAAATTTAACAAACCAGTGTTGCTAACTCAAAACCGTAAAAAACGGACTTAGTGATTTTATGAATTGGATCACCCATATATATCGATGGACATAGGCTACTTTTTATCTTAGAATGGGTCCCGGTTGAAACCGCGGGGTGCAGCTACGATAGAAAAGTGCAATTGTGAACTTATGTAATACTAGCTTCTGCCCGTTGCTTCGCACGCGTTTTTTTGGTATAGTAGCCTATTACATAAGCATAAGTTAGGCTTTGCTCTAACCAGGGCTTGGAATACCGGTATTTCTAAATACCGGTTCGACTGACCTTGACGTGATACCGGTACTTCTTTGGTATCGATACAAATTATACCGGTACTTTTTGAGAACCGGTATAAATGGACTTAGTGTGGTACCGGTACTTTCATTGGTACCGGTACTAAAGTATCGGTATTTTCTATAAGTATCGGTAAAATTACCGATATTATGCACGAAAATTACCGGTACTTTTGAACAATTTTATTTTGTGCAAGCGAGAGAGAAAACTGATAAGTAAAGACACAGTCGAGCCGGCTGACTGCGCAGCGGTTTTTGTGTTTGTTCGTTGTTTTAGTTTGGTAATGTAATAGCTTCCGCCCGCATGCACGCGAGTTTCAACATTGGTCACTGTCGAAATTCTCTATAAGGCGCTTGTCCGAGCGAATGATGTTGAGCGATTCGTTCCTCTTCACCCCACCGCCCGCTCATGCTCTTGAACAGTGTTTCATGAGACCTAAAAAAATTCCCTATGCTTTTACAGCATTTATCGATTAACGAATGCATTTTAAATGCAAGAGTTGAACACCCACACCTCTGTATCAAATACTTTTTTTAATAAAAATTACTGAACTTTGGGTGACCTTGACCTAGAAAATTATTTAAAAAATTCTGTAAAAGTAACTGGATAAGATATTTTATTTAAATAAATGTAATCTGACAAAGGATTCTTAGGCGCATTTTTGCAGTTTTTATTTTTGGTTTATCACCTCTGGATACCGAGTAATTAATATTTTCCAGATTTTCGTTTTTATTTTTTTCTCCATAAAAACTCAAAAGTGCGGTTTGTGACTAGCACAGAAAGATTGCTCTTAACAAGGCCTATCAGTTGTAAAAATGCCAAGTTGCACTTCCGCGGTCTTTGGGAAAAATAGATTTTCAAAATATGGTGTTAGGGTTGTCACTCAACATGACCTTTCATTGTATTCAGTTTTGAAATAAATTGTTCTCTAAATTTCAATAATTTATCTTATTAAGACACTAGCTGACCTGCCGCGATTTCATTTGCGTGGACTTTAGTAATACCCCAAGTAATGTTGGTTTCCATGTAAACTATCAACGCCAAAGTTTAAAGAAAAAATTTTAAAGTTATTATGAGAAAACCTATAAATCCCATTTCATCCTTCTACGAATGCTTGTATAAAAAATTACTTATTCGATTACGACCTCATTTTAACTACCTTAGAATACGAATTTCCATAATCCGATCTTAGCGAGTGCCTGCTTTATAAATAAGAGTTATTATAAAAATGACCCTTGACCCCGTTATATACGAATTTCAAAAAACCAGTTTTAACGGGTGTATACGTCTTAGTGGAAACCTCCTTGCAAAATTTCAGCTTCATAGCTCTTCTAGTTCCTGAGATTTCGTGATATCGATACCTCTGGGCTTAAAGGGCGTAAAGGACAAAAGGCGACTTTACAGGAGAGGCAAAAAACCAAAAAAACTAAAGTTTATTTTTGCTGTAGTTTTTTTTGTTTTTGGTGCTATTTTGACAAAACCTAAAAGAACATAGTAAGAAAATACTTAGAATTTGTTATACTTTCTAAATCTGTGTTGATAAACTGGCCAAGTGTTATACTTACTGAAAGAAATTTTCTATACGACCATAAAATAGAAAAAAAATGTCCTTTATGCCCTAAAAAAATCAGTCTATGCGAGCACCTTAGGGCGTATAGCTACTTATTTTGTTCAAAACTACAAATCAAAAACGTAATTGACAAATTTAATATTTTTAAGGTCGTAAAGGATTGATTTAGGAAAGCTTCCTAATAAACCCTTTACGAACTTAATAAAGAAATTGAATGAATTGAAAGAAATATTAATAAAGAATGTTATTTTCTATGTACAGTGCTCTTATTATTGCATTTTTCCCTAAATTTGAATGAAAAGACATTGCTATACATAAAATGTGGTTTATAATCAAATAAAAATTATTTATTAAACTCACAAAGCCACTTAAATATGACATGATTTTAGTTTTTCATAAAAATTACCAACACCGACAATGAAACAAAAAAGAAGAATAGACCTTCCCACTTAAAAACCGCTCTCAACTCAACATTAAGCAATGGCTAAGAGTCGTTTATTACCTCACGAGAGAAAAAAACACTGCTCAGCCATGTTAAAAGATTTTTGCAAGAGAAAACTTATATCAATTGACAAAAAATAAGATCGGATTAAATAAATAAATAATGCTGGACAATCCACACAGCACCATCTAGCCCCAAAGTAAGCTACTCAAAGCTTGTGTTATGGGTACTAGATAACTGATATATTTAATACAGTATAATATACATATACGATTGAGCCTACATACCAATACTAAATTCTTTATTGGTAATCACCAATAAAGAATTTACTGCTAAGAAGCCGCCTCCATTGCACGACTGTGCGTTCCGCAGCACAGTCGTGCAATGGAGGTCGTCCACTAGCTGGCAAGTACGTCTTTATTCCAGCTTTTTTAAATCTTCTTCTTACGGTTTTAGTGCTGACACTTGTTGAACGACCTAGAGCGTAGATCTGATTTCAGAAAAGTCAGAGTATGATTTCTCAAAACACTGCTAAGCTTGCAGGAGGTCGCAACGCAAGAGTGTCACTTCAGCGAGAGACGAACGATTTATGATCGTCTCTCGCTGAAGTTACTCTCTTGCGACCTTTGCGCTGCACAATTCGTGTACTCTCCAGATCCGGCATTGTCCCTTCAGGTATTCATTGATGTGTAAGCGCTTCTATAGCGATACGTTTTTATATAAAAAAAAGACAGAATTTAATGGAATGAATACGCACACGTCGCCAAAGTTATTACAATCAACTAGAGACAATAACAAATAGATGAAAAAACAAATGAAACCTTGAAACAAAAGACTCTGGAATCAATTATTTTTTAAATTAAATAGATATAATGTGGCCTGATTGTGCTGAGAACTTTTTGTACATGTATATCAGTCTTTTGTTTCGATTGATGAAGCGTTCTTCTAAATAAGTCCAAGAGTGTATTATTTTATTCGGTAGTCATGGACAATTTATGTTTTGTTTTGACATCTCGCTAGGTTGTATAGAATAAAATTAACTAATGAAAGTATATACTGTTATTTAGTTAGGTCTTGAAGAACAATTTATTTCAAAATTTAACTTTGCAAGGTCGTAAAAGACAAATAATTTTTTTGAATAAATTTTTGTAAGGTCGTATAGGATAATTGTTAAAATATTTATATTTGTGACCCAAATGTTTTTGCGTGCTTTTCTCTTACTACCAAGCTGATTACACTCCGGTAACGTTCTGTCATTTACACCTTCTTTCCCCTATAAATCGTGTTTAGCGTGACAGAAATTATAGGTCGTAAAGGTATTTTTTTTGCGAATTTGAAGAAACTAAATATGTCAGTGAGTCGCCTCACTTTGACTCCACACCATGATGGAAATTCAGCTCGGACAGCATTATCAGACAAATACCGTTGCATATTTGCTGAGATTTTAGGTCTAGATGCATGGTTAATCGACGGATTGCATATTATCCTTGTCGCCATATCTTGCGAGTATCCTGTAGATGCAAAAAGTTTGGTATTTTTTGCCGCGCGCTCGCGGAAAGGATAGGGAACGTCACCGCCGCAAAAAAAAAGGAAAAAAACTATGATCGATCTCTTTCACCGTGCACTAGAATCATCAGATCCATTCATTTCTATGGCACACCACAATGAACGTCGTAGATCCAAGTGGCTCTGTCTGCCAGAAGCTGTACGAGAACTTTTAAGACCAATCCAAGAAGAAAACTTGCAGTTGACAGATGTAGACGATGAAGATCTATCATTGGATGATAATAAAGATCCATCCAACGAAGATGACACGTTAATACTTAGTAACGAAAGCGATTTGATTGAAAAGGTAAACTAAAGTCTCTTCCTGCGTCTTCCTTGCCGATTTTACGATTTCATGATTTCACTTGTTTGGAAGGTGGTACCAAAATTATTATTTTTTCGACCTAGATAACGTGAAAGTACCAGTTTATAAAATTGTAATAATTTTTTTCCCAAAAACAATTTTTACCTACCATGTTTCTATAATACATCATTCACCTTATCTCCAGCTTGCGGGGTGTTAGCAAATTACCAGTCGCCCTATAGTAACGGGTGTGCGATATAAAAACATGCTTGTTGTTTGTAAGCAACAAGAGTGAGTAATAACTCACAACAAACATTTGACCTTTTAGTGGCAACCCTGTTTTGTAAAATTTTACCTTAGAATGAAATTGCATATTTTTGTGAGGAAGTGCAAATTGGCATTTTTACCACGGATAGGCCTAGTTAAGAGCAATCTTTCTGTGCTAGTCACAAACCGCACTTTTGAGTTTTTATGGAGAAATTAAATAAAAACGATAATCTGAAAAATATTAATTACTCGGTAATTATCCAGAGCTGATAATCCGAAAATAAAAACTGAAAAATGCACCTTAGATTTTTTATCAGATTTTATTTATAAAAAAAAAATATCTTGACCGGTTACTTTTATAGAATTTTTTTAACTTTTCTTGGTCAAGGTCACCTAAAGTTCATTAATTTTTATTAAAAAAAGTATTTGATATAAAGATGTGGGTGTTCAACTCTTGCATTTAAAATGCATTCGTTAATCGATTAATGCTGTAAACAGCATAGGGATTTTTTTTAGGTCCCACTAAACACTGTGCCTTGCCCACATTTACTTAACTGCCTACTATTTATTTTTGTGAACAGGAACTTGGCGCTACGTCGCGTCGCGTTGCGTACGAATCGATACGCAATACAATAATCGACTTCGGTCTAAATAAATGTTCTGTCCGAGCGCAAAATATGCACAAGTTGGCAAGCACGCGCGCCCGCCCCCCGGTCGGTACCTACGCTATGACCGGAGAGCTGGCAACGTCGCGAGAACCGCTTAGAATACCGGTACTTTTAGGCAAAGTACCGGTACTTCAAAAGTAACGATACTCGAATTTAACGAAATGAAAGTACCGTTACTACCGTAAAAGTACCGGTATTTTTGGTACCGGTATCAAGCCCTGGCTCTAACTAAACGTAGGTACGCCAAATTTCATCATCTTAATCTATTTAGTAGTTTTGGAGATCTTAGTTATGTAGTAGGTAATACAAATTCAGATTTCACCTTTCGGCTTTATAATATTATTAGCTGCATTCTTAAGCCGGCTTTTGACTATGGGATATATATTACATCCCGAGATATAATATTTTATCGCTCACCATACATTTTGTATGGCACCGTTTACACTGTGCTATAATATATATTACATCCCAAACTATAAATATTTTTTCGACCGAGTGAGCGATATTTGAAGGTCATTTGAAGGTGTATATTTTACCTCACGTCCCCGGACACCGCGCCTCCCCCGCTTCGCCCTCCGTTTGAATGTTGGCGTTCGTGTGCAGACGTGTAAACTGATCATTGTGTGCTCCAAAATATATATCTCACAGTGTAAACAGCAACCGCGGGATGTAATATATAGCACAAGATGTAATTTATATTATATCCCATAGTCAAAAGCCGGCTTTACTACCCGTTGTCCTATTACCCGTTTTCCCGTAGGAATGAAGCATTTCCTTGCGGTAAAAAGTAGGTTCCCTATGTTCATCAGGAATAATGTGGGCTTCTAATGGTAAAATAATTTTTCAAATCGGTCCAGTAGTTTCGGAGCCTATTCAATACAAATAAACAAACAATCAAATCTTTCCTCTATAAAATAAAAAGTTGTGAAATTTATTTAGATTTTTCATATATTTAAGTTAGCCAGTCTCTGTTTGGAAAAATGTGTAAGATGTGTGTGTGTGTGTGTGTGTGGGGGTGTGTGGGTGTGGCGGTGCTCCTGAGGACACCGATCTCTTAAGAGACCGGGCAACAGGAGTCGCCTGGGAGTGTCTATGTGTGATGTGTGTGAGGGTGAGAGTGTGTGTATATCTCTGTATGTGTGTGTGTATGTATGTGTGTATAGTATATGGGAGGGTGTGTGTGCGTCAGTGCGTGTATATGGGGTGCTCCTGAGGACACCGGTCTCTTAAGAGTCCGGGCAACAGGAGCTTCCAAGGTGTATGTTATTATGTGTCATCATTCGGCAAATTTAAGCAGTTCCTCGGTGTCATCGTAAGACAATGACTGTAAATTTTCAAGACATTTAATTTTGCATTTGTATAGAGTAAGGGGGTATATGTTTAGTTCTTTATTAAGGCGATTGTAAATAGTAGACCTAATGTAGCAAAAATGACGCTGCGCACTGCGCACATTTTGTGCGACAACTTTCCGTATTGCAGACTTTATACTGTCTACGCTTGTTGATGGTGAGGGGATTAAAGGGTATTTGTGAATACTTGCGAAGAACCGTTTGGAGTATAAATAGTTGACGGACTGAAGGGACTTGACACAATGAGTAGAGTTCGGCGGTGGGAAAGCAAATCGGTCTCTTAGTCATTACTTTAAGAACGGCTCTCTGGGCTCTTTCAATTTTGAGAAAGTTCGTTTTTACAGCTCCACCCCAGGAAATCACGCAGTATGATAAGACGGACTATGCTAAGGCAAAATACACAACCTTCAAAGTAGAGAAATTAAGACAAGATCTTATTATTATTATTATTATTTTAAATAGAAGTGATTGGCGATTTTTATAATTTCAACTTGCTTAGAATATTGTGGACTTTTGTAACATCAGTTACTTGTGGAGTAAAGTACCGTTGAGGTAATTCTAAAACAAATCGTGTTCAGCGATTTTCGTTGCTGACTGTACAAATTACCATGTTTTTGGGATTCCAAATCGACTGTGGCCTGATCTGGAGCTCACATATTGATCAACTCTGTGCGAAGCTTGGAGGCGCTAGCTATGCGTTGCGTGGACTGGGCCGCATAGTCTCAGCTGATGTTGTCCGCACGTGCTACTTTGCAACGGTGCTTTCGCTCTTACAGTACGGTACGGAGTAGAACTGTGGGGCGCGCTGCCAACAGGGAACGCGCTTTTCGCATGCAGAAACGTGCTGTGAGAGCCGTTGCAGGCGTGCTGTGGGACACACCGGCAACATCACTTTTCAAATCTCTTGGAATACCTACCACGGAGCAAACCACGGAGTGTTCGCAACACGTGGAGATGGACACGCCCACCGGTACAACGCGGAGTTTACAAGCTCGCCTCAGTGGAGCACAGGTTGGCGAAATCAGATCGGCTGACTCACGTGCTGGGACCTGCTGTCTACAATTGATTGCCGGAGCATGTTGTCAATACATCCAGCCTGGGGTAGCAAGAATGGCATTCATACATTAACATAAATTGCCGTCCTTAAGATTTCTCTAAAGCGCATGTAATTTATGTTATTGAAAATATCACATTGTTTAAACAAATAAATGATCCTTTAAAGTTTATCTCTTATTTTACGATAATTTGTACAGTTTTAAAATAAATCTCTAGAAAAACAAAAAAGGCAATTTAGGCCTCACAGAAAATTGTAATGACTCCAAATGAATTAAAAACATTAAAACAACTACTTCAATATTATAAATTTCCATTAAACAATCGTAATTTTTATAGAATTTAATACAATAATAATAAATGCGAAAAAACACGTTTTTGTAAGGCGTTTTGTGAAGTAATTGAAAAAATGATATTTTGCCAAAAGAATGTCATCCTTACTACTCATTGAATTACTATTACTACTTACAACTCACTGTTACTACTCAAACATGTATGATAGGCAGTGAGTTGTTAGTAATAGTAATTCAATGATGATAGGTAGTTTTGAAATAAGTACTATAAATGAATCAAGATGCCTCTACTTAAAATTGTTTACATTATATTTGAATCAACTCAAAGGAGTCACACAAAAAACGTGTTAGGTAAGTACAATTTTTTTGGCCTAACCCATTAGGTAACATCAAATAGGTAGGTACTTACCTACTGAAGTGTGTAGGTTACTTCTTGGAAATGTGAAAAATTCAAACTTCTACTTCAACGCAACCAAAAAATACCGATACCTACTACCCTTTTTAATAAAAAATTATATCCTTCAAGTTTCTACGGCACCCTCGTTTGCGTGCTACTCGCACTTGGCCTTTTATCGTTGATAGAATGCATAGTAGAATGTCTGATCATTCGAAGAAGGTTAGGTAGGTACCTACAATTTGAAAGCTTTGAACTTCTTTCTTACTTTGCTTTAGTGTCTTGAAAGATTCTGGTGCAACGTAAAGTCAAATTTTTTTAATCATGTTATAATTTTTTCAGTTTATCAGTTTTCTTTGGTTTTCTCTATTTGGTGTCAGATGAAGCGTTTTTGTAAATTCTTTTAATATTTTTTAAAATACCTACAAAAAATTGCAGCGCCTAAATAGTAAAAATACTACGTTGGCCTTCACATTTTTTTAGGTAAGAGAGTATAAATTTATTCCTATTGAGTACCTGATAGGTCTGTTACGTATCTACGCAGGTGGGTATTGGGTTTATGTAGGTACCGACTGTACGTGTCCCGTTTGAAGTCCCGTGGACTGAAACTCGGGGAAGTACCTATCAAGTGCGCCGACTACAGGCATGTGTATTTCCTGGGTTGAGTATAAACATGCTGCTGTCCAACTGCTGTCTGTTACAGAGGTATTTCTGGCCTCAGGATTACCCTATGAAAGCAGGACCTACGCGTAACGCGAGCCTCTGCGAATCCCTACAAGATCCCTACGCTGCTGGGGCTTGATTCTGCTAATGCTTCTGCTTGGGTGTATCAATAAATTCAGATATAGTTGTGTCGTCAAATATAAGCGATGCTGATGATGTTCATTGAATGAAAAGTCAAAGATGAGAGACAGACCTACTTACTGGTATGTTGCAATCAATGAGATGGGCGAAAAACATGTTGCCCCTTGCACAGTGTGGTATTTTACCTCAGTTGCGGCCATCCTCGTTTTATGCGCATTTTGGATGGAAATCTTGCGAACAGAACTCCGAATAAAAATTATCCCGGCTTTATCTACTTATCATAGTTTTAGAGATATATGTATAGAAAATCGAGGTAAAGTCATAGAACCGTAGATATACAGTTTCTATTTTCCTGGTAGGTACATTTTTTAATCAAATGTGTAATGGTAAGATACAAATTTACTAAACTCAGCTATAAATGTATAAAAACTAAAATAATATTGCTTATTAGGGCGACAATTATTTATTTTTATAATTTTGTATCATATTTTCCGAATAAAATTATCCCGGCTTTATCTATCATAGTTTTAGAGATAATAATATTAATAATATATATATAGAAAATCGAGAAAAAGTCATAGAACCGTAGATATACAGTTTCTATTTTCCTGGTAGGTACATTTTTTAATCAAATGTGTAATGGTAAGAAACAAATTTACTAAACTCAGCTATAAATGTATAAAAACTAAAATAATATTGCTTATTAGGGCGACAATTATTTATTTTTATAATTTTGTATCATATTTTTTTTAGTAAATCTCTTCATGGTCGCATTTTATTTCAGTGCTTATATCTTTATTTTATTTCTAAGCCTCTCCACAAAAAACGCAGATCCCACACACTTCGGAGATATGGATTTTTCAAATTTCTGTTTAGGGTTGTCACTCAATGTCATAATCATCATCGCAACCACTACTGAAATAATACTACTTCCACTATTGAACAAAGGTCTCCAAACAGCGCGAAAAGGAGCGAGCTGTAGCCGCCTCCATCCACTAATCCCCGCCATCGCTACTATGTTGTCGGTCTCTTGATTGGAGGATTTTCCTAGACTCTGTCTCACGTGTACCTACTCAGCAGAAACAGACCCATTTGCTGCGTGGTGTCCTTCCGGGCCTCGGTCGGGGGACTTCATGCTAGCGGAGCACGAGGGCGCCAACCCTCATGTCGGTCAGCGAGTGGCAACTGACGACCAAGCCTGAATAGGAATACGAATATTCTTTAAAAAAAATGTTTATCATAATCCACTGGACTCCAACTATAATGAAGCTAGTGAAGTCGTGCTTACAGCAGAAGAAATAGTAATCCAATCCGAGGACGAAAATAATAAAAAAGAAATACGTTTGTACTTTATATAACAATCAAAGAAATCAACTGGCCATTTGATTGGGTCATTTGAGCTTAATAACAACATCGACAGCCTTAGATAAAAGTAATTTTACTTAGCAGTGAGTTTTTACTCTATGACAATATCAATATATTTATTACTAGCGGCCCGTCCCGGCTTCGCACGGGTGGACATTTATTAAAAAAAATATATAGTCTGTTACTCAAGCATAATGTTGCATTCTAATGGTGAAAGAATTTCTGATATTTATCGAGTAGTTTTCGAGTTTATTCGTCACAAACATACAAAAATACAAATCTTTCCTCTTCATAATAGTGTAATTTTTTTATAATAGTATAGATTAGTGTAGAATAAAACAATTACAAAATCACAGTGAATAGGACGACCAAGGAAACTTTTACTTTGGAAGTGTTGTAACATAGACCAATCTTAATATAGTTGAAATCGAAGCACGGAATAAATAAAGTAATGCTGGACTGGCTGGTGAGAGTTTAAGTAACCAGTATTGTTTTCTATTTTTACAGATTCCCACCGAAAATGTCAGTATCTTTGCCCGTGAAACTTTTAAGGCCAGCCCAGAAAGTATGCGGAATTTCTTATCCAGCGGTAAGCCGATTTTCCTCACATCTTTCTGCGGGTATCTAACGCGACTCAAATAGTAGAGGGTCTGAATTGGGGACGGCCTTAGCCCATCTGTTTACAGTAGAGTCATTCGGGGTAGCCGATTGCTGTGGGTAAGTGAGCGCACACCCATTATCTCCAGAACGGTAGGATGTAAAAAATTAAAATTTTGTGAATATAAGGTTAATTTTTGTGTGCACGAAGCGTGTAGCGTTCTAAGATGCTGGACAGATATTGGCAAGTCATTTGCTATGGATTTGGAACTTAACTTAAGCGTATTATGCAAAACAACGTGCTAGGTTAAGTTAATAATTTTCTGACTTATGTGCAGTCATTTGTAATTTGCCCGTTGGGGGTAGGTGTGTGGGGGTAAATGTTTGCACGTATATTATTAGGCATGGCATGCGGACATATCTTACATACCCATACCACATACCAACTTATGGTGATATTTTTGTCTCAAAATAACTTAACTTGGTATCGACCCATCGACGAACGTACCATCGGGGAACAGACATGGAGGTTTTGAACATCGAGCTATCGTCGTTCGAACTAGAGCATGAATCCCATTCCAAGCTAAGTTATAAGCATTCTAAGTAACAAATGAATGCATTTAGAGTAAGCACTACATACGTGGATCTCCCGCAAGTCAGGCATATGTCCGCATTCCAGCTTTTCGTCTAAAAGGCATTTATTTCAAAAATGTATGTATTATATAATATTTATATGATATTCGGATCTTGCGCTAAAACGCAACTCGGATTTGAGCACGTCTAAAGCCTTGGTCTCGTGTTCACTACGCATTACGCTGCGTGCTGCCCCTTACCGCTCACGCAGACTTTGACGGAACAAAAGACGAACCGCCGACGAAACGCTGACTCTAGACGTTTTTCATACGATCATGTGTTCGGCACCGCATAGCGCATATCGCAGACTGCGTACTGATCCAGAGACCAAGGCTTTACTTGCGATTTTTTCAGTTTTCAATAAAATCCTGTTTAAAATTCGTCATTTGAGACATGCTTATATATCAGTAGCGTTTGTTTGAGTATTCGGGGTTAAGGGTCCGGCGACGGATGAATTTCCCATACAAACGTAATACCAAAATGATTTTTAATTTGAGCATATTTTCACTATGGTCTGCTATTATTTGTATTAAAATAGCAATATAATGCACAGTATTGTACTATATTTCGAGTCTGCGTACTTTACAGGGTGTTTTTTTGAGAAGGGAGGTGATGGCCAAGTCCGAAACCACGAGAGTGAGTGAAAAGTCGTGAAAGGAGATATGCCCTCGATTTATAAGAAAACTATAACTGCATATTTACTTTTTTTTAAACTTTTGACGGAAACGCTTAGGTATCCATAAAATACCTTTTTTTATTTTTTTTTACGCTTGTTGATATTTTAATAGCTTTTTGAAAAATTCTATATTTTCCTGAAAATATGTTGGTAACCCTAATGCAGCACCAATAGACATCACGCTCGCGATGTCTTTCGTGGTGCGTATGCTAGCACCACTGGAGTGTGAGGACTACGTACGGTTGTTGATTAAAATACAACCAAGAAGACGACCGATGTGGCATGGCGGGCGAAGGTTCACTTGCGACGCAAGAGATTGCGGGTTCGATTCCCGCGTTGGGATGTTTGTACGATACGAACTGCAAATATTTGTTCCGGGTGTTCTGGGTATTTTCTATGTATAATAGAAAATATCTATCACTATCTTTATATAGCATAAAACGGTAACAAGTCCAACTGTACATCACATTACAGTAATGTTATAAATGCGAAAATTTGTATGTAGTTAGAAGTATGGATGGATGTTTGTTACCTTTTCACGCAAAAACTGCTGAACGAATCGGGCTGAAATTTTGAATATAGGTAGGTGGTCCTAGGCCTCGAAAACGTTACTTATTATCCCATAAATGAATTCCCATGGGATAAAAATAACCTAGATTTCCATAGAAAAAACGCGAGTGAAACTAGTTATAAAGATATTTATTAAGATATTTATGTTTATTAATATATTTTGAAAATTGTTGGCCACTCTATTATCTCTACTGAAACCAAAACTAACTTTTTTCCTTTTTGTCTGTCTGTCTGTTTCTTAACCGCGCATCACGCCGAAACTACTGAATGAATTTGAATGAAACTCGGCACGATTTGAGTTCATACTACGAGGAACGACACAGGGTACCCATATTTTATCCCAGAATTCAGTAAGGTTTCCTTCGGAACCTCTGCTTATACTTACAGCACTTACACTTACACTACACTTAGCACTTACTTACAGCAAACGATTAATGAAAATGTGTCCATTTTGTCAAGTAAACTACATGTAATTAAACATGTATACATTGTTTGTAATTATATTGCAAACGGATGCTGAGATAATTTTTGTTTACTTTTTCCTTTTTATGAGGATTATAGGAAAACACAGGCAGTACATTTTTGAAAACTATGAATTAAATATGTAATTATTTTGAAAGTAAAATCTTCGTGTAAATTTTTATAATTCTATTGATAACTGTTGTTGAGATACAGATAATTTTCTTATACAGTTAAGCATTTTTTAAACAAATAAACGACAACATCGTCAGAATTTCAGAACACGATGAATGAAATGTGTGTTAGTTTTATAAAGGGAATAGTAGTTACTGTAGCATTTTTGTTTAATTATCAACCCAAATTTAGAACCTGTATGAATTTTCTAAATTCCTGCCGTAGTCATTACTTTCGTATCAACAACTTAACACCCTGCAAGTTTCAATGTGTTCTCGTTCTGTGTAGTAGTTTTTAAGGTAAATAAAAATATTTTCTTTCTTTCTTTCTTTCTTTCTTTCAATTCTCTGAGATAACTGGTTAAGGCTGTAGCTTGTCTATATGTCAGGACAAAGAGTTTTAAACTACTTAGTAGGTATAGATAAGCACCGATTTTGTCTCTGGTTTCGATAAAACACAGCATACACCTACAATAACCTCCTGCGTATTTCAAACACTTCAACTGCGATCACCTCACCAATCCGCCTGTCAATCGTAGTGATTATAGCAAAACCGCTCCGTACTTGAGGACACGTTCAGCGGTGGACTATGTGTTGTAAATACAGTAGCATACAACCAGTGAGTTGTAAGTAGTTAGAGTAGCTAAACCAAACAAAAAATGTGTCGCAACTTGATGCCTGCGCGGGGCGCGCTCGACCCCGCCCACAAGTATTCGCTGCATGGATTTTTTCACCGCAGAAGGGACTTCAGACAGCTATTGTGCATACAAAACTGAATTTGAATGCAGTAGGTACTTGCACTAACTAGACCCTATACTTTATCACATCTGTCCCAAGGTGGGAATCGAACCCACCTCCTGCGTCCAGGTTAGGGTTGCCAGATACGGGCTTATCATTTCCTGGACATTTCTGGGGTTACAAACAGATTTTTGGAGTCCAAAACCAACTACAAATGTTACGGGTAATAGAAAACTTATTACAAAATTACTGGTTAGGTATTTGAGAAGGAAAACAAGATCCGTCAAGTGCGAGTGTAACTCGCGCGTCGAGGGTTTTGAACGTTTGTCAACAAATATGTACCAAAAGTACCGGTTAGAGACTTCGCAATTTAACGAATACCTAAGAATAGTATACCAACCTATATTTCAGATGGATCTCTCTGCATGCTTCGGTTAAATGGGTGGTTCGGTAGGTAATGGTAAATTTTTCGACTTTTTTCGAAATATTTAAAAAAGTATGAAAGCTACAGAAATTAAAAAAAACTGGTTTGAAATGTCCAAACCGATACCTTTCATTTGATACCCCACTCGGTGGGGTAGCCCCCCTTTTGAATATTATTCCTTTTTGACCATTTTTCAAAAAGTGTTCTTTTTACAGACTTCTCTATATTTTTCCTGTAAAATATAGATCCATATCTACAAACGCTTCATACATGTTAAATGGATCGCTCGGCAAACTTCGGAGATAGGGGGGGGGAATGGGTTTTTTTTCGACTTTTTTCAAAATATTTCAAAAACTATGAAACCTACAGAAATTTGAAAAACTGTTTTGTAATGACCAAACTGATACCTTTTATTAGATACCCCACTCGGTGAGGTAGCTCCCCTTTTTGAAAATTATTCCCCCCCTTTTTGACCATTTTTCAAAATGTGTTCTTTTTGCAAACTTCTCTATATTTTTCGTGCAAAATATAGATCCATATCTACAAACGCTCCATACATTTTAAACGGATCGCTCTGCAAACTTCGGAGATAGGGGGGGGGGATGGGTATTTTTTTGACTATTTTCAAAATATTTCAAAAAGTATGAAACCTACAGAAATTTAAAAAACGGTTTTGAAATGTTCAAACTGATACCTTTCATTTGATACCCCACTCGGTGAGGTAACCTACCCTTTTGAAAATTATTTCCCGCCTTTTTGACCATTTTTCAAAAAGTGTTCTATTTTCAAACTTCTCTATATTTTCCCTGTAAAATATAGATCCATGTCTATAAACGCTTGATACATTTTACATGGATCACTCTGCAATCTTCGGAGATAGGGGGGGGGGAATGGGTATTTTTTCGACTTTTTTCGAAATATTTTAAAAAGTATGAAACCTACAAAAAATTCAAAAAATATTTTGAAATGTACAAAATGATACCTTTCATTTGATACCCCATATGACTCTGTAGGTATGTTTTAAAATTTCGGCATCACAATTTGTATGGAAAATATTCATTTTCATTTTTCATTTATTTTCATTTATTTTTCTCTAAATCTGTACAGGCGCACGAAATGTATTATTATTTTAAATTTCAAGTTGATAGCTGCAGTAGTTTTTGAGTTATTAAGGAGGGAAAAAAGGACAGACAAAGCGAGACCATAAGGGTTTTGAAACCGATCTTCGATCTTCAAAACCCTAAAAAGGTAAATAATTTTAAGAACATGTAAAATCTATACCTAGCTATTAACTAAGACACTGTGTACTTACCATACACAGTAACATATTAGTCTTTTTAGTTTAAAAAAAAATAAAGCACCTCTTTTAAATGAAAATCAATTTCAGATATTCTCAAACATAAAAACTGATTTATAGGATAAAAAGTAGCCTATGGTTGATTCCAGATTTAGAGCTACATCTGTGCAAAATTTCAGCCCGATGCGTTCGCGCGGCTAACTTCACACCTACTGAATTGCGGTATCTGAGTAAAGTACATGCGCCGCGCCGCCGCCCCGTGGTGTCGTAGCTTTGTGGAAAAAAACTAGTGTTCATGAATTTCGGGACAGTAAAGTGTAATTACTGGACACGGGACCACGCGTGAAATTCCGGGACTTTCCCGGAATTCCCGGCCATCTGGCAACCTTAGTCCAGGTGGACCTTCGCCCACCACGCCACAGAGGACGCCAATCGATCTCGACGCCGATCGATCCATTACAAATTTATAAACCTTAAGATATTTGTTCAGACGACAATATAGACAATATATGTAATGTAGATATAATACAGATTTAGTTTATAATGACGATTGCAAAAGATACCTACAGTTGATAACTACTGTTACTGATTAGATAGACGGCATAGGGTGAGTAATATTAAAAATAATAATCAGCTAAACCTTTGTCACCAACCCTTAGTAGGTACCTTACCTACATATCCCATCTGTACGAATCACTTTTCATAATCTATGATTTTCAAACTAAATGTCAGGTACAATAGAAAATAATAAACAAAAATTAATTTTGGTTGGTTTTAGTTGCTATTCTGTTTATTAACCGATGATAAGTCAAGCCACTATCTTTTTTCTTCGAAGTTGATTCATTTTTAGACGTTTTTAACAAGCAAGACGGCATTTATTACTTGGTTTTATTCGCATGCGGTGTCGCGATGAGCGTAGGCGAACGACTAAATGAGTTGTTGCCGACCGGCAACAACTCATGGCGCAAAGTTGTTGTTCGCGGGTGTCTGTTCCATACGCTAGTAATAGTAATTCAATGCATACAACAGTCGGGTGTGTCTTGCTGCCGTAATAATAGGTAAGGTTTGGCGTCTGAAAAATACTCACTGGCGATTAATGGCCATAAATCATAACTAGCTTCTGCCCGCGGCTTCGCACGCGCTTTTCAAGTAGCCTATCGCCATATCCTTCCCCGGGATAATGTTTATCTCCCTGCCAAATTTCATTTAGATCCGTTAAGCCGTTTAGGCGTCAAGAGGTAGGAAGCTTAGACAGAGAGACAAAATACTTTTGCTTTTATAATTTGGGTATGGATGTGTCATTAAGTTTTGTTCTGTGTAGGAACTACTGACCATCCCCTATGTTCCTCGTTCCTACACAAAGACTAGCATGCCGCCTACTTTGTAGAAAATAGAATTCTATTAAGAGTCAAAAGTGGACGAATTCATTTCATAGCTTCACCGATACAGAAGCTGAGTCACCGATACAGAAGCTGATCTTTTTTTGCACAAACGTGTCAAGGTTCAATAGATGTTCCGTTCTTCATAGCTCCTGCTCTACTGAACAGTGATTTTAACAATCCTTTTTTTTCAGTCTTGGGATAATTTTTACAAGAGTATAAACGCCCCGAAACTCGAAATTGAAGAATTTAATGAATATAACCCTACGACCATTAGTAAGTAATCCATGCCACTGGTTGAGAGGTCATGTTTAGTCAGATTCCTAATGGCTACAACAACCTAGCTTCTGTCCGCAGCTTTACACGTATGTTTTTCCAGGTCCGGGAGGGCGATTATGGTGTGGTACGGCATTAGGGCTCAAATGTTAGCAGTAGAAAAGTTAGGGTGCGCGTTCACAGGCCGACATCGGACAATCCGCTGACAAGTGCGTCCACTGATCGACAATCCGAATGACGTCATTCGCATTAAATAGAAAAGTTGCCTTCAAGAATCCTCGCCGGCATTGCCAACAGTCTGCTCCGCGCAGTACGGATCTTTTATGTCAAACCATTGATGGGGCCAGTGCGGATTGTCCGACGCCGGCCTGTGAACGCGCACCCTAACGTTTCAACTGCTAAAGTTTGAACCGTAACACCAACACTTTCCACATCGTGATCGCGGCTAGGGATTGCAATCCAGCGGCGTTTTCAATCCAGCTGGATTCTTGCTGGATTGACCTGAATCCAGCTGGATCCAGCGCGGATCCAGCAAAATGTGGAACGAAAATAAAAAGACAACATTTTTAAGACTTTTTTTATTAATTTGTACTTCTTACGATAATCTATGAAATCTTTCACTCATTTGGTGATATCTTATATCAATTTGCTTTGGTTTCTTAATCATTTGAGATCAAAAGAATCAACTTAAAATTAAATAACAAACATATACCTAACCTCATATAACATTTAAGATAATGTTTCTTAGTAAGCAATATCTTATTACGTTTATGTTTAATGATAGGATGGCTAATCAGTAGCAATCAGTCTTACAAATTCTTTTAAAATTAACTATAAAAAAGGACCGTAATAATAATACGATTTTAATCTTCAATCAATTTTTTGTATCAAAAGAAGATGCTGGCGTGTATTTCGGGTTTAAAATTGCGTTCAAACTTCCTTTTGTTTATTCCCGATACTTTGGCGCTATTGCAAACGCCGCGCTATGATTACGGGAGGACTAATAGTTTGAACGCGATTTTAAACTCGAAAAACCTAAATATAAAACCAATCTATAAACACATGACCTGCTTTTTCCAATCAAAATTGCACATTTTAGCAATCTTGTTAAATAGAAACAATACACGCACACAAACTCCTAAATAACTAAATAGTCCACTGTTGGATATGTACCTACCTACCTACCTGCAATCATAGGTAGGTAATAAAATAAGATCGGTTTAAATATGAAAACAAAAAGATTTCGCGATGTGTTGACGAATGTCACCAAACGTGTCTTCCTCTTTCTTCTTCGAGAAAGTAAGAGACATGACTCAAATCAACATTAATACTAAATTATTTAAATAAACATTTTACTTTACTTACCATTCAGTCTCGCAAACAACAACCATATGCACTTTAGTGACACAAAAACACTTTCTATCGAGACGAGAGCAGTTAATCAACTGTCTTTGATTTATAAAATAAACAATCTATGGTGAATTGGTTACAGAACGGCAACGCCGCGCCGCCGTTTTGAAAATGGCGGCAACTCAAAGTCTCAAAACTAAACAATAGAAATTGATACGTTTGCGGATCCGCATCGCTGGATCCCGCACTGTATGCTGGATCCAGCATCTTTAAAAAGGCGCTGGATCCAGCTGGATTGCTGTATGCTGGATCCAGCAATTGCAATCCCTAATCGCGGCCCAGATCTTTGTGAGCAAAATTTCAAATTTATGTGTCCCGTAATAGTCGTTTTGGCGCTCCTTGGCCAACACAAACAAAGGTGCAAACTTGCCTTTTTATTTGATCAGAGTGAGCAAAAAAAACGTCTCATTTTCTCCTTCTCTATATAATCGTAAAACAAACGTTGACCCCCTCGATGTCCAGAATCACCTTCTTCACACCCTTTCCGTACACCCTGTATAGATACATATTTTCGCAGGTGACTGTACAATAATTTAATTTTACAGAATCTGACAGCGGACGGGCGGCGGTCCAGTCAAATACGAATCAATCAGAAGTATTAGAAAAAATTAAATTGCACTTGGCCGTTGCAAATTTGATTAGAAGTTACCAGGTTTGTTTGCTATTAGATGGTACGCGCGCTCCTACTTATGCAGGCTATTATTTTATGTATTTCCTATACATACACAATTACACAATCACTATATATAATAACTCATTTATTTTTAAGTACTACCAATTACACATGCACACAGATCTTACCCCATGTACGTTTCCGAAGATCTTATTCATACCAGGTTTTCTGGCAGAGATCGCTCTTGAGCGATAAGACCGCCAATTGCAACTTGGATTATAATTTTTTCGTTTTAAATAGGTGGTTTTTAGTTTTAAGTGTGCAATAAAAGTATTTTCTCTTTATCTATATTATATACTAAAAGTAGGTAGATAGGTACCATTTTCGTGCCCGTTATCCGAAGGAAATTTCCTTAAATCCCTTAGGCATTTGTCCCATCCAACGCCGGCCGCCGCCACTGCTGTTCCGAAATTACACTATCTTACTAATATATAAGGCCGAAAGTTTAGGTACCTTGGATCTCCAAAACTACTGAATAGATCAAGATGAAATTTGCCGTAGGTACATTTAGAACATAGGTAGCCTAACTTAGATAATAGGCTACTTATTATACCCAAAAAACACGCGTGCGAGGCTGCGAGCAGAAGCTAGTATCCTAATAAATTGTTACTCGTTCTTGCCATTCTTCGTCGCTTCGCTCGCGAGTTTAACATTCAACCCTCGTACCTATAAGATATGCCTCCCCTAATGAGCGCCATAGCGCCCTGTCTTCAGCTTGCCGCAGCCAGCATCTGCCTGCAGTCTTTCGTAGATCGTCATCCCACCTGGCCGGTGGGCGTCCTACACTACGTTTGCCGAGTCGTGGTCTCCACTCAAGAATACGTTTGCCCCAGCGGTTGTCGGTTCTTCGCGAGATATGGCCGGCCCACTGCCACTTCAGCTTGGTAATTCTTTGCCGGTCAGAACATTCGCCAAGACAAAATGAATGTAGGGATATGCTTCATGGCCTAGCGACAAAACTATCGGATCTATAAACTCGGACAAATAGGCTTAGTTAGAGCCAACGACTGCCAGACTACCGCCAGACATTCGTTATTTTATAAAGCCGATATCTGCCAAAGCCACTAGGTATGACCCAAACTTCATAATGGGTGACCGTTTCTACCTGTGTAGTGGGCAACCGCAGACAAACTTTGAGCTTTTATAAAATAACGAAGATCTGGTGGTCGTTGGCTCTTAGTCCAAAAATTAACGGATCTAAGCACTCTCGCTATCTTGTATCTAGGTTCCCTTCTCGTTCATCGTCGGCAGTGGGAGAAGTGCCTTAATGGTGCTTACCTATTTTATACTTCTACTAATTGACCCGCCGCGATATCATTCGCTTGGACTTTGTAATACTAATACCCCAAGTAATGTCGGTTTTCATGTGAACTATCAACGCCAAAGTTTTACAACCAATCCTTAACAATTTTAAAGCTATTATGAGAAAACCTATAAATCCCATTTCATCCTTCTAAGAATGCTTGTTTAAAACATTACCTATTCGATTGTGACCCCATTTTAACTACCTGAACACGAATTTCCAAAATCCGTTCTAAGCGAGTGCCTACTTTCTAACAGTTATTATAAAAATTACCTTTGTCCCCGTTAGAATACGAATTTCCAAAAATCCGTTTTTAACGGGTGCCTGCCTACGTCTTAATAAAAACCTCCATCCAAAATTTCAGTTTCGTAGCTCTTCTAGTTCCTTAGATTTCGTGTTATATCAGAGACTCTCCTAACTTTGACTCCATACCATTGACATTTAGGGTGTGAATTTCAAAAAACCCTGAAACACGTGTCTGTTTATTTTAAGTCATCTTTCTACGCTTCAAATTTTGAAGGGCCGACAGTTACGGTTCTGAAGTTATTATAAAAATGACGTTTGACCCCCTTAGAATACGAAGTTCCAAAAATCCGGTGTTGCGGATGCCTAGCTACGTCCTGAAAGGAACCTCTAAAAGTCGATAAAGGCCCCTTGTCATGGCCTTCATCGACTACGAGAAGGCCTTCGACAGTGTCGAACATTGAGCCGTGTTCCACGCTCTTCATCGCTGTTACATCGATTCCCGTTACGTGGTACATCCACGTAACGGGAATCGGGAGCTCTTCAGCTCAGCGACCTTGCAGGTACGAGTCACGATTTAACCAATCCCGTTCCAATCCAGCGAGGAGTTAGACAAGGAGATACCCATTTCACCAAAGCTATTT
Source organism: Eupithecia subumbrata (assembly GCA_949316285.1). Lineage (NCBI taxonomy): Eukaryota > Metazoa > Arthropoda > Insecta > Lepidoptera > Geometridae > Eupithecia > Eupithecia subumbrata. Next base: position 18,019,471 of record OX438642.1, read on the forward strand.
ACAGCAGCACTCGAAGACCCTAAAATGGGATAGTTGCGGTATTAACATCAATGGTGTGAATTTGTCGCATCTTAGATTCGTGCATAATCTCGCACTATTCGCGGAAAGTTTTGATGAACTCCAATGAATGCTTGAACAGGTTTATAATGCTTTTTTGTAACTTGGCTTTGGCTATAGTATTATAATATCTGTGGCTTTGGTAATATAAATGACATCCTGTAATCAATGAAAGTTCCACATAGTCTGAAGACCCGCTTATTTAATCAATGTGTACCTACTGCCCACCATGACGTAAGACGCCGAGACGTGGACGCTCACGCAGGAGACTGTGTGGCTCGGAGTGCACAGAGGGCCATGGAGCGCGCCATGCTCGGCATCCACCTTACAGACCCCAGTCCCGAACACCGAGATCCGACGATGGACAAAAGTCCAGGATGTTGGTACTCGAGTCATGGAGCTAAAATAAAGTTGAGCTGGTCACATTGCAAGGCGAGGTGATGATAGGTGGAGCAAAACAACAACTGATTGTAGGCCAATACCTAATGTGCAAAAGAAACGTCGGACGCCCGGATGCAAGGTGGGTCGACGACATGGTACGCGTCGGGGGGCGTCAATGGAAGCGGTTAGCACAGGACCGTGGTGGATGGCACAAACTTCGGGTGGCCTATACCCAGCGTGGGTAAAATCCGGCTGTGGATGATGATGATGAAACTACTGCCGCTTAATTACGGTAAGAATGGTACAAAATGGTTGAAATGGTAATAAGCATTGGTTGAACCCGCGACGTTGGCGGTCGATCGCGAACCGAGTATGTTTCGGTAAACGCGAGCAAATACGCATTTAACTGCAAGCGCAAATCAATGCATATCTGCTGCGTAGTCGGCTTACCCAAACAAAACCATCCATGGTATATATATACGTTCATAATATTATCCACAATTCATCCATGGAACGAACATTGCTTGTGTTGGAATAAAACCATTGTTTGTTAGGTACTATAGGGATGTAGAAAGCGCGCGTCGAGAATCGCACTCACCCTGATCATCTTTAACCTTTTCTAAGTGTATATTTATTGTATTTATGGAAATAAAGTACACACATGTATACATTGAGTTTCAATTAGATTTCCCTGCTTTATGGCAATGTTGACGCGCACCGCTGCTGCGCCAGATACTCACCAGCTCTCTGGTCACGCGTCGCTTTCGAACAGACGCTCAAATAACTCTAATTGATTACATAACTTACGTAACTTGACAGAGGTAAAACGAAAACTCAGAGTTTTTGTTTTGTGTTGATGGGGGTGAATATGAAAAGTTGTTCTTCCAACACAAACAAGGTTCGTAGTGAACTAGCTAACATTCATAATTAATATGTCGAACCACGATAGTTTTATAATAATATACACATCCGTTTGCAGGCTCGAGGACATCTTCTCGCAAAAGTCGACCCCCTGGGGTTGATGATACCGGCGCAAATGATCAACCCAGATCATCCGGGTTCCGATATTAAGGGATTGGCGTGCAAAGTGGTTTCTCGAGAACTGGGAACTGAATTAAGTTTGTATCACCTTTGTTCCCTAACCTTGAATTTGATATACACAATGTCCACTGCTGAACATGTATCTTCAAAACAAGGGGGTTTGCTGTAACCACTACGCTTGGCAGGTGGATCACCAATCGCACTGGATGTGTAGGTATACATAGGCTGAAAGTAGCTGCCGCCCTTCCTCGCTAGGAGGTAATCTTAATCGACTTTCGGGAAAACTGTTCACACGGCTACGGCACGGTACCTAGTATTTACCTATAACACAAGCCAAACTCGATGTGGAATGTTAATAAACAAACCACGACACAAAAAAACTATATATATAAGCAATATTTATTGAAGGAACGATCTCAAATCGACAAGTAATGTAGGTAAATTGCGTATAAAAAGACGCGACAACAGAGTGAATTTTAGGTTAAGTATACTTAGGCGGTTTGTTTACAAACATTCCACATCGAACATTCCGATAGTGGTGGAGTGGGTGGGTAGTTACGGTGCCAGTTATTGCATTGACTTTTGATGTTTTTGTTGTAGATGAGAGCCACATGGACAAGGTGTTTGAGTTGCCAGAAAAGACCCGAATCGGAGGAAAAGAACATGAACTGACGTTGCGGTATGGATGTGAAATATATTAATAACTAGGTTCTGCCTGCGGCTTCGCACAGATTTTCCCGGTATAAAAGGAGCCTATACTTACTTATTTGTTCCAGATCAGATCAAAAACTACATTTACCAATCCAAAAATTTCAGCTCGTTCCGTTCAGTAGTATTTGCGTGAAGGAATACCTAACCAGTATACATCCATCCATCCTGGAATAAAAAATCGTTTGTTGTTATTCCAGATCAAATCTAAATCTAGGTACATGCTAAATTTCAGCCCATTCCGTTTAGTAGTTTTGCCGAGCAGGAGTAATAAACGAATCTACATCCATCCATCCATACATCCAAATTTTCTCATTTATTATATTTATTAGCGTGATTACATAAAAGGCACAAATAAATCCCAATAATATATTTCAGTGAGATAATAAATCGTCTGGAAAATGCATACTGCAAATCGATAGGTGCGGAGTTTATGCATATACCGGACTTGGATGGCGTAAATTTTATCAGAGATCAAATGGAGTCGCCTGGTTGTATGGACAGAACTAACGAAGAAAAGCGTAATATCCAGCGTCGCCTCACAAAGGCTGTCTTGTTAGTGATTTTTAAGTATTTTTGACGCAGATACACAGAGTGGAGTTTTTTCGGCGGGGCAGTAAGTAAGGTCCTTAACCGGTGTAGCTACCGAAAAATGGGAAAAGATTTTTGTGATATATGACTATTTTAGTATCCCCTCAGTACCTCAGTCTGACAGAAGATTTTGATCATTATAAGAAACAGGATCGATTGACATCAAGAAAAGTTTGTGTAAAAGCCCATTTTCTTGCTAACTGTAGGTAATGTTTTTGAAAGTATGTATGGACAGTCTCCTAAGACCATTTTCCTGTAGCTACAGCGGTTACTGCCCTTACTGCCCCGTCGAAAAATCCACCTTGAATTTGAAAAGGAACTCTAAAAAACTGATACTGCTGGTCTTTTGCAGCTTAGAGAAATACTTTGCAACAAAATGGCCGGCTGAAAAGAGATTTGGTCTCGAAGGAGGTGAAAGTATGATCGCCATGTTGGAAGAAATTGTCGACAGCGCGACCAGATTGGGTATTCAGTCAATCGTTATAGGCATGCAGCATCGAGGTTGGTGAAATTTATTATAAAGCTATGCGCCAGACAAGTTCGATGTAATTTTTTTTTAAACAAGTCACTGCAAAAAGCTAAAAATATCATGTTTGGCGTCGAGTTTCAAATATAATAGTCTGCAATATTTATTGCAGGGAAGATCTCAAATCAACGGTCAATCTAGATAATGCTGTGTGAATTGTCCAGCATTATTTATTTATTTGTTTAATATGATTTATACACGGCTTCAAAGTGACTAAGGAGTACCGTAAAACTGGTACCTACTACTTATGGGCGGTTTTCTTACACACATTTTACATTGAATTTGGCTGGAGTATGTATGCTTTTTCATAGTCCAAGACATAGGCCCCCTAATGAGTGCCATAGCGCCCAGCAGTGATGACTGATGATGATGATTATAGGTGCTTTATTTAGACAATTTTAGACCAATGCGATTCCAAGTTCGGAAAGAATCGGTCGACGCAAATAACTTATTGTTCCTAAACAATTCCTACTTACAGAACAAACTTTATTAACTGAGAAATTAACAATAAAATCGCTTATTCCGTTTATCCACCCTAAAAAAGCCACCCTGAGGTGGATACCTACTCGGAACACGTGTCCATCTATCCACCCTGAACGGGGTGGATAACCGGAATTCATAAAATATCTTTCTTCCAATATTTTCTTCTGTCTATGTACAAACATTTACAGAAACATACACAAACCCGGTCCAAGAAACTTCATGAATATTAAAATACTTTAGATATACATACTATGTCAATAAAATAATCTCCCCGTAATTTTTTTATTCAAAACGGTCTTGAAACGGTTTAAAAATCAAAGGCATTTTTCGTCGAAATTGTAATGTATCAAATACCAGTAGAGCAAGTTTAGACAAAAACATGTATGTTCTCATTATTAAGATACTTTTCAGAAGCAGAACACCTGAAATTATCATGAAACCGTTAATTGAAAGATGACGAGATCTGAAATTTGTATTGTCTCAAACACCTAACAATTTCTATCAGGTTCTAGTAGGTGTAGATAAAATAAGGTTTGTTCTTATGATTCTGATACTTTTCAGAAGCAGGACTCCTGAAGGTTTCATGAAAAAGTTCTTAGAAAAAAGACAGAATCTAACATATTTTCGTCGAAAGTGTAGTGATTCAAACCCAAAATAAGCAAGTTCTGAAGTTCTCCTGCAGTACAATTCCACGTCCGAATCCGCATGCCCAGCGTGGGGATTATGGGCATTACCACCCGTGATATAAAAGCCAAGAAGGCGCTTATTAGAGGGAGCCCTGCGTCCAGCGGTGGACCAATAGAGGCTGTTGATTTTGACGTAAATAATTTGAATTGAACTGTTCATCTGTTAATTTATCCTGTTTTGCATTCAACAGGTCGTTTAAATATGCTGGTAAACGTGTGCCGTAAACAGATGACGGATATCTTTGCGCAGTTCAAACCAATGGAACCTAGAGAACCTGTAAGTCAAAGTAGGCCTTCTGCTCTCGCACTATCACGGGATAAAATATCAAGTCTCACATTGGCTATCTTTATATATATTTTGACAGTTCTTGCCATACTTATGTGTGTATGTGTGTAACCTACCGTTTATATTAGTAGGATATATAGTAGGATTAGTAGGATGAACACGCGGCCCGAGCCACGAGGGCCTCGACTTCAATGGACTTCGCTCCGCTCCGCTTCCGCTTCTATGGAAACACTTTTGACAGGTCTTCTCCTCTCCACTCAGCCCAGCTCCGTGTCAGTGGAAACGCACAAGGCCCGTATTATGAAAGCTTGCACAGTCATCGATATAATACTGGAGTAATGTGTGTAACGCTTTTCTAAAAGTATCGTATATACCATTATACATTGAGTATTGAGATCGTTTTTCTAGGGCTCTGGTGACGTCAAGTACCATCTGGGGACGTATATTCACCGCTTCATTCGGCGTACCAACAAGTATATAAAGGTGTCCATGAGCGCCAATCCTTCTCATCTGGAGGTGGTGGCCCCGGTAGTTGCGGGGAAGACAAAAGCCGAACAGCACTGGAAAGGAGACGACTCAGGCACGAAGGTAAGGCCTGATCTGATACCTGAAAATAAAATGTCAAGTGCGAGTCGAACTCGCGCACCAAGGGTTCCGGGGACGTTTTATTTTTTATTTATTAATAGATCATATAAGAATGTACTGTATTATTAAATTATAAAAATCTATTATTAAACAATAATAACATATTCCATATTACACAAGACATTGACTTGAAATATCATAAATTTCTCTATAAAAATAAAAACCTAACTTAGGTAGTATCCAGAAAGCGTAACATTTTGACCATTAGGGGGGAGCGAAACAAGCATAATTTTTTTTTTGGTTTTGCATCTACTGTATCGTTAATCGATGACCTTAAAGGAAAGCTTAATTCGTGCGAAAAATCAACAATCTACGACTTCATCTTCAGGTGGCGCATCGTGAAGGTAATTTACAAAAAAACTTGCGTTTTGGTCATAAGTTGCAGCCGCAAAATTTAAGTGATTTTGTAACTCTTTGTCATAAACATACTACTTAGCAAGACCTTATAGCATAGTAAAAAATCCGAAAACCGTACATTTTAAGTTTATTCACAAAAGAAAATATATTTTTGATTCTCGCCTTTGACCAAAACCTACAGGTAGCCTACAGGTACGGTATACATACGTGATCTTTAAAGAGCGAGTCCAACTCGCACTTGACCTTTTTCCTTTTCAATATATGTATAAGCAACAACCAAAGCTAATAACATGAAATTTAAAATAACAATAAATATCGTGCGCCTGTACTAACAAAACAAAACCAAAAAACGTGATGTCGTTTCAGAGAGACCCCAGTGTCAAGTGGGGAATCGAATGAAAGGTATCAGTTTGTACGTTTCGAAACAGTTTCTGAATTTTTTCTGGATTTCATACTCTTATAATAGTAGTTTATGCAACTGTCATAGTAGCGAGTTTCATAATAGTAACGAGTGTTTTAATACCCGTGTTATATGCAGTTGCATACACTACTTTATCTTCACTAATGCAATTAATCAAACAACAAGAGTAAAAGCTGACAATAGTTTATTTATAATAATTGTTCAAATTTTGGATGGTACAATTTTGAAAGTTAATGTTAATTATTGATCCAGCAGCTGTAGCGGCCGCGGGGCAAGCAGTAGAGCTCGTAAACGGAGTCGGAATATATAAAACTTTCACCATGATTGTACTGTCGTCAATGTTAGAGACTTCATCGAACTGGATGTTGTATAGCTCTTGCCTTCGGCATGCCCCCATTATGCCGAAGATTAGTGCAACCTGTAACAATAAACGATATAATAAGCTTGAGGTACATAGCCAAGGCAAAAACTATGATTTATGAAGTAGTAAAGTGTAGGTACCTACTACCAAATTTATACACAAAGCGCTTAAACGGAGTGTCTAGATAACTTGCGTGTGTAGTACGTAAGTACTAGGTAGATTAAATAACAGAACTAAAATACACTTACCTTTTCAAAAAGATACAAAATATCTTGTGAATCTTCCAGGAACATCTTTATTTGACCTGATGTAAACGTCAAGGACTTTTTTCCCTTGTGTCCTTCTGAACTGCGTTTCAGGAACGCTATGACTTTTGAATACTTCGTGATATCAATATTGTTGTAGATACTCAGTGTGGACTTGAGCATAGAATATTTAGCCCACCTCGCTATCCATTTTTAACTTTTAATTTGTATTTTAAAAACAAAACACATTGCGAAACATTAAATTCACGCGTACGTGTATTGTCACAGTGTACTTGCCGCCATTAATATCTAACCAATGAGAGCGCAGCTGCTCGCGCAGGGCCAATCAGGAACGAGCGCGCGCTGTTCTTTTTTTATTTAATTGGCACAAGATCTTACCAAAGAGTTTTGTGTATGTAAGTTTAGTAGTTTCGACGAAGTTTTCACGTATAACCCAACTGTTTTCAAAAGCCAGCCTAATATCAAAATTTTATACAACTTGTACGAGGATTTTGACATAAGGCTCGCCAGGTTAATAGGTCGCGTTTTATTGATGTTATAATGAGATTTTACGATATCGATGTGGATATTATAACATCATGTGAAATTGCTTAAATTGAGTGTTTTGCTAACTGCGCTATAACAGTAGTCATTATAAGTCAAGTATTGGAAACATAAGTAGAATGTTATAACATTAGTGTAGATAAATATTTTTAACATTTCAAAATACAAAACAGTTTTTGAAATGTTTCTAGGCTATATTCATACTTTCGTTAGTAGATTATACTGAAAAAATTAATCGTAATCTCCGATGTTTGAAGAGCGATTCATCTCAAATGTATGAACCAACTGTATTTGATATCTATTAAATACCAAAATCGAAAAGCTAACTGGTGCCTATTTGTAAAATTGACAAAATATCGAAACCCTCGGCGCGCGAGTCACACTCGCACTAGACGGATCTTCGGCATGTTCTCCGATTTCTCCATCATTCGTGGGTTGATTTTGAAGATTCTTTTGGTTCTGTATAGAGATTGATCCCGATGTGCTCCTGTAAGCTTTTAATCCCTAAGGCATTTGTCCCACTAAATCAGTGTTAATTCCTATGAATTAAAAATTTGAAGTCTGCTTTAGTTTTTGTAAAAAACCTTAAATTATGTCGTCAGGTGATGGCCATCATAATGCATGGAGATGCAGCGTTCTCGGGGCAGGGCGTTGTGTACGAGACAATGAATCTGAGTAACCTGCCAAACTTCACAACCTACGGAATCCTGCACATCGTGTGCAACAACCAAATCGGATACACCACTGACCCGAGGTTTTCTAGGAGCTCGCCTTACTGTTCTGGTGAGATTCTGCAGGTCCCCCGATAAGCTGCAATCCCAGGACAAAGTATCGATCGATATGTCAGTTTCGTGTAGGTACCTACATTATGTCTGTTGGTTTCAAAACTAAGTTCCACTGGTTCCAACAACCACAGTTTTATTTAGTCCTCGTATATGAGACCGCAAGACCGTGTGTGTGGTTCTAAGAGTTTGCAGGCCTTTACCCAGCAGTGGGTGAAGTCAGGTTGTGGATGATGATGATATTGATAAGCGACGAGATCTGGATTTGAGCACCTCTTGAAGTAACACAAACGCATTTACTGCCCGTTCTCGGCGGCGCTGCGACCCGCAGGAGGCGCCCCGGCTGGAGGAGGACATTGCGTCTTGGGCCATGCATATGTTAACTTAACAACAGTTAACATAAGCTTGAATTAAAAGGATAAACCCGCTCTCCGTTGATTTTCATTCTGTATAGGTAAATAATAATAATAAACTGGACTGGAGAGGGGGGAAATGAGACGAGAAAGCGAGCGGCTGGGCAGGAGGATACTACTGCCATGGGTATAAGGAATGTGACAGCAGCCCATAGGTAGCCGGTAGGAGCAGTCCGTTCCGAGGTCCAATTCCAGCCAACTATCGCACAGATACCTACCAGTCCTTTTCTGCTAAACTAAGCGCTTTACTATGACAAAGGTAGCAGGATCGCCACTAAGTAAAATCTGTAGATATAGTACGTTCTCCCAGCGCTTAATCAACAACTGGCCTGTGTTACAACTACATGCAAACACTCGTTCACAGTCATCTTGTGTAATAATTATAATGAACAAACACGAGGACATTGCTGTACCTAGTCTTTTAGTTAATAAATCACACTAAAGTACGTTATCGTATCAAGCACGCGTAACACGAACGCCGCACCGCCAGTCCGACTATGACTGCGGTGGGTGGACCTAATCCTTGAACTTTTGACAAGCTAGTACCTCAACTCCCCTTTTTTACTTAGATCGATGGTTAGAACTTATCTTTTATAATTATATAATTATTTGTATCAATATTACCCGAGACCTACCTACCAACAGCGGGGTGTAAAAATAAAAGAGGTAAACCTCTTTTATTACCTATGTTTACATACCTAACTATTTAATATTGTTTTGTTTGTTTTAAAAGCTTGTCACCGACTAGTCCGTAACGCCAACTTAAAGGTTTTTGGCTTAAAAAAAAAAAAAAAACGCTGAGCGGCAACCGCTCAGCACATGCTGAGCCAATTCCTATTTCGGCACAGGGTCATGGGGGCAAAGCTCGATTTGACGGCTAACATTTGCATGTAATTTAGCTCCTAATCCTTTGTTGGGTTGTTTTATATGTGTGTCGAAATAAATTCTATTCTATTCTATTCTTTTGCAGATGTAGCAAAATGCGTGGACGCACCAGTGTTCCACGTAAATGGCGACGACGCTGAAGCCGTGACCCATGTTGCGCGTGTAGCGATCGAGTACCGCTGCAAATTCAAAAAAGACGTGGTTCTGGATCTGGTCTGCTACCGCCGCTACGGCCATAGTGAGGAAGACGAGCCTATGTACACGCAACCCTTCATGTACAAGAAGATCAGAACTATGAAAACTGGTTAGCACTTTGAACTATTTTTGTACGGCTTCTGCCCGCGGTGGCAATCACGTGGACAAAATGTTTGTTAGACCTCTGAATGTATTTCCCCAAGCAAGGGGAAATACATTCACTACATACTTGGCCGTAATCACCACCCTTGGCAGGCGGATCGGTGGTCGCAGTAAAGGTGTTGGAAATACACAGAAGGTTGCCCTATTTCATGCAGAACAAGGCCTCTCTCCATCTCTGTTCCAGATTTTTCTGAGGGTTCAAATGAAGAAATAATAACCGGTTAATAGAATGTTTAACCAATTTAACTTTAAGTAATAACATAATATTATTTTATTTTGATACATAATATTATTTTGATACAGTGGATTTAATCTATGCTGAGAAGTTAAAAGCGGAAGGCGTAGCCACCGACGCGGACTGCAAAGGTTGGGAGGCAGAATACATGACCACGCTGAATCAACACTTCGAGATGGCTAAGAAGGTTACGAGGCTTAGCATAATGGACTGGATTGACACCCCTTGGACTGGGTTCTTGGAAGCGGTTGATCCCACTAAGGTTAAAGAAATATTTGGTAGCAAGCTCTAAAAAAACTACAGCTAAAAATATTTAAATGGTGTTAAGGTACTATTGCTACTATTGGTGTATTGGCGAGATCTTTTTGATCTGTTTCCAGTATCCATAGAAGTATTCTGTGGTTTGCTCCCATGTCGTGCCATTCCGGTACATGGTTGTTACTCGAGATTCCTACCATAAAGACCATTGGTTCTCATCTCGATAGGATTCACGAAGGAAATACGTGATATTTATTATTTTAATATCATCTTTCATCAGATTCTACCAACTGGAGTGAGCCAGACGACTATCAACACTATTGCAAAACATTTCAGCACGCCACCAGAGGTCTGGGCTTTCGAAGTGCATAAGGGTATTACAAGAATTCTTAAGAACCGAGAACAAATGGTACGAGACTAAAAGTTCTATGATGGCACAGATTTAGTTTGATTGATACAAATCCGAGAGTGCAGAGGGCGTGCGAGTCACACTCGCACATGACGGGTTGTTTATGCAAGACTTTTTTTTTCGCACAGTACCATTTCTAGCAAATGCGTGTAGACTGAGAGCTCATTTTTGAATACTTAAAAATCACACATTGAAAAAAATTATAAAACATGAAGCAAAAGTCCAAGCAAAAGGAATCTTCTACAAGAAAAGCGACAGTAGAGCGCTTATCTGGGGAAGCCTATGTCCAGCAATGGACTGGTAAAGGCTATTGAAGTGTATGAATATAATGTAAAACCTGCGTATTTATGGAATGGGACCATCGATCAAGGTCGCCGGCTCCCCATAGATTTGAAATGCGCACACCCACCCTGAAACCGTGTGTTTCAAAAGAGAACACATTCGATATGTCACCATTTTACCTAACATAGTGTCATTTTAACGTTCGGACAGGAAACATGCCTATCAAAATTGCAAAAATCACACGTCCAAGACCCAATAAAACGTCGTAAGTGCGGGTTGGACTCGCGCACTGAGAGTTCCGTATAATTATAAGACCTTGCTCCTTGCCAAATTTTATGTTTCTAGATCAATTGGAAGTACTCTAGGTACCCATAGGTTTTGGTCTATAGCAAGAATCAAAAGTATTTTTTTTGTAAATAGGATTCCTTTACTTTGCTATCAGACCTTGTTTCTTTCCAAATTTCATGGTTCTAGATCAATGGGAAATACCCCATAGGCACGGGACAATGAAAAGTATTTTTTATTGAATAAACTACAAATTTATAATTTTCAGATATTTCCCTTTACTTTTGCTACAAGAACTTGCTTCCTACCAAATAACATGATCCTAGGTCTACAGGAAGTACCCTATAGGTTGTGTGCATGTCATTCCCTTGGAAATTTCAAAATATTCTGACACAAACGGCTGTTACTAAACTTTTGATTGCGTTGACTTACAACTTTTATTTACATCGGGGTTCCAAGAGGTTACAGACTTGAGTATTAGATGTTAATTTCTACACGATACATCCCTGAGAAAAGGTTCCTGAGAAAAGGGGGTTGACAGACGGACAGACAGACAGACAGACGGACAACAAAGTGATCCTACGAGAGTTCCTTTCTTCCTTTTGAGGTACGGATCCCTAAAAAGGACGGGATTTCCGATTTTCAGTACGCATTTTTTAGATTAGCCCTATCCTCAAGAAATCAGCTTAAAAATATTTTTTGATTAGCCTATTCTACGATATTGACTTTTCTTAATTCATGAATGGATTTGCTATTGTTTCAAAGTTTATTTTTGTTTTGGTATTCTGTACCTACTATGATAATTTATTTTAAATTATTAATTTACTATAAATTACTTTAAAACTTTGATCAACGATATTTTAATTATTGCAACAGTTTATTTAGTTTAAATTATTTAAATTTTCTCATAGAATCATTCAGGTTAAGTAGGTTCATACTTCCTAGAAAATTACAAATAAAGAATAGAAAAAACAGGATTTTAAAAAGGCTGATTTGATAATCCTTTAAAAAACAGTACCTATTACATTCTGTCCAGGAAGTTATCTTATTTCTTATTTGATAAAATTTATAGTACAAAATGTGTCAGGCGCATTGAAATATGAAAATCTGAAATCTTACAAAATGAAATAAAAAAAAATTCAACTCTACTAATCTCTTGTTCTGTATTCACTGAACTCGTCACTGCGGCTCTGCGCAAACTCTCTGCGTCAAAACAAGTCGTAGAATTTCCAGTGTAATTTTTGTAAGGTTCTAGGTATCTACGGAGGGGGAGGCGGATACCTGAGGGGCTTAGTCTATTTGACGTCAAATAGACTCGCCCCTCTGGAGGCCAATTCTCAGTATAACGTGAAATTTTATCTTTAATAGATAAAAGTTCACTATGTACCTAATAGTGATTTATTTAACCCTTTTAATTAAATAAGGCTGATAATCTTACTTTCTTCCAACAACTTTAGACGTCCCGATCATTCTTTTTTTATCATTGTATTTTCTTGTGTGTTGTGTACCAATAAAAAATATTTTATCTTATATTATTTTATCTCATCGTATCTTATCACGCACGAACTCGCCGAGATCAACGTCATTCCCTATCCCATTCTTTAACTACGCAGTTTATGCCTACATTATACAGAGACGCCCAGTATAAATTTATATGTTTACTATTTATTTATTCTAGGTGCAGCAGGGAGTGGCCGACTGGGCAATGGGAGAAGCTCTAACAGTGGGGTCCTTGTTGCGAGACCATATTCATATTCGATTCTCGGGAGAGGACGTGGAAAGAGGAACCATGGCTCACAGGTAGGAGGCCAAGTAACGGCTGCTGTTGTTGACCAGCCTATGATGTTTTCTCAGTATCGCAGTCCTACAGTTCGGACCGTTTGACCAACCAAAGCCATAGATAAGTATATATATAAATCCACCATGTTTACTAATTGTAAATTGGAAGTACCATAAAAGCGTGAAGGGTCCATCTTTAAAAAAAACAAAAAGAAGTCTCATTGCATACAAAACTATATATGGCTATGACAGTGTATGAACGCAAACGCATACGAAGCCATAGATGGAGTTTGCAAAAAAACGGGTCAAAAACCAAACAAAAACAAAAGTAAAAGCAAAAACAAGTTGCAACTCGTGTGGTGGATGCATCAAAGAATGTGTCTGTCTGTGGTATCGTAACTCCCAAAGGGATGAACCGATTTTCATTAAAAAAAAAGTGTCATAGATAATGTTATCCCGAGTATTCTTAGCATGTTTCATTTAAATCTGTCGAGGGGGTTTTTTAAATTTTTAATATTGTTCTTGTTTACTGATGAAAATGGCTTTACTTTATTTTCACTGACGCCGACCGGATGCGCTGCAAAAAACCTCAAAATATCGACAGGTGTGCCACACCATAGACAAAAATAGATACGTTTGATAAAGGTTCAAGTGAGTTTTTTCAAATGTGACATTTAGATAAACTATAAAAAATAAGAAAGTTTGAAAGCATACATGGCTTTGAATGCGTTAAGGGGGGTGTATTTTAATCTTTATGGTAAATATCTTTTTTAAAGTAATTCACGAAAAACCTGTAAGTTGTACCTTTTATATTTCTAATATGTGTAAAAATAACGTATTGAATGATACAAGTATAGTTAAATTATGTTGCACCTGTATGTTGTCTTTATGTAAACAGATATACAAGAAGTAAAACAAGAACAAAATTAAAAATTTTAAAAACCCCCAGACAGATTTTCATGAAACACGTCTAAGAACACTCGGGATAAAATTATCTTTAACCTAAGAACTCATTTAACTAGTATCAATAACACAAGCTCTGCTTAGCTTGTTGGGGCTGGATGATGCTGTCCAGCATAATTTATTTATTTAGTGGGCAGGGTGGCATTTGTTTCGAGGAGTTACAATTAATGTGATCCACATTACCTTTACCATACCGCAGAGTGTAGATATAGATAGGTACTCGCAAAACTCTACTAACTAGGAATTCCAAGACTACTAACTAGGAACTCCAAGACTCTAACTAGGAACTCCAAGACTCTACCAACTAGGTACTCCAAGCTCTACTAACAAGGTATTCCAAGACTCTACCAACTAGGTACTCCAAGACTACTAACTAGACCGAAGCCGAAGCCAAGACTAACTAGGTACCTACTCCAAGACTACTAAGAAGGAACTCCAAGACTCTAACTAGGAACTCCAAGACTACCAACTAGGAACTCCAAGACTCTACTAACTAGGAACTCCAAGACTACTAACTAGGAACTCCAAGACTACCAACTAGGAACTCCAAGACTACTAACTAGGAACTCCAAGACTACTAACTAGGAACTCCAAGACTACTAAATAAGAACTCCAAGACTCTACCAACTAGGTATTCCCAGACTAGTAACTAGGTACTCCAAGCTCACAAACTAGGTACTCCAAGACTCTATTAACTTGGTACTACAAGACTACTAACTAGGAACTCCAAGACAACTAACTAAGAACTCCAAACCAAGACTCTAACTAGGTACCTACTCCAAGACTCTACCAAACTTGTTATTCCAAGCTTCTACTAACTAGGTACTTACCTCATTGTAGGCACCACGTCTATCACCATCAAGGAGTGGACGGCGCGACTTACCGCATTTTTGATTATCTGTACCCGGATCAGGCCCACTATTCGCTTTACAACAGCTCGCTCTGCGAGTTTGGTTAGTGTTTTTGATTCCTTCACGTACATTATCTGCTAGTTTGCTCATCATGAACGTTGCTGCTTTCAAGCTCCCATTTAGGGAACGTACCCATACAAAGTAAACATTTTTTTTTAATTTTTTTATTCCCGCTTGGTGACCACCCGTAGTATGTGAGACGACCCCCTTGCCTCTAGTTTCACATAGTAATTCATATATATACGGTTTTCAATCATGTTTAGCAAACAGAAACTTAAAAAAGTAATTTGGCTCATATTTGTCTTTATTATTACAGTGGTTGCCGCATGATGCGTAATGCATAATAAATGTTACGTAATGCGGCAACTATACTATAGAGTTACAAGTAAAATAAATATTAGGAAGAAAAAACTTACGTAAAAAGACAATTGTAGCAGGAACTTAATTTACAAAAACAAGTCTTGCCACGACCTGTAAGTTTTAAAAGCGCGAAACGTTGCGCGCCATAACGTAGCTCGAAAAAGCGTGGGATTTCCCTAGCTAGAGGATAAGTATACCTACGTTAGTAAGCAACGTCACTTTTAGGAGAGCAGATTTCGCAGCAGGGAAGCACACCCCTTCCATTTAGTTATTAAGTATACTACACTAGCCTGCAAAATTAGTATCACACTTTTAAAATTGCAATAACTTTGTAGGTACACACAACTTTTTAAGTATTTTGCACGCCTGGGTTGAGCTAGGAAGGCTAGTCAGAAGCCGCAACCACCACCTACCACCCTCAGGGCTCTAAAACAGGCCCTGATAGAAGAGAATATTCCCCAAAATCGGATCGGCTCCGACAACTCGTTTTCAGTATGCCAAACCGGCTCGAAGCTGTAATCAGAGCCCGAAGAGGCAATACCAGTTATTAAAAATTAAATAACATCTAAAAGATACTTATAAAATGTTACCTAATTGAGTTTTTGGACACTAAGCTAAAAATGGCTGTTTTAAGTATCTTTTTATGTTAAAAATGGTACTAATGTATAGTTTACTGTAGTTTCAATGAAAGCTTATAAAATTTTCTATAAAACGTTTTATTTTTAATCGCGAACTTAAATACCTTAAAAAAATTTAAGTGTGATATTGATATACTTAGTTTTGCAGGCCAGAGTGTACTTAGATTAGACAGCAAATTAAGTATGGCTACTATCGTGTAACAGGATGGATGTTTGAGCGGCAAAAGGTTCTGCACGGCTCTGTAGCTTAAGCGTGCGACAAAACGATAGCCAAACATGTACATAATATAAGATACTAGCTACGCCCCGCGGCTTCGCTCGCGTGGCATTCATACAAATTTCTGAAATTTATTGCACAACCACTAGAGCTAGTTTTATAAATTAAACAAATATGTTTACATTATTTATTTTATTTGAGTTTGTTTTTACCGAGTTTTTAGTGAATCACTACATGCTCAGGAATAATAATTTTCCATAGAAACTTTAGCACCCTTTTTAACCCACTCAGAGGTTAATTTAAGAAAATTAAATTAGCCTATGTGTAATTCTAGACGCAGTTTAGGAACTAAAATAACACATAGGCTAACTTAATTATCTACATACTAAATTTCATCTAGATCGGTTAAGGAGATACGTTGTAACAAACATTAACACAAACTTTCGCATTATAAAATTAGTAGGATTAATAGGAAGTTGAATGCTATCGCGATAGCCAATGTTCGTTTTTAAAGATCGTAAATCCCGCAGAGGGCCATGACAGCATCACCGGACTATAATGAAGCAGCCAATGTCCGGTCATATTGTGTTTACTGTCGGTGGATGCACCTTTAGGACTGATCTCAACAAGTGACAATCATTTCAGGTATCCTCGGCTATGAAACAGGTTATTCAATGTCAAGCCCGAGATTGCTGACTGTTTGGGAGGCGCAGTACGGTGACTTTGCGGACACCGCACAACCTATGTTCGACACCTTCATTTCGAATGGCGAGAGCAAGTGGGTGCAGCAGATGGGTATCGTAGTGAAACTGCCTCATGGCATCGACGGAGCGGTAAGATCTGTTCCACAAAAACATTAATGTTAAAACTAGGCTTATTACGGCATCACCAATAAAAAGCTGAGATCTTTTATGTGTAAGTTACGCTCCAAACCAATTCCCTTAATCTTAATTTTGTACGTTCTTTTAACCGCCAGTCGGCCACGCGTCAATCAGCCAATAAAAATAAGTTATAAACTAAAACCCAACTAAAATCCTTAAATAACCTTTATCAATTTTTTAATACTTAGATTTAGCGACCCTTGTTCCTATTTGTACCCTGGGTACCTAATATGATAGGTGGGTGCCACCGACTACCTAAGTATCTAATCGGTGAACTCTTATTTAAGACGCTTATGTAGTCGGGTGTTAGTTTTCAACCTTTTTTTTTCCCAATGTATTGCTAATTGCTTGAGAATCGAACCTTTTAAACTTTGACAAACAGTTTTGGAAAGTACAACCAAAGGCCTTTGCAATGATGCCCCACACGAGCTCGAGCATATTTACTTACATATTGGAATTTTCGACTCTTACTTAGACCCCGCTATCTGGTTAGATCCCTAATTTTGTCTTTAATCAGATAACCTATAACCACCAGGGTGTTGAGTTGAATCATTCGATACCATTTGTTGAAATTGGACTAGTAGGTACTTTCAGCGATACATGGGAACTTAAGAATCGGCTACATACAAACATAGAATGTCAATGCCAACTGCCAACTTCATAACCCTCGTCGATTGGTAGTCGATTAAAACGGCAGTGTGGTGCCGGCTTAGAATTTGCACCACCCCAACTCTTCCAGCGGGTGTCGTAAGAGGCGACTAAGGCATATCCACCAAGCAGTGGGCAGTAGCGCCTCATGCAGAACTATTCTACCTCCTAAGCTGCAATCCCCAACCCACCGGCCCAGTATGGGGATTATGGGCACTACCCCCATGAGATAAAAGCCAATAAGGCGCTTATCAGGGTGAGGCCTGCGTCCAGCAGTGGACCAATAGGTACAGGCTGTTGAGGGTTGAAGTTGTTATTCCTGATTGGTTGCCAGGGTCCGGAACACTCGTCGGCCCGCCCGGAACGCTACATGTCGCAGTGTGATGATGACGAGGACTCTATCCCCGACCTCGATGCCAAGGACTTTGAATGTGAGTTGAATGTTAAGAAAAGGATAGGCATAAGATTTTGCGTTCATAGGAGCGGGACAGAGCACACGTTTTTGGATCGGGGGCGTAAGCGCAAAAATCAAGTTTTTGCTTATGTACAAGAAAATTGCACAATTTATGAAGATACTGTTTCAAGGAACCAATTTAATAATTAATAAACTACGAAACAAATGATAAATCATTTCGATAGACCATAGGACTCGTATGGGACAAGCATATAGAAAAACTCTGCGGTAAGCTGGGAGGGTCTTGCTTTGCACTGCGAAGGTAGCGAGCACAGCGTCGCGTGACGTAGTCCGATCCTGTTACTACGCGACCGTCCATAGCGCGCTTTCCTACGGGGTAGAGCTGTGGGCGCGGGCCGCGGACGTACAGCGGGCCTTCGTAATGCAAAAGCGAGCTCTGCGAGCGATGGTAGGTGTCCCTAACGACGTCTCATGCAGGGAGCTGTTCAAGGAGTACAACATCCTCACTCTCACCGGTGAACTTATCTACCAAGTAGCTCTGTTCACCCACAACAATGTGGACCTGTTCCAGCCCCGTGGTCGAAACGCCACCCGCGCCCTGCGTAGTAACAAATACTACTACCACCTGGTCACACCTAAACACAAGCTAAAAAAATCTGAGAGGTCGGTATATGTTATGGGTCCTTCAGTATATAATCGGCTGCCCGACTGGATCCGCAATGCAGCTTCCATATCTATTTTTAAGAGAAAATTAAGAAAGTGGCTTATAGAATTGGTTCTGTATGACATACATGAATTTTATAATTTGCCCTTATCATAGGGATAATATTATTTTTATATTTAAGTGTTGACATGTAATAATGGTATTATTAATAAAATCTGTATCTGTATCTGTATCTGTAGGATCCCAGAGATCGCAACCAAATTGTGTGCGAAACACTGCCCTTTCATAATTTATTTATCGTTTTTTTTCGCAATCGTGTCAAAAATGAAAACATTCAAGGAACCAAGGAAAAAAGTTTTGATATCAGTTTGATAGATCCGTTAGGTTCACCCTCCCTTTCAAACAAAAATAAATATAGTCGGAGAATTGTAATAGATGCCCCGGTCCGGGAGGCACTTAGAGCAAGAGGCAGACCAACTACAAGATGGGACGAAAAAATCACAAAACTGACTAGTAAAGACTGGAAGACAGAGTCATTGACAGAAACCAATGGAGAAGTCTGGAGGAGGCCTTCACCCTTACATCAGGGGTTTTTGCATGAACTTGACGTAAAAGATTATTAATATGTAGTATGACAATAATTATCTTTAACTTATTTTTTTTTTATTAGGAATGGCAAGAAATAAAATTCTATTTTATTTTTGATTTAAATTAGTTTATTACTGTGTAAATAAAAACAAACAATGTTTGACAGTGAAGCAACTTCGCGCTTGCAACTGGACGGTGGTGAACTGCACAACGCCCGCAAACTATTTCCACGTGATGCGGCGGCAGGTGGCGATGCCGTTCCGGAAGCCGATGATTATGTTCACGCCCAAGATCGGCCTGAAGCATCCCTACTACCGCTCGCCCTTCAAAGACTTCTTGCCTGGGACCAGTTTTCAGAGGTTTGTATATAGCCTGTCTACATTGATATTTTTAGAGACCTACTCGAAAAAGAAAAATCGAAGTTTCTTTTCCGCTTTCGTGCAAAACCAATTCTTATGTTGCTTGGATAAGATTATCGGCCGCACGAAATCGAATCAGAAACTTCGTTTTCTTTGTTACGAGGACAGGCTCTAGGGGCCTACTCGGAAAAGGTAAATCGAAGTTGCTTTTCCGTTTTCGGGCATAACCAACTCTTATGTAGCTTGTATAAGATTAGCGTATGCACGAAATCGAATCAGAAACTTCTTTTTCTTTGTTACGAGGACAGGCTCTAGGGGCCTACTCGGAAAAGGTAAATCGAAGTTGCTTTTCCGTTTTCGGGCATAACCAACTCTTATGTAGCTTGTATAAGATTAGCGGATGCACGAAATCGAATCAGAAACTTCGTTTTCGTATCTACGGTATACGCCCTGTGCCACCTACCTAAGCTACGCCATCCATTGAGAATATCGTAATCGCTCTGCAGATCTGGCTATAATTCTAGGCCTGGAAGGCCTGGAAGGCCTGGAATAAAGACATTTCAGATCCTAGCTGCAACGCTAGTTTTGGGATTGTACCTCTCTGTCAGATAGCTAACAGCTGTCTTTCTAGACACTAAATTGTAGAGATTCTTCTTCGAGTTTGGCTATTTATAGCCAAATTCGATGTAGAATGTTTGTAAACAAACCACCCACACTTAACCCAATATTCACTCTGTTGCCGCGTCTTTTTATCCACAATTTACGTTATTTGTCAATTTCCTATCCCATATAAAGTGAAAATAAAAACGTGTACAGAACCCAATTCTTTACTACAGACCGATCTCTCACTCCCAACTCCCGTTAATTCGGGGCAGAGTTGTTTTTAAGTTTGATTTCAAATAAAGCCCCTCTTACAAAGGATTAACTTCTGCCCCCGGCTTCGCACGCGTATTTTCGGTATAATAAGTAGCATATATTATTTAAGTTAGGCTATGCTCTAAACGTATGCCAAATTTCATTTTAATCTGTTTAGTAGTTTTGGATAGTCTCGTTTAGTAGTCCTAGGTAACAAAAACTCAGATTTCACAAACTTTCGGCTTTATAATATTAGTAGGATTATTGAATGGAGGGGGGGGGGGGGGGGTTGCCTACCGACTACCAATACCAAGTTTATGAATTAAGCATGGGCTGAGCCTGCAGCTCGCGCAGTGTCAGCGAATTACCAATAACACTATAAAAGATAGAAAAATTCTTTATTGCACACTTATCGATAGAAACATAATAACAAAACAGCTTAAAATCTAAGTGACAAGTGGCGGTCTTATCGCTCAAGAGCGATCTCTACCAGACAACCGTGGATGGATAGGATCATTGGATAGTACTAGGGGATCTGTGTGCTCATGAAAGTTATGTAAATAAATACTTTCAATATATATTTCGCATAAAATATACTACATACATAACTTTATATATATATATCTACATATATTTACATAAACTACTTATATACATAGGGACTCAGGTATGCGTTCAGTGACAACAGGACAAATAGTGCTCCTTTACCATGGTTTTGAAGATTGGTAGCGACTTTGCTCGCCTCACGGAGACTGGCAATGCATTCCATAGTTGTACAGCCCTGGCAGTAAAGGAATGGGCGAAGAAGGAAGTAGAATGGACAGGTACTTGAAGCATGAGAGTTTCAGAAGAGCGCAGAGAAAGAGCGTGAGAATGGTGGAGAAAGGTAAAAAGTTCTTTGAGATAAGGGGGTGCAGAGACGTGAAATAAGATATTATAGAGAAGATGTAGAATATGAGAATTTCGGCGAAGCCGTATAGGCAACCACTTGAGCTTCCTGCGAAATTCCGAGACATGGTCATATTTGCGCAAGCCAAATATGAACCTTATCCCGACATTCTGCAGGCGCTCAAGTTTATCTAACTGTTGCTCAGTTAGATCAAGAAAGGAAGAATCAGCATAGTCGAGGACTGGAAGGAGAAGAGATTGTGCAAGAGAGATTTTAGTGGCAATAGGTAGAAAGTTACGTAGCCTTCGAAGGGAACCTGCTGAAGCAAACATCCTACGGCTGATTTCAGATATCTGCGGTCCCCACGACAGATTTCTATCAATGAGGATACCTAAATTTTTCACCGTTTCGCTTTGTCCAACAGGTGTCCCATCAAAGACCACGGTTGGTAGACTACCCCAGTTTATTCGAAACATCATTCGCGAGCTTCCGATTGTGATCACCTGCGTTTTTGCAGGGTTGACTTTTAAACCAAAGCTGTTGCTCCAGTCCAGAATACGACCTAGGTCTTCATTTATGGCGGCAATAGCACACGGCAGCTGATCTACCGTAGCCTGCGTGTAGATTTGGAGATCATCTGCATAGAGGTGGTACGCTGAAGCAATTTGATGAGATATGGAGTTTATGAAGATAGCAAAAAGGAGAGGAGAAAGAACGCCGCCCTGAGGAACGCCGGCAGAAATATCGCACCAAGACGAGCACTCGTCATCAAAGAGCTCATAAAAGAGCTTTTTACTAAAATAAACATATCTATTACCAAAATCATACCCTACGATTTGTGGAAAACTACTTTTCTGGTAGTTTTATTTCCTTGCAGAACGGAATCTGACACAGATTCGCGCGAA